>CM070008.1:0-600000 GCA_036247105.1 Cirrhinus mrigala | reverse complement strand
AAACTTTATTGGGTTGAGACAGTCCTTTAATATTTTTGGTAATGTGCTGAAGTCACAGACCTCAACATTCAGCACGTGAATCACAACAATGGTAACAATTCAATTTTATTTATTTTTATTAATTGTGACAATAACCATTTTATTATTTTATTTTCTCTTATTGTTGTGCTACTACTGACACAAGTCACTAAATAAAATTAGCAAATAAAAACATCGACAGTAAAACAAAGCAATTGCATAATTTATTCATGCCGCAATGCATTCTGGGAGTGAGTAGCTATACTGAATCAAGAGCAAACCCCGAGTAAAGGATCAAGTACCCCTACAGTTCTTTTTTAGTTACTAGAACTCTTGTGTAAGTAAACTATACTAACTTAGCATTTGTCAGTACAACATACTATTCCTATTTCACTTTACTTTAAGGCAATCTGTTTGCATGCTTTTTTTTAAGTAAGCCCAATTAATTAGATTTTACAGTGTAGTTTTGTTATTAACGAGATGATGTTTCATCAGTGTGTTTAAAACAGGAGCTGAATCACTGCATGCAGTCAAGCTGGATCAGTAGCTTATTCAGTATTTCACGTTAAGCACAAAATCTAGACCTAAAGTTTTATTAACTTAATGTCATGTAGCTCATTACCTCATGCTTTGCTGTGTGCTTGTGTTGTTTGGTCATGATCGGACTGATTTTAAACAGAAATAGTGCTACTATCAGTACTTGAGCGTGGTGCAGGACAGAATGTGAAGGGAAAGGAGCAGGTCAGTTTAACATGAGCATTAATTCTGAGCCATAGAGCTGATTCAGCTCAAATGCAGTTTATGATCGTAAGAATGCTGCTACAACAGTGATTTTACACTTTACTAGCAAGACACTGCAGAGATTATTTGATTTACAAACTGCAGTAAGACACACAAAATACATGCAAGAGAAGTAAACATGCTGCGTGTTCGTATGGACGATGTTCACCAGTAAAGTCTTCAGCAGTGGTTCTGACAGACGGACGCTCGTCCCACGTTCTCCTGCGCCGTCCGGAGCGTGTTTGAGGTCCAGAGCCGCCCCAGAGACCAGCAGCGGAGCGGCTCTATGTAGGACGCCTCTGATCAGAGACCAGACACACTTCTGAAGCTATTTTAGCACAGAAATGAACAAGATGATCCGGACAGGATTCTCAGACTGTGTTCGGTGTGGAGTTAGTGTTAGTGTCCAGCACTGCTGAAGATCACACGATCCGTCTCCTGCATGTCTCTAGCCTGTGAGGTGTCAAGAGGTGTTTTGGTTTTGGTTGAAGTTGAACTTCTTTTCATTTGAGCACTGTGTTTTTAGAATGTTGTGTCATGTGCAATGGTCAAGGATGTTCATCTACCATGTGTTTACATAGAAAAGCAATGGAAAAGCAGCACAGTGGAATAGTTGATCCATGTGAAGACACACTCTTCTCTCTCCTGTTGGTCTGTATGTAAATGAGCCAGTTTCCAGCATGTGAGAGAGAGTAAGGCCGGCTAAATAAAGGCTCTGCATGAGCGCGTGTCCTCTGACGAATCTAATCCAATAAAGAGCAGATAGACTCACGTCCCTGAACTCTCTGACCTGCGGCGACTCAAAACCAGCTCTGACCTCACTGGAGAGGACAAACACATGTCAGAAGAGTGACCGGACGAACGACACCGCACGTCGAGCTCGCTTACACAAGCAGCATGCGCTGTTGTGTTTGTGTTTTTCAGCTGGTTGCCAACACGCTGCTCTTCACCAGCGTGAATCTGTCGGGTCTGTTCGTTCGGATCCTGACGGAGAGAGCGCAGCGCAAAGCCTTCCTACAGGCCCGAAACTGCATCGAGGAGAGACTGCGCATGGAGGACGAGAACGAGAAACAGGTCACGATCATAATACACACAGTGCACACAATCAAAACTTCACTGTAAATAAATAGAATTACACTCTAAAAAAACTTTATGGCTCAATAAAAAACAGTCTCCATCTCCATCAACCAACAAACTACAGTTAGAGGAACCTAATTTGTAGCATAAACACACATTTTTCAGTTTATTACTCAGAATTATGATGATTTCAGTTCATTATAGTTCATTTTTCAGTTAATCTCTCATGATTATGTTGTTCGAACTACATGATGGCATTGAAACTAATTAATCTGACCTAGTTCTGTTAAACTGTCAAACAGAGCAGCATTAAACACTAGCAGTTCTTTCTCTTCCCTTCTTTCCCTTTAAATAATACATCAAATAACATGTAATTTCAATATTTACTTTCCTTATCCAGTTCAAGGCTTGCTGGGAACTAGAAATACACGTCCGGTTTCCAAGGTTACTAAGACAAGTTCATGAAGTTACTAAAAGTACTAAGTTACTTTTTATTACTATTATTGTTAGTCTCAATTGAGTTTGAATTACACACAATACTAAGTTTATGTAATAGTCAACACTATTATGTCAACAGAACTGTTTGCAACTTAATAGGTTTAATTAAATCAGTAAATTAGAATTTGTAACCTAGCAACCATGCATTTACAGTAGCTTACAGTAGGTCCCCTGAATATCATTGGCTGTATAATATTCATTTTATTTCCTGAGAATGTTTTATTTTGATGTTCTTGCTGTCTCACGGGTTTGATGATGATGATGATGATGATTGCATGTGTGCAGGAGCGTCTGCTGATGAGTCTGCTGCCCAGAAACGTGGCCATGGAGATGAAGGAGGACTTCCTGAAACCTCCCGAGAGGATCTTCCACAAGATTTACATCCAGCGTCACGACAACGTCAGGTAACACGGACTGATGCGCTGCATCTCGATGGTTTCTGTAAATGTGGCTGACTGTTAAAGATGCTGCTTTAGTGCCTGTAATGATCACGGATGCAGTTTAAGGAGGAATCTTGAATCTTGACCAGGAGTGTTTTCTGATCACTTTTCTGCTCATTCAGTCTATCTATAAACCTTTCTGATCTCCAAACAGATCATTCACTTTCAATATACTACAGCCATTCATCAGTACACAGTCAAAGAGGTGCATTTTATATTTTATATTTTATTTTATTTTATTGTAATGTCAGGTCAAGTCACATTTATTTCTACAGTGCTTTATACAGAGGTTGTTTCAAAGCAGCTTCACAGTAATAAACAGAGAAATTTACTAACAACATGTTTTATTTTTATCTTAAGTGAAAATTTGACTCATTTTATAGCTAAATTAGCTTTTGTTTATAAAAAAAATGCTTTATTCACTTACATTAAGAAACATAATATATGTTTTGTTTTGGTGTCTGGCTGCATCTCTTTTACTCATCAGCTCTAGCGTGTTTGTAACTGTCCTCTTTGTTTCTCGTTGTGTCTTTGGTGTTTTTTCTAGTTGATTCAGTGAGTTTAGATGCTCTTGCCTGGTCTTGTTCTGGATTGCATCATTACATTCAGAGTCTTAAACTACAGCTCAGATTGAGTTTGATCTGCATGTTACTGGATATTATATCTATGAGGAATCCTGAATCATAGGGGTATTGAGTGGACATGTGATAGTGAACGTCACTGTACCACAGAACTCATGAGACATTTTGAACTAAACCCAAGACCAGTGACGTCACTCAAACACGATGTGACATTTTCACCCGTTCGCTGACCTGACGTGAGTTTATTTGCTTTGCATGTTCTGCTCTTACTGTGAATGACGCTGATCTAAAGAAATACATCGCTGTCTTCATAATCACTTGCTTCATAAGCAAACTTGCTCTGCCGCTGAAACAACTGGACTTTTCATTTGACGTCTGCACACGGCTGGTTTGTGTCTCGTGATAAAAGCGCAGAAGTGAGAATGAGATTTGAGATTTGTGTTGATGATTTTTAAGATTTTCTTTATTTTCTCATGGAGTGTGTGGATGAGTAAATGTTGATGTGATCAGTGCAGGTTTGTCCTGTGTGTGTGTGTGTACTGTTATTTCCTACATTATGAGGACCAAATATCTCCACAAGTATAGTAATTCCCGTACATTTTGTCCTTGTAGGGGTTATTTTTTGATCCCCGTGAGAAAACAAGCTTATAAATCACACAGAATGTAGTGTTTTGAGAATGTAAAAACAGCTGTAGTTTTGTGTGAGGGGCAGGTTCAGGTGTGGGGTTAGAGAATCAGGATAGAAAATACAGTGTGTACAGTAGAAAAACCATTATGCCAATGGAATGAACCTATAATGATGGTAGAGCTGCAAAACGATTAGTCACAATTAATTGATTCAAAATAAAAGTTTACTTTATTTTTATTATATACATTTCTGTATGTTTATATTTATGTATATTTACGGCATACATACATTAAGAAAAAATATGTTAGAATTATATTTAAGATATTTATATTTATATAGAATATAAATTATATAGAATATATTTGCATATGAATACATACAATACATACAAGTATTTTTTAAATATATATACATATATGTGTGTGTATTTATATATACATCATAAATATACACAGTACACACAAATAGTATGTAAACATAAGCTTTTATTTTGATTAATCGCGACTAATCATTTTGCAACTCTAAGTGATAGGAATGCAAGTGTGTGTGTGTGTGTTGAGACATTACTGAGACTCCGGCCGCCTTTGCTGCTCCTCAGATTAAACTTCTGCAGGATTTACTGTGATGGACACTAAAGAGTGTTGCGTAACGCTCGCGCTGAGAGGGATCTGCTCCTGCTGAGGAGATATTTCTGGAGCAGATCAGAGACGCTCCTGCTGGAATATGGGACGCTGGATATAAGACGGGTGCTCTCCATCAGGTTCTGTACCTGTAATCAGAGCCGACTGATAGCACTGAAAAACCATCAGCAAATATTTCTCAGCATTTTTGACAGTGTTATGTACACTATATATAATCATTTACTTTAAGGAACTAACACCAGCCGTCATTTTTGACATCTCCATCATGCCTCTTCATAACAAACCTTTTACACTAATCGATCAGACACACTCGGCCTAACAATCACTCAAACGCTTTAGCGATCACATGATCTGTCGCTCAGGATGGACTGAAGGATTCTGTCTGAAGCTCGTCTTCAGCACGATCTCTGTCACAGATGGACTCGCATTCAAGCATTCGCAGCAAACTGAATTCATGGCACCGTGGTTATATTGACATCTGCGCTATGACAGCGTCTCAGTGTTCACACGCGCCCACACACACACGCCTCGCTCTCAGCCCGTGTGTTTCACAGCTCAGATGTAGCTGGACGTCAGTGTCCGTGTGTGTGTGTGTATCATCGTGACAAACTCTCATCAGACCTGCTTTATGTGTGGCTTTATGCTAACACCACAGTGAGACTGGAGCTCCATCTTTCATTACTGTGTCGTGTCCTCCAGATCTGAACAACATTCGTGTTTTATCAGCATTCACTGAACACACTTCTGCAAAATGTGATGTTTTTACTCTGTATTTCTTGTCACCGTGAAACAGCTGTGATCGACTGCGCTGTATTGTGACATTCCGAGTGAAAACAAGAAAACACGTGGGGGCGGGGCTTGATCTGATCGTGGTTGCTGATTGGACGGTGAAGTGAGCACTGAGTGCTGGAACGGAGGCAGATCTGAACGTGATTGGCTGAACAGTAGCAAGACATACACGGTCGGTTTTTATTTCATGACAATTTTAGAACGGCCACTCACATGCAGTGCTCACCTCCTCTAAAATCATCTTCATCATCATTATCTTGACAGTTGTGTTTTGTTTGGTGTTGTTTCCGTGTGTTTTCTGTACTGTACTGTGACCAAGCCATTATCTGCTCTGAGGGACTTTAATATTTGCTTTATAGTTATACTTTGAACAGCGCTTAATACTCAGTAATATTATCAATTGACAGCACTGACTATTAGATGAGAAAAAAAAAAAAAACCCTGAACCAACTGGATCTGAGTGACTTTACAGCTGAAAATGAATTTGCCTCATATCCGATGAAGCTTGCATCATTTCTTCTGTTATTTTACTGTTTATTTCTGTGAAGCTGCTTTGAAATGATTTCTGTTGTATAAATCACTATAGAAATAAATGTGACACACAGGGTTTGTTTTGATGGATGTGATCTCTCCGTCGGCCGGCTCTCACTCACTCCCTCAGCTCTCGCTCACCTGTGAAGAACATGCTGTTAATGGAAGGACTGATATAACTGCTGTTTGCTGGCATCAGAAAAACAGCGCTGTCTGCCAAGTGACAATATTAATCACAGCACTGAAACTGGTCGAGAACTTCAATCAAACACATTAAGGTGTATAAGGCTGAAAGTCTAAGAAAGAATTACAGCTACTCGCCGTGCAAGAAATGAACAGCAACACCAAACTACACAGATATGATTTAAATTGTGCTCATAAATACATTTAGGAAAAATGCTTGCAGAATAATTTGCAGAATAACAGCAAGCTTGAGCTAGGGTTGTTCCAGTTAAACTGAAACTAAAAAATCATTTAAAACATTTTTTGTTACTTGAAAAAAAAAAAAAAAAAAATAAATCTGTTAACTGAAATAAAATAAAGTATAGAAAAAAGTTTTCAGCTAGATGCCAAAGCAACATTTCTTATTTCATTTTATTTTAACTAAAACCAAAACTGAAATAAATATTAATATAATCTATTGAACTATAAAACTATGAATTACCAAAACCATCATTTAAAATTAAAATGAAAATAGAAAATAATAAAAGAAAAACTGAAAATAAATAATAAGATATAAATAAAAACTATAACTGTATGTCAGTGATACAAAAATAGCAGTGACTTGAGAACAAACAGCTGTTTGATTTTACTGTCAATTTCGAGTCGGTCTCAGATTTCCAGATTTCATTTAAGCAAAAATTGAATCCAGTAATGAATATTAAGGTATATATTTATTTTCATCACAAAAGTCATCGGGGGCTTCAGTCTGGTCTGTTTCGCTGACTCATCTCTGTCGTTCCACGATGTCAAATCACGTTGGACGGATGGATACGGGACAGACCCTCTGAGACTGAACCTTCACACAGACCTGAGCTGATGTTTCCTGACAGTTCACATCTTACTGTGAATAACTGAATGAAATCTCATTCAATCAATACAACTGGCACCCATTTTCTGTGTTTTTTTTTTGTTTTATCTCCCCTCCAGTATCCTGTTTGCGGATATCGTGGGCTTCACGAGTCTGGCGTCTCAGTGCACGGCGCAGGAACTCGTCAAACTCCTCAACGAGCTCTTCGGCAAGTTCGACGAGCTCGCCACGGTGAGTCGCTCTCATTGGTTCGCACCTGTTGCCATGGTGACTTCACACCCCGGCAACAGCAACAGGAGGACGGGTGTGAGCGCAGGGGAAGTTTTGCATAATCAGACCGTTATATGTGATAAAAATGAAATGAGGAGAGCGCTGTGATCATGTGAGGCTCGTCCCTCAGGAGATACATCAAAACTAGGAGTTGAAATGTGTGAAAGAGCTTCACAAACATTTATTTGTATCTAAATTCACAGGAATACTGGAATAAAAGAGCACATCTGAGTAGTTTCTCTTGCACACTCACACCGGTTAAACCTCTCCTGTCTGTTTTCATTACGGTTTGTAGTTAATGTGAAGGCATGTGTCTGTACAAGTAAACATGTAGATGTATCTCAGTGTAATCTACACACTAGAATTGCTTACATTCACATGTGCCTATATCAAATCCTTTAATCCATGGATTACACGGACGTGTTTCTGTGAGCGTCACGAGGTCTTTCAGCAGGTCTGTGCTCGCTGTTTCAGTGTGATGGTCGATCTGTGGTGTGAGCTGGTTTGGTTGCAGGGTCCGTTTGTTCACACGTTTCATCTGATGCACTCGTGCTCCTTCTGTTTGTTTTTTTCCTGCTGGATCTCACACATACCCGTCCATAAAATCACTCTGGACTCTGTTAGCCTCTGTTCTTATGCTGTGTCTGAAGTATGTATATTAGGTTTGTTGTGAAATTTTTGTGTGCTATCATTGCCAATATTTATTGGCATCTTAAAAAAGTGTGAGCCCTCAGGAAACTGTGTAAGATTTCATATTTGTCTAAAGGGTCATTCTGTGTCAGCTCAGGTCCCCAGCTAAAATTTAGTTTGTTAGAAATACATAAATGAAGAAAAAGGCCATGAAAATGTGTACAGTTTAGCAATTTATTCTTGGAGCCATACTGAGATCCCCAAATATCTGGAAATGAAAATGAAAAAATTATAAATCTCGGTATAAAAATAACATTCTCTTTCAAGTCATTTTTACCTTTCTGTAATTTCCCTTCAAATGAAAATTGTCAATTTGACCCCGTCTACAAAATACTGGATGACGTAGTAAATATACATCTGAGGAATGTAATTTTTTGTCTATATTCATTCTTTGAGCCTTAAACCAATGCATTAAACCAGTCAGAATCTCATCTCCCATTCCATTTAAGAGCCAGTTGTGCTCGCGCCATGGCGAATTTGCTATTTACACGGCGGAATTTGCTAGAACAAAGACCCAATGCTTCTCCAGAGAGCAGGGCCGGCGCTAAGGGAGCGCATTCACGGGCCGAGCCCCCTCAAATGAGTTGCTGTGCACCCCTTTCCATCATTTCCCCTCCCTGCTGAAAGTGATCGTTTTGGAAAGCTAAAGTGAAACCAAAAAAAAACAGCTTGCATAAAAAAACAATCGACCATCCATTATGACATGTAGGCATTTTTATATTTATGTTCACAATAATAATCTTTTACATTGTAATCCTTCAATTTTTAATATTTGGCATGTTTGTGTATGTAATAAGCAGAGTGTATGTGCGTTGTGCACCTGCCTATTATTAACGCACTCTTTAAATAACAAAAAAAAAAAATATTGCGCTACTGACTTTATATCAGGTTTCAGGTGGTCAATGTCTATTTCAGTTGCCTCAAAATAGAAAAAAAAAAATCAGACCAGCACGCCGATGGGTGCACAAATGGCCACAAATGCATTTGCTATTTAAACAATGTGGTGCAGGACGTGAAAATGATAACTGCATCAGGCTGAAGCTAGCAAAAATCACTTGCACCGGGTGATTAATAGAGTTTATCCTCCTTCAGGAAAAAAAAAAAAACAAATCAAACATTTTAGCCAGGGATGATTTGACATGGACTGTAAGTCTATAGTGCCATTTGTTTCTTTAAGTATAAAACACATTGTACATTTAAAAGATATATTTATCCAAAGGTAAATAAACACTCTTATGAATGATAAAAAAACAGAATCAATTCATTATAAAGGTGTCAAGAACAGAACCCCAGTATTAATATTTCCATGACAAACCAGAACTGGAGCAGAAGTGAACAGAACAGAAAGGGCAGAACAGGCTGTTTTGGAAATATAAAATATGAACATGAGCAGTGCCTGTATTTTTGAAGGTTGTGGGTGAATGAAGTATGGAAGAGGAGTTTCTTTTGTGAAAATTGTGATGGTCTAAGCAGCTCTGGTGGAGGTTTGCAGAAACAGATAGGGTTAATGTTGTAGTAGGTGCCTTTTTGACTTGGTTATAATGGTAATACCAGTTATGTTCATTCACTCAGGCCTAGATCTCTGAAAGTTACACAGATATGACGGGGCTGTCGTGTAGGAATGACAGGTAGAGCTGTGTATCATCTACACGGCAACAGTAGGGGTTTCGTATATAGTAGTTACTGAACCCTGCGGCACTCCAGTGTTTATCCTCCTCCTCAGCAATCCTCGAAGGATCTGTTTGCACCAATTAAGTGCAGTTCCTCTGATTGCCAGGAGAATCTAATGATCCCTCTGTTGAAGGCAGCGGACAGGTCTAGTATGATCATTTGGACTGAGCTAATGCCAGCTGCAGAGTTTCAGCTACAAGCTCTCCTTCTTTCCTCCTCTCCTAATTGTCTTAGGAAAGAAAAGAGAGAGTGCTGACTAAACACGGTTTTGAAAAGAGAAGCACTGGTCTATAGATTTCTATTACTGTAGGATTAATTGTTTTTTCGAGCCGTCAGGTTAACCGAGTGGTGGGAAAGATGTCAGTAATCGGGCACGTAAGAGGATTGCGGATTGGAAAACTCTTCATTGGGCAAAAGCACTTCAGGAGGTTCAGTTTGATCCAATTAAGTGTTTATATGGAGTGACGTGGAGACTCACTGGCTTGGCATTGTGGGAATCTATTTGCTATTGTAGCTGACCCGGGATCAGTTGTGCTTTCATGATTGTGCTGGTTTGGAATTACAGTGATGATGTGTTTCAGACCGGTTTAGTAAGCATGAACAAGACCTGTGAGTAAACTGTTTATGAAGATAAACAAGGGGGTTCTAGGAGGTCCACACTACACTACATTTTTTTATTATTATTTTTCAAATCCGATGTTTTTGTTGATTTTTAAAGGGTCATGAAACCACCTGTTTCAGCACTGGTTAGTTCTCACCACCGTTTAAAAAAAAATGCTGCAAAGTGGGCGTGGTGCGCTGCGGAGCGGAGGGGGAAGAGGGGACAGAGTCAACTTCGGGTTTAGATGGTTCAGGCAGTTTCATTTTGCTCCTGTTGAGTTAACAGCACAAATAAAAGCTCAGCCATTTGCCCTCTGCATCGAAAACATATGAACGCGCTGTTGCATCTCTATTAACTTTTAAGGCTTATTTTGCGCCGTTTATAATCCTTTTGATGGGTTGCGTCAAGGAGTTGTAAAAACCGATATTCAGTCACTCTATGAATGACTCGCGTTTGTGCCGAACTCTTACAAAGCCAACAAAAACAAACGCTCTCCTTCGATCCATGAACGGTTCTCTCAGTTTATATACGCAGTCTCACAGTCAAAAGCATCTGTCACAGCAAATCAACACACGCTGTTGTGAAAAATTAGGCGAAGCGTCTTCTCGTAGGATAAGAACACGCAGCCTCGTGAATGATTATGAGACACCGACGTGTCGTCACAAACGGTGACGTCAACACAATGTAGATTTTAAACCCGGAAGATGAAAATAGCACAAACGGATGCTAACATTGTCATCTATGATGTGCAACACAAACACCTCTGATAAATCTCAGAAAAAGTAGTTCAGGAACCTTTATGTATTTATTGATTTATTTATTTTTTGTAACTATAATGATCCTGGACTAAAGACATCTAAAGGAAGACAAATATGAATGGCTCAATATTTATTTGTGCATTAAATTAATTTAACTTATTTATTAAATTAACTCATTAAATAAGTCATCATTTTTCTCTTATAAAAATTAACCATGGTTTATTACAGTAGAAGTATAGCAACCATGATCTTTTTTTTTTTTTTTTGGTGGATTGATTACGATCTGTTTTAATTGAACTACAACCATAGTTTTACTACACATCTCATGGTTCGACTATGGTTAGTGTAACAAAACCATGGTTCATTTGTGGTTACCATGGTTTAACTATAGTAACCATGGATTTTGGTTTTAATTTTTGTAAGGGTTGTGTTGTTATCTGCCATAGCTCCTTCTGAACGCATTACAAAACGATGTTTTATAACATTTGTTTGCTAAACTACTACTGTAACTTTACAGTAGATAATAATGATGTCCTTTAGCATAGAGTATTTTGAGTGATGATAGTAATTTAGGTTAGTTTAGTTTATAGTACTACTACTGTAGTTTTGTCTTTGTTTACTTAGTTAAGGATTAAACTGCTAGCAACTCTTAGCAGCCTGTTTACTGATGAAACTGACCTGCACTTGAAGTCCTGAACAGGTCAGTAGTTTTGCCTCTATGATCCACCCGGGCGCTTCCACTCCATTCTCAAGTCACTCGCATTGATTACTTTGACAGAAACCGTTTGGCGGAGACGCGGAGATGCGGAGCGCACACGAGCTGAATCGTGTTGCCAGTCAAGACTAACCGATCCATGATTTATTAGAGATTTGTTATCGAATGGTGATTGCACCAAATGCTGATTAAAACTAAAGTAACGAGCCTGGTTTGAAAATGTAAGTACAGATATTTGTAAAGTAAAGTAAAAAGTAGTCCGAAAAATAAATAAGTGAATAAATAGTGAAGTAAAGAACTGATACAAGAAAAATCTACTTAAGTACAGTAAAGTATTTACATCTCTATATCTGACACACCCATTTCAGCTCCTGGAGTTTCTTCTAATGAGTTCATGAGTCAAATCAGGTGTGTTTGATTGGGGAGATACACGAAAGGTGCAGTGTTGGGGGGCGCCCAGGACCAGGGTTGAGAAACACTGATGTACGTACACACAGCTTTATCCATGTCAAAGCTGTCTTGGCTCACATTCAGATTTTCTTTACAACTTGAGGATGTGCACTGACAGAAACACACTGCACAATGTTAATATTATCCGGCATTTATATGCAGATCTTGCATATGTTTTTTGTAGGCTATTGAGTGGATAAAAGATGTAACCAGTCTGAAGTGGAGAGCCGTCCCTGTCAAAATTCATTGCTGTTGCAGTCATATCTGTCATGTTGCATGTTGCTGTCATGCCATATTAGTGTTGCATTACCATGGTTAAGTGTGTTTTAGGCACTCCTGCAGAGCTCTTCAGTGATGATCTACGGGCTGACCCAGAAGACTGACTGCTCATGGGTTTCTATCAGTAATTACCCACGTGTTTCTAGAAATGTGTTCTGATTTAAGAGTCAGCTAAGGTCTGAGGTGAACATTGCTTGCAGAGACTTTCGTGTTTTGTTCTACAACATCAGTTACACACAGTTAAACCTCAAATGTGTGACCGAAGCCGCTGTGTTTACAGTGTGAATCCCTAATGAGCTGCTGTATGATGTTGATGATGATGATGAGAGCGCTTGTCTGATTTATCCAGCTCATAAACGCAAGTCCTTCTGCTCTTTAGCAACTTACAATGTGTTTCTAAAAAGCACCAAAATTTATGTTTGAGGTTTGACTGAGTGTAAATGATGTAGCAGAGACATTAAGGACAAAACATAACTAAAGTTAACTAAAGAACTTATTTTACTCCTAAATAGAAACCCTCCGTTGTGAAACCCTTGGACATTTGTCTGGGTCTTCTGGGTTTAGGGTTATAGTATATTCTGAGCAGCTCTGCTCACATTCACTGTCTCAGATGGCTTACTGCTTTATTTTGCCCTCATTTCTCCTCATTTAGATTTAAATTAAGAGGCTAAATTGGCACAGATTGGTCCGTGTGAGATCTAATAATCTCTCGTTCCTGAAGGGTGAAGAACAGACGTTGTGGCTCCTGAAGGGCTCTTGGCTAAATGATGCAAATGTATGCAGTGTTTGTGATGATGATGATGATGCTGATATACTTTAATCTTACTCTGCTCTTTATGCTCCTCTGTTTCCATGGCAGACGCACATGTTTGTGTTTCACCTGCACGCTTAAACACTCACAGTGCTTCAGTGTTTGACTCGCTCCAATTTTTCCCTCTGAGACCAATGAATCCTGACTGCGAAAGAGCAACACTCCAGATTTTGTTTTCTTTATTTCCATACTAACTGTCGGTAACTACGTGTCAACTGACTCTCCTTAGAGTATCAGTAGACTGTTAGGTTAGCAGACATTAAGCTGCCAGCCTAAAAATACTCACTCTATATAAACCTCATATAGTCACACACCTCATAGCAGATCTTTAGTAGACAGGTTAGACTGGTAAATTTACATATTAGTTAGACAATTTTTTGCTCTGATTTTTCTTTAGTCTTTTAATTCATTGCCCAGATTTTTCTTGAGAAATGTGACAGGCTGTTGGCAACAGAAGCGCTGTTTCGGTCCTCCAAATGCTGAAAGC
Organism: Cirrhinus mrigala; assembly: GCA_036247105.1. Classification (NCBI taxonomy): domain Eukaryota; kingdom Metazoa; phylum Chordata; class Actinopteri; order Cypriniformes; family Cyprinidae; genus Cirrhinus; species Cirrhinus mrigala. The sequence goes on along the minus strand of CM070008.1, from coordinate 586,255 downwards.
ACAGAAAGCACCTCAAATAGCCACAGAGCAACCATTTCTGTGACCTATTTTGTGCATTTCTGACAGCTCGAGCACTTTTGAGGAAGGTCTGAAATCTGTAATTACAAATACAGTATGACTGCATTGTTTTCATGAAGAACAAATAATGTTTATCTGACAGTAACTAAATTTTGGTTAATCTTAAGATGATTTTTAAGGTCTCAGTCTAAGAGGACTCAGGATTTTATTTCCACACTGATCAAGACCACAACTGCTGATATCACTAAACTGCCAATGCATTGTCTGATTTATTGTTTAACATCATTACCGTAACTAGGTGTAAAACGTACCGTTTCAAATGCATTTCCAATTTGATTAATTTTTGTCTCTGGTCATAAATGAATGGGGGATTGTGTCAGAAATATAACTAGAACGAATACAAATGGCCAGAAAATTCAAGATATTATTGCAAAAAAAGTATGTATGAGATCTTGCATTTTATGTTATGAAATGTAATTAAGAAATATCACAAGTGCAAGAGAGCTGTTTTCATAAATATGAGCACAATTGCAAGTGTGGTATTGATTTTATACAAATGTTCATTAAGCAGGAAGTTAATGGTTATTGTCTTACATTTTAGACACAACAGGTTTCGCTCAGTTTCACCGGTGTAAACAGAACTGTGTGCATTTCTGAACAACACGGTGGTGGTTCATTACTGAATGAATCAACTCTTTTGAACCAGTCAATTAAATAAGTTGCTGTCACCTATTGCCGGTTCTATTTCCATATTTAAAAGTGCAATTATATTTTTTAAATAATATTTCTATATTCAAACTTTTATATTGAAAATATACATCTGATAACATTATTTATGCCGTTGTAATTGTAGTGTAAATGACTATTTATTATTTTATCATGACTTTTCTCGGGTCGGTAAATGTGGATCTTTCAGAAGAATTTATTGAGTGCTCGTCTTGGTCTTGTCCTGGTTTCAGTACATTCTGGTCTTGGCTTTGTCTCGGTCTGGGTTTAGCTGGCCTTGACTGTGACACTAGTGTGATTTGAGGATCTGTAGGTCAGGAGTGTGTCAGAAATTCTCAGTTTGACAGATGCACATAATGAACACCCGTGTGTAGCACAGACAGAGCGGCTCAAGGCTGTCAGGAAATCATTAAATCCAGTATGCCGGCCTCATGCGTCACACCTGACACATATTGATCTGTGGCTTTGCTTTTATACGTTGTGTTACTGTAGACTGGAGACGCAGTGTTATTTAGTGTGTCATATGTGAAGTAGCACAGGTATATTTGTAGCAATAGCCAAAAATACATCGGATGGGTAAAATTTATCGATTTTTCTTTTATGCCAAAAATCATTAGGATATTAAGTAAAGATCATGTTCCATGAAGATATTTTGTAAATTTCCCACCGTAAATATATCAAAACTTAATTTTTGATTAGTAATATGCATTGCTATGAACTGGACAACTTTAAAGGCGATTTTCTCAGTATTTTGATTTTTTTGCACCATCAGATTCCAGATTTTCAAATAGTTGCATCTCGGCCGAATGTTGTCCATTTAAGACATGATTTCCCAAGTGCACAACTCACATTTTATAAATGTGAAAGTCAGGCATTTATTTACAGCACCGATGTGCACAAATGTATCAGACAGACAGAGAACAATAATTATGACTGTCTCTTTTTTTTTTCAGAAATTTGTTGGTTGTAAAATGTATCTTTAAAATTTGACATATGACACAAATATCTATATGAGAAGTAACTGCAAAGAGATTATAACATGCAATGACATATAAATGTAAGACGTCTCTGACATTTGACCTCCCTGACTGGTACTTCATCCTCATCCTGTGTGTGTGTGGCTTGAGTTATGTCACAAAAAGTTCAGTATCAGTGATTACACCCATATAAAGTGTTTATGTGCACTGACATTTTATGTTATTATTGTAGCTTATGTACAAAACTGGTACATCTTCCTCATCCTCACAGAAGGAGAATAAAAGGTCTTAAAGATTTTATATTTTTCCTACTGTAAGGCATGATGTGCATTTTCCGGGAGTAAAGACACACGTTGATGTAGGACACTAGAGATCCACTTTCACTCTACACACACACACACACACACACACACACGCACACACACAGACAGTGTTTGCAGAAATGTGAGGTTTGTCTCATTTTGTGTTTCTGAGTCTCATCTGTGTGTGTGTGTGATGGACTGATGTGTGTGTGTGTACTTGTTTTTGCTACATTGTGGGGACCTACAAGGATAGTAAAACCTGAAATTTTAAGGGCGATAGAAAATATGGTTTGTACAGTATAAAAACCATTACGCCTATGGAATGAACCCATAAAACATGGGAACACAACATGAGTGTGTGTGTGTGTGTGTATTTGTGTCAGTGTCAGATGTAGGTCTGTGTGTCCTCAGAGACGTGTGTTTGCCTCAACCAATATCACATCAGTCACAGCAGATATGAGCTGGATTCTGGGTGTTGCTATGTGGTTTGCTAGGGTGTTTTTTAGGTGTTTTCTTTCTGTCTGGTGTGAAAAGAATCCCTGTGATCTTCAGGTCTGTAGATGTGTGATTTTTCAGCTGTTTTATGATCCAGCAGCTCAGTCTCCTCAACAACACGCGTGATTTAATAGACACGCCTCTGGTGTTGTACTGTGTTGAGCTCATTACCGTCTGTGTGTGACTTGAGTTGTGTAACAAAAAGTGCAATCAGTGACTACACTCATATAAAGAGGTTTATGTGCATTTGATTGACATTTAATGTTGATATTATTATTGTTTAAATTAGCATTGAAACAAAATGTCATTCAATATCCAGTAACTGAGAGCCTTTGCAAATAGTTCGGTTAGATTCATCTCTGCATTTCTTCTCTTCTCAAGCTTGCCTAATAATCTAGTTGTCTAATAAACCTGCCATTATGCATGTATTATGTATGATGAATAGTTTTTAATGTGAATATGGACAATAAAGTGCTATTAATGTAAACCAGTGAAACTACATGTTCAACACATCAAACTTGTCTCGGATATAAAGAAAAACACTGGAGAAAAGCAGCAGATGCAGTGTGAGGACTGCAGAATTCAACAGATCAGTCTATAGGTTTTTTCAACAATGACAACATGAGTCTGAAAATGAAAACTTCAGCTGTAGAAACCAGTTGAAAATGTAATGTAATGTAGATGGTGTAACACCTAATAAACACTTTAAGTGAAAGAACAGAGCTAGAGCTCTTCCGCTATAATCAACAAGCCCCAGAAAGAGTGTGAATGAGAAATGAACTGAGCTTCACTGATTTAGACGTGACTGAGCGCCTGTGAGACTGCGGTAGGGCTGTCAAAAATATTGATTTTTAGACACTAATCAATACTGAAATATTTGAAATGGTTCAATAGTGCTTTTCCACAGTATCGATAAACTGATACCAGCTGCGTTTCCTCTCACTCATCTCTCCAACGGTGCTTTATTTTCACATTCACATAATATTCAACAGATGATTTGCATTTAGCTGGATTTGTGATGAGAAATGTCTGTATTCCTGTTGTCAAAGAAACTTAAATATTTCCCTGCAGTTGTAATACAATATAAGACATTTGTGTCATAGACATAATAATAGTAATAGCAACAACCACATAAGATAATTTATTATTATTATTATATTTCAATTATTTGGCTTCCTAAAAGCACTAATGTGAATGTGATGTGGACTGAGAGACTGATATCAACTGACATCAAACTGCACCAGGCTGGCCTGCATTTAACTTTAGAAAGTACAAAAATGTCTTACTTGGATACTGTTCAGATTTTATACCTTTAGGGTGATGATACACGGGTTAAATGTTGCCAAGCGATGTTGTTTGGGCACTTTCCCATTGAGAATGAGCAACAGATTTCTATCTGGATACTTTAGATCGCTCGTGGGCCCTTTGTCTCACCTGGTTGCCCTTTGACCATAACATCGCTCAAAAAGGTGCCCTGTGTATCATCACCTTTAATGTTGTAGCAACTTTTAACCACAGTGTCAAAAAATGGTACTAAATATTGATTTTAGTAAAGTTAGTAATTCCAGCTCTAGAATGTGTTAAACTTGTGCTGCGGGACTCAAACCAACTGTCAAACTGCACTCGCATGAACCAGAAACCCAAGACTTCATCATCAATGTTTGCAGCAGACTCAGAGTCCAGAGTGTGATACTCAAATCACTGTGTTGTCAAAAAGTCACATCAAATCAGCCATGACGGTCCTGATGTTTTCTGACACTCGCAGTATGAAATGTGCTTTGTATACTTCATGTGGAGTTGTGGTTGTAAAGCTTTTCCTCGTCCTGTGTTCACGTGCAGGAGAATCACTGCCGGCGGATCAAGATTCTGGGCGACTGCTACTACTGTGTGTCGGGCCTGACGCAGCCCAAGACGGATCACGCTCACTGCTGCGTGGAGATGGGTCTGGACATGATCGACACCATCACGTGAGTGTGAGCCGCTCGTGTCGTTCACCACGCGCCGGTGATGAAGGCTCCTTCTCAAGGGCGGCAGGATGATGAGTTTCCTCTGTAAATCTAATGTTCAGTCAAAGTGTCCTGAGCTCATCACACACGCTTCACCGCAGTATGTACTGTAGTCAGTATCGCTCATTCAGTGAGGATATGTGCTGAACCTTCAGTGCGCTCCAGATTGTTCTGGTCTGTTTTAGTCTCATACATCTGAATTATGATTATGAATGTTATGAAATGTACTTTTTTTTCTAGAGTGATAATTGAATCTTTTAAAAAAATATCATCAGACCCACGTGTCTTTGTATATTTGGGCTGATCTTAGTGGATCTTTGAAACCTTCTGTTGAAATAAATCCTCACCGACATGATCATGTGCATCATGGGAACAGTGACATCTAAACTTAAACAACTTCTTACAGGGATTGTTCACCCAAAAATGGTCCTTCTGTCATCATTTATAGTCCCTCATGTGGCTCCAAATGTGAATAATGTTCTTTCTTCTGTGAAACACAAAAGATCACTTGGAGAATCGTCCATCTGCTGTTGTCTGTACTGTAATAGTCAGTGGGTTTCAGAGTTTCAAGAATTTTTGTGTTCTTGTCGAACTCAGCAATACATGCAGTGGCAAAACAACAGAAAGGATCTGAATCTCTGCAGCTCCTGAAGTATCATGTGCTATCACACATATCAGTTTGATGGCAGCGCCACCTACTGGTTACAGTCAGTTAGACACAAACATATTACAGTATTCACTACTGGCCAAAGTCTGGATTAAAGATTAGATGTCTCTTCTGCTCAAGGCTGCATTTATTTGATTAAAATTACAGTAAAAATAGCAATATTGTGAAATATTATTACAATTTAAAATAGTTGTTTTCTATGCGAATATCTGTTCAGATGTAATTGATTGCTGTGATCAAATTTTCAGCATCGTTACTCCAGTCTTCAGTGTCACATGATCCTTCAGAAATCATTCTAATGTGCTAATTTGCTGCTCAACAAACATTTCTTAAACAGTTGTGTCGCACAATATTTTTGTGGAAACCTTCTGTAAATCATTTGTAACATTATAAATGTCTTTACCGACACTTTGGATCAATTTAATGCATCCTTGATTAATAAAAGTATGATTTTCTTATTTAACCAATTTTTTTTTCCCACAAATTATTGGGCAGCACAACAGTTTGCAACACTGATAATAATCATAAATGTTTGTTGAGCAGCAAATCACCATATTAGATTGATTTCTGAAGGATCATGTGACACTGAAGACTGGAGTAATGATGCTGAAAATTCAGCCGTGCATCACAGAAATAAATTACATTTCAACATAGATTCACAAACAAAACAGCAATTTGAAATTATAATAATATTTCACATTTTACTGTTTTACTGTATTTTGATTGAATAAATGCAGTCATGGACAGCAGAAAAGACTTCTTTCAAAACTATGTTAAAAAAAAAATCAGTTTTATTCCAGACTTTTGACTGCTAGTGTAAATTGTTTGACTTACAGATGTTTAAACCACTTGCCATGTGAATCTTCATTTACGTTATGCTGATGTATCTGGTGATTATGGGTGGCAAAACTTCATTCAGACACTCAGAGCTGTTGAACGTCATGTGTCCTTCAGGTCGGTGGCTGAAGCTACAGAGGTGGATCTGAACATGCGTGTGGGTCTGCACACGGGACGGGTGCTCTGTGGCGTGTTGGGCCTCAGGAAATGGCAGTATGACGTGTGGTCCAACGACGTGACGCTGGCCAACGTGATGGAGGCTGGAGGACTGCCCGGGTGAGGATCTAGACTAGTGAAGACACACTCATCTCCAGAATCACGAGCTGTTTGAGAACGTTTTTGGTTCTCTCGTCTGACTGTCTTACAGGAAGGTGCACATCACTCGCTCCACGCTGGAGTGTCTGAATGGAGATTACGAGGTGGAGCCGGGAAACGGCCGCGAGAGACACTCGTTTCTGCTCAAACACGACATCGAGACCTTCTTCATAGTGCCATCTCACCGCAGGAAGGTGTGTGTGCAGATAACAGGGAGCATCAAATACCAGAAAATATTTGATTTACATTCTCTTAACATTAAGAGAAATTGTTCTTAGAACAACATCTTTGAATGCCTTCATGATGTTATTTTTACTTGATGAATGTTAAAGGAAAACATTCTGATATCAACATTCTCAAAATGTCTTGATGAGGTTATTTGTAATGAATAAACATTCTCAAAGTTTCTCAAAGAGAAAACACTCTTAAAATATTAAAAATAAAAGTTTTTTGTAACTTTTAAATAACTTCAATAATCGCAACTAGAAAACTAGACATTTTAATGCTTTAGTAACATTAGACACAATGTTCCCACAACATTTTATAACCTAAATTTATCCATACCATAGTATATGACCACAGTCATCAACAAACTACAAAAAAAAAGACAATGCATTACTTTCACTAAATGAATAGTGTTTAATGTACAGTAGATGTACAGTAGTAAATTTAGCTTTATCTGCTTAGAGCAACAGTTGTTATTGTGAATATGATGTCGGTCAGCATATATGATATTCATGTTCAGTCACAGTCAGCTCACTGATGGATTGATTGAGAAGTTTGTGTGTGTTTTTCCAGATTTTTCCTGGTCTGATCCTGTCAGACATCAAACCTGCCAAAAAGATGAAGTTTAAGACGGTGTGTTACTTACTGGTGCAGCTCATGCACTGCCGCAAGATGTTCAAGGCCGAGATTCCCTTCTCCAACGTCATGAACTGTGAGGACGGGGACAAGGTATGATGACACTGACAAAATACGATGCTGAATGAATCCAGAGCGGTTTTCCTGCGTCTGATGATGCTGATGTGTCTGAGATCTGCTGTTCGGCTCATGTTGTCACTCTCGCAGTCTCATCGTGTGATCATGTGATGGTGTCTGTGATTGGCAGAGGAGGGTGCTGCGCTCGGCGCCGGAGAAGCTCAGGAACCGCCCCCCCGTGACGGCCAACGCGGCTCAGAGCAGCCCGGGGACGCGCGTCAACCGCTACATCAGCCGTCTGATCGAGGCCAGGCAGACGGAGTCCGACACGGCCGACCTGCACTACCTCACGCTCATGTACAGAGACTCGGAGCGAGAGCGCAGGGTGAGAGCCGGTGTCGCTGCGTCACGTGCTGAGGTCAAACAATAAGGTTCTAGTGACAAGACATTTGTCTGTCCACACCAGACACGACAGAATCATCAAAAATTACAGCCAATCAGAAGAGCATGTGGGCGGAGTCTCTCTGCAAGTGCACTGCACTCACAACAATAACAACAAAAAAATCATCGAATTCCTAAATAATAAACCATTTTGACATTATTAATACATACTTACATCCTGAATGACTGAAGCAGTTATTGTCATAGGTTTAAATGTACCTATTTTCTAAAATTTTGAGGTAAATGGTTCATCATCACATTCAGAATGGCTATAAAGATCCTGCAAAATGACTCACATTAGACACTTTTAACATTTTAAATCATATAATCAGTACCTGAGATCATCATCGTTTGTTAAGTTATTTTTCCAGTCGCAACTTTGCAGAAATCGAAAAAATTTTGATTTCTAAAGTAAATATTATTGCATGTGACCGTTGCAGCTGGTTTGGACAAAAGGGCAAAAACTGTTCTGTATGAGTTCACTTAAGGTTATTACAAAAAAATCTCTCTGTAACATTCTGGAAAGGTTTTTGGCTACAAAAAAGTGAACCTACAGAGAACTCTTCCAGAACATTTCTATTTGATTCTTAAAAAAATAAAATCATATGGCAATGTTAGGGGAACGTTCTGAGTTTGTTGGGATTTCAGCTGCATGATGTGTATTAGATCTGCTGTAAGTGGTCGTGTTTTTCAGCGTGTGTAAGCTGTGTATATGTGAGTGTTTGAGCGTGACGTGTGCTGTGTTTCTCCAGTACCATCAGCTGACTGACGAGTACTTCACCGGCGCTGTGGTTCTGTCTCTCATCCTCACGGCTCTGATCGGCATCCTCTACCTGCTCATCATGCCACAGTACGTACAGCAGAGCATCGCTCCATCACACCGACATACATGGTTCCATTATGCTCTTTTACAAAGTCTTGATTTTGTTTTGGGGGTGTACTAGAACATGCTCTCATGCTTGGCGGTTCGAAAAATGCATTATTTTTAACATAATCACAATACTTTTCCCCCCAGCCTGGCACAAATGGCTCGATTAGTTCCGGGTTTAATGAAGGCCCGCCTTCCGAAAACAGAAACTGTTGTGATTGGTTAGCTGTCCCACTGCGTTGCGATTGGCGAACAGCTTAGACGGTGTTTCAGTACTGCCACGCCCGCAAGTTCCGTGTACAACTGTTAGCGCAAGCTAGATTAAAGTGATTCTTATGTTTTAAATATGGATATTTTTCTTACAAAAACGCATCAATTCGCTACAGGAGGCCTTTAGTAACTCCCACGGAGCCGTGTGAGGCACTTTTTATTATGGATGGATGCACTTTATTGGACTTGTTTTGGACTGATGAAGAGAAACACCTGTCTATGCCGTTCTAAAGCTTGGGAGTGGCAGGATGATTGTTAATATAACTCAGATTGAATTCGTCTGAAAGAAGGAAGTCATATACACCTAGGATGCATGGAGGGTGAGTAAATAATACGCTACAGTAGTGTTGTGTCCTATCATCAGCCTGGGAGATCACCAGTACATGATATTATCATGCTAATTTATTTAATTATTTACATATTTAGTTTTATTGCCCGAAACCAGCTCCAGCATAAGGCTAAAAGCAGCCTAACATTATCAAAGAACATCATTACTGTAACGGGACTCTCCTGAAGCGTGATAGATCCAAATGCGAGCTTTATTAAACAGATCGTAGTCAAGACAGGCAGGGTCAGACACCAGCAAACAGTAACATCCAGAGCAAGACAAAAGCGTGATCCAAAAAACAGGCAGAAGGTCAAAATACCAGAGAGCAGTCCAAAGTAACAAATAAACAAGGCAATGAAACAAAACCGTGGCAATAACAAAACAAGGCAGTGAAACAGGAAAAACACTTGGTAGAGTCCGCACAGGCAAAACAATACTTCACGAGGGCCTGTTTGGTTTAGGCCTCCTTATATGGCCACCAAACAGGAAGTAACCAGAGAAGCAGCAGAGGGAGCGGTAACAGTCAGTCCATGGAGAGGGCTCCCTCTGCTGGCGTGGCATTACAATCACTGATTAGCCTATTCTAGTGCAAGTTCTAGTCAAGCATTTTGAAAAACACTCGCGTTATAAGTGAAGCTATCTACAATGTATGATCAATAAATCTCTTACCACACACTGCACACGTCTGCGGCGTGTTACGGCTCTGAAGCGGTCGCTCTAGTCAATGCTTGTAAACATAAACATACCTGCTGCGCTGCGGCTCATTGAAGCGGTTCTCCACGCTGCAACGCTAAAGTTAGGCTGATCCCCCACCTCATCCCTACACATCTCACAGAAATTTGAATTTTAAGTTGTTTTTCCCTTTCAATTTTTTATTCTATGGTGGGGGGAAAATAGAATTGCAAGATGTAAACTTATAAATCAGATAAAAAAAAAGTCAGAATAACATGATAAATATTTGCAGCTAGTTTTTTATTTATTTATTTTTAATTCTGTGACAGAAGCAAGCTTCCATACCTTACACCTGTTAAGGACATAGAAAAAAAAAAGTTAAATTGCAAAGTGACTGTAGATTTTGAGTCAGAGCTGTATGTGAGATGTTCACTCTTCTGTGTGTTCACTGTTGTTTCGTCTTGTGTTTGTTGTTCTCAGAGGGACGGTCGTGTTGGTGTTGCTGGTCCTCTGCATCTGTTTTCTGGTCGTGTGTATCATGTACCTGCACATCACTAGAGTTCAGGTAAAAACTCCCTCAGTGCCATCATACACCAGCTTTTTGTGTGTTAGAGCTTTAACCCTTTAACTGTCACTCCCTATCTTGAACACAGACATGAAAATGCACATCCAAAGTTGCATTTTTATATTTCATGAACGAAAACATTTTGTAAAATGATTTTGATGTACAATTTCCATTGTAATGCAATGCAATGATTTTAAAATTGTTTTCAAAGGATGAATTTTGAGATTTTAAGTTTTTTAGTTGATATATAATTTCTGAAGAATTCTATTGCATGGTAGGGAAAAAGGCAACGAAGAAAGTTTTTTTGTGGTCAGAACTCCTGTTATGATGTAGATTTTTGAGGTGCACTCTTGTCATAAATTAATCTGTTACTTTTCCTACATAATTTGTAACACAAAAGAGTGGTAAAATATCTATTTAGGAGTCTTAGACCTTCCCAACGATATATAGTTTGTCATGATTAGATTAAGATTTATTTGTAATATGGTGAAGTAAACTTGACAGTGACAGGTAAAGGGTTGGTAATGGTGTAGTAAACTGATGATTGCAAACCATAGTAAATTACCTTGATCATGATTTATTTAAATGCTCTCCTCACAGTAATGCTGTGTCTGAACAGAAAACTCCTACACATGCATATGCAATATGCAATCATTTACATGTTTCACTGCCTGTCCAAAATGTTAATGTGTGTAAATATTTTAAGAGCATGTTCTTTTGTATTTCATTTAACTGTAATGGTTTTTTCAGAAGCTGACTAATTGATATCCATAAGCTGGTCTACCGCCATGCGAGTGTTCACTGATGTCTGTCTGTGTGTGTCAGTGTTTTCCAGGATGCCTCACCATACAGATCCGGACCGTGCTGTGTGTGTTCATAGTGCTCTTAATATACGCCGTGGCCCAGGCCTGTGTGGTAAATCACTCTAACATCACGTTACTGGAGATGAACTTACTGTTATCACATTAGTCACAGACATTCAAAACACATGCACGTGGGATCGTTTGAAGAGCACAGTTTTCTTTCATTTAAGCAAGAAGAAAGTTCTTAGTGCTTCTCCGTGTGCGTCAGGTGGGCTGCATGCCGTGGCTTTGGCCCAGTAACTCCACGCGCTCCATCGTGATCATCGACGTGTCCGGAGGGCTGAACCGCACCATGGCCGAGCTGCCGTGCGAGGGAGCGCAGTACGCCTTCCTGTCCTGCATGCTGGGGACGCTGACCATGGCTCTGTTCCTGCGAGTGTCCTGGCTGTCCAAAATCGTCCTGCTGCTGCTGCTGCTGGTGCTGTACGTCACCGTGCTGGAGCTCAGCGGATTCAGACGCTCCTCAGGGTGAGAGACGCTCCACACCAGATCACTGGATGCACAGAAACACACAGACCATCAGCAAGAGCTACTGAACCACGAGCTGTCTCTCTGCAGCTTCTGTCCATTAAAAGCCTGTGATCTGCAGGGCTGAGTCTCATTGATTGTGTGTTTGGAGTGCAGGACGGTGTTGTTGAGCGCTCGCGGTCTGGAGCCCATCCTCTCTGTGCTGCTGTTCTTCACCGCTCTCGCCCTTCAGTCCAGACAGATGGACCTCAAACTGCGCCTGGACTTCCTCTGGGCCACTCAGGTACACGAGAACATCACTGACTGGGGTCAAACCTCCTGATACTGCAGTCACAAAAAAACCCCAAAAACCTCCCACCACTGCCATAACCTGACTAATATCTTTCCATCCATCCATCCATTCTAGGCACTGCTTATCCTCTGTAGGGTCGCTGGGATTTTTGTGTTTATACTAGTGGTCAGCAGACTGGAGTCGTTAATAACATTTGAATCGTTCTGAAATAAGTCTCTTCTGCTTATCAAGGCTGAATTGATTTAATCAAAAATGCAGTTATAAATAAATAAATAAAAATAAAATAAATTAACAATAAAAATGAAGCTATAAAAAAAACCTGACATGTTGACTGAAATTTAAAAAAAATATATATTTATATATATAATTTTTAACTAGCTTCCAAGGCAATATTTCTGCGATTTTGTGACATTTTAAGTCAGAATAATATTGTGACTTTTTTCTCACAATTGTGTTACAAACTCACAATTCTGACATTTTTCTCAAAATTCTGACATTTAAATGTGCAGTCACGAGTTATACAGTCGAAATTGCGAGATATAGACGTGCAATTCAGACTTTTTTTTCTCGGAATTGCGCGACATAAACTCACAATTGCAAGTTATACAGTCAGAATTGTGATTTAAACTTGCAATTCTGAGAAATAAAGTCAGAATTGTGAGGTATAAATTCTGTCTTTTTTTTCTCTCAGAATTTTGAGTTGATATATTGCGTTTCTGAGTTTATTAGATGCTGTTGTGAGTTAAGTCAGAATTGTGAGGTATGAACTTGCAATTAAGGGAACATATCAAAACTGGACTTTAGAACTTGTAACTGTGAGCTTCTGTCATGCAGTTCTGAGGGAAAAAAGTCAGAATTGTGATAAAAAGTAAAAAAAAAAATAAAAAAATAAAAATCAGTGGCGGAAATGGGCTCTGTACGAAAATAGCTTAAACTAAAACTGAAATAAATATTAATAAACACTAAGACATAAAAATCAAAACTACTAAACAGACAACAACACAAAACTAAAAAAAAAAAAAAAAGTTAAAATGAAAACAGATAATATGTAAATAAAAACTTATTTAAAATATACATTTTAATACTGTTTTAATATTATTACAATCGCAATGTGAATATCTGTTGAACTGTAATTGATTGCTCTGATCAAAGCTGGATTTTCAGCATCATTACTCCGGTCTTCAGTGTCACACGATCCTTCAGAAATCATCTGCACACAGTATGACTTTAGTATCTCCATCTGCCGGGATGAAAGAACTGCATGATGATATAAAATGATGATGAACCCGTTTTTGGTGACTAAACCAATTTACTAAAAACTCCAGGTCTTACATCCATCTATAATAAAATCAGTAACACATTTGAGTCACAAGACGGAACCAGTTAGTTGTTCTAAGTTTCATTTGGAAAAGAGAGAGAAAGAGCATAAAATGAGCACTGATGCTGACAGTGGTTCATTGTACACTTTATCATTATGTAAAAACATTTGACTGCTCAATTCTGCAATTGACTAACAATAGTCAAGTGTTCCAGAGGGCCGTGATAAAGCGTATATATCCCGCTGTACGCTGACAGCAGGCCTTCGTCTGTGTGTGTGTTCAGGCGGAGGAGGAGAGGGACGGCATGGAGAAAGTCAAACTGGACAACAAGAGGATCCTCTTCAACCTGCTGCCGGTTCACGTGGCTCAACACTTCCTGCTGTCCAACCCCAGAAACATGGTGAGAAACATTCTTGAGCAGCTGCTGAGAGCTTTGATCGTGATGTTGTGTCATAAACACGGAGCTGATGGTCCGGTTCTGCTGTGTCAGGATCTGTATTACCAGTCCTACGCTCAGGTCGGGGTTCTGTTCGCTTCCATTCCCAACTTCAATGACTTCTACATCGAGCTGGACGGAAACAACATGGGCGTCGAGTGTCTGCGGCTGCTCAACGAGATCATCGCCGACTTCGACGAGGTCATTTCCCTGTTATTGTTACTTTAGTATCAAGATGCTATTATAGCTTTATTAATATTCTTATTTGTATATTTAACATTTTGTATTAAAAAGCTTAAATTTATTTTAGCACAGCTAGTTACGGCAACATTTCTCAATTTCGTTTAGTTTAACTTGGTAAACTAAAATAACTGGAATAAAACTGGACATTTCATCTCGTATTTCCACCGTCTGCAGCTCATGGACAAAGAGTGTTATAAAGACATCGAGAAGATCAAGACCATCGGCAGCACGTACATGGCAGCGGTGGGTTTGGTGCCCACCATCGGAACCAAGGTCACTAAAGCGGCTGCACAGGAAGTACTGCTAATGACGAGGAATACTTACAACATGACTCATTTACTGCTTTACAGGCAAAGAAATCCACGGCAGAACACCTGAGCATCATAGGAGACTTCGCCATTGAGATGTTTGACGTTCTGGATGAAATCAATTATCAGTCATATAATGATTTTGTCTTGAGAGTGGGTAGGTTTTCACACAAATGGGTTTGACAAATCTCTAACTTTTTCACCATTTGTAAAGGAAATATAAGAATTTTAGAGGTTTTCACAAACCTTTTCATGTTCCTGTTTTGTGACGTCCTCATTGTCAGTTATCGCAGAAGCGGTTGTGAATGTTTTCTGATGGTTTATTTGTGGATGCTCAGGTATTAATGTGGGTCCGGTGGTGGCCGGGGTCATCGGGGCTCGCCGGCCGCAGTACGACATCTGGGGAAACACGGTGAACGTGGCCAGCCGCATGGACAGCACCGGAGTGCCTGGAAAGATTCAGGTACTCGTACAAAAACAAATCTGTGACTCTGTAAATATCACAATAACGCATACATTTTTCTGAAATTTACACCTATTTTTTTTGCTATTCTAAGGCTTTTTTTTTTAAACTAAAATAATATAGTATTTGATTAACAAATAAAAATTCTAAGATATATTTCATATTTTTGTTCAATTTAAATGAAAATGTTTGAAAAATGATACTGATCAGAGCCATAATTATTCTTTATTCCATATCAATATTCTTCAGGTTAAGAAGTTAAGGTAGACACAACATTCTGAAATCTGATTTCCCAGGGAGAGTTAATGTTATCATTTTGTGTGTTTGTGCACAAAATAAATATAGCAAGAGATAATGTTGATAATGATAAGTGTAAATGTTTTCATGTTAATAAATGAAGCATGTAGCGTTAGTTCTGGCAGGTCACGTGAGTCAAGCTCGCATCAGCTGATCACTTCTACTAGGAAACTACTTAGTAAAGGCTGTTAGCACTAGGAGAGCGCTAAACGCAACGTACACAGTCCACAATACAATACTCCAGTACTCTGCACGAAGCAAGGGGAAGTCCGGGGCTTATATAGCGTGGTTGATTGGTACAGCAGTGTGTCATAGCACAATGAACGATGGGAAAGGTAGTCCGGGGTGTGGTGCAACAGTTTGTGTAATGTGAAATGCACAGGCGACCTCTGGTGGCAGACCGGACTGGATTCACAACAATTAAGTAAAGATCATGTTCCATGAAGATATTTTGTACATTTCCAATTGTAAATATACCAAAACTTAATTTTTGATTAGTAATATGCATTGCTATTACTAATAGCAATGCATATTAGTTAATTTGGACAACTTTAAAAGCAATTTTCTCAATATTTTGATTTTTTTTGCACCCTCAGATTCCAGATATTGAAATAGTTGTATCTCAGCCAAATATTGTTCTATCCTAACATCAATGGAAAGCTTATTTATTTAGCTTTCAGATGATGCATAAATCTCAATTTCGAGAAATGTACACTTATGACTGGTTTTGTGGTCCAGGGTCACATATGTCTGTATGGTCGAATTTCAAAAAAGAGGGAGAGAGAGGATAAAAAGCATTCCCATGTCACTTGTTAAAACCAAAATAAAAAAATATGTTTTGCATGAAGAAAATAAAGCCTGTTTTAAGGCTATTTACATTTTATAGTGTTATGTTTTCATAGCAATAAAGCACTTTCACCCTAAAATGATCATTATTGTATTGCAAAAATGTTTTAGCAAATTTATTTTTAATTAAATTTATACACCACGCTGCACTTGTTGTACCTTCTTTCGTTTGTGATTATTTTGCCGTTGATAATAACAGGTAATAAATAAATAATTGATGGTAACAACACCAGTAAAATATACATAGAATACAATAGTGAGAATTTGTGCTAATTATGTAATGATAAAGCATCTTCAGTGATTCTAAACTGACTTTATTTCTTTATGCTAAATAACTACTGTTGTGGGCCGGGAATATGACTATATAACTGCACATGCATGCTAAATAAATCTGTGTGTATTGTATATGTATGTATTGATCTGAATATGAATGATCTTCCAGGTGACGGAGGAAGTGTACCGTCTGCTTCAGAACGACTACGATCTGGTGTGTCGCGGCAATGTCAGCGTGAAGGGCAAAGGTCAGATGCTCACGTATTTCCTGGAGGGTAAAGCGCAGGACGCGGGGAACAGAGCGCCGCATCGCACCGGCGGGCTGGAGCGCAGGGTTCACGCCATCGCCCGCTCCAGCAGCACGCACACCAAAGCCGACAGCACCGCGTCCGTGGCCTCGGGATTCGCCGCCCGGGTCGGCGTGAGCAGCGGCGCTCATGGGACGCGTGCCGGCGCCGCTAACGTGCCTGCGCTAGGAGAAGAGCTGGAGGATATGTAGGACCGATCGCACGCTACAGTAAACGCTTTCACCGTTACAGACACGAGTGTAACGACTGCAGGTGGAAAGAATGAAGCGTCTTCCCTTTGTAAGCATTAAAGTTCTCATCTGACCAACATGACACTGATTCAGCTCCTCAAAACACGTTCCTGCTCCAGCTGTGAACGGATCTTCACGGCACGCTCTTTTAAAGAAGGTCTTTTGGGTCACTTTTCACCATCGCGTCGGTTCCTCCTGCGTAAATTCAGGTGGAATTTGTGGGGTTGTGAATGCCGTTCCACGTTCACGGATTCACAAGAGCCGAATGAATTCTTTTGCGCTGCAGGAACATTCAAAGCCTCGAATGATCTTCAGCAATGCGTCATTTCTCAATTTTTATGCCAACTTCTTACGTGAGCTGTACATAGTAGATGTTCTTACGATCAGAGTTTGTGTATTTTTTGTATTAAACTCTCCAGTGCATTTGAGTGAATGTGATGTTGTGTGTGTGAGAGATGTGTTTATAATATGAAGAGCAGCAATAGAAGCAGGACGTGCTCTGCATCAATGCACTAGATTTATTCTCACACACTCCTCTCTTCATCTTCATCGCGCCGCACGTTTCTACAGTTTGAGACTGGAGAAATCAAAGATCTCCGACGTTTCTAGCTGCACTCTGATTTCAGAAAAATAATAATAATACAATAAAAAAGTTATGTGACACATCAGGATACGGAGTGATTATATATCATGACGTATTGTGTCAAAGCAGCATGCGTGTGTAGAACGAGAGAAGAGCTTCATCATCATCCTCCTCAGCCACAGTCACACTGACAGACTGTCCCGACACTGTAAACTACAATCTGATGTTTGTATTCATACATACAGTGGAGTCCAAAACATCTGACACTGCATTGAAAAAGCTTCAGTTTCATATTTTTGTCATTTAATTTAATTTTTCAAATAGAGTGAGGTGTAGTGAAAATATGAATGTGAAAATGTCACATGATCAGTGGCACTCATTTACTTAAGTTAATAGAACGTTTGTTATCTGTTGTTTACTAAAGCAGTCGCCTGCTGTTTACTGATGCTCTCAGAATGTTAGCACAAAAACACTAGTTATACATCATTCATGGAACCTTTATTTCTGAACCGTTTTAACTGGATGTGCATTAATGTTTTTTAAATGCTACTACTCAAAACATCCAAAGAAAATAGATAAAAATAACAGTCCTATGATGTTTGCAAAATTATAAAGTTTGTATAGCCAAAAATAAATAAATATTATTAGTAGTATTATTATTGTTAAGAAATAAATAAATGTTTTTAAAACCGAAAAAAAAACAAAAACATTTTAAACATTCATAGAACGTTCAGAAATAACGTTTTCATAATTTAAAGGGAATGTTAGCAAAACATTTGCAGAGCATATTTTTGTCAGCTGGCTATTTATTAAATGTCATAATTTAAATAATTTTTCTATCCAGATTTAAATGATATTTTGTATCTCGGACTGATTGTCAGTGTGGTGTCAGGCGTTTGGACCGCGCTCTGTGTGTGTGTGTGAGTGCGTAGTGATTAGCAGGGACAAACCTCCACATGCTGAATATGTGCCAATTCTATCCAATCTCAATCTGATGTGTAATAACTGGACACGATTCTGTCATCAGCATTCACTGTAATAATATCGGCGTGACGTTCAGATGCAGATGAAACATGATGGGACAAAGACTGAAACCATCAAATTCTATGTTTTATACAGAACTACAGTTTAAGCATGAGAAGTTTTCTCTCACAGATGTGTGACGTGTTACTGAGGCTTCGACCTGAGCGAGGCGGTTGGTTTGATGTTAAAGAGGTCAGTTAGTTGCGGTGTATGTGGACACAAGGGTACAGTGACCATCTAATGACACAGAGGTCAGCGACCCGTCCATGAGGAACGCTGCGTCACACACCCACACACACACACACACACAGTATAGATCTCTGTAGACTGGTGCGTGTTTACAAGCACAAAACTCCTCTGATTCTGTACATTTCTGAGACTGTTTGTGAGGAGAAACAATGATTCTTTCTATATTTCTATGGCAAATGTTTATTTTCATGCTGATGTTTTGAATCATGACGCTTTTCTTCTTCAGGGTATGAATCGATCTCTCAGTCGCTCTCTGTACTGTCGATACAGTATTCTTGCCTTATTTGACGCTTGCGGTGGTTGAAGTCATTTGCCTTTTAGCTCTTTGATAAACAGAAGTGTATTTTGTAAATACAGCGATGTATGATATGCTGTCCTTTGTACAGTGTAAACCTGAGCAATACCAGATTTTGTAATAAAGAGAGTATTGAAGTACAGCGGGTCATTTTCATTTATTGATGGCTGTGCGACACTTCGGTCATAAATCTGTCTTTGTGCTTCTGTTGTGTAGTCTTTTAGTTTGTAGTTTTGCTTTGTTCCTGTTTCCCCCTTGAATGTTCGCTGGCGTATCTAGTGAATGTATAAGCCCGATGTTTTCTGTGTTTATTGTCTGGTCTTGTCTTTCTGTGGCAGTTTGTTGAGTTTAATCAGTTCTGTTTTTTTTTTTTTGTTTTTTGTTTTTTTTCCTAGTTCCTGTGTTTTGTATCTGATGATGATGACATTACTCTGCATTTGGATCCTCTTTTTTTTGATGATGATGATGATGATGATTAAATCATACAGATCACGAAAGTCAAAAATCCAGTATCTCAAAATGTTAGAATTTGAGTTTCTTCCCTACGGTATAAATTCCAGGTATCTCTTGTTCTTTGAAACCACAATAATGGGGAAGACTGCTGACTTGGCAATTGTTCAGAAGACAATCATTGACACCCTCCACAAAGAGGATAAGTCACAGAAGGTCATTACTGAATGGGGTGGCTGTTTACAGAGTGCTGCATGAAAGCATTTTAAATGCAAAGTTGACTGGAAGGAAGAAATTGGGTTGGAAAAGGTGCGCAAGCAACAGGGATGACAGCAAGCTTGAGAAAACTGCATCTTACCTGGGCTAAGGAGAAAATGAACTGGACTGTTGGTCCAAAGATTTTTTTCATGGTGCCAGAGTCTGGAGGAAGACCGGAGAGGCACAGAATCCAAGCTGCTTGATGTCCAGTGTGAAGTTCCTGAAGTCAGTGATGATTTAATACATTTCTGTAATTTGTGCTGCCGACCAAGTATTGAGTGTGTAAATGAACATAGTTTAAAGAACTTGAAATTTTCTTTTTTGCAATTTTTTTTTTTTTTTATTGATCTTAGGAAATGTTATAATATTATACTGGATTTTTGACTTTCATGAGCTGTAAAAATGACTTTTTATGAGCTGTTTTATCAAAATTAAAACAAAACAAAACAAAACAAAACTTTTGAAATGTCTCTGAATCTAGAATATATGAAAGTTTCCGTTTTTGAAATAAGTTACAAAAAAAAAAATAATAACTTTTTCACAATGTTCTAATTTTTTGAGATGCACCTGTACACAATACTGACTCGTATGTAGGCGTGTTTTCATTCATCCAGCCCAGTGGATGCAGTGTTTCTTCTTCTTTCTTCTGTCTTCGTCTAATGATGTCCACAGGTGACCACAATCATCAGGAGGGATCCGTGTGTTTGTAGCAGGTGAGATGGATGACCTGCAGGACGTGTGATACGGTTACACTGAGGGTAAGTCTCTCTGGATTATCTCAGCTATTTCTCTTAGAAGTAAGATAAACAAGGAGTTATCCGGTCAGTGACTTATAAGAGCCTGCATGCTAAAGAAAAAGAACAATCTTTCATGTGCCAAGTTCTTAGAAATGCACTTTTTGTTTTAATGTGGTTTTGAAACTTTTGTATACCATTTTTAAGAAAACTGTCATTGTAAAATTGTTAGCAACACTGGAGCAGTTGCCCAACATATGTTACAATCTAAACTGAACTAACTTTGCTCAGTCATAACAGATCAAATGATCAGAAGAGACAATCTTAAGGATCAGCATGGCTTTTCTGTGTGTGAAATCGCTCTCGGTTTATGCTTTATCTTATGCATCTTTCAGTAGTTTGCAGCACATGAATTTGATTCTACAAGCTACTTACTTTTCAGGAATTCAATTTTTAATCCGTTTTTCTTCATTATGATTTCTGGACAGTCGTATCATCCTGACACTTTTGACTTTATCCAAATGTTGTTTTAGCTCAGAGCATCCATTCAGTGGCTGAAGGACGTTCTCGTTGAAGAACAGATTCACTGTGTTATTCATGAGTTCCCTGCACACCGTCTCGGAGCACGCGGAGCCTGACGAGTCTCTGGAGCTCAAGTCTGGAGCTCGGAGTGAACGTCGGAGCAGCAAGAACTGGAATTTAATCCTCAGAGGGATTCGGGCCTATGCTAGACACCATGACAGACGGACAACTAAAAGGACGAGAAAGTCACGGTCAGCTCGGCGAACGTCCCATAAGGTATGTGAGTTTCCAACCAACCACACTAGTGTAGCGGAGGTCAGCGGCAGGTGCTGTGCAGGTAAAACGAGAGACACTGACACTAGTGGCTGCAGTCTTTAGGCTCCTTGTTAGTGCGCCCGTTTGGAGCAGGTGCGAGTAGAACCCGGGGAGAGGGGTTACACTAGCATTCATCCAGAACCACACTTAACCCAACAGGTCAACAGCATTCACATCTACACTGAGAAATATCTAGGTGGTTTCCCAGGTTTAAAAAAAAGATCTTATAAAAACATTGTGAGTGGAAACATTCCCTGGTTTGGCCATCACTGGTGTTTTCTGTGTTTCAGCAGGTAAATCTTCCACAGTGGCTGGTGAATTTGATGCATGACATCGAGGAGGCCACGACACACGAGCTGACCGTTGAATGAAGATCCCTGAGACGGTGAGCTTTACTGTAGATACAGCCAGCACATCTTCTGCTGGACGTTTCGGCTCTCTTGACACCTGAGCTCATCATTTGTATTTTTTTGTATTTTTTCACTAGCCAGAGAGGATTTGGTCAGAAGTTTATTTCTCCATCTCCAGTGCACTGTTTTCGTTTGTTCTTGCACAATCTATGGCTGAACTTGTGTGGGTGGGATGTAAATGATTTGCTCGTGCCGTATGTGTGCCTATAGGCACCGACGGACCTACAGAGATCCTGAAGAACGTCAGCCGTGTTTGTTCGAGCTGACGAGCAAAGCTTGAACTCATAAGATGTGCTCACCATTAAAGCTTGATTCGATTATTAATGCTACTGGAATCACAGATCTGTAGTATCTGATGTCTTCAAAACGACTTGAACTATTGGTTGACCCTAATGCGTCTTGTGATGTTAGTGTCCAAAGTTGGACTAATACTACAGCAGGAACTCTTAATTACTGTTAAAGTGACAAACATGTTATGATGGCTGAAGACCTCAGATTAACCTGTCCTGTTATGCAATGACCACATGACCTTGTTTTTGTGACCTAGCTCAAAGTGTGGTCAAAAACACATCTGAGATATGCTCATATAACTCCTGTTGTGTGACAAATGTGTTATAATCTCTAATTATATGCTGCATTATTGTTCTACACACTCTCTGTCGCTAAGGCGGTACCTTTTCAAAAAGAACACCTTTGTACCTTATTTACCCCTGAAAGTGCATATTAGTGTCTTAAAGGTACATTTTTAGCATCTGAAGTGATCGTATTATTACTTGAATCTTAAAATCACTTAAATCAAGCTTTTTTTTTTTTTTGAGTGTAGATGATAAACAGCAGCATCATGAACTTGTTATTGGTGAAACAGGTCACTGGTGTTGCATCGCTCCATACCGCACACTTCGTCCTAGAGTAAATATTGACATCTGCGCAACCAGAGTAAACCTGTGCGCTGAAAACAGCGCAATTAATACAGGCGAGCGGCACGTCAATGATTAACTCCTCTCAGCTCATCATGTCACAGTATAAAAGCACAGCACACATGCACAGAGAGCAGATCTGACAAACTGCAGCAAATATTGACTTCAGCACGTCGCTTGTTCTGCTATGAGAAGGCCGTGTGTGTTTGTGTTGTTGGTGAGCGTCCTCGTCTGTCCGGCAGATCTTTCTCCGGTGATCGGGCCTGAACCCATCCGCTGCGCTCCATGTTCTCGGGAGCAGCTCGACGCCTGTCCCGGCGTGTCCTCGGACTGTCCGGAGGTCCTGCGAGAGCCGGGCTGCGGATGCTGCGTGTCCTGCGCGCTGAAGAAAGGAGACTCCTGCGGCGTTTATACGGCTCACTGTGGCACAGGCCTGCGCTGCGTCCCGAGACCCGGTGACCCCCGGCCGCTCCACGCGCTGACCCGCGGACACGCCGTCTGCACCGAGTACGACCAGACGGAAGGTGCGTTTCTGATTAATGAGTGTGTGCTTCCAGATTTTCCAACAGGTTATTGGTCACAGGATTTATGGTATTTTCTGAATGTGTTTCTAGATGAGTCGGACGTCACGTCTGACCAGGGCTCCCTGCATTACCTGCTGGGACTCAACAGGCCGCTGGACCCGCAGGACGCGGCGGAGGCTCAGGAGAGCATCAAGGCTAGAGTCAACGCCATCAGGAAGAAACTGATCCAACAGGTACTGAAACCAGCCCATCTAGTAATGCTTTAGAAAAGAGCCTCACTTTAACTGGCCGAAGCTGTTGAGTTTATACACTTTTAAAGCACTTTGCATTTTGTGAAAGGAATAGTTCACCCAAAATGTATCTACACTCAACAAAAATTAAGCCTAATTTAAGATGTTGTGTTTGAATTGCATATCAATTGTTCAGCGATTTGAGTTACACAGTTTTAACATAATCAACTTAAATGTTACACATTTGGCTCAGGAACTTTCTCAATGACACCAACATAACACTGTTTTACTGTTTTGTGTGTTTTACTGTTCATTGTGAAATCAATAATTAGCTAAAATGTATGAGACTGAAATGACACACAATAACAAGGTTTATCTATTTATTAAAGACACATTCAGATTTTTAGTACTATTACTGAAAGTGTACTTGACATTTGTGTTCTGTTGATTGTCATTCCCAGGTTTGTATGTTTGATTGACTCATTGTGCGTCTGTGATTTTTAGGGTCCGTGTCACACTGAGCTGCACGCGTCTCTGGACGTCATCGCTGAATCACAGCAGGCGTTAGGAGAGAAGTTCACCAGCTTTTACCTGCCCAACTGTGACAAGCACGGATTCTACAAGGCCAAACAGGTGAGTGTCTGTCCCTAAACTGACCCTAAACCGGCACCCTAACTCGTCCGGTCACACTAACGCTTGTCTGTCTGTCTGTCTGTCAGTGTGAGACGTCTCTGATCGGTCAGCCTCCGCGCTGCTGGTGTGTGTCCTCCTGGAACGGGAAGAGAATCGGTGATGACCTAGCGTCTGATTCCCAGTGTCATCAGGAGCTCACGCACTGAACCGTCACACGACTACAGCTTCGGCTCGCTTCCGTACCATATTTATTCTTATGTATATGGCTCTTATGTGGTTAATATTTATGAACTGGTTTTTGACCGAATTTCTTGACCGAACAGAATGAATGTGAACGAGAAACAAACACTGGAAAACATGGTGTTTATCAAACTCCACCTCAGCAAGATCCAGATCTGGGTCTTCCTAAACTCAAAGATGAAATCGCTCCACGACGCCATTCGTTCAACATTAACATGCGTTATTTATGACGAGGCTGTGATTCTGTCTCGGTCTTTGTTCGATGTGGTTTTTCCTGACCACTTTAATTCATTATAACCACTTTTGCACAGCAAACCTGTTTGGATTGGATGTTGATATTAGTCTGTTAACAGTTTCATTTGTGTTCTGTAAGCTAAGTTTTGATTTGTTTGTTATTTGACTATGTATTTATGTCAAATGTCTACCTCACATGACGTCTTTATGGACTCCTTAAGCATTTAATGTATTTAAGAGTGCTGCTGTATTTATTCTGAAACTATTATTTTATTAAATATTAATGTGTATATAACCTTAAGAGTTTATTTCAATAAAGTGTTAGAGATTGTACCGACGGCACAGGAGTCTTCTCTCATGATGAAACTGCTGAACAATTCTCACTCTGAAACTCATATTAGATTATTAATATAGCCTACTGTACCAAGTATCAAATTACGCACCCCTAAATCCACTGCTCCTCAAACCATAAATCTGAAGTACTGTATACACACTGTATGTAACTATAAATCTAGTCTTAAAGTGTCTTACAGCTGTGTCATACAAAGGAAAAAGGTTAATTTTACCTTTTTTATTAGGTTTCAAAATGGTGAACGTCTTGTCAATATCATTAGATATCAATGAAAATATTAAAGAAATCAGGGTAACGCTTTAGATTACAACCCGCAAAGTACTACGTAAGTAAACTGAATTTACGGTGTATGTTTCTGCAATTATAGTGTACCTATAAAGTACGTACATGTAGGTATAAGGATACAATATGTTATATTTGGGTAATAAGGGGATAACAAACCAGATATTGAACCTGCAAAGAACTACATAAATATACTGAATTTACGGTGTACGTTTCTGTAATTATAGTGTACCTATTAGTACGTATGTGTTGGTATAAGAGAACAATAGGCTATGTTACGTTTTGGTAATTCGGGGGTAACAACCAGATATACAACCTGCAAAGAACTGCGCAAGTAAACTGAAGTTACACAGTATGTTTCGTATTTATATTGTACCTACGTGTAAGTATAAGGGAGCAATATGTTACGTTTGGGTAATAACGGGGTAGCAAACAGATATACAAATAATTAAAAATAATTTATAATGGATTAATTTAAAAAAAACTTAACAGGTACCTGTTCTATTAAATCGTAAGTTTGGTGTATCTATACGTAAGCTTTTTAAAATTACTGGGAAATTATACTCTTGTTCCATGTAGTTACAGGGTAATTGTGCCATCTGCGGGCTGTAAATTAAAGTGGCGATTGTTCCCCTCTTGTTCAAGGAAGTTACAGGGTAGGTGCAATACATAAACACACAATCTGTGTTTTTTAATATTTTTTATAGTCGCTAATCCCACTTCTACCTCTAAACCTAACGTTAACTATGGCTGAACAGTAATAAAAATATAAAAAACAGGAAAGTGCAATCACAATCATTTATTTATTGCAAAAATGTCAACAGCCATACAAAAAAGTAATCCAAATAACGATGCGTTGCAGCCGCAGTCTTTTTTTGGCGGAATACAGTAGGTTTGAGGTGCAGTAGGATGAGAGCAGAATTTAAAATTGTTAATCGCTGAAAATATTATCCAGATTATTGTCTTGATCCACTCCTCGAAGGCGCCCGCGCGTCCAACACGTCTCACCAGAAACACGGCATGTCGTAATCTGTGACGAATGCAGGCGAGAGCCAATGAACGTCCGATTTTCCTGTCGCAAAATGCACTTTAGCACGGGTTTACGGCTGTTGCTGCTGGACTCGCTGCTAGAGATGGAGATGAAGATCGCCGGACAAACCTTGAATTTGGTTCTGGTCCTCGCAAATCGTATGGATTCTGAAGATCTGGGTTACAGCGCACAAATAAAATGGTTTAATTTGTAATAATGATGCGTGTTCGGTGTATTTTATGGTTCTATTGTTAGTCACAGCATGTTAGAGAAAACGCCTTTGTGTTCCACCACAAACGAAGTTAATATTACATGAATGATTAAACGATTGCAGGAATATTATTTATTTTAAGGGTTTAACGTGTAGTCATGATAACATTATGTAGACCTATTCTTGGAAACGAGCTGGCAACAGAAATCACACAGAACAGAATGAAATGTTATAATTTCATATTACGTAAACGTTAAATGTTTAGATGATGTAAATATGTCAGTATTGTACATTTATTGTCTGTAAAATGTAAATAAATGTACATTTTGTAGAACCACATTTTACGTCGCGTTGTTATTGTATTTGTTATTGTTATTGTTGGTATTGTACCCTGTAACTTCCTTGAACAAGAGGGGAACAATCGCCACTTTAATTTACAGCCCGCAGATGGCAAAATTACCCTGTAACTACATGAAACAAGAGTATAATTTCCCAGTAATTTTAAAAAGCTTACGTATAGATACACCAAACTACGATTTAATAGAACAGGTACCTGTTAAGTTTTTTAAATTAATCCATTATAAATTATTTGTATATCTGTGATAAACGTAACCTATTGTTCCCTTATACTTACACGTAGGTACAATATAAATACGAAACATTCACCGTAACTTTAGTTTATTTACGCAGTTCTTTGCAGGTTGTATTTCTGGTTGTTACTCTCTATTACCAAAACGTAACATATTGTTCCCGTATACCTACGTATACAGAAACGTACACCGTAAATTCAGTATATTTATGTAGTTTTTTGCAGGTTGAATATCTGGTTTGTTATCCCCTTATTACCCAAATATAACATGTTGTTCCCTTATACCTACATGTACGTACTTTATAGGTACACTATAATTGCAGAAACATACACCGTAAATTCAGTTTAATTACGTAGTTCTTTGCGGGTTGTAATCTAAAGCGTTACCGAAATCAGTCTTTTCATATTTCACCCACTGCGAGTTCAGCAATCACACAGTATTTTCGGACTTTGATCATAGTTTTTGGAACATAAGTTATTGTGCAGGATGCTTCATAAGACAGAAAACACAAAGATTGCTGATGAGCTGATATTCACCTACAATCCAGTGAAGAAAACAAAACTTGCAAATGTTTTTTTTTTTTGTTTGTCAAAGATGAAGCAGCTCTTTATTGCTTGTTTAACATGTGAACGACTGCAGGTAAAGAGGATTTATGTTCATTTACTTCCATCAGCATCAGAAGAGAGTATTAAAATATGGGCCCTTTTTTGTGCTTTCAGCACTGATGAAAGACTAGAATGCTCCTACACAAATTTGAAATGATCAAAATTGTCCAGCCACAGACTCACCATCTGCTCTGTTCTTTTCATGAATAAGTCACATTTAAATAGTCATCATGCAAATGCTTGCTTTTTTCTTTTTTTTTTTTTAAATGACATTTTTTTAATTATTTTAATATAAGTATTTTGTTATTTATTATTTATTAAAATATAATACCAATTTGAATGTTATGTGCAATTTGTCATGATTAATTACAAAACAATATGCAATTATTAGCTTTAGCTTTTTTGCTTGATAGCAGTGCAAATTTTGTATTTTCCGCCTCCGGAGGAACCCAGAGTGTGAGTGCGGCTCTGCACTAGAAGAACTCTCTACAGAAGAAGCAGCAGTCGAGGAGGAGCTTCATTTCACTGCAAAAGCGTCAGTCTCATGCCATCTGCTGGAGCGGTAAGAGAGACACTCTCCTCTCCTCTCACAGCTCTCACCACATACCTCTGTGTTTGCAACACTGTCTGATACTATATTCTCCACAGCCGAGACCACAGTCAGTCATGAGATCATAGACTGTCCCTAAGAAACTCAACATGCTCATCTTCTTCAAAAACCATGATTACTAAAACTCTATATCACTCTGTTTACATATCTTTACTCTTTATAAATGTTAAATAAACACTTTGATGCTAAATGCTAATTTATAAGGATTTCAAGGTTAACTGTTACAGAGGAGGCTTCCGTACCGCCTCCTCCGCACCACCAGAGGGAACCCTCGCCAGAATACTGATTCGGCCTCATTCGGACTCCAACTCCCATAACCCCTCTTGCCTGGGACTGACACGTCACACACACACCTGCACCTCATTACGCACACACAGTATAAAACACACACGCACACATCACCTCCCCGCGAAGTCTTGATTTGCCCCGGCTGTCATTTCTGAGCGTTATTTGTGTATTACTGGACTGCTTTCTCGTTTCTCACCTGGACTGTTACTCGATTGTGATTCTTCTCTGTGTACCTCGACCCTTGGATTGTATATTGGATTTGTATCTCTGCCGCCTGCCCCGACACCCCGCCTGGTTCTCGTTTCTGAGTCTGTCTATTCCCTGTGGACCCTGTTTGCTGTTGTTTTTGACCCTGCCTGTACCCGACTTCGTTAATAAAAGCTGCAAATGGATCCAAACGCTTCCGCTGATCTGTCACAGAAGACTTCGCCACACGGTGATCCAGCAGCTGTGGCTCAATTGTCATCGGAGCTCTCTGCCCAAGCCACCCAGCTCGCGATGCACCACCACCAGCTAGCACGCCTGACAACACTCACTGAGGAGCTGGTGAGAACCTTGCAGGGCCTGCAAATTACCCCTGCAGCAGTAACTCCTGAGCCTAGCATGCCGCCTCCAACTCCCGCTACTCCTGCCGTCACGAGCCCTCCAGCGCCCACCAGTCCTCGTCTCGCCTTCCCAGAAAAGTTTAACGGCGATCCAACCAAATGTAAGGGCTTTTTACTACAATGTACATTGTTTGTAAATCAACAACCAGCTCTATATCCCACAGACTCGAGCCGTATAGCTTTCGTTTGCGCTCTGCTAACCGGAAGAGCTTTGGATTGGGCGACGGCGGTATGGAGGACCGACACTCCAGTTCACACCACCTTCGGCGATTTCTTGGCACACTTTCGCCAGGTTTTCGAACATCCCGCCGGAGGAAGAAGCGCGGGTGAGGAGTTATTAAGCTTATCGCAGGGAAGGAGAACGGCAGCGGATTACGCCCTATCCTTTCGCACGCTGGCCGCCCAAACAACGTGGGTAGAGGACACCTTAAAGCTGCTTTTCCGTCGCGGTCTTAACCACGAACTCCAGTCGGAGCTGGCGTGCCGCGATGAGGGTCGTTCGCTCAACGACTTTATTGAACTCACCATTCAAGTGGATAATCTCATTCGTACTCGACGCTCCCCACGAAGCATGACCCCGTCTTTCACTGAAACCCACAATTCTTCAGAACCCATGCAGATCGGCAACACTCACCTTACTCCGGAGGAAAGAGAAAGGCGCATGCAGGATCATCTCTGTCTCTACTGCGGACAGGCGGGCCACGCCAAATCCACCTGTCCCATCCGTCCCAATCGTGCGGTGAGTGTAAACACTTCTTCAACCATCCAGCTACCGGTAGTCTTGCATGTCGCTAATCAGACGATAACAACCACTGCATTAATCGATTCTGGCGCCGCAGGAAATTTCATTTCTGCCGAGTTCGCTCGGAAACATAATATTACCCTCACCCCGTTTTCCTCTTTTCTGGCAGTGGAGGCGCTAGACGGCCGACCCCTTGGTGAGGGGAGTGTGCAGAACGTCACTGAAACCATCCGCATGCACATCGGGGCCCTTCACAAGGAATCTATCCAATTCTACACCATTCAATCTGCTCACCACAAACTGATTCTAGGACTCCCCTGGCTGCGTAAACACGACCCACATATCGAATGGAGAGAGGGGAGATTACTCCAATGGGGCGACTTCTGTCTGAAGAACTGTGTCTCCACCATCCAACCCATTGTCCGCCGCGCACCAGCGCCTCCAGAGGCCGACGTCGAAACGGCCAAACTACCCGCTATGTATCACGACCTGAGATTGGCCTTCAGCAAGACAAAGGCGACACAACTCCCACCACATCGCTCGATTGACTGTGCCATCGAGTTACTGCCAGGACAGTCGCCCCCTAAAGGTCGTATTTTCCCTCTCTCCCAACCTGAATCGCTTGCCATGAGGGAATACATCAGGGAGGAACTAGCCAAGGGATTCATTCGTCCATCCACGTCACCGGCTTCTGCGGGATTTTTCTTCGTAAAGAAGAAAGACGGAGGCCTACGACCCTGCATTGACTACCGCGGCCTTAATGAGGTAACAATCAAGTTCCGATACCCACTACCACTAGTCCCCTCAGCTCTAGAACAACTTCGTCAGGCGAAATATTATACCAAACTGGACTTACGCAATGCCTACAACCTAATCCGCATCAGAGAAGGGGACGAGTGGAAAACGGCCTTTTCAACCACTAGTGGGCACTATGAATACCGGGTGATGCCCTTCGGGTTATCCAACAGTCCGTCGGTCTTTCAGGCCTTCATGAATGACGTCTTCCGGGACATGCTGGACAAATGGGTCATCGTGTACATTGACGACATCCTGATTTTTTCCAACTCAATGTCTGAACACATCCAGCACGTCAGGTCAGTTCTCAAACGTCTTATTCAATACCAGCTCTATGCCAAACTCGAAAAGTGCGAGTTCCACCAAACCTCCACCACCTTCCTCGGGTACATCATCAGCCAGGAGGGAGTCGCTATGGACGATAGAAAAGTGGAGGCGGTTCTACGCTGGCCACAGCCCCA
The DNA here is from genome assembly GCA_036247105.1 of Cirrhinus mrigala. Taxonomy (NCBI): domain Eukaryota; kingdom Metazoa; phylum Chordata; class Actinopteri; order Cypriniformes; family Cyprinidae; genus Cirrhinus; species Cirrhinus mrigala. Next base: position 555,316 of record CM070008.1, on the reverse strand, counting down.
GACTCTCAAGGAGTTACAGAGGTTTTTGGGGTTTGCAAACTTCTACAGGCGGTTCATTAGGGGATTTAGCACGGTGGCAGCCCCCCTGACAGCCATGACCAAGCGTCAGACCGCCCGGCTAAACTGGACTCCCGAAGCATTAAGGGCCTTTGATGAATTACGAGCACGATTCACCTCAGCACCCATACTACGTCACCCAGACCCCAATCAACCCTTCATTGTGGAGGTGGATGCCTCCAACACTGGAGTTGGAGCTGTACTTTCCCAGCGACAAGGTAACCCAGCCAAGATGCACCCTTGCGCCTTCTTTTCTCGCAAACTGACACCAGCGGAACGTAACTACGACGTCGGCAACCGCGAGCTGTTGGCTATGAAATTGGCCCTGGAGGAATGGCGACACTGGTTAGAGGGGGCTAAGCATCCTTTCACTATACTCACTGATCACAAAAATCTCGAGTACCTCAGAACAGCCAAAAGACTCAATCCCCGGCAAGCCAGGTGGGCTCTATTTTTCACCAGATTCCAGTTCATTGTGACCTATCGACCAGGGACAAAAAACATCAAGGCAGACTCTCTCTCTCGTCAGTCCGAAATGCCCACTCGTCCCGAACGCCAGGAGACTATACTCCCAGCTGCTCTACTGCTAGCACCAGTCCATTGGGACATTATTACCGAGATTGAGGATGCCAATCAACAATCATCCGCCCCACCAGAATGTCCAGCCGGAAAGCTGTTTGTCCCGGAGGCCCTCAGAGAGCGAGTACTCACCCAGGTTCACAGCGTTCCCAGCTCTGGTCACCCGGGCATCGATGCTACAATCCATCTCCTAAGGAATCGTTTCTGGTGGCCAACCCTCGCTACGGAAACCATCCAATTCATTAACCGATGCTCTGTCTGCCAGACCTCCAAACCCTCCAAGCATCTGCCAGCTGGTTTGCTGCAACCATTGCCTTTGCCACAACGACCTTGGTCCCACATCGCCATAGATTTCATCACCGATCTACCAAGTTCACAAGGTAACACCACTATCTTCACTATCGTCGACAGATTCTCCAAGGCTTGCCGCCTCATTCCCATTCCGAAGCTCCCGTCTGCTTTGGAGGCCGCTGAACTCCTTTGTAACCAGGTCTTCCGGTTCTATGGTCTCCCCGAAGACATCGTGTCAGACCGCGGACCCCAATTCACCTCCAGACTCTGGTCGGCCTTCTTCAAACTACTCAACGTCAATGTCAGCTTGACCTCCGGCTACCATCCACAGTCGAACGGCCAGACAGAACGCCTAAATCAAGAAGTCATAAGATTCCTTAGAAGCTACTGCTATAGTCACCAATCCGACTGGAGCCGTTACCTCATGTGGGCCGAGTATGCGCAGAACTCCCTGACTAAGCCCTCCACGGGCATGACCCCTTTTCAATGTATCCTCGGTTTCCAACCGCCTATGTTCCCCTGGACAGATGAACCAGCCGATCTCCCTTCTATCAACGACTGGTTTCAGCGCAGTGAGGACACATGGAACCAGGCTCACGTACACCTCTCACACGCTGTCAGAAGACAGACCCAGTTGGCAAACCTGCATCGCCGCCCAGGCCCTCACTATACCCCTGGTCAATGGGTATGGCTATCCACCCGTGACCTACGCCTCAAACTCCCATGCAGAAAACTCAGTCCCAGGTATGTTGGTCCATTCCAAATTATTAGACAAATCACTCCAGTATCCTTCCGTCTCGATTTACCTGCTAACTATCGTATTTCTCCCACTTTTCATATGTCATTGCTGAAACCCGCTGGGGGTCCGGAGGAGGCGTCGGAGGAGGAAGCCGGTCCACAGACCTCCCCCATCTTGATCGACGGCGAGGAGGCCTATCGGGTGCACGAAATTCTGGATTCTAGGCGCCGGGGAGGCAGACTGCAATACCTGGTCGATTGGGAGGGGTTCGGTCCGGAGGAACGCTCCTGGGTCAACTCGGATGATATCCTCGACCCCTCTCTCACTGATGAGTTTCATCGGAGGTTCCCGGGAAAACCGGCCCCTCGACCCCGAGGTAGACCCCGGCGCCATGCACCTCCTCGCGTCAGGAGCCGCTCGCAGGGGGGGGGCTCTGTTACAGAGGAGGCTTCCGTACCGCCTCCTCCGCACCACCAGAGGGAACCCTCGCCAGAATACTGATTCGGCCTCATTCGGACTCCAACTCCCATAACCCCTCTTGCCTGGGACTGACACGTCACACACACACCTGCACCTCATTACGCACACACAGTATAAAACACACACGCACACATCACCTCCCCGCGAAGTCTTGATTTGCCCCGGCTGTCATTTCTGAGCGTTATTTGTGTATTACTGGACTGCTTTCTCGTTTCTCACCTGGACTGTTACTCGATTGTGATTCTTCTCTGTGTACCTCGACCCTTGGATTGTATATTGGATTTGTATCTCTGCCGCCTGCCCCGACACCCCGCCTGGTTCTCGTTTCTGAGTCTGTCTATTCCCTGTGGACCCTGTTTGCTGTTGTTTTTGACCCTGCCTGTACCCGACTTCGTTAATAAAAGCTGCAAATGGATCCAAACGCTTCCGCTGATCTGTCACAGTTAACTGCTTGAGCTGAGAAGTGTTCAGTTCAATTTAATGAACAATTATTTGTATATGTATTCATGATGCATATCATTTCAAAGCAGTTTTACAGAAAATGCATGTTTTACAGTTAAAGGAGAAGTCCACTTCCAAAACAAAGATTCACATATAATGTAGTCACCCCCTTGTCATCCAAGATGTTCATGTCTTTCTTTCTTCAGTCATAAAGAAATTCTGTTTTTTTAGTTAAACATTTCAGGATTTTTCTCCATATAATGGACTGATATGGTGCCCCGAGTTTGAACTTCCAAAATGCAGTTTAAATGCGGCTTCAAACAATTCCAAATGTGGTTCTAAATGATCCCAGCCAAGAAAGAAGGGTCTTATCTAGCGAAACGATTGGTTATTTACAATTTCGGTAAAATACAATTTAATACTTGTTAATCTCAAACACTCGTCTTGTCTTTCTCTCCCTGAACTCTGTGTATTCTGTCTCAAGACAGTTAGGGTATGTAGAAAAACTCCAATCGTATTTTCTCCCACAACTTGAAAAATAATTTCAAAATCATCCTACATCACTGCAGAAGTACCGACACAGTGTTTGCAAAGTGAACATGCAAAGAAGATCAAACACCCAACAAAAAAGGTAAAACAGTGATACAGGACGATTTTGAAGTTGAGGGAGAACACGAGATGGGGGTTTTTCGACATACACTAACTGACATGAACTAGAATAAAAACAGTCCAGACAGAGTAAGACAAGACGAGCGTTTGACATTAAAAAGTATATAAATGGTATTATTTTTATGAAAATAACCAATCGTTTCGCTAGATAAAACCCTTCTTCCTCGGCTGGGATCGTTTGCAACCACATTTGGGATCGTTTGAAGCCGCATTTAAACTGCATTGTGGAAGTTCAAAATCGGAGCACCATATCAGTCCATTATATGGAGAAAAATACTGAAATGTTTTCCTAAAAAAAAAAAGAAAAACATTTCTTTACGACTGAAGAAAGAAAGACATGAACATCTTGGATGACAAGGGGTGAGTACATTATTTGTAAATTTTGTCAAAGTAATGTCTATATGACAAAAAAAAAAAAAAAAATGAAAGCAATGTGTACATGCTGTAATCATAACAACAAGGAAAATGCGTCTGTTTTTATGTGGATTCAGAGTTGGTGTCATCTGAAGTCCTGGCAGTCCTTGAGAATAATTAGTGCAGCTGCTGTTCATAACATTTCTACTAAACACAGTCATGCGTGTGCAGCTGGTTAATAAACATAAAGGTAACAGTGAAAATTTGGTCGTAGTGATGAACTCACAAAGTTATGTCGTTATGAAGTTACGTTCTGGATCATTTACGTCTCCACAGCGTAACTGGGTTAGCTGGAACAGCTCTTGGACCGTAAAAGCTGCTCAATGTGACCTCAACTTTTGGATGTTTTGATCTGCTGAAGCCTGTATTACCAGAGCCTCTGTTAGCTAATCCTGAAGTTAATTTGTTTTGGCATAAAGATTTACGATGACGAGGGGTTTGTGCAGAAAGGAAGGTCTGAAAGGTCCTCTGAGCTGGGTTTGGTCAGGCTCAGGATATTTGCTAATCTTCTAACCCGACACTGTCCTGTTACTCTGGACGCTGTTGGGTGAGTCGGGGTCTGGATGTTTCTGTGTCCTGGTTTCTGTGACTCCGCCTGCACGCATTTCATCTCAGCCTGGTGGATCTCCAGGCCACGAGGGTTTTTACACACGTTGCTGCAAACACATTCTGTGTTCACTGTTAAATTTCCATTGTCATACGCCAGTGTCCTTTGGTCCATCCGATCGGGATTTTCATCTTATTATTTTTCCGTACTTTGATCTAAAATACAAGCCATATTTTCTATTGCCCTACACCTAAACCCTAACCCTCACAGGAAACTTTCTGCCTTTTTGCATTCTAATAAAACTCATTCTGTATCATTTCAAAGCTTGTTTCCCCATGGGGACCTCAATTTAGGTCCCTGCGGACCTAAACCTAACCTTAACTTACCCTAACCCTACACCTAAACCTACCCCTCACACAGAACTACAGGCATTTTTAGATTCTCAAAACACTTCGTTCTGTGTGATTTATGAGCTTGTTTCCTCATGGGGAAAAATTTACTGGTATTGCTGTACTTGTGGGGACATTTGGTCCTCATAACATAGTTAATACCAGTACACACACACACACACACACACACAATCACACACATACACTTTCTCTCTCATGCACACACAGCAGTATAAGAGGCATGCGTGTGCCGCTCATCTGCAGAAGGAGAGACTCCAACAGACGGAGGATCGTCGGTCTGACAGAAAGAACGCAGAGGTCAGTGACTAAAGTTTTATTTCTGCTGTTTTTACATGACTGGTCTGTTCATACTTCTGTTGCTTTTGTAATAGACAAAGAAATAAAAGATTGCATATCTAAAACACCTTCTTGTAAAGTAACAGTTAAAACATTTACTCATTTACAAGCTTCTGCTTATTTCAGTTCATGCTTCATCTATGACTGTAATAAAAAATAAAATAAAATAAAAAAAATAAAAATATATCTAAAATATATCCACCTAATAATGCATTATAAAAGACCCTGTATAAATTTGTCTGTACCTAGAGAAGTGTTCACAGGTCTTGGGTGTTGTGGGGGTTTATTGGACAGTGTCAGCCTCTGCTTACGCCTCAAATACTGAGTAATGAAGCATGCAAACAAACTTTAATGAACAGAGTAGGCAATGTAGTAAGCTGTATTAAAATAAAATACAATGTGCAATCAAAAATACATACATATATTAAATGCTTGCACTCTTTATCTAATTCATCTGCTGGCGTATTAAGTTTCACTGTATGCTTAAGGGTTACTAGACAAACTGCCACATTACATGATCCTTAGAAATAAGAAGAAAAATGACTTAGTTTTTAAGGGAGTCTTGGACAGTCTTCAGACGGATGTAACTTTATCCGGTGGGGTATTTTCCACTGAGGGCTCACAGATTCTTCATCTAGCTCTCGACTACTGGTACTGTGAGTAACTTTTTCCAATGCTTTGTCTTGGTTTGGGAGTCTGTTTGCAATCTAGTATTGTTGAATTTAACAAAAAGTGGCATGTGCAAAAACTTCTGAAAGTCTTAATCTTGTGATGTTTTTTTTGGAAATATAGTTTAATTTCTATCAGTGTTCTGTCAAATTGAACTAATGTAAACAATGTTCATGTATGGAAAGGGTCAGTGTTGTGAATTTGCTGATTTTGGAAAATAGTTTGGCTCATATGCATGTAGTAGTCTTATAATATCCACCTCGTATGTGCTGTGGTTCTGACGTCAAGCCTCAAACTAATTCATGCTTTACTAATGTGGCCTTTTGTTCAAGTGATTTTCCCAAATCAGCAGCAATTAGGTTCCAAAACATCTTTAATGTTTCTGTTATAGCTTTGAGACTCAGCCTTTTCATGTCTGAGCAGTTTTCAAATAGTTCATGTATTCCTATGAGCCAAGAAGCTTTTGATTTACTGCCCCGGGACAGAGAAGTGCACTACAGAAAAATTGACCTAATTTATTTTCTTTGACCCAAGATGGTAACAGAGCACTTTTTCTCCCTTCTTCTGTTTTCCTGACATTGTGAAAGAACACACACTGCTGCCAAAGCGTTTCATTATGGAAAATAGTAAAGCAGCCAGTCTGAACATTTTCACCAAACCACAGGAATAATGCTGCTCAGTGTTTGTAACGTTGAGACTGGATCATCAATCATGCCAGTCCTGCTCTATTTAAAGCTGCAGTTCTGTTCGCGCCAATTTATCTCATTTCCTGCACAGACAATTCTTTACATTTTACTTGGCAAAGGCTTCAGTAAACCCAAACTCTCAGAATAAAAATGCTTTTTAAATTCCGAAGTAAAACTGCATTACAGATGCTAAATCAATACTGCTGTTTAAGTTCTTATAAATGAAGCAGCATTCAGCGCTGAAACTTTACCTATTGCATATATTAACTATGAATCATTTTGAAGACAAGTTTCCACTTTTGAATGATTCCAATCCATACATACGCTGAAGGAGTCACTGAGTTTCTTATGGAGAAACCCAACTTTTCACGGTTGAGGAGCAGAGAAGGGAAATACTGGGCCACTAATAAGATGGAAAGCAAACTCACCTGACCCTGAGCTGTAGCATGACGGGTAAACAAACCACAGAATGTAGTCTGCAAAACTGTTCGGGCACCAAAACCCACTCGCAAACACAAATAGTTAAAATAAACATTCTGTCATCACTGAGCTTTGTATGTCACCCAAATGAGCTTTTTTCTTCCATGAAGCACAGAAAGGAGGAGTCTCTGTGTGACGAACTGAAACTCACGCCTTCCGCCGCGGCTGTCAGGCCTCATTTGTGCCTGAGCATATTCAGACTTACAGCGGCGTTAATGACACTAACCCTAACTGTTGCTTCTCATAAATCTGACAGACTGAACATGAAACAGCAACAACAACATTTATTTATGAAACACATTTAAAAACAACATGACCTGATGCAAAGTGGTCAGTGTAGAACAGATAGACATAAGTAATTAGAAGATCTGAGTCTAGCTTAATCAACCCTGTGGAGGAGCACTAATATATGGGAAATACGGTCTCTGTTTTTAGACCATGTCAAAAGCCTTGTGGCTGCATTTTGAACAACTTGCAAGATGATGTCGATGGGTTTCAGTGAAGGATGACTAACTCCAAATTTTTGCTTGACAAAATATGGTTTAATTTGCAATAGATGTCATATCAAAGAAGTCAAAGATCACTTCAAGGTTTCTGTAAACTGGTGTAAAGTGGACCTAACTGGGCTTTTAAGACAACCTAAGATTAAACAGTTGGTTTATCCTCATTGAGCTTCAAAAAATATTCATCATCCAACTCTTAATATCATTAATGCATTTAAACAAGGCATTAAACAAAAATGTAGTGTGTCAGGCATTACTGGAAGGTTAAACTGAGAATCGTTAGCATAACAGCGATACAGCGAACAATATTATATTCCTGTAGAAAGTAGCCAAAAATAAGTTTATTAAGGGTAAATAATAAAGATCCCCAAAAAGATCCCTGGGGTACGCCACACAATAAAGGAGCAGATGATGAGGAAAAGATTCCCAAATTTACAAAAAAGGTCTGCGCTCTAGATAACTACATATGACATTAGTGAAGAATATTACGGGTAATGGTATCAAATGCCACGATCAGATCCAACAAAACTAAAACAGGACATGAGCCTGAATCCAGAGCAAGCAAAATATAATTTGTGACCTTTAACAGAGCTGACTCAGGGCTGTGTAGGAATCTAAAACCAGATTAAAATGACCAAAATGTTTAAAGAATTCAAAAAGAAGCTTTGAAAAACAGGGCAGTTTGAGTATGATCCGAGTTAGACCACAACTGCACTGGTGTTAAAATCCCCAAGAATCAGTAGACTGTCAGCACAAGTTCTGGAGCTTGACAAATGTGTTTTCACTGCATGAAGAACATAGCATGAACATTGTTCAAAACAGCACATTTTTGGAACAAATTGGTGTGATAACGAATCAATAGTAATGATTGTGTTTACCGTCCGACCCTGTCAAATCTGAGCCACAGATGGACGGCACCATAAGTACAGTCTACGTGACTCTGTGTTGTGGTTTTGTCTCAGGGTTCATGGGTCAGATCTCCTCTCTGCTGCTATGAGTCCTCATGCCTGGATCTTTTGCGCCCTTCTCTGCGTCCTCACTTGTGAACGGAGCAAGAGTGCATACAAAGGGCCCGTCCTGAGCCGGAAGCGGAGGCTGGTAGAGGACGCAGCCGATGGGGCCCCGAGAAAGTGCTCTTATACGTTCTTGGTCCCAGAGCAGAAGATCACGGGGCCGATCTGTGCCAGCCAGGGCCCTTCCCTGCCAGATAAAGAGCGCGTGACGCAGTCGGACATAGCTGACGTCCGGGAGCTCTTGACCAAGCAGAGACGTGAAATGGACACGCTCCGGATGATCGTGGACGTGGATGGAAACATGGTCAACGAAATGAAACTTTTACGCAAAGAGTCACGAAACATGAACTCCCGCGTCACCCAGCTGTACATGCAGCTGCTGCATGAAATTATTCGCAAGCGGGATAATTCGCTGGAGCTGGCGCAGCTGGAGGGACGCATCCTGAACAGTACGGCCGAGGCGCTGCGGCTGTCCGCCCTCTACAGGGAGCTGGAGGTGCGCTTCTCCGCGCTGGCCGCTCTGGTCAATAACCAGTCGCTGCTGATCGGGGCTTTGGAGGAGCGATGCCTGCAGGTGTACGGGAATCACCGACGGGAGCCGCTGCCTCCGCCTCTCGTGCAGGTCGTGCCTGAAAACATCCCCGTGTACGTGCCTCGCTTCTCCAACGAGATCCAGAGGAGTCACGGCTGGCCCGTTCCGGAGGACAGGAGTCCCAGGACGGCTCCGTCCCCCACAGGAGGCTCACTGGACCTGCAACATCCTCCTCAGGGGAACGTCAGTCTGGAGGGTAACGAACCCATTACACAGTGTTTGCCAACAGACCAGACACATCACATTTAAAGAATATGTCACATTTGTGCAGAGGCTGCCGTTTCAGGACTGCATTCTAGGACCTTAGTTTATTGCGACACTGCCACCTAGCCAATTCTACTCCATCAGAACTGATTCTAACCTGAAACAAACAGGTGCAAGGACTGTAATCATAAATACACTGGTCAGTACTGTTTATACTGGTTCAGGGAGGTTACCAACAGTTATGTTTAGGGTTAGGAGTTAGAAAAAATACAGCAATTAAATGTAAATAATTAAAACATTAAAACGTGCCTAAATCATGCGTTCATTCATTTGTGTGTGCTGGTGTCTCAAGGTCCCTTTCGGGACTGTCTTCAGGCGATGCAGGCTGGACACTCCACCAGCGGGACGTATCTTCTGAAGCCGGATGGGGCGGAGAAGCCTGTACAGGCCTGGTGTGAGCACGACGTGGACAGAGGCGGCTGGACGCTCATCCAGAGGAGGAAAGATGGATCCGTCAACTTCTTCAGAAACTGGGACAGCTATAAGGTAGCGATGTCTGATTCACGATGAACCAGTTCTTTTGAATGACTCAGTAACAGATGACATTGTCATTGAAAATACAGAGATAAATGCCAATATTCCAGTTAATATGAAACAAAAACACATGGCGGAACAACAGTGCAATCTTTGGTGAATACTGAAATGCAATAGAGTGCTCCAGTGGTGATGCATTTTTTGTAAGCGAACCCATTTGCATCAGTCTGGTTCCCTTGACAAAAACCTATTATTGTAGAAAATAAGCCCTGCGACCGAATGTTTATGATTGTTACGTTTTGTTCGCTACCCAGATGTTTCTGTAAAACTCAAAAAATGTACCTATACTAAGCTGCAGTTTCCAGTTGAAATGAACCACTTTTATTCCTTTTTACATAAACGACAATTTACAAGGCCAGTGTTGTGATTAGGAAGGCCTGATTTTTACACAATTATTTGCACAATTTTATGTTATGATGACCTAAAAACATTTTAACATGCTGCGAGATTTGAAAACTCATACTTTCAATTGTTAGCATCACATACAGGGGATGCATTTCCCGTACGACGACGTAACTCGCTCATTAACCTCAACAGTATGATGCATTGTTGTGGAAACGAACTAGCTAGTCATGACTGTTTCCTGAACACGGTCGCATCTCCGTTGTTTGAACCACATTAGTTCAACAATGTAGGGCCGTTGTTAATGACGTCACCAAGTAATAACTTCTGCTATTTAAATGATTGGGATCTCTAAAATGCAGCTATATTGAACATGGCACCTAATGACACCTAATGACATCCCCGGAGTATGGGGTAATCATACCCCATACTCCGGGGTATGATTTATGCGCACTATTCAAAAAACTTTTTTTTGTTGTTGTTTTGGGGTTTTTTCTATCACTTCTGCATTTTTAAGACTATTGGGTAGGTACAGGGTTGGGTTTGGTGTTATTTTCCAATACTTTTAGCGACACTCCCTATACATTAGAATTCTGAACCACCATATGTTCTTGTACAAACGTAATAAAAACTGTGTATTATTATTATCATATATTGAACGTGTTTTAGTACCACTCAGTGAACACTTAAATTTGTGTACACGTAATATAGTATGTCTTGAATACACGTAATATTGGTGTGTTGCCTAAATGTTGCCTAAACATATATTTTTTATGAGCCTAGGCTGTTTATTATTCATGATAATCTTCACAAATTAACAACGTTTCTGAATTCTAAAGTAAAAACTGGAAAAAAAAAAAAGTTAACAGCTAAAGAAACTATACCAGTTATATGACTCGTCACCACCATTAAACTCTGTAGTGCCATTTAGATGTTTTTCAATACGAGTAAAAGCTTAAAAACACACACACAAGCAGGTATTACTGATGTATTTTATGCTGAAGAATAAAATATGGACATATCTTGAGCTTGTGTTGAACACAGACCTTATTTCAGGCATTTAACCAAAAACCTATTCAGAAAACCCACTGACTTCAGGATGGTGTAACTGGAAGTGCTAAAATGCAACTTGTTTCCAGGTTTTGGTCTACAAAAATACCTCATCCCTGCAGCACTCCAGACAGACAATTAAGTGATTATATGAATTGGACCGTGTCTCCATGAGCTGCGATTTAAACATTTTCTTCAGCAAACGGATCTTCATGAGCAGCTGCCAGAGAATCAGACTGACGTTGTTGTTGTTGAACGTGTCTCAGAGAAACACTAGTATGGAAGGTGAAGATGATGGAGCTCCTGAACAACTGGATCTGGTTCTCAGGATTTGCGCCTCGAGTCTGTTTGTTTTGTGCTCGTGCCCGTATGTCAGTGGTTCTTTCATTCTCGCCCCCCCCCCCCCCCACACTCACACAGCGAATCCTCCTAAACCTCAACGTCACACACTTTCCAGCGAAGCCAAAGTGTTTTGATGAGCTGCTGCTGTTTGTGCTGTAACTAAACTCATGCATGCTTATTGCTGCAGTGAAATAATAATAATCAGCTTAAATCAGCAGTGATATCTTACACATCACTCATCAGTCCAAAGCCCCGTTGTTCAAAGAAGCCTGAAGTTTCTTTGCATTTCCAGTATTACAAATGCCAATGATAACAGTGTCCAGTGACTGCTGTAAATTGCTGTTTTTCTTGTCCTCCAGAAAGGCTTTGGTAACCTGGATGGTGAACACTGGCTGGGTCTGGAAAACATCTACAACCTGGGCAAACAGGAAGACTACAAGCTGCTGGTGGAGCTGGAGGACTGGATGGGGAAGAAGGTTTACGCGGCCTACAGCAGCTTCCACCTGGAGCCCGAGAGCCAGTCGTACCGTCTGCGTCTGGGAACCTACCAGGGCAACGCTGGAGATTCACTGACCAGCCACAACGGCAAACAGTTCACCACGCTGGACCACGACAACGACGCCTTCTCAGGTGATCCTTCACCACACGTGAGATGGTTAATGGTGTGTCATTATAAACTCTGCTCATTGTGGGTTTACGTGTTTACAAGGATAAGTCTCGTTTTCCAGTGCAAATATCTAAACAAAACCAAGATGCATTAATTGAGAGGCAAAATGACTTGATTATGTTTCAGGTAACTGTGCTCATTTCCACAAGGGAGGCTGGTGGTACAACGCCTGCGGTCAGGCCAATCTGAACGGCGTGTGGTACTCCGGAGGAGTCTATCGCAGCCGGTTTCAGGACGGCATATTCTGGGCCGATTATGGAGGTGGTTTTTACTCCATGAAGTCTGTGCGTATGATGATCAGACCCATCGACTGAGGACTGACTTCAGCTTCTTCAGGCTCCAGTGGGAAACAGTTTGTATGAGTAATGTTTGGGGTTTGCTAGATTTACAAATGACATGACAGAGAACCAGATGAAAGTGTTTCATCACCATTTTGTAATTAAAGATTCTGTCAGTCATCTCAGTGTCATGCTTAGAGCGCACTTTAGCAAACCATGTCCACAAGAAATATTTTTTTTTCATGATTAGAAATTAATCATAAAAAGTCATCTGTGATGACTACACGGCAAAAAGCGGTACATCTAATTGCTACCTTGAAGAGCTATTTCTACATTATGTAACTCATATAAATAAATGTTGTTGGTATAAATGAATGTATTTAGGTTAATTCAGAAATGTCAGATTTTTTTTCAATGCATCATGAGGTTTCCAGTGAGAACATAAAGTAACAAGATTGTGGTCAAACATTGGAAGCTTTGTTTCAGTGTTCTAATTATTATTACAGTAGTTCATTCAACTCCAAATACTGGCACTTACAGTGAACTATCCTTGATTACATTCTGTTCATTTTTTCAAACACAGAGACTCTAGAAACATTTAAACATGTATTTACTACACGTTTAGGTGAAAATTAGCTGTCTGGTTTCTCCCACCTCACATCTCCTGTCCGGAGGAATCAGGGTTTGTTTTGGTGGCTTTACAGACGTTACAGAAGCAGAAGAACGAGCGCAGAAACACAATGAGAAACATATTGCTGGGCTCCAGACGGCGTTACATTGGGAAAGGGGGTAAGAGGAACGGCTGGATGGAAACGGGCCAAATGTCTGTGGTCGTTGTGTGTTTTTCCTGCTCCTCCATCAGTCCAGCTACTGGCTAATGCACGTGTTCTCTGTGCAGACGTTTAACTGACTGTAGCTTCGGGTAAAAGCTTCTGCTTCATCAATGCATGAAACTGTAGTTGATTTATTGGTTTTGCAGTTGATTAGCTGGTTTCATTCCTGCCATAATCATATGTTACGAAATACTTTTGATTCAAACTTGCCATTCTTTTTCATTCATTTTTCATTAACTGACTTCAGAAACGCAAATTACCTCTTGATAGCTTGGCAGGAAACCTGAAGCACTGAAATGAAGGACCCAGACCTGCATTATTGTGAGTTTGCGGTCTGAAAAACACTCCACTATAACGTGAAGGACCAAGAATAACACGTGAATAACAAGTGTTTATCTTGTGGAAGGATAACTCTGTAAGCCCAGATCTGAAGTCCATCCATCCATCCATCTTTCTCCTCATCTATCCCAGCGTCTCAGGCCGCAGGCAGGGAAACACCCTGAACGGATGGTCCATCCATCAAACCCAATTTAAAGACTTGTTCCTAAAAACACACGAAGAGTGGAAAAGAACAATACAATGAAACTTGAGCGTTTTCACAGTTTCTTCTCAAACTGATGACCAAAGAAACAGCCAAGAGACCAATAACACGCCACCACTGCAACTTTATTACGTCTTTATGGAGTGTTTATTGCCATATAAATGGAGGAGAAACTAGGTTTATAGTTTCAGCTTCTTAATTTGTCTTTTTTCATTACAATATTTTAAAGAATGTCTAGACAGAGCTGAATGTTTGATATGCAGTGCTGTGTGTCTTGTTTGCTGTTCTAGGTGTTTTGCTCCTGTATGGTGTGAAAAGAATTGCTTCTGATCTGTAGATGTGAGTCTGTTCAGCAGGTGAAAATATTGCGTCTGATCACTCAGTCAAGTACCATCACACTTTCCTCAACAACACAGATGATCTGAGGAAGGATCATTCATGACGAGCTCAAACACACTCAACTTACACTCCTTAACCAGCACTAGCAGCACCGTAATCATTCATACTTGTAAGAATCATGCTGAATGCATTATATACATTTGTATTCATTCAGAGCAGCAATGTGTGTTTTGTAGCACAGTGGGATATTATTGATGAATGAACTCCTGCTATTGTACGAGTGAATGATCCTCCTGTCTGTATGCAGCACATACTGTAAGTCGCTCTCACAGCCGTATAGACAGCGTCCAGATGCATAAATGCAAACCTCACATTAGCATAAACGTGTTGGTTGCATTAGCACATCCCCGAAGCACACAGGGAGCCAGTGTGATCCAGCGATTCCAGAAACTCCTCTGGTTTCTCCAACTGAAGGAAAAGCCTTCTTTCAGCGCTGGCATAGCGTGAGCCAGGCCCGAAACCTGACCGGCGGTCGCACGCGTTTGACCAGGTCTGGTGAAGCGTGACCCTATAGAGCGGTTTGTGCGCTGGGACGGCTGGCTCGCAGGAGGTGCTTGTGGGTGAAGGTGACATCTTTGGCCCACATGCGGAGACCACACGGCTGTCCTGGGCGTCCGACGGTCTGAAGGGAGTCATTCTGAGAGCGTAGAGTGGAAAAGAACTCGACACGGAGAGCTGAGAGATGCTGTGAAAAACCTCACGTCAACATTCCCACCGGTCTTTCTGGAATCTGCGGAAACTGGAAATCCTAGCAGACATTTTTAACAGACATATGACATACATACATGAACAGACATACTTTATCATAAGGACTTAATTGAATTAATTCAGTTCAGGATGCCGAGTGCCACTTGCTGGATAATGTTGGTGATTGTTAATATATGATGTCCTACAAAAATACCAAAATACAAAGAAAAAAAAAAAAATTTAGTGTTTCACACTGGAATGGACTGAAATTTGCACATGCTAAGACAATGCCATTTCTGAACATATCGGTGGAGTAAATGATTAAGTGACTCACACGTATAGAGACAGCAGCTGTTTCTGAAATCACCCCTTTACTTCTCATTCATTCTTCCCTATATTAGTCCACTAATAAAGTCTACTTGAAGGACCAATCATTTTCCAGGACCAGAACAAATGTGTTTTATTCTAAACATGATTTTGTCAAAACATCCTGAATTTTTCATCCTTTCAGTTTGAAATTGTCTTGTAGTTTGCATTCTTGCATTCATTATTGCTAGATATGCTAGATATTTATAAAAAATATTTGACATGATAAAATGCCATAAACAGGAAGCTGCAGCAAGACATGTTTGATTCATCCAGACTGATTCTTTTATGTTCCATCTTTTAACACAGCATATGATAGGGACAAAAAGAACATTTCTTGTATTTTAACTAGCCTATTTTGTCCCGGTGGAAGAATCAGTCTTCAACATCATTACATGTCTTCAGTAAACCTGTGCATTTCCAGATGCTTATGTGATGAGATGTTTATTGTTCATCAAGTGCAGTAATAACAGACACCTGGCAATTCTATTTAGACACCAGATAAATTAATATTTGAGGTGATTCAGTTCAGTTCAATAACAGTGCAGTTCACTGTATATACAGTGTATTTTTGCACATACATGTGTGTATGTGTGAGTGGGGTGACAAACTCCACTGCAGACTGGACAAGCAAAAGGGAATATGCCACCATCTCACAGGGGAAAATATGATCACTTAACTAAGGAAGACTGAGTGAGTATCAGGACCTTAGTCCTCCCACTGTCACAGCCCAGTCACCAGCTCAGTCACTAAACCACATTAAGGACTCGATTTCCCAGCATCCCACCTGCTTCACACCTGCACCTGGTCTCCAATCGGCACACCTGTCACCATTCACCTAATTTCCCACCATATAAAAACAGTCACCTTTCACTCTTTTATTGTCTGGTCTCGTAGCTGGTATCTCCCAACTGCGGTGGAATATGCTTCGCTACTCCTTACCTGCATCACCATGTCCTGATCCACCGTCTAGAGAATGCTTCGTTTGTCTACTCTCTGAGCCCTGGAAACTGGAAAGGGAATATCAAACAAAGTTATTCTGAGATAAGTCCTATGAACTTTCTTAAGAGACTTTGTTCACCTGAGGTTGTACCTGAAATCTACAAAGCCTACTTTAGTTTGAGTATCATGTGGATGAAGACTGTTTACTTTCCTAGTTCCTTCACTAAGTTATGATATCACGTTGAACTCTGAAATTACTCGATTTCCGTTTCTGATCCCTGCATCAATAAACCTGCTGAACCCACTTGCCTGTTACCTTCGTTCTGTGACACCCACCTAATGCTTTAAAGGGATATTTTTGTCACCCAAAAATGACAATTCTGTCATTAATTACTCACCCTCATATCGTTCCAAAGCCACAAGACCTTCGATCATCTTCTGAACACAAATTAAGATTTTTAATGACCACAGTCAGGGTAGCACATTGTTAAAATACTCCGTGTGACGTGAGCAGTGTTGGGGAGTAACTAGTTACGTATAACGGAATTCCGCAATTTAATTACAAAATAAATGTAATTGTAATTAGTTCCAGTTACTGAGAAAAAAAGGTGTAATTAAATTAGTTACTTTGGAAAATGTTCATGATTATGTAGCAGGTGTGCTTTTTAGAACGTATTTTGTGATTCCACTTGTCATGACCATATTTGGGTTTCCTGCATGTATCTGGCAACCATGCTGATTTGAAGAGTTGACGCACGTTGCTTCTTCCCAGTCTGCATGTGATTACACAGCGGTAGGTCACAACAGTTTGTGTGGTGATTCAATTAGACCTATATTTCACTTAACAGATGATTTTACACTATATACTTATGTAATTGTGATTATAAGTCCCTCTGTGATGTATACAGGCACGTTTTGTTGATCAGTTTCTTTTAAAAGTTTTGCTTAACCAATGTAATCTTATTTATATCTTTCTCAGTGTCGTGCATTGCTGCCGCGCGCTGCTTTATTTGCAAGAGTCCTCAATTTCCCTGTTTTGTGTTACCCAGGTACATGATTTATTGTAATATGTTCTCAAAATGTGCTGTTGTGTAAATATATTGCCCCAGTGTGCATGTGATTACACAGCGCGTCATGCATTGCTGCCGTGCGCTGCTTTATTTGTTGCCAGAGTCCTCAGTTTCCCTGTTTTGTGTTGCCCAGATCCAATGAACGAGGACTTGATGGCAAGGATTTCGGTGTATTGAGTTTATTATACAACATAAGGCAGATAACGCACCGCTACAACTGGTGCCGCGACCGTCGCTTCACTCTTCGTGGGACCGATGATATACGCGAGTGGAGGCGTGACCGGGGTGATAGGCCAAAGAGTGCACCGCTGCAACGTGATTGAGTGGATGAGAGGTTCACCATTTTAAAATATGAACTGTGAACTGGGATATACCTGATTCGTGAAAACTCCTGAGGTATTTAACGGACTGAAATATTGACTCTTGAATTTTATTCATCCTTCAAAGGACTTCAAGTACTATTTTGGGTTGTTGACTACTCCAATTCCGAATTACATTGTCGATTTTAATTTTATAGTTTTTTTTATAACAAGGAAAAAAAAAAAAAAAAGTATTGTGATTTGAATAGAATTGTGATTCTGCTATGGAGGGTTCTAACAGTCAGAACAGTATGGGACGAGGGAGAGGGGTACTGAGGTTTGCCCATTCACAGATTGATGGAGCTGATAAAATTGGTCCACTTTTCTCAACCCCTATGCACACAAGAAGTGTTGATGTGCAGACACCTACCGTGTCTCAGTCTTCTGATGATTCTGTGCAAATATCCGATTTAAACGCTGTACCAGTGAACCTGATTAATGACACTGTGAAACAGATAGACAGTAGCATTGGCCAGAACATTGTCACCTGTCTTGAATCGGGGGTTTTTGGCCAAAACAAAGTGACTCAACTTTCAATATGAGTAAACTGTCAAAAGTTAGCTTAATTGTTAAGCACGATGTTAATGAACCTCCATATTTCAGGGGTGATGGGGAGGAGAAGATTTCTGTTGATGAGTGGGTGGAAACAGTAAAAGTGAACTTGAGAAAACGTGAAGTGCCGCTGAAAGACCAAGTTGACAAAGTATTGACTAAGTTGCAGGGCAGAGCACGTGATGTGGTAAAGGTTGGACTGAGAAGTAACCCATTGATCGACCTCAGTAAGGGTCCAAAGCCAGTTTTTGACCTGTTCAAACAACATTGTAGTGACACCGTGTACTTGTGCATGCCTTTGGCAGATTTTTACGCCACATTGCCCTTGCAAAACGAGAAACCATTCAACTACTGGATTAGGCTGCACAATGCTATTGACATCGCTGGAGAAGGACTGAAGAGACAGGGTAAAACTCTAGATGATCCCTTTCGTGAAGTTACTGTAATGTTCAACAGGAACTGTCCCGATCCAGAACTGTCTCTTATATTCAAGTGTAAGCCGCTGCATGAATGGACTGCAGCTGATGTGCAGCTTAGACTGGATGAGTATCAAAGGGAGAATAAGCTTAAACAACGCAAGTCTAATGCACATGTGAGTGGCATTGCATGTCATGCTCAGTCAACGGACGTTTTGTGTGCCCACAGTCATGATTTAGAGACATTTGCTGCTGTGGTACCTCCACCCCAAGTGACCGAGCAGTCTACTCAGAATCAGTCTTTGAATCGAGTGATCAGTCTTTTGGAACAAGTTTTGGATCAGGGTTTTTGTCAGCAGATGACAATGTTTAGGCCTAGCATAAAGGAAGGAGTGCTGTGCCCAAACAAAATGCAGCATGTGAATTATGTGGTGATGCAAGTCATGATACTTTTTGACACTGTCAAATAAACCGTCTGTGCTTTAACTGTCATGCCTCTGGCGACAGAGCATCAGCTTGCTCTGCCGGGACTGCCAACAAACCACAAGTTCAACAGAGTTGTCCCGACTCTGGTCAGCTGGGACACTAGATGGCCCACACAAGGAGGGGACTAGTGGAGGGCCATGTGTAATGTCCCCTGACAGGTGAGGATATTGACTTGGAATCTGTTTATTCTGACTTTTGCAGTAGTGTTGATGACAAGACAAAAGTGATTTTTCAAAACGTGCAGAGACTTAACACAAATGATGACTTGTTCTTTACTGATGTCTTGATACTGTTTTGCTTCGAGGAATGCTTGACAGTGGGTCTATGGCCTGTACCATTGGTTGTCAAGCTCTGTCTAAACTCACAGAAGCAAAAGTACTTTCCTCAGATGACACAGCCCCAACAATGCACACATTGATTGGCTGTGGTGGTCAAAGAACAAGCCCACTGCGAGTATGTGACGTCCAGATGAAAGTATTTAACTGCTCCTTCTCTGTACCTGTACCTTAATTGTTGACGGACAAAATGCTGATCTAATTTTGGGCAGTAATGTCATGAAACATCTCATTCATGACATGAAAGTATCCAGTGATTTCTGGAGGAAGTTATCTGACTCGCAAGGCAAAGATCCTGATACAGGTGCTTTGATGCAACTCTTGTGCAATGTTGAGTCATGGAAAGGAACGGATCCCCCTACAAAAGTAGGAACTGTAAAATTGAAGCATGCTGTCACTTTGGAACCCATGAAAGAACATATAGTGTGGGGAAAGCTGTTCAGTGACCAAACTCTTTCTGCGGGCAGTACAGTCATTGTGGAGCCTACAGCGTGCACCGCACCAAGAAACGTGTTGGTGGGCAGGATAGTAGTGTCTTTATGGGGTGATGGCAGTACTCCAGTTAAAGTTATCAATCCACTGAACAAACCTATCTGTTTAAGATGCAACTGCAAGCTGGCTGATGTTTGCACCTGCATGGCACTTGAAGACTTTGATGTTGACTGTCTTGACATGTCATTTCAACGAGTGAGAGATCCACAGTGTAATGAAGTGAACATTAAAAGGAATGGTGATCTGAGGTTGTGCACAGACTTCCGCTGGCTGAACACACGCACCGTTAAAGATGCACACCCTCTTCCGCACCAAGCGGATGCACTTGCAGCTCTGGGTGGTAACACACTCTTTTCCACAATGGACTTAACTTCAGGTTATTATAATGTGGAGGTGCATGAGGATGACAAGAGATTCACAGCCTTTACTACGCCATTTGGTCTCTACGAGTATAACAGCCTTCCTCAGGCACTATGCAATGCGACATTCATGAGGCCTTCGACATTCATGAGGATGATGATGAACATATTTGGCGATCAGAACTTTATGAGCATGCTGTGTTATCTCGATGACATCCTCGTTTTCGTCCCTGATGAACAGCTTGCTTTGGAATGACTAGAGATGGTTTTCCAAAGAATTTAGGCTCACAATTTAAAACTGTCTCAAAAGAAGTGTCATTTCATGAAACCTTCCGTCAAGTTTCTTGGACATATTGTGAGTAGTGAGGGTGTAGCTACAGACCCTGAAAAGGTCAGAGCTATTGTTGACATCACAGAACAGGATTTAATGGAAGATGGCTCTGATATACCATCACAGACAAAAATAAGATCATTTTTGGGGATGGTGGTTTTCTACCAGCAGTATATCGAAGGCTGTTCTCGCACTGGAGGGCGCCTCTTTGCATTAACATCAGGCATGAGAAAACCAAGGCATGCCAAAGGACAGAAACGTACAACAGCAGGCAGAAAACTTTGGACTGGACACCGGAATGTAGAGATGCCTTTAATGCCCTGAAACAAGCTTTGCTGGAACGGGTTGTTTTGGCTCACCCAGATTTTGATAAACCCTTTCTGCTGTCTGTTGATGCTTCTAGTAATAGACTTGGGGCGGTGCTTTCTCAGGTGGTGGAGGGTGAGGAAGTCGCCCGCCCCATAGCCTTTGCTAGCAAGTCTAAACTATGCCCAATCAAAATACCCAGCGCACAGGTTGGAGTTTTTTGCCCTCAAATGGGCAGTCTGTGACAAATTTAGTCACTGGCTTAGGGGTCAGCAGTTCTCTGTGTGGACAGACAACAACCCACGGACCTACATTCTTACAAAGCCCATGTTGGATGCATGCGAACAAAGATGGGTCACAAAGCTTGCTCCATATAAGTTTGACATCAAATACATCCCTGAAGAATGCAGTTGCAGATGCCCTTAGCCATGAGCCGTTTGTACGACCCAGTGTGTTCCACCGACTTACCAGAGTCCCCTGTGGTGCTCTTTTGGAGGAGTCTCAAGTAGTGAATCCAGAGAATGTCCAAGATGTTTTTCGCTGGTCATGTCACCCTTTCGAGAAACAAGCACAAGACAAGCCCTGTTCAGATACCGAGGTGAATCATGTCGCTCTCTCTAAGAAATCTTTAGTCTCTCAGGAGGATGTTTCTGCCATTTTGAACAGCAGTAGGCAACAGGAAAATCATGTTCGACCATATGCTTACTTGCTGCCACAGTTGATTGAGTCGATAATTCCATCTCAGCTATTGGATCATCCAGTATTGTCAAGGCAGGAGCTGACAGAATTACAACATGCTGATCCTGTTCTGAGCAGAGTGTTTTATTTTGTGGAGCCTGAGCATAGGCCATCTAGGAGGGAGCGGAGCAAGGAATCACCAAGTGTGCTTCGGTTTCTGAAACATTGGAACAAACTATCGGTCAGAACGGGCTTATTATATCATGTGTCCAAGGATGCCATCACAAAGAATAAAACTTTCCAGTTTATCGTGCCTGCTGCCCTTCGAGATAAAGTGCTTAAGGGAGTACATGATAAAGCCGGACACCAGGGTCAACACAGGACACTCTACCTTACCAGATGTCGGTTCTACTGGCAAGGGATGGAAAAGGATGTGAAACAGTATGTGCGATGTTGCAGAAGATGTGTTGTCAGTAAGTCACCAGAGCCTGAGGCGAGAGCTCCGCTTGAGAGTATCAAGACTTCAAGACCTCTTGAGCTGGTTTGTGTAGATTTTTGGTCTGCCGAAGACTCATCTAATAAGTCTCTGGATGTCTTGGTCATCACAGACCATTTTACCAAGCTGGCTCAAGCTTACCTCTGTCCCAACCAATTGGCAAAGGCAGTTGCAAAGCAGCTATGGGACAACTTTTTCTGCATCTACGGCTTTCCTGAGCGAGTACATTCAGATCAGGGAGCCAATTTTGAAAGCAGCCTGATTTCTGAAATGCTTCAGCTTGCAGGTGTCCAAAAGTCCCATACGACACCTTACCATCGGATGGGCAACGGGGCAGTTGAGAGGTTCAACCGCACGCTGGGCAACATGATTCGTGCCTTACCACCTAAAGCACAGATGGCCACAAATGTTGAAGTCTCTCACCTTTTGTTATAATGCCACCATTCATGAGACAACCAGTTTTCCTCCATTCCAGCTGATGTTTGGTAGAACTCCTAGGTTGCCCATCGACATGATGTTTGACTCTATGCTGCTCGATGACCAGGTGGTTGACTATAACCTATATGTGCAGTCCTTCAGAGATGATCTTTCCCAAGCTATGGAACTGGCCCAAAGCTTTGCTTCGAAACAACAACAAAGGCAACCAAATCTCTATAACAAAAAACAGAAAAGTGCCCCTGTGACCATTGGCGATAGAGTGTTATTAGCCAATAAGGGTGAGTGTGGCAAGAAGAAAACTGCTGATAGATGGGAGAGTCACATCTACATTGTGACAGGAATGAACAGTGAAGTTCATACATTCAGAATCAGAAATTCTGTGACAAGTGCTGAGAAAGTTGTTCATAGAAATCTCATAATGCCAGTGAACTTCCTGCCTCTTCAGTCTGATGTTCCAGAAGTTAATACTTACGAAGATATTGCTGTGAGCGAGTCAAGTTTGTCTGTGAGTGAAAATGAAGATCTGAGCTGTCAATGAAACATGTGAAAGGACTGTGGCGTGGGTGCCTGAACTCCCAATCTCTAGAGAAGTTGACCTTTCAGTATCTGATTGTGGTCAGTTTAATGTGCATGAACAGCCAACTACCCCGACTGCACCATCCTCTGCAAGCCTCAACAGACAGACCTTTGAGAAAGACAGATCTTTGACATGTGAACCCCATGTTGATACGACTGATCAGGCTGATGCAAATGAACACTTTGACTCTTCAGCCACTGACCACTTACCACAATGTTCCAGAGCACTTTCCAGTCAGGGTGGGTCACTGACAGTCAGAACCAGATGTGGGAGGGTGGTTAAACCAGTCATCAGACCGATTCAGAATATGCACCAGAAGGTTTTGTCTGGCTTGTAGTGTTATTTAGTTTAGTTGGTTATCAGACTTTTCTAATGGTATGTTATTCTGTGTCAAAAAATATAAAATTGTGTCATTGATATCTGATTATGGTACCTTGTGAGGAAGAGTGTTTAAGAGTGATCCCAAAGTGGATAAGATCTTATGAAATGCTGTAGAAAAATGACCACTAAATGTATGTAATGTGTAACAGGCATATTATTCCTATGAGTGTTTAGAGGCTTTGCAACCCTCTTACATTTCTAATTCTAAGAAAGAATAGTCTTACGACTGGAGTATTTAGTGTTTCATGTGACATACAGTATTATCTATTGGTACTATGGTACAGATTATTTTTCTCCCTTTACTTCTCGGTAATGTTCTGTCAAATTTGGTTACATGTACCTGGTTGTTTTTCTTGAGCGACTTTGTAGCATTTTGTAGCATTTTGATGTTTTATGTTTTTTTTTTTTTTTTTTTTTTTTTTTTAATTTGTCATGTGTCATGACTTTGTCACCACATCCTGTTAAACTCTTATTTTGTCAGCTAGCACCCAGCTTCCTGTTCCTGGTCTTGTAATTCCTCCTTTAATTATCCTCATTGGTTTCACCTGTCTCACTAACTATATAAGCCAGTCTCCACTCTTACCTCTCTGCCAGATTGTCTCTTCTGCTCATTGATGAACATTCCTGAATCTGATCCTTGAAGCCTGTGTGAACTTGATCCTGCCTGGAATCTGTTTTCTCTCTCTCTCTGCCTGAACCTCCACCAAGAGTCAGAAGTTTGACTGTTTTTACCTACTGCTCTGGAAGCTGGATTGTCAGTTCATTGTGGATCTGGATTTGGAATGAGGAATTATTTGTTGTGGACTTGGAACTGGAAAAGGATAAAGGAACTTGGATTGTGTTGTCTTCAGTACTGCATGATCATACTCTTCTATTACTCCTCAGAACACCTTCTAGAACACTCTAGTGGACTCCTGTGTGGTGCAGTGGACTGTGTCTATGCCTGTCACGTGGTAGACCGGGGTTCAATTCCCAAGCAGATCACCCCATCCACCTCATGAGACCCCTGTCAGCTATATTGATTCAGTGATCTACTTAGTTCCTGTTAGCGCTCAGCTGGCAGACTAGCCTCTGATCATCTTTACCTATTTCTGATTCACTCACTGTTGCCACCCCCTGGCCTGGAGAAGATTTGCTGGTATCCTGAGAACCTTAACATTAAGAAAACTGAAAATAAACTTTCTAAGACTTATCCACTTGTGTTTGTATGTATTTTTGGGTCTAGTACTAATATCTTTACAGTCATGTACAAGTGGAAGCCAGCAGGTGTGCTTTTTAGAATGTATTTTGTGATTCCACTTGTCATGACCATATTTGGGTTTCCTGCATGTATCTGGCAACCATGGTGATTTGGGGAGTTGATGCACATTGCTTCTTCCCAGTCTGCATGTGATTACACAGCGGTAGGTCACAACAGTTTGTGTGGTGATTCAATTAGACCTATATTTCACTTAACAGATGATTTTACACTATATACTTATGTAATTGTGATTATAAGTCCCTCTGTGATGTATACACGCACGTTTTGTTGATCAGTTTCTTTTAAAAGTTTTGCTTAACGAATGTAATCTTATTTATATCTTTCTCAGTGTCGTGCATTGCTGCCGTGCGCTGCTTTATTTGCTGCAAGAGTCCTCAATTTCCCTGTTTTGTGTTACCCAGATCCAGTAAACGAGGACTTGATGGCAACGATTTCAGTGTATTGAGTTTATTATACAACACAACGCAGATAACACAGGGGGTTACATCAGAATTTTTTTTCACCCGCATACAGATTTAATTGACTTCTTTCATAAATTGCATTGACTGCTCTAACCCCTTATTTACACTGCACGTGTCTGCGGCACATTATGGTTCTGATGAGGTTTTGTTCCATCCTTCATGCTGTCACAAATGAGACTCCCGCGGTTCCTCTCGCTTGCTACCAGAGGGATCCCTCCTCTGAATACTAACCCCATTTTGGACTACAAATCCCACTCACGTACCTGGTACTGATTGCGCTTGCACCTGACCTGCATTAGGTGGCTACTTAAGCCGCTCTCAGTCTCTTCCAGGTTGCGAAGTCTGGTTTTGCCTAGGTGAACATTTCTGAGTGTTTTCTCTGTGTTTGTCTTCCCATGGATTACTCTGGATTGTGTATTCCCTTCGTGAACCGTTTCTGCCTGCCTTTGGACTTTATTCTCTGGTTGACCGCTTTTTGAATGATTGCTGCCTGCCCCGACCTTATGCATGTTTTTGGATTATGATTTGCCTTGTCTATATTGTTGTGTTTGCTGGTGATTGACCCTGCCTGTACGACCACGATTAAAATAAAACTGCAGATGGATCCTCACTCCGCTGACGCTTCGTTACACATGCAGTGCCAACTTAAACCAGAAGCGTTTCAGAAGTGAAGTGACTGGATTCGCGAGACCACATGATTTGCCTGTCCAACGTTGTTTTTCTTGACTTGTTTCTAATATGCTTGGCTTAATGTGTACTTTTTGTCCGGTTTAATTCTATTTATTCCACTTGTACAATTAAACTACAATTAAACTCTACAATTAAACTCCACACCTTGTCCTTTTTGAAATTGTGCTTATAAAAAGGATTTGTGGTGTCGTATAACAATGTGTTTTTTAGCTTTGAGGATGGACCTCTCGTCATCCTTTTCTTGACTCCCAGTAAGGATGTAGTGATGTGAAATACGATCGGAATCTCCACAAGGTGTTTATTTTGAAATCGATGATGATGATTTTTTTTTTTACTTTTATTTTGTATTTGCTGTGCAAATACAAAAATAGACTGCATCAAAATAGATTAGGCGCCTATCTTTAGCGAAGTGGCACGGAAAACTGCTTCTGGGATGCTGCTGCAACGTGCCACGCACAAGCTTTGATTAAGGTGGCCACCATCAGGTCCGGTGGCCGCGTCGGAGCCGTAACGCACTGTAGACATTCTTGATGCTTGATTGCTTGATTCAGTCAGTCATGACATTCCAAAGTATGTTATTCCCCGATAACAACTGGTAAAAGCTAATAATGCTTCTCATGTAGGCGACTTAAGTCTGCGTTATACACTTGATATTTTTTCTTACATATTATGCGTATAATTTCTTAATTCTGTCACCCTGGTATTGTGGACTCGCTCTGTTGTTTCATACAAACACAGCTGCTGCCATTTTGTTTTGTACACTGTAATGGATTATAAGATGACTAACAAACTAGTACTGTAAGTGCTAGTTTGAACTTGCCGTTTGCTAGCAACTGATTTCTTCATGGAAGTTTTGTGTTCAAATATTTCAACTCAGATCAGTCTTTCGTGTCTAATTATTTACTTTTGTGACAAGCAGCTGTGTAATAAGTGGGATAATGTATGTCCAGCCAGTTGTTATCTCAAAATAGAGATGTATATTATCCCTTACTTATTATAATCTTAATTCAAGTGATGCAGGATTTTGAAAGTCTGACAGTAATCAGTGTTGAGTGCTACTGTAAGGTTCACTCTGTCTGGTTTAAATGTTTCAAAATGATTAACAGTTGAAAATATTAGAAATTTTGAAAAGTAATCAAAAAGTAATCAAATGTAATAAGTTACATTACTTTAACTGAGTTAAATTACTGTAATTGAAAAGTTATACTACTTATTACATTTTAGTAATAAGTAGTATTTTGTAACTTGTAATCTGTAACCTATTACATTTCCAAAGTAACTTTCCCAACACTGGACATGAGTGGATCAACCGTAATTTTATAAAGCTACAAGAATCTTTTTTTTTTTTTTTTTTTATGTGCAAAGAAAACAAAAATAATAGTTTTATTCAACAATTTCTTCTCTTTAGCTTCAGTGTGCGATATTTATTGTCTGCGATGATAATAACGTAATTGTTGTTTAAATGCTGTGCAATTTGACATTATCGAGTGTATCACAAAAAAATAAAAAATAAACCAAACAAAACACACCTACAGAATGCACACATACGTGCCTATGTGATGAATAGACTAACTTAGTGCCTGTTCGCCTTTGAAGTGCGTTCATTCGCTGCACAGTTAAGTCTATTAAAATGCATTTGGTATAATCACAAAATTGTATATATTTATATCATTTCATCTAATTAATATCACAAGAAGAGTGCAGTTTTTTCTTCAAAAATAAGCATGGTTCAAAATGTAATATTGATATTATAGAGAATATGATTGTATAAGTAGTCAGTATTAAGAGACTTATGTTTTAGACAGCATATTTCCTGTTTTTGCTTATTCCAAACACAGCCACAGCACTGTTTTGCATCTCTGAGCAACATGATGGTGTTTCCTTCCGGAATGAATCAACCGATTAAATGATTCGGTTCAATCGCAATGACTCTCTCAAGAGTGACTTGCTGCACCCCCCGCCCCCCCCCCCCCCCCCCAGATATATATATATATATACACACACAGTCACGTGAAAAAGTTGGGACACCCTATTGAATTCCATGGTTTTCCGTATCAGGACATCATTAAAAAAAAAAAAACTGGTCTTTGTCTGGTCTTAAAATTTTCGAAAATAAAACCTCAGGTGAACAACAACACATGACAGATTGCACTGTGTCATTATTTACTGAACAAAAATGAAGCCAAAATGGAAAAGCCATGTGTGACACCCTTAGTTAGGACACCCTTACTGTTAACATTGGCATTAAGAGGGTAAATAACAGTCAAATACCTTTGATTAACTGATCTGAGCGCCTCTATAAAAGTATAAGCTTTGGCAGTTTGCTGGTCTGGAGCCTTCAGGTGTGTGTTAACACAATGCCAAGGAGGTAAGACATCAGCAAATGCCCACAAACCTCAATAAACTGCAGCAACATTGAAAAGAAGAGTGGTCCGAATTCCTCCAGAATGATGTGAGAGACTGATGAAGTCACACAGAAAATGAATGCTTCAGGTTATTGCTGCTAAAGGTGGATCTACAGGCAGTTGACTCATAGGGTGTCCTAACTTTGTCACACATGGCCTTTCCCTCTTGGATGTATTTTTCTTAAATATATAATGACACTGTGTGATATGTCATGTGATGATGTTTATCTGAGGATTTATTTTCCAAATTTTAAGACCAGATCATTTTTTATTATGTCCTGATACAGAAAACCATGAAATTCAACAGGGTGTCCTAACTTTTCCACATGACTGTATATATATAGCAGGAGCTTGAGTTGGGATGCAGATGTACATTTATTTTCATAAACAAAAACAGTACCTGCTTCTGTGAGTAGCCTATCTCTGTAAATTATAACAGCATCATCTTTCATACATTTGTAGATCATGATAACCACAGGTACAGCATCTTACTACCATGCTAAATAGTAGCCTAACTATATGGTTTCTATGATATTTGCTATGAAAAACAGTAACCTGAAGCCATTCAGTATAAGTAGGCTACAAATACAAATGCACAACAAACAACTGATATGACTTAACAAAAATACTACGATTATATTCCATTACTCCTTTAATATACAGTGTTTAGTACATTATTAATGTAATAAAATTCAATATGAATATTCTACTTTTCTGCCACAATACCATGGTAACTGTCAATGTTACTACAGTAAAATCATGGTAAATGTTGGTGATCTGTAGACTGAAAAGCCTTCTAACTGGATCGTTGTTGCACAGGTGTTTCTGTTCACCTGATCCAGCTCTGATCTAGATCTTATTTATTTTTTATTTTTTTTAAACCGCTTGCACCCCGATACATTTTAATATTGTACATAGTTTTCGCGCTATCAATACGCAGGGTACTGAAATCGCTTTTGCGCTGTTTAGCCTACTTTCACTTTTGCTTTCGTGATTTACACACACTCTGTGTAAAAGATGTTTGTAGCAGCAAATCCTCCAGCATGGTCTGTCAGTCATCTCTCCTTACCCTTCGTTTTTTTTTTTTTTTTTTCATCATTTTATCAATGAGCGATTTTTAGCCCTCTTAGCCTACCCCCAAACCTAAACCTACTCGTTTTATAGCTATTGTAATAATTTATTTATTTATTGAGCTCGCTGCCACCACCTTTAATTCTTGCCAGTCTCTGGCACCCAGGAGACAACACACCACCACAACTTCAATCAAAAGATTGTTTTTATTCAACACAGGGGGAAAATGAAGGATTGGCTAGCACACAACCCAAGAGCCTTGAGACTACAGAATACCACGTGAATTCACTCTTTTCTCTGGTGACACTCAAGATCATTTACAAACAGTGGCACTTCAACTCATTTAGAACCTCCACATCACACATCACTGCAGCTGCGAGGCCTTCCTGCACGCTCACGTAGTCCAATAGGATCAGCGCTGCAGCGTCGTTCCACAATGTGAAAGCACGTTCGAACAGTCCAACCAAATCAGTGCAGTGACGAAGTCCAGCAATATTCCAGCGCGCTCAGCGATCCCAAAGACTCAGTATAATGGTGAACAACGGCACTCCTACCGCTCAACCCTTGACTACGCTCGCCCCGTTCCCACTACTTATCTATCTTCATCGCCGGCGGCCCTAACCGACTGTGAACGACACCCCCCACCCGAATAACTGAGTGCCGCCGTTCTCTCTAGACACAGGCTCCCCCTTTCCTCTTTGGTCCATACTCCTTTTCAGCCTTTTTTCCCGCCCCAATCTCTGATGTCCCCTCCCGGTGTTCCTCTTTACCAATTAACTCCACCTAATTAATCAACACTACTACATTCCCAAAACGCCCCACATTACACTATTATAAATGGATATAGAATGTAACTGACCAAAATATGCATGGAAATGACCATTTTAGTAACAATATAACATAAAAATATTTTTATAGTGGCTAATCCCAATCCCAATCCTACTATGATGGCCGCAACCACTATAGTCTTACTGTGCGTTTCCACTGGCACGTAGCGAGTGTGGCGAAGCCAGCATTTTCAGTTAATTCCTATGGAGGTTGATCCTAAACGCTCTCGCGGTGTATTATGGGATTGAAAGCGGCGCGGAGAGAGCGTTGAGAGCGGCTGAGAGCATCTAAAAGGTTGGGCATTCCTCAACTTTATGCAAATCACGAGCGAAAAACGCTGGGTGTTAACCAATCACTGTGAAAAGTAAATTTTGATGCATGCTTCTGAGTGTTTGCAAAACTGGTGGGTTACTAAGATGAAATCACATATAATTGAAAAAGTCAAGCAAAAGTAAATGCACTTTGCATGCTTTCATTATATGCTAGTGTTTAGTTTGCGAACCGCCGTTAAAAGAAGGAGATGAAACGCAAACAAGGAGTAAACATTTTCAGAGGCGTGCTCTGCCCTAAATTTGACACACCCCAAAGCAGTGGCATTGTAGCGTTGCCAGTGACACTGAGCGCAGATTTGACGCTGTAGTGGAAAAGCACCGTTAGGCCCCGATCACACCAAACGCGTTTTCGCAGTGAGAGGCGCCTTTTTTGAATTGTTTTCTATTGGCAGTGAGCCTTATGCGGGCTGTTTATGCGCCCCGGGCACCTTAAGTTTTTGCCGGAGCGCTCTGAGCGCCTGAAGTTAAAAAAAAGCAACTCTGAGCGGAAAGCGCCTAGATTGACAGGACGGCTGATTTGATGGTTGCCTAGCAACATAAAAACCACAACGCACTGCTCTTTTTTTTAAAAGTCACCAGAAAAAGGCAGTGCGGTGTGCCTTGCGTTTTCAGACATAAAAAAACACGTTCGGTGTGATCAGGGCCTTAGGCCCCAATCAGACAGAACAGGTTTTTGCAGTGAGAGGCGCCTTTTTTAATTGTTTTCTATGGGCAGTGAGCATTATGCGTGCTGTTTATGCACCCCGGGCACCTCGCGTTGTAACCACCTGCTGCGCCTCGTGTTTTTGCAGTAGTGCTCTGAGTGCCTGAAGTTGAAAAAAAAAAAGCAACTCTGAGCAGATAACTGCCTGACGTCATTGCGGTTTTTTCCATTGTCCAATCGAATGAATGGAGAGGCGGGCCTTCTGTTGTGGTGACAAAAGTTTTCCCGTTGCTTAAAAAGTCCGGAGATTGCAGTGATGGAGGACCCAGCGAACAGGGAACGTCCCCCGGACGTTGCAAACGTCCATTTAGGCCCGCAGTACGTCCGCTTTGTAAAGCCCCGTTCACACTACACGCGACACGCAGCGACAAAGCGACGCGATCCCATTCATTTCAATGGAGAGCTGGCGATTTCCGGCGACAAGAGCGACAGCGAGCTACAGCGACCGTTGGCGACCGGATGGGGCGTGTCCAGCGACGCGACAAAGTTCAGAATCTCTCAACTTTATGCAAATGAAGAGCGACTTTTTGGAGCGACAGCCAATAGGAAAGGCGGCGGTAGAGCTCATGTGATCGTTCTCCTCTGAACCGTAGAAAAAACATACACAATGGAAAAATATAGGCTATGCTTCTCATTAGTTTTTTGTTTGTATGTACAGATTTAATTTACATTTATATTATATTTAGTCTTTTACCTCCAAAATGTTTGAATTTAACGGCAAGAAACCTGACTCGCTGTCAAGGCAACCAGTAGTGAGAACGCCCACTAGCAACCTCATCGCCAGCCTCTAGCGACATGCAGCGACAGAAGTCGCTGCTAGTGTGAACGGGGCTTAACGTTCACTGTCGAACGTTTGAGGACGTCCGCATTTTGTAACATTCGCTGACAGACGTTCTGAGGACGTTCACCTACGTCCACATTTGGTTCTCTTTTTGACGTTCGCTGGCAGACATTCGGAGGACATTCTTCCGAACCAGTTTGCGAACATCCCTAGCTTCGTCCCTCATCTGCAATTTCCATAACAACACTTGAAAAATCCAGTCGCCTATGCTTGGACTTTACCTGACATCTTGCAACTCAGAGTTCATTAAATTAAAGACAAATAAAAAATATATATATATAAACCCATATGGGATTTTAAAGGGTATTATTCCTTAAAACAAAATCCCTTTTTTAACTGTAATAATGGAATGAAAAATGCAAAGATTGGCTATTATTATTATTATTATTATTATTATTATTATTATTATTATACTATAG
This sequence comes from Cirrhinus mrigala, assembly GCA_036247105.1. NCBI lineage: Eukaryota > Metazoa > Chordata > Actinopteri > Cypriniformes > Cyprinidae > Cirrhinus > Cirrhinus mrigala. The sequence goes on along the minus strand of CM070008.1, from coordinate 522,878 downwards.
TATAAACTATATATTTGAATTCATTGTAAAATGAGTAACTTTCATTTCTGCAAAAGAAAAAGTAACTTCTGTAATTATAGATCTCATCAAATCACCAGTCTGTTTCAGCATTTCGACATAAAAAAACAATATACACTTCAGTAATGTAACTGAACATAGGCTACAATCAGGCCCTATGTATTCCACATACATAAATAAAATAAGGTTGAATCCCTGAAGAGTGATGAATGCAGCCAAGGAAAACATGAAGAATAGAAAAGAAAGAGCTCGTGATCAAGTATGCGCATGTATCCATGGCAACGCTGAGCTGCTGAGTGACAGTTAATGGTCACGGTGATTTCCTCAGACACAGCCTTGAGTTTTCGCTTTTGTCCGGACGAAAAAGTATTTATACTTTTATACTTGTAGACATTAGGTACTGTAAAACATTTGCTGAGTCTGTCCGTCGTGTACGGCTGCTGGCCGTTAGCCTATATAAACACTTTCGAAGCTAAGGTTAGTATGTAAAGCTGAAACGATTAAACGTATACAATATTGACAGATATTCAACTTGAATATTGAACTTCCATATGGTAAAAACACACACTGAGAAGCCCATATCCTAGCAAACGGATGTTGCGAACGTCCTATTAGGTCCGCATTTGGTCCGCTTTGTAACATTTCCTGTGTGTTGTCTAAGCGATCTGTGCGTGCTTCGAGTCAGTTTTTTAAACATGTTTATATAATGCTTTTATATAATGACATTATTATTATCGTTAAATAATAAGGCATAAGTTTACAGTGATTGAAATTTCAACACTAGGTGAACAAACAGCGATATGCTGGCGCTTTTGTGTGAAGTACATTTTTGATAAACGCACATAGAAAAGGAACAATGGCCTAAAAATCATAAGAGGTTGGCTATCAATCGGGAAATTCTACGCAGGTCGCATTCGCGCAGATAATGAGTAGTCAGTTGATTCAATTTGATAATATTATGCATTATGTGAAAATAAAGTCAAGGTTTAAAACCATTGCTGATTTTTGTTACTTTATATTTTTTTAGGTTTCGAACATAAGGGTGGAATCAGACCTGCATAACACCCAACATCTGGAACACACGACAGACGACAGACAGACAGACACGCACACACAAACCAAAAAAAAAAAAAAGAAAGAAACATATTTTAACAAAAAAAAGTATTGTTAACGTACTATTGCTTGTGTGTTTATTCCTTGGGTAATTCAGTTTTGTCTGATCTGACTAATGACACGTTTACATATGTTAAAATGACCTGTAGCGAACGTTCGCTATAGATCCCCACAATGTTTCATGAACATCCCGCGAACGTCCCCGTTTGTTAGCTGGGGAGAATCTTTTGGTGTCTTTCGCGGGTTACCCGGAGCTGTATGTTTTAAGGTTTTTGCTGATATGACAATTTACTTAACAACTAAAAACCAAAGATTTTAGAGCGCTCGTGCTATAATCCTTTGATTAGATTGACAGGAAGGCTGTTGTCCTAGCTGGTGCCAGGAGCTGGTCTTTGTCACTGTTTTTAATTACCCTTTAAGTCGAATCTAAAGTATTGCACGATTGCACATGATATGTTTAGGGTTACTGAACCCTTTTAGTTTCAACTTGCGACCACCAAAGCCTATTTATGTATTTGTTTCAGACCTTTTGTTGAGATGTTAATAAATGACAATGACAAGGATTACTGAGGTAGAAACATTTATTGTCCATCATAGATGGGCTTTACACTACCTCTAAACCTAACCATAACTCTCTCTGTATAGTTATAAAGAAACACATGACAGATAGCGTTCGATTTTCCTGCCGTGAAACTTGTCGTTTCTTGATGCAATATTTGAGATTGTAAAATGCACTTCAGCGTGGGTTCCCAGCAAACATTTGGACGTGTAAGGATCGTTGAAAAGACGTCCCTCCGACACGTCCCGTCATGGTTGAAAAATAGTTCCAAAATGAAAATTGAACCGACGTCTTTGACGTTATCTGGACGTGAACTGCACGTCTTTTTCTGTGCGTCCCTGGACGTCTAAATGGGTCTTCTTCTGTATCTCTATACTATGTGTTAATTTAATGTGTTAATATAATTTTAGTATATAAGCCTCTATATAAAATAGTCACACACCCATTCTGTAACATCGTGAAAAGGCAATCAGTTATGTCGTGATGTTTAGACACCTTAACTTACAAGTTCAAAAACGGTCCAAAGTCGGTCCAGTCAGACCTGAACGTCTACAAAACGTTTTAATCACGTGTACATTACAAACAATAAAACATTTTGTGGACTTAAGCAAGAAGTAGACCGTTCTAATTTACTACAACATATTTTGTGCATATTACATTTTTTTCAAGGTCTTCCATTTGTTAAACAGCTACTATTTAAACATGAAAATAGAAATAGTATAATGTAGTTAATTCTAAGCATGCACCAATTTTCTCAAAGCTTTACATTAATTTTAAGTAGCCATTATTCAAACAAGAACATAACCAAGGTAACGGATAAAAGTGAACACATATGTATATTTATAATCTTTTATTTATTTATCATTATTCCAAAATGTTTACTATCATTTTGTTGCTCCACAAGCACCTGCTCTTCCAGAAGCATTATTATTGTGGCAGTACTCATTTTTTTTTAATTGAAACAGTTTTGCATTAATTTTAAACAGCTATAAATCAAACAAGTACAAAACAAAAATACTGGATTAATGTAAACACACATGTAAATGTCTCTCAAAACAGCTTATTTCTTATAACCACCGCCCCCAGCTCTTCCTGGAGCGTGCTTTAGGTGTTCCACCATTGATGCATCAATTTTGGAGTCTGTGGCAGTTGGACTCCACCTCTTCAGAGCATCTGAGGGAAGAGAGCATGAATATTTTAAGATATTTAAGAAACAAAATGGCAAAATTGAGTTAAATGACATGCACTTATTTTGAAAATGCCTTCAAGGTTATACAAATACATTTAAAATACAATGGAACAAGACTTTTTCAGTTTCATGAAAGAAGCATTAGTAACAAGTAAACAATAAGTATATGTTATTTTAGTCTAGAATAATCTTATGTCAATAAAATATTTTCTGCATTAGATGTGTGCTAGTGTACATAAAAACAGCATTAGTCCACTGCCGCTTCAATATCTCTATGGTGCTCTTGAAATAAAGTAGATGTGTAACTGTGTGAACATGAACAGGACATTTCTGATAAAGACAGGTGGCCCTTAAATAAATAACGGACAAGGAACATGAAATTTTTTTTTTAATGTCATAAGGCCAAAATTACCTTAAATTACATAGTACAAAGCTGTAGCTTTGAAAGTTGGCCACCTGCATTTGGCCTTTAAGTATTTGACAGGACTAAAAAAAAATACTAAAAAAAATAATTCAGTATTACTTCACTTCATGAACATTTTAACATATGGTCAATATTACAAATTAACAGTAGTGTGCATCATGGCAATGTTAAAATACGAGAGCCACTGACCTGCTTGTTTTCCAACTATCCATGCCTTACTCACTGCTGATTAGTAATGGATCAGGTGTGTTGTCAATCAGAAGCTGGAAGGGCAGGGACAGCTGGAAAACAAGCAGTGCAGTGGCTCTCGAGGACCAGGATTGGCTATAAGTGAAGGTAAAGTAATAAGGCTGCTGTGCAATTTTACTGCATTAGTTACTGTCAAATTAGCTGGCTGTACTTTAGCTCTTGTTGAGCAATGACAGACATTGTAGCCTCTATATTTTTAACTGTATGAATTCTGATTCAGAGAAATGTATGTATTTATACATTAGGCTGTGTTGGTATTAAGGTATAATGTGTATAAAATAAGATGCGACAGCAAAGTTCTCACATACACTGGGGGGTCCTCTGGGACTGGGATGGCAATGAAGCATTTGGGACTGGAGACAATACTATATAGACATTAAAAAGAAAAGTGTGAAAAGTAAGAATTTGAATGCAGTTACATTTTTTTTTTTTTTTTTTTTTTTTTTTTTTAAAAAGGACATCCTCTTTATGTGAAAGACACGACAAAAATTGCAATACCTTGTTCGGTTGTGGCACATGGCCTGACAGATGGCTGCAAGACAAATCGCACTCTAATGTAAATTAATGAAGCACAAAAGACATAAAAATGCATTTAAAAATTTCACAGAAGTTAATCTTTTGAAATGTCTTCTAATGTTAATCTTACATTGTGGTTAGAGACTTTAACAGAGCAAATCTGAGCCAGAGCAAACTGCCTACCAAAACTGTTTCTACTGCCCAGTGTTTGTTTTCTCTACAATGACGAGGGGAACGATCATCTGAAAGTTTACTTAAGGTCTGATGTACTACTTACAATGACAACGGAATCGTGACCTGAACTGCACCCTTGGAGTGTCAATAAAGTGTCATTAACCTGTAATCATTTGATTAGTACTACAACATCTTAGAAGTGTCACTTGGACATTCAAATTCATAACATATTCTTCAAATTTTTCTAGATGCTGTAGCTGTTATTTCAGGGCAACATGGAGTTCTTTTAACATTTATTCTGTAATTGACAGGACTGCTTTTGTCTTGCCCTGTAACAGGGCAAAAAAGCAACTTTGTGGTTGTACACATTCGGATCATTAATTTTTTTAAACATTAGCACTTACACCTCAACATGTGTCCTCGGGTCCACGAGTGTTGTTGACGTTGATGGTGTCATGTTGTGCATACACTGTTGGAAAAAATAAAAGCAATAGAAATAAAGGACCACTTTATGGAATTTTGAAGATGTTTATAAAGATCCCTTAATCCCTTAAAGTTATATACACATTACCACACTGTGAAAATTAAAAGAAATTAGTAAACAATGTGTTATCTCCTAAGTTTATCTGAAATATTAGTTGGAGTAAAGTTTGGGTATTACCTAACAAATATCTCATTACAAACAAAATAAAATAAAATAAGTTTCATTTAAGATACTGCACAAATTTTACCCTGATAATTTGTAAACAGATTTATTGAAAATATAGATGTAAATTGTTCATTATGTACATTATACCCAGAAACGGTACCTCATATTTTCTGGCACTGTCAATACACAAAGAGGTTACAGTGGGAGGTTTCTGGATTTATAAATGACAAAGTGGTGTGTAACTTTCTTTTACAATACGAACATGTAATATGTGGCTCAGCCGTTGAAAAATGAGGCTTACATTATCAATCACTTGATTAATTTACTTATTTACTTACTAATCGTTGCAAAATTCAGCAATTAGAAAACTTTTTTTTTTTTTTTTCTGTGGCACTTAAGGAATTAGATATTTCTAAGAGGACCATAAAGGAGATTACAAACAAAAAAGCTATAAAATCGATGTATTTATTCGGTACATTCAAGTTATTGTGGATTAGGAAGTCCTTTCATTTGATTGTGTTATTCTTTACAAACATTTTGTGCATACCCTTGGCACTTAAGTTATGTATTTGTTGTTCAAGCATTATTTAAAAAAAAACTTAGCACACTAGCTAATTTTAGCCAAACTCAAACTACGTTTCAGTTGACAATGTGCGCATTATTTCTTCCTTTTCCTTCGTGTCAAACAAGTACAATTCGACCACATTAATAAAAAACTACAAAATGTACTTACCCACCAGTAGATTTTTAATAATTCGTAAAGCTTTGCAACACAAGGACGCGCTCTCCTCCTGGTTATGGAACGACAACAACGTGTTAAAGTTTTCTCGCGAGATAATGTATTGTATTGCGAGCTAATCTATCCCATCGCGAGATAATCTATCCTATCGCGAGATAATCCATCCTATCGCGAGATTTGTTACAACATCTTGGCAGCACAGTTTTGGCAATCTACACCCAACTCAGACTTCAAATGGTGACTGGAGATATTTGTTTTATATGTATATGCATAAACTTAAAATAATAAAATCGTATTGCAATTTCAGGAAAACGGGCAGAATTATGACTAAAATTCAGTGGCTTTGTAATCACCTTAACCACACAGCACTTTGTGAATATTCATTAAACAAGATGTAAATACAAATTACTTGTATTTCATTACGATTTCCTATTTTTATTTATTTACTTACTTACTCATTTTATTTTTAATTTTTATTTTTAATGGGTAATGCTTGACTAGGCGAGGTCGTCTATTCGCAGCCTCTTAAAACTACTTGGGCCACTTAAATAAATTATTACAGTAATAATCAAGATGTAAGCACAATTTCTTTAGCATATTTCATACTGATTTCATATAGGGTCATGATGGACTATAAATGCACGTGTAAAGGACGTCACCTTGTGGACGTCCTCTCACAACTGGTTCACAACAGTGTATATACACGAAGCTAAAACATAAAAGTAACAATTATACATGCAACCACAGAGAATTGTAGATATGTACAAACGTATCTGAATGCATTTTTAGGAAGTATTCTGTGTTACATATTTGTACGGATTTATGCCGTCCTACCGCAACTATTTTTGGCCAGGGACACGACGTTGCCGTCGGACCAATGTTAGCAATTTATTTCCACTGCGGTCGCTGGATTCGCTGCTTGGGATGGAGATGAAGATCGCCAGATAAAGGCTTAAATTTGGGTCTGTTTCTCGCAGTCGTATGGATTCTGAAGATTTGGAGTTCAGCGCACAAATAAAATCGCTTAATTTTGTAATCATGTTGCGTTTTGGTGTATTGCATGGCTCTACTGTTAATCACAGCATCTCGGCAAAAACGCCTTTTGTGCCCCACCACTGCAAACAAAGTAAATATTACATGAATGGTAAGGTATAGTAGGTGTGCTATCTGATAGCAATCTTTCCTTCAAAAGCCACATCTGTAGCATTTGCAAAACCGCATTTTTCCATCTCAAAAATTATATCTGAATTACGACCTATGCTCTCAATGTCAAATGCCAAAACCTTAATTCATGCGTTTATGACCTCAAGATTAGATTATTGTACTGATTTATTGGGTGGTTGTTCTGCTCGCTTAATAAACAAACTCCAGCTGGTCCAGAATGCAGCAGCTAGAGTTCTTACTAGAACCAGAAAGTATGATCATATTAGCCCGGTTCTGTCAACACTGCACTGGCTCCCTATTAAACATCGTATAGATTTTAAAATCTTGCTAATTACTTACAAAGCCCTGAATGGTTTAGCTCCTCAGTACCTGAGCGAGCTCTTATCGCATTATAGTCCCTCACGTCCGCTGCGTTCTCAATACTCTGGCAATTTGATAATACCGAGAATATCAAAATCAACCGCGGGCGGGAGATCATTTTCTTATTTAGTGCCCAAACTCTGGAACAATCTACCCTACACTGTTAGGGACGCAGACACACTCTGTCAGTTTAAATCTAGATTAAAGACCCATCTCTTTAACCTTGCTTACACATAACGCATAAACATACTTCTATAATTCAAATCCGTTAAAGCAGTGGTTCCCAAACTGGGGGGCGCGGAGTTATGATAAGGGGGGCGCGGCAATGCTAGTGTACAGTCGGCCGATTTTTATATAGATTCGAAAGAAACAACGGCCGAAAATATCCGCACTGCCCGGTAGTATTCAGCGCGCACCGTTCAATATTCCGCTCTATGAATGTGCGTTCCGTTGAGTTGCTCACGGCCCATATGAATGCTCCACTCGTGTACCGCTTATGCTCAACGGAAAAGCAAAGTCCGCTCAAATAACGCGCCGACAGAAAATGTCAATGTGTACTTGTTCCTGTTTGCAATAGTGTCGCATACTGTGCTGTAACATGCTAGTACTGCTGTACTGGACAACGCTGGTAAAATGACGCTACCCTCTCGTGACGTATGCTCTGATCACATGCTCTGATAATAATAGCTTTTTAGGACTATACATTATTTTGATAATTAGTCCAAAAATGTTCTAATATCTAATTCCGTTTCATAGAACTGAATAAAAAATAATATATTGAGATTTAATATTCGTTTATTTTCTGTCCAGCTTTATTGTTACTTTCAATAAACGTGGTTATTTTATTGGCTTGTGATTATTTTTTTATTCAGTATCATTAAAATTACTGAGTTAAACTAAAAAGTCTTATAAAATGACTTTATTATTTAATTAAATAATAAATAATTACTACAAAGCAGTTTCAGTTTCGGCCAAGAATTTTCATTTCGGTACATCCCTAGATTTTTATGTGAAAAGAAACGTTTATAGGGTGATACAAGACCCCACTGTGAAATTATCTTGCTTATTACATGTAAATAATTTAACACAAAATATGAATTTCATCATATTTTACTACCTCAAGACGACTCGCAGTTTGTAATTGTTTTTGTCGTAAAATAACAGACCAGTAGATGGTGCAATTGATATCAGAAATGAGAACTGCGGTTAGCAGTTATGAAAATTATGAATGAATGACGCATAGTAGATCTGCTCTAAGCATGGACAAGTTTTTGAAAAGACATCAAGTGCCAGGTAAACGTAGGTGTAGACAGACTGTAGATGAGGCAGATAATGAACTTCAGAGATCGCAACTACAACAAAGAAAGAAAAAAATGAGAAAACTGAGAAAATCTGTTTAAAAAACAATGAAAGCTGTTTCACAGTAAAAAACAAAAAAAAAAAAAAAAAAAACAGTATGTAGTAAAGCTGCATGCTTTACTTTTAATGTTTCTCCTCTAAAAGTGACTAGTTTCTTGTTTAGTTTTTTTTCAGTAAATTGTCACACTGAATTATAATAATTGTAATAATTATTACGTTTCAAATAATTCCTTCTGAAATTTTGTTTTGTTTGTTTATGTGTAAATGAAGGGGGTGGGGGGGCTTGAATTTCTTTTTATTCTGCAAAAGGGGGGCCCTGCAGAAAAAGTTTGGGAACCACTGCGTTAAAGGATTGTTAGGCTGCACTAATTAGGTCAACCGGAACCGGGAACACTTCCCATAACACCCGATGTACTCAGTGCATCGTCAGAAGAATGGCATCTACACTAATATTAGTCTGTTTCTTTCTTATTCCGAGGTCACCTTAACCACCAGATCCTGTCCGTATCCAGCCCAGACACCCCTGAATGTCAGCGGAGACCACGTCAACTAGATGAGCCCCAGAGACGGATCTCCAGTGAAGATCTCGTCACCTAGACGAGAACCAGATGAGTCCTCTGCGTCTGGCCAGAGAAGAACTGGCCCCCCGACTGAGCCTGGTTTCTTTTTCTGTCACCGATGGAGTTTTGGTTCCTTGCAGCTGTCGCCTCTGGCTTGCTTAGTTGGGGACACTCAATTTTCAAGCAGTATCGTATACTATTTGAACTGAACTGAGCTGAATGAAGACATCATTGAATTCAATGATGAACTGCGTTTAACTGAAAATTGAGTTTTTACTGTTGCCCTTTTGCAATATTGATGCACTATTTCCTATTTAATACCGTACAGCCGGTTTGTCACAATCTGTATTGCTAAAAGTGCTATATAAATTAAAAAAAAAAAAAACAAAACTGTGTAACACCAACTACTCCAGGTGAAAAAAAATGTGCAGTTCCATAATGTATAGTGCTCTATTTTCACACACTAATTTTGTACTTAATATACTAAAAATTATTCTTTAGTAAGATAATCTTAAGAACATCTATAGTGTTCTCAGTTGTGCTATTTTGAGACACTATTAATAGGCCCTATAAACTAAAATGTGCTTTAACACACTATGTATTAAAATGTATGTATTTACCACTACATCACCTCCCACCCCACCCCACCCCGGGCCCACCTCGAATATCACTTGGCCCACCCTTCATCTCATTTCGGTAGCCGGGCCTGTGTACTGGAGAACGTGATCACTAGATCTCACGGCGCTGAGAGACAGGTGGTTTCAAATGAGAAGCGCTATTTCGTTTCGCTTTTGGCACGTTTGGCGTTTAATACGTATTTATCACGCACAACAGGACGCTTATCAGTTAAAGGGGAAGTCCACTTCCAAAACAAAGATTGACATATAATGTACTCACCCCCTTGTCATCCAAGATGTTCATGTCTTTCTTTCTTCAGTCGTAAAGAAATTATTTTTTTGAGGAAAACATTTCAGGATTTTTCTCCATATAATGGACTGATATGGTGCCCCGAGTTTGAACTTCCACAATGCAGTTTAAATGCGGCTTCAAACGATCCCAAATGGGGTTGTAAACGATCCCAGCCGAGGAAGAAGGGTCTTATCTAGCGAAACCATAGGTATTTTTCATAAAAAAAAAATACAATCGAAATACTTATAAAATCTCAAACATTCATCTTGTCTTTCTCTCCCAGAACTCTGTGTATTCTGGCTCAAGACAGTTAGGGTCTGTCGAAAAACTCGTATTTTCTCCCTCAACTTCAAAAATCATTTCTAAATCATCCTACATCACTGCAGAAGTACCGACACAGTGTTTGCAAAGTGAACATGCAAAGAGGATCAAACACCCTTAACAAAAAAGGTAAAACAGCGATATAGGACATACAGCATATAGGAGAACATGAGTTTTTCAACATACCCTAACTGTCATGAATCGGAGTCCGGGCAGAGTAAGATAAGATGAGCGTTTGACATTAAAAATGATATAAATTGTATTATTTTTATTAAGATAACCAATCGTTTTGCTAGATAAGACGCTTCTTCCTCAGCTGGGATCGTTTACAACCCCATTTGGGATCGTTTGAAGCTGCATTTAAACTGCATTTTGGAAGTTCAAAATCGGGGCACCATATCAGTCCATTATATGGAGAAAAATAATGAAATGTTTTCCTCAAAAAACAATTTCTTTACAACTGAAGAAAGAAAGACATGGACATCTTGGATGACAAGGGGGTGAGTACATTATATGTGAATCTTTGTTTTAGAAGTGGACTTCTCCTTTAAGCGGTTTTCACACCAAACACAGAAAACGCTGCCCTGTGCTATGAAACCCATTAATTTCAATGGCTTGTGCCGTGTGAGGACGGTTTGTTGCTGCGGCGACAAAAGCCCACGAGCAGCGGAGTGCACCACTGCCACACAAGCCACGCGATTAAAGTTCAAATTAGTTGAACTTTTGACGCTGCGTTCTGAAGGGCTGCGCTGAACCCAGAGGTCAGCGCTTTCCGCGTTCATTAGGCAGATTGGTAGTGGCACAAGCACAACCTCTAACAAAATTTAGTGACACCGGCAGAAAAAAAGGATGCGCTGTACTTGTGCTTAACTGTACAGCACTGTAGATAACTTGGCACTGTAAACATATGATTTAAAAACATTTTTATATAAAATTATTAGTGGAATATTTTATTCATAATTATTTCACCTCAAAGCACATCAGCTCCCACGCAGCCCCATGTGAACTCTGGCGCCCCCCTGAGGGGTGCGCGGACCCCAGGTTGGGAACCACTTGGCTAAAGTATATTTTATTTTTAAAATAATTTCAAATATCAGTATTCAACGTTTTATGTTTAAAATATCAAAACATTATGCATTTGTTAAACATTCCATGTCCCTCTAAGCTGCATTAACGTCTGTAAATACTTCTAATTGCCACTTCAGATGCAACTTCTGCAAAGATGAATTTTGTTGATACTGATTTCATTTGTTTGGTAACTGCTTAAATGTATTATTATTATAACTGACTGATTAAATGTAAGAATTTTATTAAGGTAAAAATGCCCATAAAAGGTAAAATCTATTTAAACTTATTTGGAAAAAATAATTTCCATCACTGCTGTGAGCTGAACACACAGAATATGAAGAATATCAAAAACTTCTGGAGTCAGCTGTTCATGGTATTCCTTAAGGTATCGGCACAATAACACAGTCAGCACAATACCGTCTAATTATCATTATTGATAAAATCCCAGAAAATATCGAGATATCATTTTTTGTCAATGTCGCATACCCTTACAACTTACAAATGAGGAGAAGAGAAGCAGTCAAACAAACAAAAGAGCAATAGTATGTAAGTGCTGTGACAAGTCTCAGTTAGTCTAATGCAGTACACGTAGCAAGCTTTTTTAAAATAATAAATAAAAAGAGAACAAGTTAGAATAGAAATAGAAAAGAGAGTGCATGTTAGAGTGCAATTAAAAAAATATTAACAAGCTGAAAAAAAAATAATAACAATAATAATAATAATAATAATGTTTAACAATTCAGTGCATGACAATAAAAACAGAGGTCCATGATATCAGAAGACAAAAGAACACAAAACACTGAAAATGCTGGGGCTACATAAGCTGAATAATGAAACTGATTTATTGACTGTGTGATTATTTGACACACTGATCTTACTGTAGAACTTCAGCTGCAGTATTAATGTAATGAAGAGAAAAGAAGAGACTCTATAACATCTCACTGTTACTGATTCATCATCAGCTCAAAGCATTATGGGTAGAATCTCTCATCAGTCTATTCTGATTCATCAACACAGTTTCACTGATGATCCAGAACTTGCAACCCTAAACCCCAGATAGAGCGGCTGAGTGAATGTGGTCTGGACTGTGTGGATGAGGCTCATTGTGTCAGAGACGCTGTAGAAGGACAGAGTTCCTGCACTGTGATCCACAAACACTCCTATTCTACTGATGATGGACTTCACAGGGAGATCAGTCCATATGTTATTGTGTATGAATGAGTATCTGGAGGAAGAGCAGAACAAACTCCAGGACTGATCATTAGATCCAAACACACACTCATCGCCTGATCCCTTCCTGCTGATGCTCTTATATGACACTGATATATCCACATAATATCCACTCCACTGCAGCTCCCAGTAACAGCGTCCACACACACTCTCTATACACAACACCTGAGAATAATGATCAAATCTGTCTGGATGATCAGGATACGACTGGACTGTGTCAGTGACAGTAATCACTCTGTTTCTCTCAGACAGACGGAGGCGTTTATTCACTGTGTTCAGATCCAGAGTGAGCTGATGGGAATCTGATGGAGATAAAACACATCAGAATCAGAATCATTTATTTCATGCCAAGTATATAACAAATACATTTACATATTGTACTTAATAAAAATACCCTGCAGTTGTACTTTTAGTGTACTAAACTGGTATATTCAAAGTCTACTAAATTGGAACAACTATTTTTGTGCTTAATGCATTTTAATTGTGCAGAAGTAGTGCTTAAGTCAAACTTAAGATATACTTACGTATATATGATTGTGCTAAAGTGGAACTATTGCCAGTATACTTTACAGTAGGTACACTTTAAATATTTTGCATTTTAAGACCAATATTATTTAAAGATCATACAATTCTCATCAATAGTGACAATAAGACATATTTTAGGCTTAATATTGAGAAATGTACATTGTGCACAAGCAGTACTCCAAATATAGTTTAATTACAATTTTTATATTATTAAGTCTTGAGCAATATATCAGTTAATATATTAAAAGACTTGAACTATACGTAGAAGAAAATAAATGCATTTTAAATCTATTACTTTTTAACCAGGGCAGGAAGAACATGAACACACTCAGTGAGTTTTTCTGCTTGTTTTCTTACTGACTTACATTGTAGGAAGTCGTTCCTGGTCCTGGGAACAATGTTGGTGAATGTGACTGTGGAAATCAACAGACATGAACAGTGTGATTCTCATGATCCTGCATCCATTCCTAACACATTTCTAATATGATGTCCTCCATGATATGAGATGATGATGATGGACTCGTTTCTGAGAGCAGATGAATCTCCAGGACTTTACCTCTGTCTGAGATCTTCTTGAGCTCCTCTTTGCAGAAATCCTCCAGTTTGTTTCTCAGCTGATGGACAGATTCTCTCAGGACATCAAAAGACACGAGAGAACTGAAGAGATCATCATTTCCGTCTGTAGATTCAGGAGGTGCTGAGAGAGACTGGAAACTCTACAGAAAACAGAAATCAAAACTCATCAGCTCCACACTTCACCCAATAACCTGCATCAGATTTGACTGATCTTTAGTAACTCAGTCCAGCACTTTCACAGCATCAGCTTCATTCTTCTCATATTCATTATATCACATTAGAGCTACAGATTCTAGTATTTGACACTTACACTATATGTGAACTTTCTAGGAAATAGTTTGGATGATAAAACATCTGCTAAGAACATAAATGTCCATCTAACAGCTCAAGCACATCAATGGAGTCTCATTGTAGGGTTGAAATGTTTCTCTGTGAGTCTCCTGTCACAGCAGGATGTGTCTCAAGTCCACTATGATGGTGTTCTTCTAGATCTCTGTTACCTGCAGGAACTGGATGTGATCCTGTGTGTGTGAAAGCTGCTCCAGCTCAGCGTCTCTCCTCCTCAGATCATTGATCTCCTGCTCCAGTCGCTCCAGTCGTCCTTCAGCTCGACTCACCGCTCGCTTTTCCTGATCTCTGATCAGCCGTATCAGCTCAGAGCGGCTTCTCTCAATGGAGCGGATGAGCTCAGTAAAGATCCTCTCACTGTCCTCCACTGCTGTCTGTGCAGAGCGCTGTTAGGACACACAGTGATTCAGGCTTCAGTGGGACTGAAAGAGACAAGAGAGTCTGAACTGAGACTGAGACAAACTTCTCTTCTTCTCCAGACTCACCTTATGAGACTCCACAGCCTCTCTCAGCTGCTGAAGATCTTTCTCTCTCTGCTGGATTCTCTGCTGGAACGTCTTCTGCGTCTCCTTCAGCTGCTTCTGCAGGACAAACGGATGATAGTGAATGACACAGAAAACTACTGACACTAAATCATCATGTGAACAGATGAATAAGTAGGGTGTGACAGTTTAAAGGTTATTTATCTGAACTGATAACTAATGGTTGTGGGTTCAAACTCCAAGGGATGATCAGTGATAACATGACTGTAAATGACTGAAATCATCTGGATCCAGATTTACTGAACAAAAAGTGAACTAAACTTGCCTTATGCCTGGCAGATGAATATTTCTTGTAAGAACATGTGTATATTTCACTCCATTATTATATGTTCATTAATCACATCATGAAAGGTTTACAGTGTATTTCCAGCAAACAGCGAAACTCTTCTTGCAGCTGCTGTTCATTTCTGCTGTGGTGTTCAGTGTGAATGCTGTAAGCTGTTAATATGGGTGCCGATATAAACACATATGAAACGAGTGTCAGCAATATTTCATCAGTGTCTAGTTTTAAATACCTGTTTCTCTGTCCTCTGTGCTGCAGCTGATACAGTGTCGTGGTTTTTATGTTCATCCATACACAGCACACATATACATTTCTGATCAGTGCGACAGAAAACCTCAAGGATCTTCTCATGTTTCTGGCAGATCATCTCCTGCAGTCGTCCAGTGGCATCAGTCAAATTGTGTCTCTTTCCTTTAAACAAACTCTCATGTTGTTCAAGGTGATTCTGACAGTAAGAGTTCAGACACACCAGACAGGACTTGACAGCTTTGTATTTTCTTCCAGTACAGACGTCACACTGCACATCTCCAGCTCCAGCGTAACAGTCAGCAGGAAGTTTGGTCTTCTTCAGTTTCTCCACCATTTCAGTCAAGATGGTGTTTCTAGCTAAAGCAGGTCTTGGACTGAAGGTCTGTCTGCACTGAGGGCAGCTGTAGACTCTCATCTGATCCTCCTGATCCCAACAGCCTGTAATACAGCTCTTACAGTAACTGTGTCCACACTGGATGGTCACTGGATCCTTCAGGAGATCCAGACACACTGGACACATGAACTCATCGTGAGAAATTCTGGCTTCTGCCATTTTACTGCATGAATACAGAGACACAAACACACAACAGTTTCTCTTTCCTTGAACTCATGTGATTCCTGTTTCCTGGTTCTGTGTTTAAGTGACGTGTGTAAAACAGGTTTGTCTGTGAGTCTGTAAAGGGTAAAGGCTAGAAGGAATACAGCTCTGGATACTAGGCATGTGTGAAAGAAAAAGTCATTTTACTCATCTATGTGCTTATGGAATATTGTGTGAGGGTCTGCTTTATTTAAATCTGCTATAAGAATGATGTAAGAGAAGGGTATCGGGGCCCTAAATATAAAGATTTGATTCTTGGGAGTATGACATAGCAGAATGTATTTATCTGACTCTTACTACGTGTGGAAAGTTACCAGTTAGGAGATGAAACCTTGAAGGCTGGGGAAGAGATATGAGTTGGAGTGATTCCTCCCTTCTTGGTCACATTCTGCACCAACCTGTGTTTCTGTATGACTGTCTGACCTTCTTTGCAAAGAATAAATTTCTAAAAGACATTTGACTGAGTTTGTCTCTTACTTTGGTGAGAGTCGGTTTGATTTTGCCACAACAATTTGGTGTCAGAAGTGGGATTCCTTGGAAGTGCCTTCTGGACCCGAAAGTGGACGGTGATTGATCATCCTGGACTTAGAAGTCACAGCCCTACCCCGACTAGATTAAGGGATGAGGGACCGACCGCCAGGGCCCAGGAGGGACACCACTGGAATCAGTAAACGAACCCAGGTGCCATCAGAACTCACTGGTAAGAGACAGATCAAGATATTCTAAAAGAATTTGGTTTTGAAATTAGAATTGGTATTATTAGAATTGGGGTTAACAAAAAAGGGGGGACGAACCATAGTGGCTTGTCGGATTCTGAGGGCAACGTGATTAGAGAGGGTAATTAATCACGAGAAATACAGCACGGCCAATTCATTCTGTAGAAGAGAAAATTGTGTGAGGAAAGCAAGCGTGGTTAAAATATTTCTAAAAGAAATTGAAATCAGTAGATTGGGATATTTCAAGAAATTGAGATCACGTGAGCAAGTACGACACGAAAAGTACATTTCAGTACAAGAAATTGAAAAGGTGTGCGGGTAATTAATCGGGGTGCAGGGTGCACTCCGCCTGGCCGACTTTGGGTTATAGGTCAGATCTGTTGGAGACGTCTGACAGAGAGAGTATAGGCGCCGACGAGAGAGCCCACGGGGAGAGAGGCATTATGGGGAAATCCCAGAGCACTCACTAAATATGATACACCAGTATAATCAAATGAGAAAATTATATGACCAAAAATGCATGCAAGATATGGATAAGTTGGTTGAATATCATGATTTTCTGAAAGAAGGTACATTGAGTGCTACAAGATTGAGGGTAGTAAAGGAGTCAATTGAGGAAGGGAGAGAGAAACAGAAAGGGTGCTGTGTGAAGCATGTGTGTGGGAAATGTGAGCAGGCAGTGGATTGTTGGATAAGAGAGGCTGATAAGAAGGAAAGAAAGGCGATGCAAAAAGAATGGGCATATAGAGATAAAAAAGAAAAGAAAAAGGAAGAATGTGAAGGAAAAGTAACTGCACCACATGAATCCACTAACCCCTTTGATGTGTGTTTCTCCACATGTACCACCGCCGTATCATCACTATCCCGCGGCTGAACTGCAAGCCCTAAAAGTGGACCCTGATCTCGACTGCTCTCCATCAAGAAGACCAACAGCACCACCATCAAGACCATCAGCACCGCATCCACAGGCGGCAGCAGCTGGAGGACAAGAGGAAGAAGAAGACCCGAAATGATTCCCGAAACCCCCAACGAAGAAGTCGATGAGAAAAGGACTCGCAGACGTCCCCAATCAAAGAAAAGAAAGACAAGAAACATTGTAAAAGAAGAAAATGTGAGCATAACAGCCCCGATGGTCGAAGTTTCGGGGCCTGACGGGGCGATGATGGTCTTTAGACCTTGGACCGTGAACGACATGAAAGAGGCAATGGCCCATTTGCCGAATCCAGAGGAGGCAGGTGACAGATTTTCCACTGAACTGATCACATTCTGCAAAGAGTTCAGCCCCACCATGTATGAACTGAGAAGGCTACTAGCTGTAAAGCTGGGGCCTCCAATTGGCACAGAGTCAGTGGGAAGCTGCGAGGGGAAGATTATCGTAGAGTGAGCAGTAACTGGACTGATGAAACCAACGCAAACTACTGTACAGCTGTGGCGGAGCTGGCTGAGGCTATAAAAGTGGCTTTTCCAGCACGTGTGGACACTTCAAGGATTGGCAATTGCTGCCAGACCAGAGAAGAGTCTGTTCAAGACTATTATCATCGACTGTACGAGACCTTCAACAAACACAGCGGCTTAGATGAGCCCGACGACAGAGGAAATCAACCTGGGAGTGTCACTTGCGAAGCTGGTTTCTGAATGGACTGAGACCAGAAATTGCGCAAGCAGTGAAGGGCAACTACATCGAATGTAAGAACGGACGACTGACCGCTATTTTAGTGCATGATCTGCACGCTGAAGAACAACAAATGACAAAGAAGGAAAGAGCGAGAGCAAAGACTGACAAAGAATTACAGCTAGCCTTAGTGCAGGCTGTGTCAAGACCGGGAGGACATTCGGCTCCCAGATATCAACAGATGAGAGGGAGAGAGGAAAAGAACGGGCGGAAGACCCTCAAGCTGGACTGAAAGAAACCCAGAGCAACAGGGTTGTGTGATCTGTGGGACTGATGATCATCTGACCAGAGAGTGCAGCAAATGCAGACTGTGTGAGAAGGATGGTCACTGGACCCGAGAATGTCCAGAGAAGGAGAGACATGAAACGGACTGAAACAGGAGAGACGGAGAGCAGGGAGGAGGAGTCCCGGGTGTGCAGTCCACAGCTACAGTGCAGGGAAGTGAACATCTTTTATTTGAGCTTCCAGAAGAGATCAGATGTGCTAAAACATTAGCAACATTTAAATCTAGACTCAAAACTCATTTGTTTAGCTGTGCATTTACTGAATGAGCACTGTGCTTCGTCCAAACTGATTGCATTATGTATAATCATTTTTTGTTTTTAACTGTCTTAAATTTATTTTAAATCAATTTTTAAATCATTTTTAAATAATTAAATCAATCAGTTTTTTTACATTTTACATTTTTTGTTTTATTGTTGTGATTATTGTTTTTATGATTATTCTACTTCCTTTTATGTAAAGCACTTTGAATTACCTTTGTGTATGAAATGTGCTATATAAATAAACTTGCCTTGCCTTGCCTAATCACACACACACACACACACACACACACTGATGTAAACACTGCTCTCTGCAATGAAGAAAAAGCTTGCGTTGGTTTGGGTGTTTCTGATTTGAATAATGACATTTTTGATAACTGTACAATGAATTATTATGCAAATTGAATGTAGTGCTCGTCACAGACTCATGGGGTGTCAGAGTGACAGAACAGGAGCACCAATTGTGCTGTCTGTGAGCTGAGCATCAGTGGGTTTATGAATGGTGGGTAAAAAACAAAGATTGGGCTCAGATGATGTGTGAATTGGCTAAAGATCGAACAAAGCCATTCAACACACAAATTATGCAGTCTGACAATTTACACTGCACGTCGAGTCGTAAGAAAAAAAAAAAAAATGGGGAGTGAAACTTTGAGCTGTGATCAAATGTTTTGGACAGAAAGTGTGTGTGCGGTTTCAGTCAGCCTGACAGAAAAACAGCTTCCGTTTTGTCTAGTGGCAGGAGAGTCTGTGCCTCACTGACTGAGAGTTTAGGGGCATTTGTGTCAGACTGCAAGTATGACATTAAAGTAGATAGAATTGTGACCCCTATTAATAAAAGCACAAAAGAGAATCATTGCATGGCAAATATTTGCACCTCAGACATACACCCTGCTTTGGCAGAGGTGCCTCCTAAATTGTGGGCAAAACACAAATATGATGTGGCTTTGATCAAGGGATGTGAACCGGTTGTAATCACTCCAAAATCTGATTACAGGCCGTGTCAACAGCAGTGAATGCAGCTGACAGACAAAGGGCCCCATCAGCGCCAAATCCATACATAATCTTGTGACAAATTTAGCAAGATGCAACATTCTTTTCAGTGGTAGACTTGGCTAATGCATTTTTTAGCGTGTCACTGGACAAAAAACAGTGGCTACTAGTTTGCATTTGAAGTCAATGGCAAAAGGCTATAAATTTACGTGTTGAGTCAGGGTTTTTCAAACAACCCCTACAATAGATAAAGCGCTTCAAAGAAGCCTAGAACCCTTGACTCTGACAGCTGAAACTGCTTTGTTATAATATGTTAAAGGTTTATTCGTTTCTTATTAGTAGAGATGAATACACGTGTGGCTGACACTGTCTCTCTCCTGAAGCATTTGGCTCAGGAGGGCCACAAGATCAGCCTGCCAGAACTACAGTTTGTAAAACAACAAGTATCATTTTTGTGTCATGTCATAACACCCAACAGTAAGTTCCTGTCTGACAAAAGAGTGCAGGCCATAAAAGATGTACCGAAGCCAATCACAAAGAAACAAATATTGTCATTTTTGGGAATGTGTTCATACTGCAGGACATTTATTCCCAATTATGTGATTCTCGAGCAGCCTCTGAGAGCCCTAAGAGAAGGGAAGGGGCTGAAGTCATGTGACAGGATTGAGTGATCTTTTGGACACACCACTTGAAAACTGAGAAAACGTCCTCTTTGTGGATGGTTCTGCATTCAGAGATCCACAAACAGGTCAAAATAAAGTAGGCTATGTTGTAAAGACAGAATTTGAAATAGTGACCTCTGTCTCACTGCCATCAAACTATTCAGCACAAGCAGCAGAGCTTGTGACTTTAACAGAGGCGTGCAAACTCATGACAGACAAATGTGTCACCATTTACACTGACTTGCATCATGCTTTTGGAGTTTCGCATGATTTTGGAGCGCTGTGGAAACACAGAAAAAATTTAAAGTCAGATGGGCGCCCAATACTCCATGCTCCTCTTGTGGCAGCTTTACTAGAAGCCATTTTGCTGCCTGATAAGACAGTCATTTGTAAATGTGCAGCACACACAAATAACAAAGATCCTGTATCCACAGGAAACACCAGAGCAGACGCGGCAGCGAAGGCCACAGCAGCTAAACAGCCAAAAGAAACAGAGTGTACTTTGTTATCTGAAAATAACATAGATGTTTCTTTTTACTTACAGAGCATGCAGACTTTTGCTTTAGGAGCAGAGAAAGACCAGTGGAAACAATCCGGATGTGCACTGAATAATGGTGTTTGGATGAGCTGTGATGGAAAGCCTTGTTTACCCCGACACTACTTTGCTCATTATGCATGGGTTGGACCATGTGTCGAAAGGGGGAATGGTAGCACAAATTAAAAGAACTGTGGTTTACAACATTCGCAGAAAATAATTGTAAAAGATGTGTCATTTGTAACACTCACAAAGTGGAAAAAGGGACAAAAAAGTCCCAAGCAGCAGCAGTAGTGAAGGCTCTGTTGACTGACATTCAGCTCAGGTAGAGCGATAAAATGATAAAATGCTATCAGAAAAAAAACTAACTGGCCTAATGTTGTGAGGAAATGGGACTGATATGGGTTAAGGTGCTCCCAATTGTTCTCATGGACATGAGATTGAGAAAGAGATCCAGGATAAACCTGAACCCATTTAAAATTCTCTTTCATAGACCACCATTTATGAGAATGGAAGGGGGCAAACAACAGCTGCCATCAACAGAATTGTGTGAACACGACATGTTGAGTTACTGCAAGGAAATGTCTTCTCTGTTGTCTAATGTCTGTGTGCAGGTAAAAGCTGCTCAGGGGAAAGTTGCAGAAACCCCCTTGCATGACATTACATCTGGTGACTTCGTGGTGGTATAAGACCTGAGGAGAAAGAGCTGGACAGTAAAAAGGTGGCTGGGGCCAGTAAAGGTGCTTCTGATCACCCATACGGCTCTGAAAGAAAGAACCACGTGGATTCATGCAGCCACTGTAGAAATGTCCCATCTACACCCCAGGAGGAGGAGCAGATGGAGTAAAGAGATTTGAGGCACATGTCAACAAATGCCAGAGTCCGGTTTAAACACAAAGTGCTTTTACTCACATGAGAATGGCCGTAAAAGAGCCTGAACAAGCAAACAATTAATGGTTTAAATTAATTAAATTAATTAATTAAAATAAAGTAACAAATAAAGTAAATTTGTAGGGAGAATGGGGATACGGGCTGTGTGATACTGTGTTACCAGTTTTGGCAGGAGGATTGTTACTAGGCAGAGACTGGTGAAAAAACTGGTATCTCCCATTAAATGGTTAAATTTGATGTACATCTTAATAACATGTTTTTGAACACAGGTGAAGATGAGCTAACAATAGTAGAAGTTACAGTGAAATGCATTCAATGACTTAATGAGACAATAATTGGTATTGAAAGTATGGGCCATTTAGTTTTAATGATAAACCTATGATAATGATTATCTATATCTATCTATCTATCTATCTATCTATCTATCTACAGTGCCCTCCACTAATATTGGCACCCTTGGTAAATGTGAGCAAAGACATCTATGAAAATAAATCTGCTTTGTTTATCTTTTTGATCTTACATTCAAAAAATTCACAAAATGCTAAAATTTCACTGAAGTAAAACAATTAAAAGTGGGGAGAAACTTACGTTATGAAATAAATGTTTTTCTCCAATGCATGGTGGGCACAATTATTGGCACCCTTAGAAATTATAATGAGTAAAATATCTCTGAAGTATATTCCCATTCATATTTGCATTTATTTAGCACACTAGAATGACTAGGATTATGATATTGTCCAGCCATGACTTCCTGTTTCACAGGATGTTAAATATGAGGAGCACAAAGGCCAAATTCCCTTAACCATCGATCACAAGGAATAAAACCAAATAATATAGTTCTGATGTGCAGAACAAGATTGTTGAGCTTCACAAAATAGAAAGTGACTGTAAGAAAAGAGCTAAAGAATTGAAAATCCCAATTTCCATCATTAGAACAATAATTAAGAATTCCAATCAACTAAAGATGTTACAAATCTGCCTGGAAAAGGATGTGTGTCTATATCGTCCTAATAGATGGTGAGGAGGACAGTTTAAGTGTCCAAAGACTCTCCAAGGATCACAGCAGGAGAATTGCAGAGATTAGTTGAGTCTTGGGGTCAAAAGACTAAAAAAAAAAAATTCAAACAGCCCCAACATCACCACATGTTGTTTAGGAGGGTTTTAAGAAAAATCCTCCTTAATCATCCAGAAACAAACTCCAGCATATTCAGTTGTCAGACACGACTTGAATTTCAAACAGGACTGGCTTCTGTGGTCAGATGAAACTAAAAAAAGAGCTTTCTGGGAACAAACCCACCAGATGGGTTTGGTACCAAAAGTACCCCATGTCTACTGTTAAATATACTGCTGGATCTCTCATGTTGTGGGCTTATTTTCCTGTCAGGGGTCCTGGACGTCTTGTTCAGATACATGACATCATGGATTCTAGCAAATACCAACAGAAAAAAAATTTCTAAATCTGACTGCATCTGTTAGAAGTTCTATATTGAGCTGTGGTTGGATCTTCCATCAGGACAATAATCCAAATCAAACATCAAAATCAACACAAAAATGTGTCACTGAGCATAAAATGAAGCTTCTGCCATGACCTGAACCCTGTAGAAAATGCGTGAGGTGAACTGAAGAGAAGAAGCACCAGCATGGAGCTGTGAATCTGAAGGATCTGGAGAGATTCTGTATGAAGGAATGGTCTCTGATCTCTTGTCAGGTGTTCTCCAAACTCTTCAGGCATTAAAGGAGAAAACTCAGAGCTGTTATCTTGAATAAAGGACGTTGCAATAATTGGGTGCCAATAATTGTGGTCAGCATGAAGTAGAGAAAAACATTTATTTCATAATGAGATTTGTTTTACTTCAATGATAGGTTAGAACTTTGTGAATTTTTTGAATGAAAGATCAAAAGGACAAACAATGCAGATTTATTTTCACAGCCACCTTTGCTCATATTTACCAAGGGTGCCAATATTAGTGGAGGGCACTTTATATATATATATATATACTCTTTTGCTTGCAGGAAAACCAGGACCTGTACACACAAAAACAACCTTAGCATGATCAATAGTGATCAATTATATGAAAATCAAAAATGAAGAGTATAAATGTGATGTGATGACTTAAATTTGATTTGGGATTTGAAATTGTAAGCAACACTCATGTCTGGTGTCTGTGTAGTGACTGAGGGTCTGATTCATGTCAGGAACGCAATAACAGTGCTTATTCATTTACTCAGATAGCGAATGTGGTGATTTAGGATTATTCTAACCATTATTTTAATCAAATTTTTAATTTAACAGGGTGAGTAGTAATGAATTTAGTGAGTAGTTATCAATGAATGATAAAAAGGGGGAAATTGTGAAAGAAAAATTCATTTTACTCATCTATGTGCTTATGGAATATTGTGTGAGGGTCTGCTTTATTTAAATCTGCTATAAGAATGACGTAAGAGAAGGGTATCGGGGCCCTAAATATAAAGATTTGATTCTTGGGAGTATGACGTAGCAGAATATATTTATCTGACTCTTACTACGTGTGGAAAGTTACCAGTTAGGAGATGAAACCTTGAAGGCTGGGGAAGAGATATGAGTTGGAGTGATTCCTCCCTTCTTGGTCACATTCTGCAGTAACCTGTGTTTCTGTATGACTGTCTGACCTTCTTTGCAAAGAATAAATTTCTAAAAGACATTTGACTGAGTTTGTCTCTTACTTTGGTGAGAGTCGGTTTGATTTTGCCACAACGGCATGCGCACACCAATCTAACGTTATTTTTGTCACACTGTACAACAATAATACTGTTTTTGTATTATAGTAAGGGCTAAGTTTAGGGTTGATGTAGGTGTAACTCACTACTGAGCTGTGAGATTTGGCCTATAATGTGTTCCCAACCACTCTCACTGCAAACATAAAGTAAAGATCTGGAGGAGTGCTGTGAAAAAAAAGCCTTATTACCATAAAATTACCAACATCTGCTGAACTCTTCTGTGCTCAACAAATGAGCAGCTCTATACAACATTCTACTGTCCTTTATAGACATTTCATAATGTACAATCCAAGCATAATACAGTGATCTTGGTTAAAGTCAATAAATAATATTAATGTGCCTTATTCAGGGTGAACATGTGGCCAAACCCATTAATGCAAAGTACACAGTTTATCGCGAAGATTCTTATTTCATATTTTCATCAGAGCTGTATTTGTTAGATTTCCAGCACTCTTCTGATCTCCTCATGTTCTCACTGCACGTCTTTTCGGTTCACTCTCACAAACTGCGACTGATATAATGAATTTGTTGAGGATGTGCATGCAGAAATCACAGACTTGTCATTGTCTGACAAGTGCTACTGAGTTACTGAGTTACAGAGTTAACACACTGAATGTCAGATTGCTGCTGCTGCTCTCCAGCATGTAGATGTTCAAATGACTTTGCATGATGACGTCTCAGTCTATCTCCTGACTCCTGCTCACTATGATAACTCCTGGCGACAGTTTCTCCTGTGCGACAGCAGAGCGCTGGATGTGACGAAGCTCCGTCCACACGGCGGGCAGCGGTGCGGCTTCTCTCCGCTGTGAACTCTCTGGTGTATTTTCAGGTTCCCCGACTGACTGAAACTCTTGTCGCAGCGCGAGCACTTGTAGGGCTTCTCTCCCGTGTGGACTTTCTGATGTTCTTTCAGGTATTTGGCTCTGGAGAAGCCGTTCCCGCACACCGAGCACACGTGAGCTTTCTCTCCGCCGTGGATCTTCTGGTGCTCCTTCAGATAACCCAGCTGTGAAAACATCTTTCCGCAGAAGGAGCACAGGAAGAGCTTCCGGTGGATCTTCCGGTGGATCTTCAGGTGCTTCGCCGAGACGAAGCTCTTTCCGCAGCGATCGCAGCCGAACGGTCGTTCTCCGGAGTGCGAGCGCCGGTGGTTTCTGAGGACGGTGGCCTGCGTGAAGCTCTTCCCGCACTCGTGACACGCGAAAGGTCTCTCTCCGGAGTGAATCCTCATGTGATTCTTGAAGTGTCCCTTGCGGATGAAGCTCTTGTCGCACAGGAGGCAGGTGAAGGGCTTCTCTCCCGTGTGGATCCTGACGTGGTTCTCCAGGCTCTCCTTGCGCGTGAAGCTCTTGGCGCAGTGCGGGCAGCCGAAGGGCTTCTCTCCGCTGTGAGTCTGTAAGTGTCTCTTCAGGTCCGCGTTCTTGAAGAAACCGCTGCCGCACTGCAGACAGCTGAAGTTTCGCTCTCCGCTGTGGATTTTGATGTGGCTGTTGAGGTTGACTTTGAGCGTGAAGCTCTTCCCGCACCGATCGCAGCTGAACGGAGACTTCTTGGCTCCCGTTCTCTTCTGGGACAAATCATCTTCAGTCTGTGATTGTTCTCCTGTGTTGATCTTCTGATGATCCTCCTCCACTGCATTCACTTCTTCACTTTCCACCTTCACTTCCAGCACATCTAAGGAGGGAGTCATATTATTATTATTAATGTACTCAGATATTATGAAGTACAATCACTAATGATATTCAGAGGTGTACAGTATATTGTCAGTACACTTTTAAAAATAAAGGTGCTTTAAAAGGTTCTTCACAGTGATGCCATAGAAGAACCATTTTTGGTTCCACAAAGAACCATTCAGTTAAAGGTTCTTTAAGGAACTATGTCTTTCTTATCTTTTTATAATCTGAAGACCCTTCTTTCGCCACAAAGAACGTTTTGTGAAACAGAAAGTTTCTTTAGATGTTAAAGGTTCTTTATGGAACCATTTAAACAAAAAAGGTTCTTCTATGGCATCGTGAAGCACCTTTATTTTTAAGAGTGTAGGGCTGTAATGATTCACATATTCATACTACAAATGTTCAGTATTTCTGCATGTGTGTAGTGTTTGATTTCTTCACTGCACATGCAGAACTTCCTACACCTGAGACCTGCTTTATATCTGATCTTACTATCAGTGATAGTTACAGTTATTATTTAGATTTAGATTTTATTTCTATATTGTCTATTTACACTATAATTTTACCTAAAAACGTAATAATTCTGTTGAATGTTTTTGTCGTGTTTCGATTATTTTATTTTATTTATTTTATTTTTTTTTATTTAGTTTTGGTTATTTTAGCACTGTAAGGGAAAGTTAAAAAATTGCGCTTAAAAATAAATCACAAGCGTACAGTTTAAAGTGACCTGTCAGATGTGTGTGCTGTGTAATGCATTTGAGATGTTTTCCTCAGACGCTTAACTTACATCTTACAGTTATATTTGTACATATTCTAAAGTTTTTGCAAAAAGGTTCATCCTGTCATCAAGTGAGTCTCTGTTAGACTTCAGTGAATGAGCGGCGATGTGCACATGTACATCAGAAAGACAGAGCATATAATAATTCAAAGCAATAATTAGGACTAAAATATATATTTTGCTAAAATATAATGCTTTCAAAAGTTGAAGAACTTCAGATCTCTTCCCCATTTACACCAGCACCATAAACTGCGGTATGAAGAGTGTCGCAGCAGTAATTTTTATTTGAAGACAAAGCCATAGTTTGCTCAGTGTTTAATGAAATTTGTATTTTTTATTTTATTTTTTTTTATTTTTTTTTTCGCTGTTGTACTGAAAGCACAATGAACCATCTGGTTTTTGTACTGTTACATCCCTGCTGGAGAAAATAGTAAAAATAATGTGATTATTAGTAGTTGAAAAAAAGAAATATTATTATTTAACAGCTCATCAGATGCATGATTTTCATCAAATGCACATTTATAAATTAATGAAGAATCGAGAACGATCTCCAACCTCTCTGTTCGTCAGCATCTTCATCTTTCATTCTGTGTGTTTCTGCATCACTCGTGTCTTCACTCTCCTCTTTAACAAACTCCATCTTCACAGTAGCGTAACTCGAATTGGTCATTTTTTCCAGCTGAAACTGCTGGAGCAGACATAGAGCAGACAGTCATTAGTAGTATTTAGTGAATGATGAATTCATCATTTCATCACTGGTGAATGTGAAATATGTGTAGGATGTAAGAGGATTTCCAGTGAGGCACAGAATCACACCTGCTTGTGTAAGAGTTATAATAAAACACACTAGCTATGAAAAGCTATGATTCTGTTACTCTGTTACTCTTTAAAAAAAAAAACTTTGCATTGTACTGCTCAGTATTACAAAACAAATAAAAATAAATATATTTTAATCTTGTCAAGTTTTTACTCATAACAATTAATATGAAAAACTCTATTTTCTAAAAATCCAAAACACTGTACAGTCTAATATGTTTCTTGGTTTTTATTACTGTCACTGTTACACTTACGTATGTTGAATTAATCAGACCTTTATCAGGTTTAATTGATCAGATCGCCAGAAACGAAATGTCTATAAGGGATTTTATTAGTGAACTCAGTGTTGTGTGCACATATGATCAAATGCATCAATACCTACCGTGTTTGTGGACTTTATTATGCTGAAAATAACCATATGCATGTTATTTCTCAGCTTCTGTCTACTGATTCACTATTCAGCACAGACACTGCCAACATAAACATATATTTTAGGGGAGAAAACACGAGAATCTCAGAGGTCTAGTGTTCACTGTTGTTACTGCCCTTTATATAAGCCGCTATCGAATAATTTACAGACTGTGTAAACTACAGCAAACCAGTAAGTCGGTTACCGTTACGCCACCGCTCCTCTCAGCAGAGCACGAGTATCCGCTAACGCGCCCGTTCAATTCAATGGCCGCTGCTCCGCTGGCGCGACACCCGGAAGTACACGATCACAGCCGCGAGCACAGACTGCTTTCAGCCAATCAGCCAAACCGCTTTGTTAAAGGTGCAGGAATATTTATCTACATCTATCTATCTGTCTAGATATATATATATCTCGCTTATTCTGATCATGGGCTTAAAGATTAGTACATGTTTGCTGGCCAAGAACTGGTCCACATGTTTCCAGTCAGGTCTGAACCAAAACTGTGCTATAACCCAACCTAAAATGAGCCAAATCATGAAAACAGATGTGGCTGATATGTGTCTATGGTATTCTTGTATGGCTGAGTTCTGTAAAGGGCTGATGGCCCTTATGTGGCCTTTATTTAGCTATATTTATGCCACACTTTTTTTTTTTAAATGTATTTCTTTTAAATACCCATTACGCAGTAAATCTTAAACACATCTTAAACACAAAAACTGATTCACTGTCATTATTCTTCATTTTTATAGTAGGATTTTAATAACAACATAACAGAAGTGTCAATAACTGATATCAACAATAATTGATACTTGTAGTCAGTCCTGCCAGTCTTTCTTACGCACAGTCTATAGGAAAAAGAAGAGAAAAAAGAACAGTAGTACATCATAATTATTATCATAAATTAAATATTATTTTATTATTAAGACAAGCATATTATTATATTATTAATGACTGTAAATCAACACTGCACACATTCTCTTTTTCTACCACCCAAGACATGAGTGCTGCTGTGTAGCCCTTTTTATTAGCTACTCTAATAACAGGTGCTTCAGTACATTGGTTTTGAAGTCAAGATTTGATACTAAGCAAATTGTGGCTCTGTCTTTAAATAAATTACATGATATTTTTTTAAGGATAAAAAATCTATGAGCTGATGGACAAAGTCAGAGACAACATGTAAGCAGACAGATGTTTAACAATATAAATGTTGAACAACCAACAGATACTGGATAATCAGGGATGCAAATCACAGTTTGTCTAATTTTGCCTTTTTAAATTGAATATACAGGCTATGTTTCATGGGATTCATATTGTTAATGTGTTGAGTGTGATGTCTGCTTGTTTCAGACAGTCTGACAGCCTTAATAGTGGAGATCATTTTTTCAGTGATTTTATGAGTGAGCAATTTAACCATTGATTGTATAGTTCAAAAACATTGATTAATTCAGGAAAGAAATAAGTTGCTGAACCCATTTGATCTTTGCTCATAAAAATTCCTCAAATAAAATACATGAAATACATTGTATTTTAGTTTGTTAGTTTGCAGTGTGGTTCATTTCTTCAAATATTTAACATGACTCTTGTGTTTAAACATCTGTTTTCTACTTGACAAACAATATATGTTACTGATCACTTACATGGTCTTAATGCTTGTTATCTGTTTTTACTTTGAAACATCTTAAAATGCATACATGTACAAAAATTTGATCCAGATCACATCAGATTCAGACAGTTCTACAGGAGTCAAGTCAAGTCAAGTCACCTTTATTTATATACCGCCTTTAACAATACAGAATTGTGACAAGGCGGCTGTACAGTATTAGATAGGAAACAGTACATCAACAATGCCAAAGGCAACAGTAAACACTCACATTTTAGGTAAAGGTAGTTAATCAAAAACAATAAAATAAAATGCAATATTGTGTTGAGAGAAAGTGTCCCCAACTAAGCAAGCCAGAGGCGACAGCGGCAAGGAACCAAAACTCCATCGGTGACAAATGGAGAAAAAAACCTTGGGAGAAACCAGGCTCAGTCGGGGGCCAGTTCTCCTCTGGCCAAAGGTCCCGTGGTCTTGTGCCGACAGCCGTCTAGGTGACGAGGTCTTCACTGTGGATCCGTCTCTGGGGCTCATCTAGTTGATGTGGACTCCGATGACATTCAGGGCTGTAGAGGTCGTCACTAGGTGCTGATCCACCATCTGGGCTGGGTTCGGACTGGATCCGGGGGACTGCAGTGACCATCTGATCTGGATACGGACTGGATCTGGTGGTTAATGTGACCTCGGGATAAGAGAGAAACAGACTAATATTAGCGTAGATGCCATTCTTCTGACGATGCACTGAGTACATCGGGTGTTATGGGAAGTGTTCCCGGTTCCGGTTGACCTAATTAATGCAGCCTAACAATCCTTTAACGGATTTGAATTATAAGAATATGTTGATGTGTTATGTGTAAGCAAGGTTAAAGAGATGGGTCTTTAATCTAGATTTAAACTGACAGAGTGTGTCTGCGTCCCGAACATTGTAGGGTAGATTGTTCCAGAGTTTGGGCGCTAGATAAGAAAACATCATCTAGAGCAGGGGTGCCCAACCCTGTTCCTGGAGATCGACTTTACTGCAGAGTTTATTTCCAACCCTAACCAAACACACCTGTCTGTAATTATCAAGTGCTCCTTGAGATCCTAATTAGCTGGTTCAGGTGTGTTTGGTCAGGGTTGGAGCTGAACTCTGCAGGAAAGTCGATCTCCAGGACCAGGGTTGGGCACCCCTGATCTAGAGCCAATGAAAGAGCGCCATCTGGTGATGCCATCAAGATTCAGCACAACATCACCTTCCCATATGGCAAGAACTATATTTGGAAATAATCCAAAAATATGTTTTAATGTGTGTGCGTGCGTACAAAAATATAGAATATTTGAATATATATTTTGTGACATTGGATTTTTGAAAATATATTTTAAAAATATAACTATATTCTTTAAAAGCATTTAAGAATTTATTTTGTCCTCAATATAATTTCAGTCCAAGAAAATACATTCACTTATCACATTTAAAGAAAAGGTTTATTTGCTGTCTGTAACACATCTGAACACATTTTTAAAAAATGCATTAAATCTTTATACAGTAAATGTAGTTTTGAGGCTTTTCCACTGACATTTGCATTTACCCTAAATATAGGCTACTGTAAAAATGAAAATATATTTTCTTGCTCCTGAAATACATTTGGAAATATATTTTTTCATGTGAAGGTTTAAACTACATAGATTTTGAATTTCAAAAAGGTAATTAACTTAACTTTATTGTTTACAACATATATTCAACATATGTTTAGTATTCACACTGCTGGTCAAAAGAAAGAAGTCTGTTCTGCTCACCTAGGCTGCATTTTTTAAACAGGCATCCGATGACCCCTTTAACCAAAGTGTGCTGGGAACTCAATATCCACTCCCCAGTTTCAATGAACACTACAAAAATCGTTCAGATAGTTTCAACTGAAAATTAAAACTTACATATTTAAATAGACTGGGCACAAAAAAAAAACAAGTAGAAATGAAAACAGATTGACTGATTAAAAACGTAACAAGCAGCAATAATTATTTTTACATTAAGAAATGACTAATGTGTCATTTGGAGAGTAAACGACATTATTAAACTATTAAAACGTGTTCACATGCAGCGTGTTTATGCCTGATCTCTTCTCATTTCTACAAGGGTTGTTGCTGCACCGCCACCAGCTGCTACACAGAAAACATAAAGAGGTTCTTTGATTAATTTATTCCTATAAATGCAAGGTGAGTTCACTCTAGTAAAACACTGAATTCATTGAATGTATTATTGAGCTGAATGGGATTTACTATGCGCTGTAACTTGCGTGGCTTTAGAAACATAATAAGTCTACTATCTTCATCTTACAGTTTTTCTCGATTGCTAAAACACTATAATCAGTCTTTTGAACTAAAATTTCAAAACCATAATGCCATTTTTCAAAAAGCACACCCATTTCCCTGAACTATAAACACTATTCCCCTGCTTTAACACATGAGTCAGATGAACTGTTACTGCAAAACTCGACACACAAATCCCTACATTTCTCAGTGCTTACACCATGTGCTCATTTAGAAAGCACTAGCATTCAATATTGTTCACTCACGTCTGCAAAGTTTGAGCTCAGTTAGCACACAATTACCCAAGTGGAAACACTAGGAGTCAAAATTTATCACACACCAGTCGGAAACTTCGATGAAGATAAAAGGGCCAAAGTCAGCTTAGACAGTTTGGTGCATTTCTCAGATCAGAAATGAAATTCTCAAAACTACTTGTTCAACCTCCACATCATCTAGTCACTTGTGCACATCATAAAATGTTTCTATTTTTTTTTTTTTTTTTTTTTTTTTTTGAACAAGTTGCGTTTGCTTTGGTACGTTCATGCAACTGATTATGCAACTGATTTCTCTGCGGTTTCCTACATCGTCAGTTCCCATTGTCATGTTGCTCAAAGTGTATTACATGTCTATCGTTCTCTGTGCTATAGTCTTACCCCTCAAAACATCAAGTCATTAGCTCATCATATATGTCTTTACAGTAAATGCTACATTTTTGATCTACCCAGCCAACATGTGTATGTGGGCCCCACATGGTTTCTGCTGGGTCTTCATGGGTACCAAGTGGGCATGGTCCCAAAATGGGCATCTTATCTGGGGCCCACTTGGGTCAGCTAAGTAGGTCCCACATGGGCAAAAACAGATGGGCTCCCTATGTGGGACCTAGTTGGGTCACAAATGGTAAATGAGTGCTTGGGCTCGAAATGGGCAGCACAAATGGGGCCCATATGGGTTTAACAAATGGGTTAGACATGGGCAAACACAATCAGTCCCATATAGGCTGCCTACATGGGCCCAAGGTAGTACCCACATAAGCTACCTCTATATGGGCTCAGAATGGGGAAACACATATGGGGCCCTCTTGGTCAAACCATATGGGTCAAATATGGGCTGACACAATCAGTCCCATATAGGCTGCCTACATGGGCCCAAGGTAGTACCCACATAAGCTACCTCTCTCTGGGTTCTGAATGGGGAAACACATACGGGGCCCTCTTGGTCAAACCATATGGGTCAAATATGGGCTGACACAATCAGTCCCATATAGGCTGCCTACATGGGCCCAAGGTAGTACCCACATAAGCTACCTCTCTCTGGGTTCTGAATGGGGAAACACATATGGGGCCCTCTTGGTCAAACCATATGGGTCAAATATGGGCTGACACAATCAGTCCCATATAGGCTGCCTACATGGGCCCAAGGTAGTACCCACATAAGCTACCTCTCTCTGGGTTCTGAATGGGGAAACACATATGGGGCCCTCTTGGTCAAACCATATGGGTCAAATATGGGCAAACACAATCAGTCCCATATAGGCTGCCTACATGGGCCCAAGATAGTACCCACATAAGCTACCTCTCTCTGGGTTCTGAATGGGGAAACACATATGGGGCCCTCTTGGTCAAACCATATGGGTAAAACATGGGCAAACACAATCAGTCTCATATAGGCTGCCTACACTGGCCCAAGGTAGTACCCACATAAGCTACCTCTCTCTGGGTTCTGAATGCTTAAACACATATGGGGCCCTCTTGGTCAAACCATATGGGTAAAACATGGGCAAACACAATCAGTCCCATATAGGCTGCCTACATGGGCCCAAGGTAGTACCCACATAAGCTACCTCTCTCTGGGTTCTGAATGGGGAAACACATACGGGGCCCTCTTGGTCAAACCATATGGGTCAAATATGGGCTGACACAATCAGTCCCATATAGGCTGCCTACATGGGCCCAAGATAGTACCCACATAAGCTACCTCTCTCTGGGTTCTGAATGGGGAAACACATATGGGGCCCTCTTGGTCAAACCATATGGGTAAAACATGGGCAAACACAATCAGTCTCATATAGGCTGCCTACACTGGCCCAAGGTAGTACCCACATAAGCTACCTCTCTCTGGGTTCTGAATGCTTAAACACATATGGGGCCCTCTTGGTCAAACCATATGGGTAAAACATGGGCAAACACAATCAGTCCCATATAGGCTGCCTACATGGGCCCAAGGTAGTACCCACATAAGCTACCTCTATATAGGTTCAGAATGGGGAAACACATATAGGGCCCTCTTGGTCAAACCATATGGGTAAAATATGGGCAAACACAATCAGTCTCATATAGGCTGCCTACACTGGCCCAAGGTAGTACCCACATAAGCTACCTCTCTCTGGGTTCTGAATGGGGAAACACATATGGGGCCCTCTTGGTCAAACCATATGGGTAAAACATGGGCAAACACAATCAGTCTCATATAGGCTGCCTACACTGGCCCAAGGTAGTACCCACATAAGCTACCTCTCTCTGGGTTCTGAATGGGGAAACACATATGGGGCCCTCTTGGTCAAACCATATGGGTAAAACATGGGCAAACACAATCAGTCCCATATAGGCTGCCTACATGGGCCCAAGGTAGTACCCACATAAGCTACCTCTCTCTGGGTTCTGAATGGGGAAACACATATGGGGCCCTCTTGGTCAAACCATATGGGTAAAACATGGGCAAACACAATCAGTCTCATATAGGCTGCCTACATGGGCCCAAGGTAGTACCCACATAAGCTACCTCTATATAGGTTCAGAATGGGGAAACACATATAGGGCCCTCTTGGTCAAACCATATGGGTAAAATATGGGCAGACACAATCAGTCCCATATAGGCTGCCTACATGGGCCCAAGGTAGTACCCACAAAGGCTACCGCTATATGGGCTCAGAATGGGGAAACACATATGGGGCCCTCTTGTTCAAACCATATGGGTAAAAAATGGGCAAACACAATCAGTCCCATATAGGCTGCCTACATGGGCCCAAGATAGTACCCACATAAGCTACCTCTGTATGGGTACTAAATGGGGAAACACATACGGGGCCCTCTTGGTCAAACCATATGGGTAAAATATGGGCAAACACAATCAGTCCCATAAAGGCTGCCTACATGGGCCTGAGGTAGTACCCACAAAGGCTACCGCTATATGGGTTCTGAATGGGGAAACACATATGGGGCCCTCTTGGTCAAACCATATGGGTAAAACATGGGTAAACACAATCAGTCTCATATAGGCTGCCTACATGGGCCCAAGGTAGTACCCACATAGGTAATCTTTGTATGGGTTCTGAGCAGGGAAAGACGTGTAGGGCCCTCTTGCCAAACTATATGGGTCAGACATTGGGCATACACAATCAGTCCTTTATAGGTTTGCTACATGGGCTCAAGGTAGTACCCACATGGGTAATCACTGTATGGGTTGTGAATGGGGAAATACATATGGGGTAGTGATGGGTCATTTGTGATGATGATCTGTTTATTGCGTCTGTTATGTGACAAATGAATGAAAGACTCTGAAGGTAAAGTAATTATTCATGTTCCCTACAAATTATGTCTAGGTGCATTATAATAATTTCCTCATTTAGAATATGATCAAGATTGCATAGGTAGGTGTTTTCAGGGAATTTGGTTGGTAAAAGTAAAGATTCATTCATTTTGATGAAGGACATCAAACGAGAGAGTCAGTAAAATGACCCAAACTTCCCATCACTAATATGTGGTAGGGTGACCAAACGTGCCACTTTCCGGGGACACATTCGAAAGGATGGAGCGTCTGCTCTGCTCTCTATAGTTGTTGCGGTACTTTGATGTCATACAATAATCAATCAGCGCAGCGAGAACAACCAACACCTGGTTATTTTAGGCAATTTAGAAATCATGTGCTGAACGTGTCCCCGGGTAGTGCCATGTCTGGTCATCCAAATAGGGCACCCTCTTGGGTAAGACATAAGCATTCTGGGTAAGACATGAGCAAACATAATCAGTCCCATATAGGCTGACTGCATGGGCCCTAGGTAGTACACATATAGGTACTAGGTGCAGAGTGGGCAGTGGGTGTGGTATCTATGTGGGTACAGTATTAACCTTATTCTCCAGAGAAAGAAGTGCATCACCATCTTTAAAATATTGTCTTTAAACTTCCATTTGTGCGGTAGCTCTGTATATTTCTATGGCATTTCTGTCTAAGTAATTTAGTTAGTAAAGTGGATTTATGTATTGTAGAGTTAACAAAAGTTATTGTAAACACTGTAATGTTTAAAGCAAATGTCTTATCAAATGTCAGTAGACCAGGAAGATTTTAAAATGAGAGGTTTATTCATAAATCTGTTGTGTTTTGTGTTCAGTTTTCTTTTTGGACCAACAGTACAGACTTTTCTTTTCAGTCTAGTCGGCACATGACCGACCTTCAAAGTTGAAATATGATTGAAATAATGTCAGCTGCTGTTTTAACATTGACACAAATTGATAATGTATAATGCTAAATCATTCAAATTTGGTTTTAACAATTTAAATCTTAAAATAAATAAATAAATAAATAAATAAAAAACAGATCTGTATGTTGAATAAATGTAATGTCTTTAACAAGAAATATCTGCCTTTTGAATGATTATGATGATTAATATTTTATTTATTAGCATTTTATGATATTTTGATCAAAACACCTCTTCAAAATCCAAATGTATATGTACAATTTTAATTATTAGCATTAGTAACAATAATTATAATAGATACAGCTTTAATCTCAAAAGAGCAGTGAAAACACTGTTTGACCAATTAATCAAATAATACAGCCAAAAATAAATAAATAATTAAATAAAACTAAATACACACACGTTTGTTTAAAAAAAAAAAAAAACTTTATTTTCCGTTACCACTCTGAAACAATTTCTATTGGTTGTTTCACCTGGTTGCTTTCATCAAGATTGGTTAATCTGACTGTCATTCACAAAACTGGCCAATGACAGCCTCGCGCGCCTTTTTGCTCGTGCAGTTTGAAAATATACTAATCAGTTTGGTGATGTACGTGCCACTGATCCGTAAGATTACTCGCTCGCGCAGTTCCTGATTATGTGCCTGTTAAATTCATTGTAAACTAATTTGAACTGTGACATGTCAGCGGAGAACAGAAGCTGGAATGTGAACACAGAGAAAGGGGCAGACTGGATGTGTGAGATCCCGAAAACATATGGCGATGTCAGGTAACAAAACATTTTTCAGTCAAACCATCATAAAGTTATGATTTGTGCCCATAATTAATGAATGTGAGTGAGAGGAAAAAGGGAGAGGCTAATCGCGATTAGCATATTAGCGCGCTGGCTATATTAGCACATATTTCAATGTAAATTAGTGTTTGAAGTTGCTGTGTGTTTGTGTGTATTAATGTTTAGTTTAAAACTCAAACTCATGAGAAGTAAAGGAGCACTGGAATAAGTGAAGTGAATGATTAAACTGTAATTTAAACTCGAAAACACTGGAATATATGGGAGAGTTGAGAGTGTTGTATGAGAATGTAATGTTTGTTTGTTTTTTACTTCACCTCTTCAAATACTGGTAACTTCTAATGATAAGATATTGACAATGATAAGACATTTTTAGATCAAGCACACGTTTTTCAGGGAAAACAGACACCCAATACAGAGACTACAGTAAAATGTTAGTCAGTTTTAACCACTGTTTCCAGACCTGAACTATGATTATAATCATGATAAGTACATTTGTAAGACATTTCCTCCACTGGTGATAGAAAATCTGAGTAACTTTTTTTCCCTGTTGTCTCTCTTTTTCTGAGGTGGCACAAAGAAAGGGAAATAGGTCTTGTCATCATCTTCAGTCCTTTATTTCATTCACTGGAGAACATCACAGCCTTCAGATGTGTCATATCAGGATAAATGCAACTGCAGGTAAAATTCTATTATATTAGATGTAATTGTGGTGTACAAATTGGCTTTTTTTAAGATACAGTTGTATTTACCTTGCAAAGATATATATGGGAAGAGTCCATTTTTTTGTGAATCCTCTTTGTCTTTCTTTTGGGGATTTACATTTTTCTGATGGGATTGTTATGCATTAAGTTCATGTTTCGATCATAACTAACAGTTTCAAAGCTGACAATTTGTTTATGTTGCCAAAATGGCTGATAATGGCAAATTTCAGTACAATTTAAATATGTTTTGTTAAAGAATGTTTAAAGAAATGGTAAAAAAAAGAAAAAAAAGAAATGTTTTTTTTTTTTAAGGACTCGTCGGGCCCACCCACTACAGATTCACCAAGGATCCAGCTGATCACTGCCAATTTGGAGGAGGATTTTCCTTTATCTGCTACATTGCATCCTCACTTCTGGTATGAATTCACTGACTTTTTGTGATATGTGAGATGTTTTGGTTTTACTAAATGTAGTGGTTTTGCTTAATTTGATTTTACATAACTTTCTTAAAGGGAACGTTCACCCCAAAATGAAAGTTCTGGCATCATTTACCCTTAATCACCCTTATGTTTTTCCAAACCTGTATGAATTTCTTTCTTCTGTTGGAGACAAAAAAGATTTTTTGAAGAATGTAGATAACCAAACAGTTCATAGTAGCCATTAACTTCCATAGTAGGAAAAAAAAAATACTATGGAAATCATTAGGGCCCGCCAACTGTCACCAAAGTTACCAACGTTTGGAACAACATAAAGGTGAATAAATGATGACAGAATTTATTTTTGAGTGAACTATACCTTTAATACAATGTATAGTTATGATTCTGAATTAAATGTGTAATGTTTCTCTTCAAATATTATCATAAATAGATGGAGACACATTATCAGAAATTAGAGCTGCGCGATTAATCATTTAAAGATCATAATCTTGATCCAAACCCCACT
The DNA here is from genome assembly GCA_036247105.1 of Cirrhinus mrigala. Lineage (NCBI taxonomy): Eukaryota > Metazoa > Chordata > Actinopteri > Cypriniformes > Cyprinidae > Cirrhinus > Cirrhinus mrigala. The sequence goes on along the minus strand of CM070008.1, from coordinate 483,923 downwards.
TAATCTTATTCGTATATGACTAACACCGTGTCTACAACAGAGGTGACAGTTGTCATGGCGTGACAGTCTGTCTACACTAGATGTGACCAAGCGAACGCTGAAAATCATTTAAAGGGGTCATCGGATGCAAAACTCCTTTTTACAAATTTGAACATAAATGTGTGTTGACAGTGTGTGTCACACCACTTATAATGATATAAATTCACCCAGTGGTATTTTATTAATCTTAATATGGGAAAAATCCAATGTAATCCAGATAATATGCCTTTTTTCAAATAAGGTCATTGTCAGCGTCTTGTCTGTGTGACGTCACACCGACCAAGGCCGCTCCTACGATAGTTGATTGACATGACAGTTTTATCTTAAACCCACCCTAAATGAGCCGAGTGAGCGCTGAGAACAGTCCGACCACCATTATTGTTTCGACTCTGGTGCAGGGGAAGACAAGACTGTCTCCGACTGAGCGATTGAGGTGTTCTGTTGTTGGATGCAGTAATGCACATAGTAGCACTCATCATTTACTCCCGACATCTGAGCTGCTGAAGATGCAGAGGATTAACGTTACTTTTGTTTTTGAAGGAAATGTGCCCGGCAGCCTACATAAATGCGTCTATGTTCACGCGAATCATTTGTAATCTAGTTTCACCTACAGCAGAAGTGAGTATATGGGAGTTTTTTATGCATCTTTGGAATTCGCCTTTTCCTAATAATGTGCTAGTTAGCAAGTTATGCGGTTAAATGCGGCTAAAGTAAACATTACTGATCGTCACCCCACAGAAGAGAGGGGTGGAATGGCAGAGCTCATTAGCGTTTAAAGGAACATGCAACAGAATGGCTCACTCTAAAAAGGGCTGATTTTGACATGGTAAAATGGGTGGGTTTTTTTACACTACCACTGAGAAATTTTAAGCAAAATTTGTAGGTATAAATTTGTGGAAAATGGGCACCCGATGACCCCTTTAAACTTTGTCAGTATGTCATAAATAAAACGAGGCATCAGTTTGCCAGCGGGGATTTGTTGTGTCGTGCCGCGCCGCATCCAGTGTAGAGAGTACACTAGGTGCAATTCCATCACGGATTTGCACAAAACTTTTGTGATGTTGTCAATAAAACAATGTTGCGAAATTACAGCGTTTTCATTAACCAGTGTTATGAGACTAAAACGTAATTTTTTTCCGTCTCACGATAAGTCATGGCGATGGATGTTCATAGGTTTACGTATGTCACAACCACCGCACTAGCCATTAATTTTAATTGTAGGAGACGTAGGCAACTATCTAAACAGGTGCAGCATGGAGAGCTGGTGTAAACACAAGCTTTGACTAGAGTGGCCGCGATCAGTTCCGCAAACTTTTGCAGTGTAAATAAAAGGTTATCCAAGCTTTAATGGCAAGGAAAGCCCCTTATTCAAGCATTGTGTAGTCAATGTTTGTATAAGCAGCCACATATGAGGTGTTTTTTTTTTTTTTTTTTTTTGAGGTTATAGAACATTAAAAATGATCAATGTGACTTATGTACGCAAGGTAGCCTGTAAATGCAAAAAAGCTGTTTTAATTGCAGTTTTGCAAAATATACCTTTTTAAATTAAATCAACATTTGGTAAACCATATTTGCGTTTAAAACAGCTTTTGCCCTAGGTACATTTGCGCATAAGTTTTCAGGTAGCTTTGCATGTAGGTTTCTTAAAGCAACTTGGAGATGTTCTTCTGGATTTAGTCTGTCTCAGTTTTTCTGTTTCTTCATGTCATTCCAGACAGACTGGATGATGGTCACATCAGATCTCTGTGTGGAGCACTGGCTGTTGTCAGACTCCTTGTGCAAACAAAAATCTCACTGGATTATTACAATTAATGGCAAACTGAATGTTTAGAAATGTAAACTGATATTTCCTACTGACACACTACAGCAAAAGATAGAAATAACTGACTTAAAACCATTTTTTTGTTGGTGAAAATACTAGTGGGCTAAGACTTTTGCACAGTACTGTAGATGTTTCCATTAGGCATATTTTCAACACGCAATTTTAGTTTGCGCAATTTGAAGGGTAATGGAAACACAGCTACTGGTTATAATGGTTTCTGTTGTATTTAGTCACGCTGTGCCGTGCTCCGCCACACCACGCTGCTCACGTCTGGTGTTGACATGGTGTAACCATCCATTTGTTTTAAAAAGCAAACTTAACATCTTATCTTTTTCGAATCCTGATTACGAGACGATGAGCCACAAAGCTTTGTGTTGTGCTGCTTATACTAACCAAGCAATAAAAATACCCTTTCTCATGCTTAAAACAAGGTGTCTACAAATCAGAGTCTGAAACAGTCACTTGGACAATGTTGTCCTACACCACTTCACAGTTGATAAGTAGAAAGAGAATTTTTGATTGACATTGCAGTCATTTATGATGTTCTTTAATATAATATTACAACAACATCAGCTCATTTTGTGCATCATTTTGGATAGCTGGCAAAAACAAAAAATCTGTCGTCATTTACTTGCCCTTGAGTTGCTCCAAGTAAAAGTTATTGTTTTGTAGTATTTTAATGTGTAAGTAACATAATATTTCACGTTTACTAAACACATTGTAGAAAAGTTGGCTATTGGAATAGCCTGTAAACGAGCACCTTTGCTTTTACTCTGTTTTCCTTACTGTAGTGGAGGGCAGCATCTTCATACCTCATCTTCCTGACAAATTTTAAAATGTCCTATTTTTAAATATATTTGTATATATATTTGTTTTGCAGAGGCTCTTAAGAATACTGCACTGATGTCAAAGATCAACCAGCAAGAATCTGAGAGGGAACTCTCAAAATGGTTTACTGGGACAAGAGACAGAGGAAGACTGAGGGTGTCTAGAATGCACAAATGTCTGTCTGCAGTGTAAGCAGTACTGAAAAATGTTTAGTTGCTGCTGCTGCTTCTGTCTCCATTTTCTATGTGCAAATGTTCAAACCTTTCAGTAAACACTGGTTCAAATACAAGTTCAAAATATTTGTTAACTTTAACAATTACATAATTTTAACAATTAGGTATCAGAATATAGCATAATATGATGGGTAGTTTCAATAAAATTGAAATTTGAAAAGATTTTAATCTCACTGTGTACTGCTGTATGCTAATGCTTTAAAACTTTAAAACTTGTTTTTTTTTAATCCCACTTGCAAGCCATAATTTATCCCATGTAGTTCCCACATAGAGTTTGAAGATGGGACCTAGGTAGGTTTTGTGTGTGTTTCATAGTTGGGCCCCACCTTAAACCCAGTGAAATCCTAAATAAAACACACATTGGTAAATTGCATGGGGCCAACATGGAACCCGTGGACAAACCCATGTAAAACCCATATTTAGATAGAACCCAGATGGGTTTTGCATATGTTCCCTAGATGGGCCCCACCTAAAGCCCAGGTAAATCCTGCATAAAACCCACATGTGTATGTTGCATGGGGCCAACATGGAACCCGTAGACAAACCCATGTAAAACCCATATTTAGATAGAACCCAGAGGGGTTTTGCATATGTTCCCTAGATGGGCCCCACCTAAAGCCCAGGTAAATCCTGCATAAAACCCACATGGTTATGTAGCATGGGGCCAACATGGAGCCCGTGGACAAACCCACTTAAAACCCATATTTCAGCCCATGTAGTAAAGATGGGGCCAAGATGGGTCTTTCGCATGTTGCCCAGTTGGGACCCACCTGTTGGCAAGTGTGATCCCACATGAAAGCCATGTGGGCAATTGGCATGGGGCCATTATGGAACCCACGGACAATCCCATATAGAGCCCATTTTTCAGCCCATGTCAAACCTACATGGGCCCCACAATCAAATGTTACCTGGGTTAAAGCTGGGACCAAGATGGGTGTTGTGCATGTTGCCCAGTTGGGTCCCACTTTGTGACAAGTTCAATCCTATATGAAATCCATGTGGGCAGTTAACATGGGGCCATTATGGAACCCGCGGACAATCCTATATGGGGCCCATTTTTCAGCCCAGTTCATACCCATATGGGCCCCACATACAAATGTTGGCTGGGTAGTTGTCATAAACTATCAAGCATATTCTACACATTTCTATTAGACTTTTTGTAAATTTGCCATGAATTGTTGACTTTCACTAACGTAGAGACTACAGATCAACCGATGATAAAGCAGTTCTCTGAAACAGCTCAAAGGTACATCTCAGCATCTCATGAACCTTCAACTGGAAAGCATATTGTCACAAATCCGCCAACCTCCATCACACTGTCTGTCACTCAATCCGGTTTCTCCACCAACTACATTTCCCAGAATCCTTCCAGGCTCACGTCTGTCTTACCAGCCAGAGTCACTCGTTCCCAATCACCAGACTTCTAATTGGACTCACCTGTTACCACTTGCCTGCACACATATAAGCACATGCACTCCACTCAGTCAGCGGCTGGTATCATAGTTTATTCACGTTACATGTGTATGTACGTTTCTCCGTCAGTGGATTTGCTTCACATGGATTTCCTGGAGGACTCTGGCTTGAACGGATCTGTGAAGGGAATTCAGACACTTTAAGGGAAGTGACCGACCTGTTCTTGTGGAATGTTCTGTCCGCTGACTGTGTACTCCTCTGTGTGTTCCGGAACGGCTGTGAATTACCTGCTCAAAAGACTTTACTACTTACCTGTGCTCCATCGTATCACTCTGTTGCTGCACCTCTATGTAAATAAACTGTTGAAACGTTATCTCTGCCTCTGCCCCTCTGTGCCAGCGTGACACACATACAGACAGAGGACGACACAAGACTTACAAATTCTGACAGTGGACTTTCTAATTTATATTTCCACCTTTGCCATTATTTCTTTTTCTTTTCTATTTCACGATGACTTTGCAACGTATCTTAATTTTTATTTTATCATGATGGGTGTGTGTGTGTATATATATATATATATATATATATATAATATTTAATTTATTTTATTTTTTTTTGTTAGACCACTAGTAAAAGTATAACTGTGAATCCTATCCGGTCTTTTTCCATCAATATCCCGCATACAGTAATGTGTAAATTTGCAGTGAAAGAGGATGAGAAGGAGGACAACAACATGTAAGAGAAATAGGAAGGGCAAGAAAACAAGTGGTCTCATATTTTAGTTGATGAGTGCCAGGGTTGGATCAGGCATACAAGAGAACTGCCTGTCCAGGGCCAACTCGGCCTGTGATGTCAAGGAGGTTTTATGGCCTGTCCCAGACCAAAGACAGGATGTTGGGACAGAATAATTGTTTTTGCTGTTTTGTGCTGTACTCTATACTGCAATAAATTAAGGATTAAAACTGCATACATTTGTTGTGTTCATCATGTGAGGTTTTTTTTTTTTTTTTTCTTTCCAAGCAACACTTATTACCAGTTTTAGTAGTATAGTTTTGAATCCTTGTGTAAAACTCTTGTGTGTGGGTTGAGGGTTTGTGTGTCATGTCTGAGAGCAAAGTTTTTTTTCAGCAAGAGTTGTTTTGAATGGAAAGCTTCATTTCGACCGGTTTGGGGAATGGAGTTAGAAGTTACGGTTTTGTGTTTAAAGTTTCACAAAAAAAGACGTATCATTTCAAGAAATGTGTTAAGTAATTGCAAAAACTGTTGTATTATTATATCTAAAACAGTTGAGTACATTTTCATTAGGATTCTTTGATTTGAAAGATATAAAAATCAGCATTTATCTGAAATAAACAGCTTTTGTAACATTATACACCATACCTGTCACGGTCGTGTGTGGGCAGGAGTAGCAGGGACGAGGAAATATAATGCAAATGTACTTTAATAGAGAATCCAACCAGGGAACAGGAACAGCGTGGGAAAGCACATGCCAACACAACGTAACCATACATAAGACATTAGCGACAACATAAGAACGGACCCTGAACAAGGAACTGAATCGAATTTATATAGGAGTGCTGATGAGACAAGGACAGGTGTGAGCAATTAACCAATCACGTAATAACAAGCAACAGAACAGGAAAGACCAAATAAGGACACAGGAGGGAAAAACCAACAAAACAGTCCACAGGGGTGTGACAATACCATTCAAAAGCCTGGAGTCAGTATTTTATTTATTTATTTTTTTACAGGGAGAGAAATTATATAAATTAATACTTTAATTTAGTAAAGATGCTTTAAATTGATCAAAAGTGATGATAAAGACATTTATAATGTTACAAAAGATTTCTGTTTCAGATAAATGCTGTTCTTATGAACTTAAGTAGAAAAAGCTGAAAGTAGAAAAAACAGCTGTTTTCAACATAATAATAATAATAATAATAATATTAAAGCTACAAGCAGCGATGGGCGGGCCCTCACACCCGGGCTCACCGCCGATCGGTGGCGAATGGTGGGCACTATGCTTTTAACGCAGTAAATTTAGGAGAAATATGTCAAAGCCATTTAGACGTGCCAGACTTCTTGCTGCCAGCTGGTGGCATTGAAATTTTATAGGTGGCACTATCGAGCCATTTTGCCACACCCACTTCTGAAAACCATATCAGATGTAAATTTTCGCCAGGTCTGAAGCATGTGCAAAGTTTCGTGAGTTTTTGAGCACATTTAGGCCCTCAAAAAGACTTTTCATTTTGGAGAAGAAGGAGAAGAAACGGAGCAATTCCAATAGGGTCCTCGCACTGCTGTGCTCGGGCCCTAAAAATAATAATAATAAATAATAATAAATGTTTTGTGAGCAGCAAATCAGATTATTAAAATGATTTCTGAAGGATCATGTGACTGGAGTAATGATGCTAAAAATTCTGTTTTGAAATCACAGGAATAAATTACATTTTAAAATATATAAATATAAAACAATTATTTTAAATTGTAAAAAAAAAAAAAAAAATACTGTATTTGCTCTACTTTGGATCGAATAAATGCAGGCTTGGTGAGCAGAAAAGACTTCTTTAAAAAAAAAAAACATCTTACTGTTCAAAAACATTTGACTGGTAGTGTATTTCTTTTCTTTTGTACTGTGTAATACTTTATTCACAGCCACAAATGCTTACAGTAATAATATATATATATATATATATATATATTATTGCTTTCTTGTTTACTGTGAATTTTTCAACATCTCTCTGCCAATTACTTTCAGTCTTGTACAGAAATGTACGCAGGAGGTCATGAAAGAAGAGCTTTAGGTTTTGAATCACTGATATATGCAAAAATATAATAATAAGGCAAAGGTGTTAGTAACCTAAGACAAATGTTTGCTTTTGGGATGTGTCTGTGATATTTTGAATGCACTGCTTCATTTTGCAAGATATGTAAGGCATTTTGCATTTTGTGTGTGCAATTCTTGGATTTGTGTGTAAAGTTTTGAAAAATAGAGGCAAAGTTTTGAAAATGTGTGTAAGCAGTTGAAAAAAACTGCAGTACAGCAGTAGAGCATGATCTCATCAATTGTGGATATATTTTTAATGTGTGATAAGAACGTTTTTAATATTTTTTAAAAATGTCTGTGGTGATGGAAATGACAGGATTGTTGTGGAAATGACAATGAATTAATGTAAATGAAGGGAAACGGTAGATATATTTATTAGAAAAATTCTTAAACTCATCACACTCATTAAAATCAATTCACAAAGTCATTCAACATAACCACACCTGTTTTTAGTGTAGTGCTGAGTTTGATGAATAAAACCGATTTGTCTCACAGATGAACAGTTACAGTGCAAATAACTGACAAGGCAAGCCAATAAATGATGTGCACAAGCGATAATGAGTTTTGAGAATTTCTTTTCTGATCTGAGAAATGCACCAAAGCAACTGAGAAAAACTGTATAACTTGACCATTTGGCCTGTTCTAAAGTCATGATTGGTTTGTGTCAAGTAAAGCAATGAGTGTTTGCACATGTGAGGAGTTTGTGTGAGGCCCTGATGAATTACTGTGGCATTTTGATCGGTTGTGTTTGTAAAAAAGGAAATTGAGATTCTTCCTGTTAGATTTTTGTGTGTTACACAGAGAATTGTGTGTTGCAAAAAGAGTTTTATGAAATTGAAAACTGAGTCAAAAGCCGAGAATTAGCGCATGGTTTTGCAGATTTGGCATGCGGTTCTGGTGTTTGAGTGTCAGGTTTCAGTAATTGTGTGACGACAAGTAAAGAGTTTGTGTGTAAAAAAAAAAAAAAACTGTAAAAAACAAAAAACCTTACTGTTAAAAAACTTTTGACTGATAGTGTATTTCTTTCATATTGTGTAATACTTTATTCACAACCACAAATGTTTACAGTAAAAAAAACTTTGGTTTCTATGTCGCTTTCTTGTTTACCATGAATTTTTCAATATCAAGCAATCTGCCAATTGCTTTCAATCTTAAAACAAGCGAAGGAAAAATACAGGCACTACTCTGATCAGACCATCATCACATGAGTGTTGAATGTCACGTTTCATTTGGATGAATGTCAGAAAATCCACTGAGGGTTATCAGACTGGAATGTGATTCTGACTATATCACAATCTCGTCAGTGTAATGGACATGTAAGTGTCTCAATCATGTGTCTGAAGTCTTGTTACTATGAGCCGTCAAACACATCTTCAGACAAACGTTCATCAGACGTACACTGTCTGTTCTTCGCTGTGTTGAAGGTGTGATTTGAAGTGCATGTTTACAGTTTTTCACATTTGCTAAAACACTAAACCCCATTCTCTAAACCAAATCTGTACTATATATATATATATATATACACACACACACACACACATATATATACACACATATGTGTGTGTTTGTACTATATCTATATATATATATATATATATATATCCTGTATATATTTCTATATACAGTAAACATTTTTTGTAACTACATGCGCACTGCACACTGTGTTCTTCATTTTTTGATGTAGCGTCTAATGAATGATCTGTAGTGTGTATGTTATTGACTAATGTGTGTGTGATTTGAAATCTTTGTTTGATTTTGAGTACAGGTGAAATGGTTTTGAAGTGATTGTTTGATTTTGCCAGAAGCGTCAGGGGTTCAGTGAATTTAGTTTGAACATTTGGAAGGTTTGGAGAAAATGAGTGATGGTTTCAAAAAATTTGTTTTAGCATTTCAGAAAAACTGTAACAGTTTACTGAGATTTTGAGTAGTAGTGAGTCACGTCTGTTTCTCCATCACAGCTCAGTGTTTTCAGTCTGGAGGTACGAGCACATCCATGAAGAGAAACTGTCAGAATATTTTCATCATAACTCTGTTCTTCAGTTCTGATGGATAATGTGTGAGGAATGTGGTGCAGGTCTGCGCAGGTTCAACCCGGAGCGTGTCCAAACAAACACGCACGACGGAGAACAAACACCTGAGAGTCAAACACAGACTACTGTACATGAGAATTAGTCTTTATCAAACAAACACACAAACCCTCCACCTCCAGGATCATCATGTTTATAGAACATCTGTAGATAACAAGTGAACGACACTGGCGAACATTAAGCTGATGTAGTTGTCTTGGATGTTCAGATCATTTCTTCCATCTAAGTTTGATGTTCAGAGTCATTTGTAGTTTGTAACTCCGTTGTTTAAGCATTACTCATCAGCCAGCACTGTCACACTAGCTGTGTTTCCATCTATTCATGTACATTTTGGGATATGCTTTAAAGAATGTTGTAAACCCCTAGATCAACATCAAATATGAACACCTAGATGGACAGCAAATCTAACTTTTCACACAAGTTTGGATGGAAGCATAGCTAACAACTCAACCGATGAGTTGAGTTTGGGGCGGAGCTATCAGTGTGACCGACCAATGGGCAGAACGGCGGGCGTGTTCAGGACACCAATGACACTAGTGGAATAGAGTTATTACTGAATAATATACTTTTTAATAACATCAGTGCAGAAAATGTATTTATCAAAACATTTGTTTACTGAATAGTGACAAGTAAAACGTTGACGTTGATAAATTGATAAACTGACGCTGATAAAGCTGATCAAGTCCTTTGGAACCACATGAGAAGTTTTGGTAATAAAACAATTCATACATCAAGGAAGCCAAAGCTGCTTGGCTCATCGCTCATGTGTTGTTGTGTTCATGTGCTCTTTCTGTCTGGATTCACACGCGGTCCGTTGCCGGTCGTCCTGCGGCGCGGGGAGGCGGGTAGGATTTCCCAGCGGGTTTACTCGCACAGTTACAGCAGAGCATGATCCCGCCGATGACGGTCAGAGCCGACGCGCCCCAGCCCACGTACAGAGCCTTCCCGAACTCATATCTGTGTGCGCACAGTCAACATCAGCTCACGACATTAAACCACAGCACAGACTTTTTGGATGAATTCATATTTACTGATGTAATACATGAAATGAAGATATTAGATGTACATTTTTATAAAGCCTCACAGGTTACAGCGCACAGCTGAATAATACATTCACTACGGTCAGCGTTTTACTAGAGCAAACTCCTCACACTCACCTTGCATTTGTTGGAGTAAACGGATCGAAGAACTTCTTTCTTATGTTTTCTCCGTACCAGCTGGTGGCAACAAGAGCGCAAACCCTTGTAGAAATAAGAAAAGATCTGACATGAACATGCTGCACGTGAACAGACCTATTTTATGGATCAGGGGAGTATCGTATGTGTTCCTGAGTAAAGCGAAAGACATGTTAGTGTTTAACGTTCAGTTGTGGCTGACGTTTAAAAGAGCCGTGTGATGTTGAGGTTTTGATCTTATTCTGTTGAAGACTGGTGTGTGTGGTTGGGATGTTAGTTGTGCTGAAGTCAGTGATAAGTAACTTCTTGCTCATTGCAAACATCTGCTACATAAGCTACAGAAGTTATTTCAAACAAACAATAACAAATACGACTCCATATAACCCACTTCCTATAAATAATAATAAGCAAATACTTAGCTGTATAATGCATTGACGAACGTTAGGTAGACTTGCTTAATTTCTTTTAGTGTGTCATTATTGTTTTATCTTTACTCAACACATGTGATGAAATCCACCCACACAAACTGACTGCTATTGGTTGCTCGGTTTCATTGAGTAGATTCTCTAGGTTTGTTTCTACAGAGAGTGAGTAGCAACATATCTGCAATGATGAAGAGGACGCCTCCAGCCACCGCCACTTTGTTCTTCTGTTCCTTGTTGTCAGACAGACAGGTGGTGCACTTCATGCCGACGGCAGCCACCAGCAGACCCACACCACACAGGAGGATGGAGGTGATCATAAAACCACGAGCTGCCTGAACTTCCCCTGAGAGACACACATAACATCACACAACATCACATTACAACGCAACACAACATCACAACGCATAACATCACGACACATCACACAACATTACAATGCATAACATCACAGCACATCACATTGCAACGTAACACATAACATCACAACACATCACACTGCATCACAAAACAACAACACATTACAGAACAACACATAACATCACAAAACAACACAACATCACAATGCATAACATCACAAAACATCATAACACATCACATTACAACATGTCACAAAACATCACAACAAATAACATCACAAAAACATCACACATAACACAACATAATGTAACATAGCGTAATGTAACAAAACAACATCACATCACTATTTATGAACACTCTGGGTTTGTTCATTTAAACCTGGCAAGAAAAAAAAAACTTTAGGGCTTCAAAAAATGTGAATGCATTGTTTAATCAAAAGTAAGCAAATGAGTGTCACTGATCATATGACTGTTGGATTTTTCAGTTCATTCAAATTTTATGCTGTTAATTTAAAATGAAGTTTTGTATTACATAGAAGAAATGCGTAAGAGAATCAATTTTGCTCATTATATATGTTTTATGCATTCATAAAAACATTCACTGTTGCTCTAAATCAAAAAGCCCTGACAAATGGTTCACTATTATTTAAAACAATCTTTACTTGTGCCCCAAATGCGTTATTTTCATCAAAAACATATAATACATATTATTATAATCTGATACAGTATTTACATTCTACTCCGTAGTTCATTTTCTTTTTCCATAAGTCCTTTTTTACTATTTTTACTTATCTTCTGTATTGTCTATTTGTACCTGTGTTGTATTTGTATTATTGAGATACTATTTCCAAAGTTTTTGAGTAAGAGTTTTTCAAATTTTCTGTTTTCTTTTTCATTTTTGTCCATTTTAGCACTTTTGTTGTTGTTAAATATCTATATAGTTTTTATTTTCACTTTTCAGTTTTAGTAATTCTTAGTACTTTTTAAAATGGCAATTAGCTAAAATAAAATAAGATTTACAGTAAATTTACAGTAGTCAACATTTGAAGTGGATCTAAACCTTTCATCAAAGCTGTTCTAAAACCAGAACAATACCTGTTCTTGCCTTAGGACAACTTTAATAAACTTTTCTGATCCACTGCAAATGTTGTTTTTGTTGTTTTGATTTTTGTTTTTTTAATGGCAGTTTGGTTAACTGTAATAACTGATATATATAACCTGATTTATAATATTTTACAGTTTTTTTCAGTTGCTAACATCATTTTGTCCTATCTGTAGTCACATTTTCAAAACTCTAAACACAATAAGCACAACATCCGTCTGTTGTGACCATACCATTAACACAATTTGTGTTGTTTTCACACAACATGCAATCAATTACCGCATTTCTAAAATGCATACATTTTGTTTTCATACAAGCTTACCCAAAACCAAAATCATGGATCTTTTTAGTCTTATTTGCAAATGCTTAAACACAGCATGTCAGAAATGAAGATCTAATGTTCCAAACCTTAAATACAGTATAAAGCTTCTACTTCTGCAACAAGTGCAGCTCAAAAGTATTGAAAAATATTTCTATATAAAATATTTTAACAACTAATACGCATTTTTAAGTAACAGATCAATGAAATATTTAGAAATAGCTGATTCCATTCTCATTTGGAGGAATAAACAGGTGTTGAAGCTCTTTCCATTACATCAACATAAAAAGACCTCTTTGAATTGGTTTTGTTGATGCAGAACAACACAAAGAATCAAGAAGAGAAAAAATAATGTCTGGAGGGAGAGAAATAGTTGTAGGAGGTTGAGGAGTAGTTGGATCAGAAAAGGGGAGAAGAAAAGTTAGGGGAGAGGAGTAAGAATGTGTGCTGGACTGTGCATTTTTATGTTCGTTTTTTTTCCCCTTACACATGTGGAACCTACGAAAGCTTATGTCTGCCATGGAATATAAAAGGTACAGGGTAATTGTGACTTTTTTATCTCACAATTCTGATAAAGTCTGAAATGCAAGATGTAAACTTGGAATTCCAAGAATATACGTCCGAATTGTGAGATAAAAATTGTCATAATTGTCATATTTTCTTGTTTTTTCTGTGACGGAAACAAGTTTGCATAGTAACCAAAGGCCACGTATGTTGGAACTTCTGTTGATCAGTGGCATCAGCTATCATAGGGCACCATCCACATCCAACCCCGACCCACTGGAAAGCAATTGCAATCAATGTTCCAATCGAATTTCTGCTTAGAGGACCCTATCTTTTTCTCTTGTACATTCTATAAAGTAATGATGACCCATTCCGTTTTGGATAGTATACTGCCAAGAAAGAACACATTCAACACCTAAAAATGTAAAATGGGCTTCTGTTTAGGGTAAAATAAAATTACAAAAAACAAAAAAACAAAAACAAAACAAAACAAAACAAACAAACAAAAAACAATAGATTTAAATATTGTCTGGTATATTTGGGTAGTACTGAAACATGACAATCAATGCAGTTTTTGTAAAGCCATCAACTGTTAGTATTTTGACAGTCACTGTGCTATGACTGACTATATGTTTCTGTTGGATAGAAACTAGTGGTAATGTTTTGACCGAATGACTCGTTTTTGAATCGGGTTTGCTGTGTTTTGATAGAGTTGGTATATGTAGAAAAAGGTATTCAGCATTTTGAAATGTAGAGTTTGTATTTATTTAAGAAAATATGGTTTTGGCCAGAAAATGAACAATTTGGCTAATTGTGTGATGTAGGTGTGTTGCTGTGTTAAGAGTTTAGAAAAAGTATTTAAAGTATTGGTAAATGCTTGTTAGCAATTGAAAAAAACTGTAAGCTGTACATATCAATCATGCCAATAAACATATTGTTTGACTCTGGACAGTGCGTAAATATTTTTTGTCTTCACATTTTGTTACACAAATATAGTTGTGTAACATTTTGAAGTCTTAATTTTTAACCCATTCATCCTGAGGATTTTCAGTAATCGTGCTATACATCTGCTGAAGAATTCGGGCTATTCGCCCAACTTGTCTGGACAAGAATCGGGTCACACACACACACACACACACACACTGAGGCGCGATCGTGCTCGTACCTGGTAGCTGCAGTAAGGAGTCATAGACTTTGCACTGCATCTGTCCGGTGCTCTGATACACACAGGCGCGCCAGAGCCCCTCATACATGGCCTGCGCGGTGATGATGTTGTCTCCGGCGTATGAGGACATCTTCCACTCGGCCATGGCCGTGGAGGCGATGAGACCCAGGAGTCCCAAAAAAGCCAAAGTGTAGCCGAGGAGCTGCAGCCCTGCGTTGGCCATTGCTGGAGTGAAGTGTTGAGTTACAGCTGCTGGAGTGAGTGAGATGCGCGGAGCCGCTCGCGGTGCTGCTGACACATGAATGAATGAAACTCCTCCAGCATCATCATCATCATCCTCACCGGCGCTGAAGCTCCACCTGAAGATCCTCACGCGCCTCCTACCGCCTCCGAGCACTTTCACACACTTGTTCTGTGGAAATGACTAACTGCGACAGTATCAAACCACTTTATTATTACGCTTCCCATGTATGAATGAAATTCATAGAGATTATTTAATAAGGTTACACTTTACAGTAACCCAGCTAACTTTCTGGCAAAGTTCCTTGACTTGTTCGAAGAGAACAAACGTTCTTTCAGTACCGCAAACCCTAGTAAAAACGTAGATTAAAATGCATTTATTTTATACTAGGTATAGTTCGAGCCTTTTAACATATTTACTGACATATCGCTCGAGATTTACAGATGTAAAAATTGTAATTCAACTTTATTTGGAGCAGTACTTGTGCACAATGCACATTTCTTAATATTAAGCCTAGTTTAAGGCGGCCGAACGTCAAACCATGACTGACGTCACAGATAGACCCGACCAATGACCGTCAGTTTACTCGGACACAGAGTTTATCTGAAAGCCACCGACGTCAAAGTGGAATTCGCTTATTTCTACTGGAGCTGCATGTGGACATCAGAGCGGTAAGTAATGACAGTTCTCACATATAATACTGTGTATTTCCAGAGAATAAGCAAGGAAATATGTTTGCTGGGTGTTAAGTAGTTTTCATTAATATTTTTAATGTTAACAGTTAGGAAATCCTTAGCATTAGTTAAAGTATCATGCGAAATGAACATTATTTTACAGCTTTTAATAATACGGGTTAATGAAGGTCAACTCATACATATACTGTAGTTCAATTTGTAGTTCAAATGATTCAAAAGATTGAGCATGTAATCATAGGTGCTAATAATGTCAAAGTAATGTGTTTGATGTCTGAGGGAACACACATGGTGACAAAACCTGGATATTTGGATAAAAGTGTCTGCCGAAAGTTTAGTAAAGTGTTAGAGAAACCTTTAACTCACTTTCAGCATCCAGCAGTGTCTTTCAGTCATCAAGACATAATGTGCATGTGATGAGGTCAAACGTTTTCTTCCTCTCATCGAAACGTCAGCGTATTGAACATTATAACGTGCTCATGTAAATGCAGGCAAGATCTGTTCTTAAATATCAAAACTGCATGTAAGGGAACAAAAAGTGGTCATAAGTGTACCTGAAACTCAGCAGACACGAGGAGACGCAGTGACTGAAACTGAACTGTGGCTTTTCTTTTACCCAGAAGACATGAGCAAACACTGGGCAGCGGTTCTACTCGTCCTGATTCAGCTTCACCGCTGTGGTTGTTGTCCTGATCTGTGCCAGTGCTTCTCGGCTGCAAAGGTCGTCTGCTCGGACGAGTCCATGAAAGCTTTACCTGTCAACATCTCAGCGCAGGTGAGAGAACTGATCGTAGTGACGTCGGGCGTCACGCTTTTGGACGGCCGTTCCTTCAGAGAGAACCTCAGACTTACTAAGCTGGTCGTTCTCAACAGCCTTGTGAAAAAGATCTGTCACAACGCCTTCAACCGTCTGCTTGAGCTGCAGGAGCTGGAAATCAGCGGAAACTATCACTCGTTGACTTTTGACGCACGGACCTTCAGCTCGCTGACCAACCTTACGAGACTGTTACTCAACAACAATAAGGTCAGTCCTCTGGCTGCTGGCGTTTTTGACTCTTTGCACAAACTGGAAATGTTGCAGTTGAGGGGGAACGGCTTGTCATATTTGCCCGGCCTTCCCTTCCGTCGTCTCCACAAACTGAAGGAACTCGACCTGTCCTTCAACCACATCGGCTCCATCTCAGCGGATGTTTTCCAGAACAACTCTCTCCTGAGAACGCTCTCGCTGCAGGCCAACTCCATCTCGCAGCTTCCGGCAGGGATTTTCACTCACCTGGATTACCTGGAGGAGCTGAATCTCCGAAGCAATCCCATAAGCAACCTAAGCGCTGAAACGTTCCCATCCGGTTTGCGCAAGCTGATCCTCAAGAAGAACGCGCTGGCACGGCTGCCCCGCACCATCTTTCACAAACTGCATCACATTACGTATCTAGACTTGTCTCAGAATCAGCTCTCCGAAGTCCCTTCAGATCTCTTTCAGAACCTCATCTCGCTGAAAAAACTGGATCTGTCTGAGAACCGGATTACGGTATTGCCCGGGACTGTCTTCAACGGGCTGTTTAGTATAAAAGCCCTCCATCTGCAGAAAAACAAACTGAGCTCGCTGGAAGCGAACCTGCTGAAGGATCAGCACGACATGGAGCAGCTCTACTTGTCCATGAACAATCTGCAGAGCATCCCGCACGGCTTCTTCGATGACCTGGACTTCCAGTGCATCGTCCAGCTTCACGGGAACCCCTGGCGCTGCGACTGCGGCTTGCAGTACCTCTTTGACTGGCTGAGTTACAGCGACAGGAACGTGGAGGATCTGACGAGGGTTTCCTGCGGAGCTCCTGAGGTTATTCGAGGACACCGGCTGGTGTCTGTGGACAAGGAGCAGCTCGCCTGCGTGAAAAACTCCAGCTCTGAGTTTCAAGGCTCCTCCGTCCCAAACGTTACTGAGATCCCGGTCGATGGCAGCGATGATGGTGCGATTCGTTGCTCACTCCGAGAAGTCAAAGGCACGGCGTCCATTCAGTGCAAAGTCACTAAGTGCACCAGCGTGAAGTTTCAGGCCCTTTTTGAATTTGAGGATGGAAATGGACAGGAGAGTTTCCTAAGTGAGTGGTCAGCGCCTGCGGGATGCTCCAACGGGACTATTTAGGGCTTTTGTTGAACAATACATCTTGTACAGAACTCTTAATGAGTTTCTGCTTTAGTTGTACAAATATGTTGTGGACTTTTTTGTGGACTCTCAGAAAAGCGTGTACCTTAAGGGATTACTGCACTTCCAAAATAAAAATTTCCTGATAATTCACTCACCCCCATGTCATCCAAAATGTTCATATCTTTCTTTCTTCAGTCGGAAAGAAATTGAGGTTTTTTTTTTTTTTTGAGGAAAACATATCAGGATTTTTCTCCATATAGTGGACTTTCTTTGGTGCTCAATGGATTGAAGGTAAAAATGCAGTTTCAATGCAGCTTCAAAGGGCTCCACATGATCCCAGCTGAGGAATAAGGTTGAAACAATCTGATATTTTCTGAAAAAAAAAAAAAAAGTATATCATTTTTATCCTCAAATGCCTGTCTTATCTAGCTCTGGGATGCGCATGCACTCCGGTTCAAGACAGTAAGGGTACTTACTCCTCCAGCTTCAAAATCCTGCATATGAATATCTTGGATGACATAAGGGTGAGTAAATTATCAGGAAATTTTTATTCTGGAATTTCTTAATTCTTTAAGAGCAGGGGTGTCCAGTCCTGTACCTGGAGGGCCAGTGACCTGCAGAGTTTAACTCCAGTCTACCCCAACGCACTTGCCCGGACATTTCTAGTAATCCAAAGGCCTTTGTTTAGCAGGTTCAGGTGTGCTTAAATTGTACTGGAGCTCAGCTCCGCAGGTCAGTGGCCCTCCAGGAACAGGACTGAACACTCCTATTATAGGGGTACAACAGCCTGTCACTGGTGGCATGACCTGCAAAGGGACAACTTTGTACCTTACTTAACCCTAAAGCTGCATACCCTGGAGCAGTGCTTCTCAGGCCTGTCCTGACGACCCCTACACCACTGCACATTTTGTAGGCCTCCCTCACTAGACACGCCCAATTCAAAATGTGCACTTCTTGGGGGGTCGGCAGGACAGGTTTAAGACGTGCTGCTTTAGAGTAATAATATGTACCCTTAAGGTGCTACCAAATACCTTTTAGGATTAAATAAGGGACAAAGGCGTCCCTATAAGGGTACTGCCCCAGTGACAAGCTGTTGTATCCCTAATGGTAAAGAACCCTTGATGAGCTTGTGCTTTAGTTTGCTTGTGGAGTATTTTCTGCAAATCAGATCATAATGCACTCTCAGAAAAAAATGTGCAAAAATTGTACCTTTAGGGGTAAAAAACAGGTTATCAGTGGGGCAGAAACCTTAAAGGGACAACTAAGAGATGCATATCTTAGAGTAGAAATATGTAACCAAAAATTACAATTTGAAGAGAATGTACTTATCCTTAGGCCATCAGAGATTAAGATGAGTTTGTTTGTTCATCAGATTTGTAGAAATGTGTCATTCCATCACATGCCCACCAATGGATCCTCTGTAATCCACAAGTAATCCACACCACTCCAGTCCATCAGTTCACATCTTGAGAAGACAAAAGCTGAAACAAATCCACCATTAAGATGTTTTTAACTAAACTACATTGAGTCCACAATCCATAATAACACTTCCTCCAGTGAAAAAGTGGTCTTGTCTGAATCAGGCAGTGGCGGTTCTACACGGAGGCCTAGGGAGGCCCGTGCCTCTGTAGACATGTGCCTGGCCACCCCTGTGGCCCCCCCGTGCTGACCAAATAAAACAATTATGAATTTATTAAGATTTTACACACGAGCGCCAAAAGCGGAACTAATGCGACGCATCGTTCTACACGGGTAAATTAGAGCGGCGCACCGAAACACTGTGGCGCTG
The DNA here is from genome assembly GCA_036247105.1 of Cirrhinus mrigala. Taxonomy (NCBI): domain Eukaryota; kingdom Metazoa; phylum Chordata; class Actinopteri; order Cypriniformes; family Cyprinidae; genus Cirrhinus; species Cirrhinus mrigala. The sequence goes on along the minus strand of CM070008.1, from coordinate 464,760 downwards.
CTCGGTGAATGAGAGCGCAGCAACAACTAACTAACACTGTATTTGTACAATATACTGTATTTATCATTTTTTTATGGCCCTACCTCTTTTGCACCTGTACTAACTCTTGTACATAATAAATGTTTGTATGATTTTAAAGTAAAATAAAGTTTATAATCTTTAAATATTTTTTAATGTGCCCCTCTGGTTAAACACTGGCCCCTTCTTGGCCCCCCTAGTAAAATTTGTCTAGAACCGCCACTGGAATCAGGAGAGAAATCGGCACAGATCAAGCAGCATTTACAAGTCAAGACAGATCAAAACAGCTCTAAACAAATATGTGGCTGGATTTTGATGTGAGAGACAACAGGAGATGGACTTTTACACTAGAGGAAGCGTTATTATGGATTGTAGACTCAGATTTGAGTTAAAAACGTCTTGATGATGGGTTTGTTTCAGCTTTTGTCTTCTCCAGATGTGAACTGATGGACTGGAGTGGTGTGGATTACTTGTGGATTATTGTGATGTTTTTATCAGCTGCTTGGACTCTCATTCTGACGGCACCCATTCACTGCAGAGGATCCATTGGTGAGACCGTGATGGAATGACACATTTCTACAAATCTGATGAAGAAATCAACTCATCGTAATCTCAGATGGACTAAAGTTGTCCCTTTAGTAGTTCTGCCTTGACATTCTGTCCCAGAACGCTTTGATGTCGAGCTGATTGTGTTCAGTTGTGTATGTTAATGACTAAGCCATGCGTAGGCCAGACTCATCACAGTGGAGAAGCGTGTCGGATGAATCAATGAGAGATAAGAGAGGTGGATGAACTTGTCTTGTGGTGGTCAAAGTACAGTGATGAGACTGAACCACAACATGGTGTTTCAACTGAAACTCTGTGATCTATTGAAATATCCAGTAAATGTGCTGGTGTTCAGGGAATGACGCTGGACATCCCTGACATGTGCTTGCAGTTGCATTCATTCTGCTGTTTCATAAAGCAATAAATAATCATGTGCCACTGGATTTGCTTTTTTGCTGCCATTGTGAGCTTATATCAGGTCTCTGGAGCCTTGAAGCGTGTTTTTAAACTTGTCTCGGCTTGCATTAATATCAGGGCAGCCGCATCTGCTCGCTGCGGTACCGTCAGCTCACCGTAGGTGGCGTATCACGCACAGAAGCGGGACAGGTCATTCCAAACCAGCCTTCATCAGGAGTAATTACACATTTCACAGTGCAGGAACAGGACATTCGAGCAGCAGATGCACATGAAGCGTCGCAGCACAGCGGATCACACACACGACAGCGATGTTCTCCGCTCGTGTGCCGCTCTCTGTCGCCAGGAACCGCAGTCAATCATTAACCGGCTATCAGAGATCACCACACACAAAGCCATGTTATGTAATGCAGCATTCCTGCGCCTTCAGAAGACCAATGAACGGCTGTCTTGAAGAGTCTGGCCAGAGGTCATGTGACTAACAGGGTTCGGTTACACATACGACAAAGAATTAAATGTGCACACTAGTTACAGTGAGCCACCGAATGATGATTGTGTTGCTCAGATGCTGCTCTTTAAAAACTCAGTGCTTGAAGAAATAACAAAAGAGACAACTGAGCCAATAGTTGGCATCCTTATGACTTGATATCTACACTGCAAATAACTATTTTCTCACAGAGCATTTTTGTCTTGTTTTCCAGTACAAATATCTAATTCTTAAAACAAGATACATGTGCTTATCACAATTAGATTTAAGCTGAAAAGAAGCAAAATATCTGTCAGCGGGGTCAGAAAACAAGCCTTTTTTTTGTTCTGTTTTTCTTGTTTTTAAAAAATCAGTCGTATTTTAGAAAGTAAGACCTAATATAGTGATTTTGCGTTTTAAGAAAATTTGTCTTGGTAGGAATGTTTAGATGTTTCTACTGGACAACAAGACAAAAGTAAAGAGTAAGAATTTTTTTTTTTTTTTTTTTACATTTATTTATTTTTTGCATTCAGATCTGAAGCTCAGAACAGTTTGAGACATTGTTGAGATATTCAAGAGATTTATTTTCTGTACGGATGAAATTTTGTTATTAAGTAATTTATTTATTTATTTATTTTCTAAAAAATAGAAAAAAGTTTTTTAAGTTTATTAGTAGTTTTTGTTTTGTTAGGTAAAATCTGTGAAATTTTCATTTTTATATTTTGTTGTTTCATTTTATTAGTATGGTTTGTTTGATTTAATTAAAATCTGTTATTTATTAGTACTTTTTGTTTCCTTTCAGCTGAACTAAACTTCTCAAGATTTATTTTTGAATATATTTAATTGTATTAGTACACTTTGTTTTCTTGGAGTTGAGTGTCAGTTTTAATGCGTTGCTGAAGTGATGAGAGTGTTTATTGTTCCTTATTGAATGTGTTCTAATCACAGTGTATTGATGGTGCAGTGCGTTAGTGTTTGTCTTGAATATCTCATTCAGTTGATCAGTTCTGTCAGCGTGTGTGTGAAGGCATCTGCTGGTATTGTTGCTGTCCCTTCCCCCATCCCTCGTGTGTGTGTGTGTGTGTGTGTGTGTGTGTGTGAGGGGAGGGAGGCTGCATGGGAACAGCCAGAGAATGGAGGTGGAGGGGGAGACGAGAGGAGAGGAGAGGAGAGCAGGGGGAGGATCCAGCGCTGCGGCCGTCTTTCTTTTCACTAACTCTGGAGTTGAGTTTAGAAGAGCCTGAAATGACTAATGAGAAAGCAATGAGCTGCGAGCAGCAGTGATCCTGGACTAAAGTCTGAATCTCCAGCACAGACGGCCTCTTTCCTGCAGTCTGCAGCAGATTTACAGCTAAACTATGACGAGGTGAAGAGAGTTTCCCTCTCGTCTCACGCTTACAAGAGCAGCCACTCTCCACCCAGACAAGGTAAGCTCAGCTCGCTCTCTCTCTCTCTCTCTCTCTCTCTCTCTGTGTTCTTTATAAATCAGTTTTCACACTGCATTTAGTGTTTCTGTGGATTTGATGACAGCTGTATTTAGTGGCTCAGATCTGTGGCTTTTTCACCCTATTTTTTACACTGTGTGTGTGTGTGATTGCACTAATTGAATCGGACAGCTCTGCGTGTGAACGAGCCGCGTGTTGATTTTCATGCCGTAGGAGCCGTTTTCACTTTTCTGCCGTGGGGCGGCTCACAGCTTTCTCTTTCAAAGCTTGATGAGGTTCTCGGTTACGTCTCGTCAAAGGGTTTTTCCCCTAAAAAGTCATCCAGTGACAGTTGAGAGTTAAAGAACGTTGAGATCTCAAGACTTTGTTGATACTCAGTAGGGGGCAAGTTTCTTTTTCTCAGGAGAAACATCTGAGACATTAGCAAAAGTCTCTCGTTGAATCTCAAGGAATAATCGAGGCGTTGTTGATGTGTGGCTGAAGAGAGAGTCGACTGCTGTCCTCAGGGTTGGGCATTTAATGACAAGTGCTGTGTGAAGATTTACTCCAGGAATGTTCAGTGTGTCTCCACCCATCACACACACACACACACACACACACACACACACACAGTCCTGCATTTCCTCTTTCATCTTTACTGCCATCAGAGCCACTTTCATTGACGATCTATTGATTATCTCCTGATCCTCTGTTAGTCTGTCACACTGCACTTTCTCATTTGATCAGGCTGAACGGCGGCTCTGTCGAGTCTTTGTGCTACAGTAATAAATCACAGTCACTTAAATGAGGAACACATGTAATCCATTACAGCGGGAAAGAGAGGGAACGTTTCAGACAAAGGACACACAGATGAAATGTAGCGGATGCGTGATGGAGTGCGTCTGATGCGGAGATCGAGGGGTTAAAGAGCTCTCGACCACGTGAAGAGAAGCAGTCATTTAGAGCAGATCCAGAAACCAACAGGAACCTGCGGATGGTTTCCGCTCGTGGTCTGGAGCTCGGCGCTGCTATTTCTGACAGGATTCTGATGCTGGATGTACGGCATGAACGCCACATTACACTTCATTTCCGTAGTCCGCTTTAGACATCCTACTGACTACGAGTAACTTTGCAACTACATGTCAACCAGCTCTCACTAGACTATCAGTAGACTTCTTGGGTTAGGGTTGGGGTTAGTGGAATAAGCTGACATGTACTTGCAAAGTTACTTATAGTCAATAGAATGTCCATCAGAATAAAAGCAGACAGTCTACTAATACTTTAGTGACTGCTAGTTGATGTGAAGTTCACAAGTGATGTTTAACTATGAACATAAAGTGTTACCAAAGACAAACCCTGACGGTTCAAACCAGATCGTTATGTTCAGTTCTGTGAGACTCATATTCCAGCGTGAGCACCTGCATGTCTCCTCATCTCATCTCATCTCATCTCACTTCACAATGTGGCCTGAAGATCAAGACATTTTCATCCGTCTTCCTGGAAGCTGATTACAGGAGCACAGGAAAAACGGACACTTTAGAGAAGTAAATTAATATTTACACAAGTGTACAGAGTGATCTGAATTGGTTTTCCACTTCGTTGAGGAACAGAGTAATGCTGTAAAAGAGTAGCGCAAACACAGCTTTGACTCCTTCAGTGCACACTGATGTTAAAATATGAAAGATTTCTTTTTCTGGTCTTTTGAACCTTTTGTTCATCTGTGAATTCTGAAAAATAAAATGTATGAGGGTTTCCACAAAAATGTTGGGCAGCACAACTGTTTTCAACATTGCTAATAATCAGAAATGTTTCTTAAGCAGCAAATCAGCATCTTAGACTGATTTCTGAAGGATCGTGTTACACCGAAGACTGGAGTAATGATGCTGAAAATTCAGCTGCGCATCACAGCAGTCAGTTACATTTGAACTGATATTCACATAGAAAACAGCTGTTTTAAGCTGTAATAATATTTCACAATTTTGACTTTATTTATGATCAAATAAATGCAGCCTTGGTGAGCAGAAGAGACTTCTTTCAGAAACACTGAAAAATCTGACCAACCCCTGAACGGTTGTGAACAAAAGCGTCCGTCAAACGCAGTGTTTGTGCTGCGTTGTGTGTGTTCAGGTGGGTCACCTGCTTTCTCAGGTGTGGATTCAGATTTGTGAGCTGTCGGTCTCAGCGTCTGAAGCAGGTTGTTGTGTGAGATCTGGCCATCTGCTGCTCTTCTCTCGTGTGACAGTGAGTGTTGTGTTTCTCATGAATATAGAGCACGTCTGACACGCCGAGGTGTTTGCAGAGACAAACTCGCTTCACGTTGTCCTCTATTCTTCTTCGTTTGAAGCTGAATTGAAATAATTTCACTAAACTCGTTTTAAGATGGTCTGATCGGCGTTGATGGACACGTGTTCGCTGAAGTTCAGCGATTGGGACGCGTGTCCGCTCTAAACGTGTTGCGTGGGTTTGTTGCTGCTCTTGTGTGTCTGATGTAGCCGAAGGCTACAGAAACCCGATCCGGCGCGGCGGTGCTCGCGGAGCTTGTTTTGACAGGCCCGGATCTCAGCGCGCGCGCGCGCTCTCGCTCCTCGTGCCTGCGGGAGCTCAATCTCTTCCTCGGGCCGACACACCTTGATCCCAGGCATGTGCGGCCCACGGCGGGCCTGCGGAGACACGTCCGGAGGAGCCGCCGCGTCACACAAGAAACCGCGCCGGAGATCCGGCTACCGCTCCCGTTTGACCTCAACGAAACGGCACGTTCGGAGTAGATGAGTGAACCTTCAGCATCGGTTACAGCCTCCATGAGCACGTTCAGCTCCTGATGACTCAATCAGGTCCTGTGGTCCTTCTGTTCTCCTGCTTCAGAACATGAAGCTGCCAAACAGACGGAAGATTTCGCTATTTCAGATCAAAGAGCTCAGCTTTAGTCTCAGGTTTTCAGGTGTGTCTTCAGGAACTCCATCTCTTTCTCAGAAGAGGTTGCAGCTTTCTCATGCTCGAGCTTCAGATCAGCGCTGAAGATGTCTGTCCGCTCTGGTTGTCAGTCTCATCGTGAAGTATTGTTTTGGTTTGACATCTTTACACTGCTAATAGTCATGTTAAACCTTTATCAGTTTTCTTCAACAATGTTGTCCAAGTTCTTGAAGCTCACTGGTCTTTATGACAGCATGTTCTAGTTTGTGAGACTTCATAACATCAGTGTCAATACTACATTCAAGCATTTACCAGTGTTGGTGGTAACGCATTACAAGTAACACAAGTTACGTAATCAGATTACTTTTTTCGAATAACTAGTGAAGCAACACATTACTTTCTACACCGTAAAAAATTACTGTGAATTTAACGGTAAAAAAATGTAAAAATGCTGCAGTAAAAATATGTTAAATACATTTACAGTGAATAACTGTAAATTGACATTCCCAGAATTCCCTGTGTTATTTTTTTTTTTGTTTTGTAGAAATAACTCTTTCTTCTTTGTTTTTTTCTTAGCAGTTTTGTACATTAAGGTTGCATGTTATATCTAATGTTGTTAATAAAATTACAGTATTTACCTGTAAATTTAAGTGAAAACCACAAAACAGAAAACGTTGCTACCATATTTTCACGGTAAAATTCTGGTAACCACAGCTGCATGAAAATAGTATTACTGTTTCATATATTAATTATCATTAAAACCGTATTCGATTACCACGATTTGAACAGCTGATGATAAATAAATACTGTACAGCATAAGGCGCAGTTTTAAGTAACAGTGTCATTTGCGCACGGCACGCAGAGTAGCTTCGTTTTGTGTGAAAAGACGGTGGATGTTTTAAAAGAGTGCTAAGGGCATAGGCGCCGATCCTCACGGAAATAATCGAGAACCCACGGAAAAACACCAGATAGTCTCTGTTCATTTTAAGCAATAAGAAATACATTGCAGCTTTTACGACTTTATTCTCATTTTCATAGTTCATTTGAAGCCGTTTCTGGCGTTATTTTAATGGTAAATGTCAAGAGTGCATTATTGTATGAGAGGGTGTCGGCACGAATCCTCTCGGCTTGCAGAGGCTTCCTCTCCCAAATATATAGTGATCATGGCTCTGCGCTCCCTCAGATATTACATATGCACCCTCAAACTTTGTCCTGTGTGCGCGCGAATAAGTGCTTATTGTTAACAGGTATTTATTAAATAATTTTATTTAGTGAAGCGCAACCCTCATAGAAAGAACGTGTGTATTATTTGGTAACTAACGTATTTGCAGTCCGTGGAGGTTGGGCACCCACCGGCAGAAACATAAATCGGAAATTATAATGAATATTTAAATTAATTAATTATATGAATGTACCTCTGAAGGTTCTGACTGTCTTCAGACAAGATTCGATGGCATTTTGTTTTCATCATCTCTGTGTAATACCTAAAGAAGTGTTAAGTGTTCTTAATCGCAATGCTGCTTAATCCACAGAGTTCACGGGAAACAGCTGTAATTCGGCTTTTCCATAAGCGCCATCTGGTGTCACACAGTGGATTTACAGAGACTTAAATTTACATTGTGTGCAGTTTTTGTCAGGCCAAAAAACGGACCGAATTTCCATACCCTGCTGTAGCATAAATTTTGACTGGTTGATGAAAAACAAGCTTAAGTGGATTCTACACATTTAGACAATTCAGACCAGTTATCTAGATTATTTATGGAACAGATAAAATACATATAATAATTCATTAAATCAATTATCATTTTGACTTAACCCTTTTCTTTATTTAAAGGATGAAATGTGAGCTTTATCTTTTTATGAAACTTTTTCACAGCTTTATTTGAAAATTTTACATTTGATATTTGAACATGCTATTAGTTAAACTGTTGTCAGTCGTGTTGTCATTTAAAATCCGGACATCATTGGTGGGCTACTAGTCATTATGGAAACAAAAAGTCATTTTATTTGTTGTTTGTTGATTTTAAATATAAAACTTGAAGTGATTTATGTGTCAGTACTTTTTGAACATTTCCAGAACATTTGAACACTACCGTGATAATACTGATAACCGGGATCATTTTGGTCACTAGAATCGTGATAAGAAGCTTTCATACCGTTACATCCCTAACACAAAAAACAGATTTGGTATTCCTCAAAATGAATAAAAAGAGTAAAATGCAAACCCAACTGCAATAATTAAATATGTTAAATAGCACAAATATCCTTTATGTATTTAATCCCATTTTATTAACTAAAGTCTTTGCTGCTGACCTTTGTTGATGCAATTCAACCAAACTAAAATGTAAAAATTAACATTTGTGCTTCATTTTTTTTTTTTTTTTTTTTTTTTTTTATAGCTAACGGGTGTTGAACTTTTTGTCCTGTGTTGTACTGTGCAGATGTAAATGTACTTTTCCTTCAGCCTGAGGCTTAATTCATTTCACTGAAAGGGTTTGGTGTTGAAAGGGCTTTTATGTTTGCCAAAAATAGAAGGGTGTTTATATATATATATATTAAAAACAAACAATCAAACCCTGCCCAGATTTTAAAAGTAACTTTTTTTAAGGGAGTAATGCAATATTGCAATGCATTACTTTATAAAGTAACTTTCCCCAACACTGGCGTTTACACACATGTAAGCTAAAGTGAGCACAGGTATATATCATCTGTTGTTTTTAATGATCTGACCTACAGTATATTGATACTAAGTTACTGGTATTATTATATATAAATATGTAATATATAGAAAAAAATAATGTGAGAGTGTTTGAGTTAGTAAATCTCATTTAGTTCTCATTTAAATATATATATATGTTGCAAAAGCAAAGTGCTCGTTTTATTTCAAGGCCCAGATGATGGTCTGATGTTGTTGCATTCTAATGACCTTTTGACCCCAACATGAGTCACACACCCTCACTCACACACCACACACACACACACACACACACACACACATTCTTGCATTTGTGGTTTACGGGGACTCTCCATAGGCGTAATGGTTTTTATACTGAACAAACCGTATTTTCTGTCGCCCTACACCTAAACCTAGCCCTCACAGGAAACCGTGCACATTTTAACTTTCTCAGAAAAAAACTCATTCTGCATGATTTATAAGTCTTTTGAAAAATGGGGACATGGGGCAATGTCCTCATAAGTCACCCTCTCCATGTAATACCTATGTCATACCCATGTCATTCTACAAGTTTGTGTCCTGATATGTCACAAACACACACACACACACAAGTTTTGGGGAAAACCTATACAGAAAGCTCAGATATATTGCATACACTTTAATAGACAAGTTTTATGTCATGTCTCCCTTTCAGAAGATCTGTGAAGCATTTGTGAGTTTTCTGCATTTCTACTTTTTCTCTACTCACACGACGCAGTGATTTCGAAAGTGTCCGGAGGCACCTGTCATGTCGGTATATCCTATCGTAGAGCCGTCACGCTGGTTTGGGTCTGTTGTGTTTGTCCGGCTGAAGCAGAGCTCGTCTGGTGAGGGCTGATGGCGGAGCGCCGGTGTTGTGTTAAGCAGCAGAATCTGAGATGGTGAACAGATAAAGCTCAGCGGATGAAGCCGCTCCAGATCCACAGGAAGTCCAGAGATCTGACCGGATAATAACAGAGAGAACAGATGGACAGAAGTGTTATGATAACAAGAATATAACTGACAAATGTGTGAAGAGAAGGACACTTTATACAGGTTTCCTATTAGTAATAGCAACTCACCTGAATGATTCATTATTTTGAAGGGTTAAAAGATTCACAAAATGAATCAGTTCTTTTGAATCTGTTCTTCTCTATCTAAAGGTGTGAAACTGTTTGTGATTCAGTCTGATTCATTCACTCACACTTTATAAACAGGAAACACAAAGATTGCTGGATGAGGTAATATTTACCCCTCAGTCCTTGCACAAAACGAAACTGGCGAATGTCTCCTGTCATTTGTCAGCGATGAAGCGCGCAGCTCGTGTTATATTTCACTAAAACACACATTAGCATGCCTTTTGTTTCGTAGATGCATGGTGATGCATGACTACAGGAATAATTGTGAATTTATTAAAGTACCATATTATACTGTGGTAGCACAGCAGGCTACTTTTCAAATGATTATAAGAAACCTAAATAAATAAACATTAAAAAGAGTAGCTTAACATACTTATTACGGAAATAATAGACTTTAAAAGAATATACTTAAGGCGAATGGAATGTTTCCAGGCACTTAATTGCATGTTATTTACAGTTACATCAACATGTATCTTTATATGTCATTTCATAATCACTTTCATTGTCTTTTAAAATATGGTTAAAACACTGCTGAATGTATTTATTGTAAACTAAAATACATTTTTGTCATTTCTCATCAAACTTGTATGTCATGTATTTAAATATGCATTATCAGTCAAACGTTTTCTTCTCTTCCAAGCCTGAATTTATTTTATCCAAAGTACAGCAATTACAGTAATATTGTGAAATATATTTACTATTTAAAATAACTCTTTTCTATTTGAAAATGTAATTTATTCCTGTGATTTCAATGCTGAATTTTTAGCACTATTACCTGTCACATGATCCTTCAGAAATCATTCTAATATTCTGATTTGCTGCTGGAAAAAACACAAAGTATTATTTTCTTTAATCCAAGCTTTTGAATGCTATAGTGTATAATGTTACAAAACCTTTTTATTTCAGATAAAACCGAAATAAAACTGTATTAAATATTGATAATAATAATAATAACAATAATAATAATAACTGTTTCTTGAGCAGCAAATCAGCATATATTAGAATGATTTCTGAAGGACTGAAGACTGGAGTAATGATGCAGGGATTGTAGGTGGAGGGAGTGAATAACCAGCGCTCTCTCCACCCTCAATACACGACTGATATTATATTATCTGCAAGTGCAGAGTACTTTTAGTGTTTAGTGTTTTAGTGCACTTAAAATCCTCAAAAGTTTATATATAAAAAACTGCACTTGATGCAGTTCCACTAAAGCCTTGTTCAGTGGCAAAGCGACACGATCCTGTTCAGTTTCACTGATGAGCATCACCATGTAGGCGTCTTCAGTGACACGACAATGTTGAGAAAAACTTTATGTAACTTTATGCAAAAGGAGAATGTGAATGGAGAATGCGTGTGATCTGTTTTCTGCTGCAGACAAGTGTTCTCTTGATCTTTCTTGTGCCATTCTTGTGAAGTTCAGGCGTGATCTGAAGGTGCATCTTCTGTCTGCAGATGGAGGAGGGATACGAACTCGACCTCACCTATGTGACGGAGCGCATTATCGCGGTGTCCTTCCCTCAAGACTGCTTCGAGGAGACGTACCTGCGCAACCTGAGAGACGTCACGCGCATGCTCAAGTCCAAACACGCAGACAACTATCTGGTGAGGATACCGGAGAAACGCTCTCTGATGAAGTTCTGTCATTGCGTCATGCATCGCGGGCTTCCGGTCTAGAGGTGATGCTTTTTAACTCGTCATCATTCGTTTTCCAGGTGATCAACCTGTCGGAGAGAAAGCAGGAGCTCGCTAAGATGAACCCTAAGGTAGTGTGGAGGATCTGCCTCGTCAAGTCTGCGATATGATGTCAAATGTGAATGTGTATTTGAACTGAATTGATGTGTGCGTCTCCTCAGACTCTGGACACGGGTTGGCCGGACTTCCACGCTCCTCCTCTGGATAAGATCTGCACCATCTGTAAGGCCGTAGAGGACTGGCTGAACGCCGACCCGCTGCACGTGGTGGTCATTCACTGCAGGGTGAGACGCAGCCCGAACCCGCCTTATTACCAACCACACGTTCAGCCGGGAATGAGACGAGAGCGTGTGATGTGTGTCAGTAATGCACGTTCTCTCTCTGATTCACTAGGGTGGGAAGGGCAGGATCGGAGTGGTCATCTCCTCCTTTGTTCATTTCACAGACGTCTCTGCCAGGTACCTACACTCTTCACATGCTCCTGCAGACCTGCACTCTCAGACGTCAAGCACACAGTACTGACTGTCTTCATCACTTAGTGTTTTAGCGTTTCAAAGCCAGCAAATGTGTCGTTACACTAGCTGTTGTAATGCTGTGGATGGACGGGCGTGCCGACGTGAACGATGTGTTCGTATCTTCCTGACAGTGCAGATCAGGCTTTAGATCGCTTCGCCATGAGGAAGTTCTACGACGACAAGGTTTCCGCTTTGATGACGCCGTCGCAGAAAAGGTGATTCACTTCAAACCCATGAAACGCAAACTCTTGCTTTGCCACTTCTACTTACATTATCAGTTTTCCTTTGCTAAAAATATGAATTTGCTGCAGATGCTGATGATGAAATTGTGATGCTGTCAATTCTTCAAAGCAGCACAGCAGAAAATGACATAAAATGATGTTAATATCAGTGTTCCAATAATATGTGTTGGTAAGATGAGATTGAAATGATCCAAACATATAACGCAACGCAACCCAATGATGACTGAGAGATGAACAAATAAACGTTCCTCAAAAGATGTGAGATGTTTTGGAGGCTTGGGAAGATCATTCCTCCACTGAGGAACAGTGAAGGTAAAATCAAGTAAAGCCAAGCTGCTTCAGTCCATTAAGTGTTCATCTGGAAATACGCCTACAGTTATTCTGACGTTTACTTGATAAAAATCAGTCAGGATTTGACAGCAACAAGACATGTGAAGCAACATTTGTACATCTAACATCTAACATTCGTACATTTATACTAAAAACCCTAAATTCAATCAGACGACAGAAGGCATGGAGTAGGACAGGGTTACGACAGAGTAGCTCGTAAACGAGCACACGTGATCGTTCAGTGTGAGATGAAGCTCTGCTGTTCGTTCAGGTACGTGTGGATCCTCAACAGTCTGCTGAGCGGCTCCATCAAGATGAACACGTCTCCTCTGTTCCTCCACTGCGTCATCATTCATGGCGTCCCTAACTTTGACGCTGCGGGAGGTCAGTGATCTTCTGGACTGCATGTTGAAGCATCTGCATCTTGTGTTGAGTGTTGTTTAATACACAACAAAAAGATGTATTGAACCTGTGGCTAAATCTGTGACTGCTGCTAGATCTTACTCCAGTAAAAGCCTCAAATCAACTCTTAAAGCTTAAAATCCAGCGCTACAACAGATAGAACTGGAGCGGTTTTAAAAAAATAACGCGCTCTCACTCGTGCACGATGATGTTTTTCAGCGTGTCGGCCGTATCTGAAGGTGTATCAGGGGATGCAGGTGGTCTACGTCTCAGGAGTCTAGTGAGTTCATCCGCTTCTGAACATCCTCATCACTGCACGGCTAATGCTGGTTTGATCTGATGACTCACGCTCATGTTTGATTCACCGTTATTTTAGGACCATTGATATGCTATTATAGTTTTTGTAAATATTTTGAATAGTTTTTTTGTTCAGTTTTTTAGTTAGTTGTGCCATCTTTTATTGCATGTTTTTGTTCATTTTTGTTCATTTAATTTTAATTTTTGTTCATTTTTATTTTTTATGTATGCCTATATATTTTTTGTCAATTTTTTTCAATGTATATATATATAGTTTAGATATAGTTGATATAATTTAGGTTATTTTCAGATATTTTAGTACTTTTTGTCATGTTTTAGTTTTAGTAAACGATAATAACCCTGGTTAGACTGAGATTTCTGAATATATTTTGCAGTCACATTGGAGCCGCTCACAGAGGCAGGATCTGTGTCGTGCTCGAACCGGCGCAGCTGCTGAAGGGAGATATTATGGTACAGACAAACTCTGAATAAACACCCAACCAACATTTAGGACAGACATTTGTCAATAACAACTGCACCTACTGAAAGAATTCATGCACTTTGTCATCATTTACTGAACAATAACCTGAAACAGCCTGAAAACCATCCATCAAAGCAGAATATTCTAGAATGTAAAATCAGAGCATGAACAGACAGATGGATCAAACAGATTTGTTTATAAATGCTTTCGACGCTTGATAATGTACAGGAGGATCTCTAGACTTTTAGTGATTTGGTGATCGGATCAGCACTTCTGCATCTCTTCGTCTCAGTGAAGAATACTGTGTTTCTCACCGTTGTGTGTGAATGTTCTCTCTTGTGTCTGCAGGTGAAATGCTTTCATAGGAGCAGTCAGTCTGAGCGAGACGTCATATTCAGAGTTCAGTTTCACACGGGTGCCGTTCAGGCCTACAGCCTCGTGTTTCAGAAAGACGACATGGAGCAGGCTAACAAAGGTCAGCGACGGGCTGTCGACCGCTCCACTCACGGTCGCCCATTCAGGAGCACTGAGTTTACCGACGAGTTTAGCGAACGAGTCTTCTTTGTATGTTTGCTGTGCTGTGCTGATATTCTGATGTTTCCATTTCAGATACTAGATTTCCAGATTATGGGAAAGTGGAGTTGGTGTTCTCTGACGGCCCAGAAAGAATTTCAGGTGGGTTTTTCTGTGTTGTTGTCAGGTAATGCTAAAGTTTCTCCACACTTCATGTCCTGTTTGGCCGTACTCACATGTGAAGCCGTTAACCATCAGTGTGTCGTTCACTCAGGTTCAGAGCGCTGGCAGAACGGTCCGGATGTGACAGTCGACTACATGAGCACAGATTCACTCTCTAAATGGGACTCGTACCAGAACATCTGCGCTGCAGAAGGTAGGAAGATGTGAATGCTTATTTATAAAAGGAAGGACATGTGCTTGAGATTATATGATGCTTGAGGAGCTCTGGATACACAGACACACTCACATCACCTCGAAGATACTCCAGAGATTGTTGTTTGTTTATTAGTAAGATATATATCAGTCATATCGTATATTACACGGTTACCCGAAAATTAATTAAGTCCAGCAGCTTAACTCGGTTTTAAAATAGAAGTTGTACTTAGGATATTGTACGTATCCTGTTTTGCATACACACAACAGTAAGTTCCGGTCCTGGAATTTGACTGGCTTAGTGTTCAGTGCTAATTTAAAGGTCTGACAGGATTTTACAGTCATTCTTTCTGCAGGTTTGCACTACTGTGGTGACAAATGACTGTTTGAGTGAGTCACTGAATCATTTACTCAACTGATTCATTCAAAACTCCACAAGTTTGGCATCTTGATTAAAACCCAAACATTCCATCTTTTTTTCTCCATCTTTTAAAAGCACCACCTGTGTTTACCATTGCTTTACCTCGTTGTCTGTCTCTGTATTTTCATTTGCACTTCTGTAACAGAATCTGGGATTTTTTCCTATGTAACAGGTCAGTCATGGTCGCATAACAGCTAAACACCCCCTGGCACAACCTGTTACAGTAGCCACGCCCCAGACTCCGTCTGTCACAGTAGCCACACCTCTAACTCAGCCTGCTGCTGTAGCCACGCCCCAAACTCAGCCTGTTAACTCAGCCTGCAATCTTAGCCACGCCCCCAAACTCTGTCTGTCACAGTAACCAGCAAAACGATATTTGCTGATACCTTAAAACATGCTGTGATATGATTATGATTTGATTAGATTCAGGGATTTGTATTACATTTTAGTAAATTAACTCACAAATCCAATCAAAATCTAACATTTAATTGAACTTTCTGAAAACTACAAATCCTGCATCCCAGTTGGGGCACGCACAACAAAACTACACTTTAGTAAAATAAAAAATAATAATTATTATTATTATTATTATTTATTTATTTATTTAGAAAATAGGTCACATCTGAATGTAAGTTAGACTGGATCAAAATTGCAGTTGTTGAAAGAAAAACACGAAGATATATTGCATTACATTGCATCAGTGTGTAAGTCACATTTTATTATGGATAATGGATTTGTTTTTTCAAATCCCATCAGACCGTATCAATGTATTTTCACACCTCTACTGTAGAACCCTTTTTGGTCATTGTAAAGCACAGGCAACCTTCCTTCAGTTTTATGATATATCACATGTGTGTGTGTGTGTGTGTGTGTGTGTGTGTGTGTGCTGCCTGAGCTTGTCTTAAATGATTTGTTGTTTTGCATAGTTGGCCAACATTCAGTCTGTGTCTTTTTCTGTACTGTGGCTTTGCTATTTTACACACACACACACACACACACACACACACACACACTCTCTCTAAAAACCACCCCGTGAGTCCATGCGTCTTTTTCTGACTGCGGTGAGGCCGATGGCAGGACTTCATGTGCGCTGCAGAATTCACACCCTTCTCAAACTCACAAACACAAGAATAGTCTGGCCAAAATCACAGGTCCCCCACAGCTGTTTTACATAAAACATATTCATGGAAACAAGTTCCAGCACCTTTAATGAAGAGGGTTTGATCAAGCACAAACAGACGCCTCACTCCGAGCAGCATTCCTGCGGCAGACACCAGGCCCTGTTTTCACATGCAAACGCTGAACTGACTTAAAGCTCACACAAATTCAACAACTCTGTCCTATCACTGTCCTGAGCTCTGCGTCTGTCTGTGTGCCGGTCCAGGGGTTACAGGAAACCATCAGATAATCGTAGCATAGCACTGTCTGTGCGGGCAGAGTTTGCAGAAATAACAATCCTTTCACAGTAACGATGACACCATAAATAAATAGTTTAAATTTAGTGGTGTTTCCTCAGGCGAGTGCAAGTGATTTGAACAAATCTAGACCTCGTATGAAACTCCAGTGTAAAGCTCGACCCCAGGAGAGTGTGATGAGCTTTACTAAATGATCAGAAAACAGCTGAAAAAATCCCACAGATGCACAATGAAGGAGGAACGAGAGCCACATCCACAGACCAGATGATCAGTAAGGAACTGATTCACACCCTCAGACAGGAAGAAAACACCTAGAAACCATCCAGAACTTCTTAGCAACCACATTGGCCACAAAAACTGAGCATCATAGTTGGACAAGAATGTAAACATGGCTTCGTAATTTGGGCTGCTATTGGAGCACAGCCAAGATGAGCGTGGTCTGAAATGAAGCTCTTTGACAAGGTTCAGTCCTGCTCATTTGATCAGTGTTGCTGGTGTGGGTTTGTCAGTGCGGTGTTGGTTTAGCTGATCTGTGGTCAGTCTTGTTGACTCACACAGTTGTGATGCTGAGGCTTTGGCAGGAAAACGTCTGGAATTGTAATTATAATGTTTTGTTTATGCTGGCTAATTCTGGCTGCTTTTGATGACAAAACACAAGACGAACACGTCTGGAAAACAGAAAATAAATTTATATTTGTACAAACTTCAGATGAAACGGTTCAAGTCTGGCGCAACACGCTGACACAGACCGAACGAGCTGAGATGAACTGGTTTCTACATTGAGCAGCTTTAAAGAAATATTCTGGGTTCAATACAAATGTTTCTCTATCGACTGCATCTTTCTGCACTCTCTCAAATAAAGCTTCCAAAAGGTTTTATTTTGTGGTGATTCCACAGAAGAGCCATTTGGAGTTCCTCAAACAATTTAAAGAAATCCACATTTGAAGAAATGATTAAGACACCTTACAAATGACAAACACTTTTTACAAAAGCATTCACAGAAGTGCTTTAATATGATCAAGAACTTCACGTTCCTGCTGTTAAACTCTAAGTTACTTACTTCAGCTGTCAGTGACTCTAAACTGGACTCGTTTTAGGCTGATGGACACGTCAAGCGTATCTTCTCTGTTAATGAACGTTAGATCTGGACTCGCGCTGAAGCCGGGCCGTTCCTGTAGCTCTGAGCATCTGTTTCTGTGTGTTTCTGCAGCGAGAGAGCGAGTGTAGGATGTGAGCGTCTGTTAATTGAAGGCCTGAATGACGTGTTTAGTTGTGGAAGAGGTTTGCTTTTATCTTCAGATCGATGAGCTCTTCTGCTTTGTCATTTCGTGTCCCACGCTTTTAGCCTGGATCTTCTCATCTTCACAGGACCGGCGTCATTTCGGAGTCCCTTCGTGTGACATTTCAACTGGTGTTTAACTGGTTCTTTTCAGTGGTCTTTAGAAACTGACTTTCTTTCACAAAATAAAGACCGTTATCACATGTTGTAAAAATATGATGTTCAGTTTACAAAAAGAATAAAATTATTTATGCAAAAATATAAGCATATGTGATGTGTCACACAGGGACAATTGGAAATGTTCTTTTACAGTTTTTTACTGTAAATTATATGGTAATTCATAACTATTACTTGCAAACAACAACCATTTGATAATATTTTGAAGTAAAATGGCAAATACAATGATACAAATTAATAATTTAAGAATTTTCCACTGAAAAACACTATTGCTCAACCACTAATCTGAATACAAGAGAGCGTGTTTCCCTCCCAGCTTTAGGAACAATCCTGAAAATAAGTGATAACACTAGTAATTAAACATCATCGTTTTGGGAAAATTAGTAAAACGTTGTTACTAACAACATGCAATTTATGACACAATTTATGTAACCTAATAATGTAGACAAAGCAACAATGTCTGTAGTGTTTTTGCTGCTCCTCACCTTCCCTTCAGAGGAGAGGCGTGGTGTCAGATAACTGTTCCTCGGCTCCACCCCCTCCTCTCATGCTCCGCCCCCTGTGTTTACATTCCAATCTCCATATATGGAAGAATAGCCCCACCCCTGAGTCTCAGTGAACTAACTCAACAAGAGCAGATGAACAGCATTACTGGAGCACATACACACACCTGTGAGGAAAAAACGCACCAATCACTGCTTCACTGCATGCAGAGAGGAGATGTGAGTGTGAAGTGTGAAGTTGTGAATGCCTGTAGACTGGATCATTTGCAGTAAGTGAATCAGTCTTCATCATCTTTCTGCTGTTTTCAGCTAGCAGGCACTCAATGGTCATCAAGCTGTTTACTCTTCACTCAACACATCAGTAACTCATGCGGCTGAAGCTGTTGACCAGTGTTTAATGTAGGGTTACTGTAGGTTTTCATCAGGCACGTAGTGGTTAGACTTTCTCATAATTACAGAGTGCATTAGTGCCATCCACTTTTTTAGCACTGCTGGTTCTGCAAGTCGTTTTTCCATTCATTTTACCATAGAGTTTTCTTTTTTAAAGTCTTTTGTTATAATGGTTATAAGACAGGAACCAAACCAACAGCATCATGCCTAAACAATTATTTTAAAAATAAGCATAGATACAACGTGTGTGACCGTGAGAAACTCTGTCATTTAGATTGTGAACGGCTAACTAGTATCACTAGTGCTGTAAGCCGTCTGAGGTTTACTGCAGATCACTGGAGAAAGGTCAAAGGTCTTGTGATCACAGAAGCTGAACAAACGCTTTCTGGTGGAAATGCACATCAACATGTTGAAAATGTTAGATGGTGCTGTGCGTATTATGCTCTTATGAGTAAATGCTGTTACGCTTTAATTCACATTGAATGCGCTTTTCATTTGGTGGATGACGGTGAACGGCAACAACGATCCTTTCACCGTTTGCACAGTGTTGTGTTTGTGATCAGCGAGTCACGTTCCTCTCCTCTCTCCAGCGGCTCCTCTCCAGCCTCCCGCTCCCACGCTGGAGCGCTGCTCGGTGAGGAGGAACGGCAGCAGGAGCGCCACTCTCTCCAGAGCGCAGCAGAGCGCCTCCTCCAGCCCCGACCACACGCTGTCGGCCAGCACCGACTCGGGCCTCTCCAGCGCCTCGCTGCGCACCGACTGCTGGCCCAAAACCCCGCAGCCCAGCCAGCAGGAGCGCGCGGAGCTCAAGCGGCTGCTCGGCGGCTTCGGCCTGGACGAGATGAGCCGAGGCTGCGCCGTGCCGGAGCCGGCCGTGAGCCCCGCGCCGGTCCTCGTGAACGGACGCTCGCGGCCAAAGGAGCGCGAGACCGACATCCTGGACGACGAAGTGCTGACCTCACGGCACGACCTGCACAGCGTGGACAGTCTGGGCACGCTCTCCTCGTCCTATCACAAGAGCAGCCAAAACTCGTTGCTGTCCGACGGCTTCGGCAGTCCCGGCCGCGCAGACGAGCCTCAGACGCACGCGGCGGCCGCGGACGAGTACGAGCGCAGGGCCGGTTTCGTTCAGAGGAGCGCGCCGCTGGCCGTCGGCGCTCCGGCGCTCGCCGTGAGTCCCAGACACGCGTTCCAGCACGCCGGATACTCCACACAGACGTGGGTCCATCAGCAGCAGCTGGTCGCCGCTCAGCAGTACTCGTACCTGCCAGAGGAGGACGCCGTCGAGGAGCGCTTCCACAACAACATACAGGAGCTGCTGCCTAAAGCCACCGGTGAGCAGAATGAACTACATTAAGACTTTGATTTATTACTGCTTCACTGATAAGGTTCCCTCAAATTATTTTTAATTAAAGGAGTAGTTCAGCCAAACATGAAAATGTGCTCACACTCAGATCAGATCACACTCAGAGTTTATTTGTTCATCAGATTCGTAGAAATTCGTGTCATTCCATCACTGTCTCTCCAATGGATCCTCTGCAGTGAATGGGTGCCGTCAGAATGAGAGTCCAAACAGCTGATAAAAACATCACAATAATCCACAAGTAATCCACACCACTCCAGTCCATCAGTTCACATCTTGAGAAGACAAAATGAAGTCCATAATCCATAATAACGCTTCCTCCAGTGAAAAAGTGGTGTGGTCTGAATCAGGAGAGAAATCTGCACCGTTTACAAGCTAAAACAGTCCAAAACAGCTGCAAACACACATGTGGCTGGATTACTTGTGGGTTATTTTGATGTTTTCATCAGCTGTTTGGACTCTCATCTCATGAAAAATGTTCTGTCCCTTTAATATATTTAATTAATTTAATTATACATAAAAACATTTGTACAAAGTAAAAAGATACATGAGATTATTTATAAAGACCATACTTCATATATTTTCTTTGATGCCATTTTTTTTGGGAATTTTATAACTTAATTTAACAATAAACAAAAGCTAATCTAGCAATTATATAAAAGTAGCATTCTTCTTGTAATATAAAACATTTTGTTAGGGTTTAATTTAGTTGAATTACTATAAAAACTAATATGCACTGAAAAAAAAAACTAAAATACTAAATATAGTAAAACTAACAACAAAACTACTAACTCATCTAAAAAAAAATGTTATACGTTAAATCAGGTAGCAGTAGCTCTTTAAGGTAACAGTTGCAGAATAATACTTTTTAGCTGTTTATTGTGTTGTTGTTGTTGTTGTTTTTTTTTGTTTTTTTTATATGCATCATAGTTTCTGTTATATATTAAACATTGACCAAAATAATAAATGAAATAAATCCCCAGATAATTTCAGCAGTCAGTACCACTAGTGTTCTGCACATGAGCAGTGCAGTGCTTAAACAAAACTGTTTCTTTTGAACTGTAAACTAATTTTCCATTAGATCAGTATAAAACAGCACTTGAATGAATGAGGCGGTTGTTTCTGTCATTTCAGTGCAGAACATCTGTCCGTCGAGTCCAGCGATCTCTCAAAGTCAAGACGTGGACAAGAAACACGACGAGGAGTTCAGCTCTCTGACGCTGGACATCGATAACTCCATCCACCAGCTCAACCAGCTCATCCTGGACCTGGATCCCACATTCGTGCCCATTCCCACCAAACCCAGCTCGATCAGCAGAGCCGGCGGAGCGGACAGTAACGGAATCACGCAGACGGACGGCGGCAGAGACGGGACTCGTCAGATGGGTGAGATCAGCTACACGAGTACCCATGAAATACCGACGCTTTTCTGCTGCAACTGTAGTTTTTGGTAGCGTAATAATCCTAAAACCTGGGAAATCACCTGAGAAAAGTGTTAACTGACCCAAACAAGATCATTCTGTCTTCATTTACTCGTCCTCATGTTGTTCAAACTTGTATGACTGTAAAAGGAAATTTAGAAACACTTTATTTTGTGTCCTTGTTACATGTTACATGAACAGTACTTACTTTTATAATAACAATTAATTATCTGTAAATACAAGTAACCCTAAGACAAACCCTAACCGTATAGTAAGCACGTGTAATTAATTAATATTCCTCAGAACTTAAATGTATAATTACACTGTAACAAGGACAGCTTAAAAAAAAGTGTGACCAGAAATGTACTAATTCTTTGTTACAGTGTAATTATGCGTTTAAGTACTGAGGAATAACTGCATGTATTTATACATGTATATATGTTTAGGGTTAGGATTAACTAGTTGCTTGGTAGCATGCATATATTACTAGCATACTGGCTGTTTATTAGTACTTATAATGCACATATTTGTGGCTTATTCTGCATGAGCATATGTTAGATACCTATTTTAGAACTACCTTACTAACTATTAATAAGCAGCAGATTAGGAGTTTACTGAGGCAAACGTTATAGTTAATAGTTTGTTAATAGTGAGAACTGGTCCCCAAACTAAAGTGTGACCGATGTTTTTCGTGGGTTCATCAGCTTCAGTGATCTGTGAACTTTCACACAAACAAATAAGGCTTGTGATTGTGTAAATATTCAGATTTAATGTAATGGGTTTTAAACTGAAACATTTGATTAGAAGCTCAGATGTTTATTCAGTAAACTAGGGTATGTGGAGATCAGTACAGAATAACGCACATTGGTCGTTATCATAAAATAAGCCCTGTAAGAGTAATCGGGGGCATAAAGCAGATGATTTCCATAACAACTAGACAAATAAAATGTGTGAAGAAGTCAACATCACATTCAGTGTCATCTTGACATTTACTGTGCTGTACTGATCAGTTGCTGATCTTTTGAGGAATGATCTCCTCAGGAGGGTTAGGTTAGCTTGAGGAATGGAGTTATGACTCATTCAATAAATTAAGACTTTTATTAGTCCACATGAGTCATTTCCAGACCGTCTGTGGAACAGCTGTGACACACACACACACACACACACACACACACACACGTCTTCATTTGTGATCTGAGCCAGAGCAATCAATCCATGAGTGTTCGGTCTGATCTGAGCTGCAGTTTCATGAGCAAACACACTTTGTTATAGTGATTGTTCTTGTTATTCATTGATGGTTTATGATCATGATTATAGTGATTACAGTCATTGCTGGGGTAATGCATTACAAGTAACACGAGTTAGGTAATCAGATTACTTTTATTCAAGTAACTAGTAAAGTAGCGCATTAATTTTTAATTTACAACAAAATATTTGAGTTCATTTTTTAAATAATTAATGCTATCTCCTTTGCCCATGTATTGACTGACAGCTCTCCTGTCTCTGTGCTGAGAGGAATCATGAGTTTCCTGCAGTCTGAGGATTATTTGTTTCACTTTTGGTGTGAAAGGGCCTTTACAGTTGCCAAAAATATAACTTTTGGGTTCTTTCGTTATTAAAAAAACAAATAAGCAAGCCCAACCCAGATGACAAAAAGTAATGCAAAAGTAAAATAATACATTACTTTCCATAAAAAGTGAAGCAATTAGTTGTAATGTTGTAATGCAGTACTTTTAAAAGTAACTTTTCCCAACATGGAGAATGAATCTAGGACTGGTTTAGGACGCAGGACTGTCAGCGGTTCAGTGATGCGAGGAGCGCAGCGCGCAGTGAGACTGATCCGTGTGTGTGTTTATGTCTCATCAGAGCACAGATTCATCATGAGCCCAAAGACGAGCGACGTGACGGAGCTCAGTGGAGCACGAGGACAGACGGCCTGGACACTGAACCTGAACACGCCAGACACACACACACTGACCACTGCTGCCCCGCACACACAGGTGACACACACACATTTGTTTGTCCTTATTAGTGAGGACACTACACAGACTTCTGCTGATTTTCTGTCAGGTTAATGATGTCAGGTAACCTAACCGCTACCGCTAAACTTAGCCATCACACAAACACCTGCAGAACACTAGATTCACATCAACAACATCTTCTGACTGATCTATAAGCCTCTTGAACTAGTGAGGGGCAGTCAAATGTCCCACTAGTGGGTTGGCAAAATATTTCACAATATAAATGAGGACATTTGGTCCAAAACAAGTACACACACACACACACACACACACACACACACACACACACACACACAGACTGTCAGCAAACACTTCTTATTCACTGCACACACAGTCACAATCAATAATAGCCTTGTTATTCCTGCATTAGGTGTGTTGCTAGTTTTCTCCATTGACCGTGTGTGTGTGTGTGTGTGTGTGTGTGTGTGTGCAGCATGTGTTTAGATCAGACAGTGTGCAGTATTCGTCTCTCAGCTCACTGGACACTGGCAGTGACGTGATGCCCTCAACACCAGCCTTCCCCATCACACCACCCACTCCATACGGTAACACACACACACACTAGTTGAGTTTTTTCTTGTTGAGCAGTTCATTAATGGTTAGTATTTTGGTTCAGTTCAACACTTAAGCCAATATTCAGGAGTATCATCAGTGTGCAGGTTTAAATGATATAAAGATCATCAGTGTCTGCACACATCCACGCTTCACCCGCTGTATCTGTCAGTGATTGATCTGTGTGTGTGTGTGTGTGTGTGTGTGTGTGTGTCTCCAGTGAAGAGCATAATGGGTTTTCCACCATACAGACAGACTCCGTCTCCTTCGTTTGGATCCTGTAGAGCTGAACACGGTAAATCACACCATTCACTCACTTCTGATCCGTGTGAAGGGATCTGAGGCTGCTGAAAAACATCGTTGTGCTAATGTTGTTTTAAGATGAGATGTTCAAGTCCATTTTCTAATAATGCACCTGTTTTTATCCAACAATTATTATAAGAGCTGATATAGTTATGCCCAAAAATATTTATAGCTTCTTATGATGATTTTCTAGTGAGCGAATCTGAGTTTGGTTTTTGTTAAATTCAGAATGCTTTATTAGCATGACAGAATTAATGTGTTAGTTCTTCTTCACTAGCTTGCTGGATTTTCTGGTTCATTTACTCTGTTTTTACACTGGTAAGTGACAAATATAGTGTGTGTGACTCATTTTTGCGTGTGGAATCATCACATGTGTGCTCATGGTGCACGCTTTACCTGAGCTGAAGTGTGTGAAAGCGTGACGTGCGTCATCAAATGCTCCAGATGTGTAAATCAAGCGTCCCAAACACACCCCGTCTGTCAGATCAGCTCCGCCTCTAAACTCTGATTGGCTGAGCTGATCGTGATGGACGAGTGACAGTCACGCAGCGTTTCAGCGCATGTGCAGCTGTGACTGCAGTGACACACACCTCATATTCAGTGTTGTCCTGTGAATGTGAGCAGATGTGAGAGTGTCGTGTTCATGTTGTTCTTTCAGAAATAAGAGAGAATGCGGGATTTATGGGAGCTTCAGATGAGGGTTTTCAGCATCACAGACCATACATTGCTGGAGTCACGGCCTTCTCTGACCGGTACAGCTGCATTCATTCATTCATTCAGTCGTTCATAAAGCGAGAGAGAGCGGTATTTTGGTAACTGGTCTCAGTCCAGACCAGGTGTATTTATTGATTTATTGATATATATGATATATTGGAATATTATATACTTTAAAATTAAATGTTACCATGTTGCCATGTTACATTTTAGTGAAATAAACCTTTTATCACTATAAACAAAACTAAAAAGGTCCTACTAGCCTTCTTCAAATCAAGGTAGATAAATAAGACCAGTGACAAATAATAAATATAATAAATAGTCCAGTGACAGTAGTCAAGTCACGTTTATTTCAACAGCACAATACAGATAGCTTCACAATCATGGACAGGGAACAGCTGATGATGACAGTAGTGTGTGTTGTTGTTGATGCAGGTCCGCAGACTGCGTGAGCTTCGCCCCGTCCTCCGTCCCGCCTCTGCCCGCTCCGAACGCCCACAGCTCTCCTCTCAGCGGCCCGAGAGCCCGAGTCCTCCAGCAGACGTTCGAGGAGAAGTTCGGCCTCGGCCCGGCGCTGGAGGGACTGGAGTATCAGCAGAACGTCCTGCTGGCGTCGGACGGCGAGCTCTCGCAGGGTTCGGCGTCTCCCAGCGGTTTCTCCAGTCCTCACAGCGGCAGCTCGCTCAGCATCCCGTTCCCCAGCGTCCTGCCGGAGCTGCAGACCCGAGCGACCGCCGGCGGATCAGACGGGCTCTCCAGCAAACAGCTGACGGTCAAGTTCGTCCAGGACACCTCCAAATACTGGTACAAGCCCGACATCGCACGGGACCAAGGTACGGATCCGATCGCGTGACGGCTGATGGGACGACGGAGGCGTCTGACGCTCGTCTGACCTCTTCTCTGTTCTCACGCAGCTATCGCCGTGCTGAAGGACAAAGAGCCCGGCTCGTTCGTCGTGCGGGACAGTCACTCGTTCAGAGGCGCGTATGGACTGGCCATGAAAGTGGCCACACCGCCGCCATCGGCCCTGCAGAGCAGGAGAGGTGAGAGACGATGAGCGGATCGGGGCGTCACTCGCACATAAGCGCGTTCACATACACGATCAGTGCCGACACAGCAAACATACGAAACGTATGTCACATGTTTGACGGTTTCATACGATACTACCGTCACTGCATGAAGTGCTTTACTGTGTGTGACCCTGGACCACCAAACCAGTCATAAGAGTCCATTGGAAATCTGAAAGCTGAATAAATAAGCTTTCCATCAATGTATGGTTTGTTAGGATAGGATAGGGTCAGGGTATATTTGGCCGGGATACAACTATTTCAATATCTGGAATCTGGGGGTGAAAAAAATACAAAGAAAATCACCTTTAAAGTTGTCCAAATGAAGTTCTTAGCAATGCATATTACTAATCAAAAAAGTAATTTTAATATATTTATGGGAGGAAATTTACAAATTATCTTCATGAAACATGATTTTTACTTATTGATGATTTTACTTAATATGTGATTTTTGGCATAAGAGAAAAATCGATCATTTTGACCCATACAATGTATTGTTGGCTATTTCTGCAAATATACCTGTGATGTTTAAGACTGGTTTTGTGGTCCAGGGTCACATATACATCAGATAATCACACCAGCCTTCCCTTATGAAAAAGAAATGTGCTTTAGCGTACTTTAAAAAAAGAGTACTTATTATAGATAATAATAGAATAATATACTACTTAAACAGAATATATATATATATATATATATATATATACGTAGTTTATATTAAATGCAGTTACATGAACTTTGCTGACCCACTTAAGCAGGACTTCTGTACATCTTTATATGTATTTTCATTACTTTTATTGTCTTTGAAATATGGCTAAAGTACTGCTGAATGTACTGACACGCATTTATTATTAAACTAAAATATACTTTCATGTCATTTCACTATTCAAGCTTGTATGCCATTTTTAATGATAATTTTAATAATAATGAAGTTCCAGTTTAGTTCATTTAAAATATTAACTTTAAATGTTGTAAAATTATGATCAAGTACTTTATATGCGATTTAGTCTGTTAGTCATCAAAATAAGTGTACTTCTTTAAAAACATTAATAGATTATTAAAACAATTATTTAAAATGTAAACTTAATTTTACATTATTTGCATTTTTTAAAGTTTACTGAAGTGTGTTAAGAAACAGTCATGAAAGAGTCTGTCTTTAAGTCACTCAAGCGGCGTATGTTATATATCTGCAAGTACAGCTGTGAAGTACACTAGAAGTGCACATTTGTTACGGTTAAGTACACTTGTTTTTCAGTAGTGTAGCGCTGATGGAGCCGTAAGCGTCAGCTGTAATGACATACTGCAGATACGTGCTGCTTCACAAGCGCTTTAGTGAGTGTGAAATCAGAGCTCACTCTTACTGTGTCTCCTGTAATTCCTCAAGAAGAAAGTGAGGCAGTGTCTGAAACCTGAGATCAGAGTCAGATCATTGTTATAGACGCTATTGTTGACGTGTGTGTGTGCGTGTGTGTGTGTGTGTGTTGTCAGGAGCGGATCTGTCCAGTGAGCTGGTGCGGCACTTCCTGATCGAGTGTTCGCCGCGGGGCGTCCGGCTCAAGGGATGCCCTAATGAACCCTACTTTGGTAAGTCCAGCAGACCTGTGACTGATTCATCCTGCTGTGTGATTCACTCACTCACACTGAAGTGTGTGTGTGTGTGTGTGTGTGTGTGTGTGTGTGTGTTGCAGGCAGTCTGAGCGCTCTGGTCTGTCAGCACTCCATCACTCCTCTGGCTCTTCCCTGTAAACTCATCATTCCTGACAGAGGTATTCATCGCTTACTGTTCACAACAACCATCAACATCACTGCTGTTAATATATATATATATATATATATATATATATAAATTATATATTATATATACACACACACACACACACACAAATGACAAAAGCACACCAGAAAATTAGCAAAACTTGAAAAATGAAAACTGAAAGCAAAAATAAAAGCTATTTAAATTAATAAATACTATAACAGTATATAAATAATTGTAACGGAGCGAGGGAGGCGTGAAGCGAGCGGATCCGTATCCAAAGCTTTATCGTCGTTAGACAAAAACATGGTCAAAAACTGGCAGGGTCGAACAATACTCCAATACTCGGCGAGATGCAAGGGGAAGACCGAGGCTTATATAGAGGGTCTGATTGGATACAGGTGTGTACGAGCAATCAGCGCAATGGGTGATGGGAAACGTAGTCCGGGGTGTGATGCAACAGTCTGTGTAATGTGAAATGCACAGGCGACCTCTGGTGGTGGGCAGACCGGACAGGATTCATAACAATAATATACTAATATAATACTAGTTCTGAGGGATTGAAGCGCTGGTAAACCTGAAATATTGGGCCGCACAACTGTTTTCAACATTGCTAATAATCAGAAATGTTTTTTGAGCAGCAAATCAGCATATCAGAATGATTACTGATGTGACACTGAAGACTGGAGTAATGATGCTGAAAATTCAGCTTTGATCACAGAAATAAATTACAGTTAAACAGATATTCACATAGAAAACAGCTGTTTTATACTATAATAATATTTCACAATATTACTGTATTTTTGTTTAAATAAATGCAGCTTTGGTGAGCAGAAGAGACTTTATTAAAAAACTTTTAAAAATCTGAAGACTAAGAGAGATCCCAGAGAGACTGGTGCGGGCTCTGATCGTGTGGCTGTTGTTTCTCCTCAGATCCTCTAGAGGACGCCGTCAGCGCGTCGTCACAGTCCATCACCAACTCTGCAGCCGAACTCCTCAAACAAGGAGCAGGTGCGTCCAAAACCATACGCAGTAATGAAAACTGAGCCACGATCGCTCAGTGATTGACCTCATAATCTCGTGTTTTCCAGCCTGTAACGTGTGGTTTCTGGGTTCGGTGGAGATGGAGTCTCTGACGGGGTATCAGGCGGTGCAAAAGGCCACCGGTGAAATCCTGAGCGCCGACTCGCTCCCGTCCTCCACCGTAGTGCACTTCAAAGTGTCCTCGCAAGGAATCACGCTCACCGACAACCAGAGAAAGTAAAGCAGCTCTCAAACATTCATGCATCTGACAGACACATGTGACGAAACTCCACTAACACACACTTTCTGTCTCTCTCTCTCTCTCTGTCTCTGTCTCTGTCTCTCTAGACTGTTCTTCAGGAGACACTACGCCGTCAACACCGTCATATTCTGTGCTCTCGACCCGCAGGACAGGAAGTGAGTCCAAATCCTCGATCGCTGGCTTCAGATCATTTACAGTCTGCTCATATTTCTGTTTAATCTCATGTTTCTTTTTCATTGTTTCTCTGTTCATTCACAGATGGAAACGAGAAGGCTGCTCCTCAGCAAAGTGAGCATTTCAATTTTTATGTGTTTGTGAACTAAAGCTCAGTTCCCTGGTGTTACAGGACTTTATTTAACTCATTAATCAGAGGAAGAGTCTGTTCACATGCTGCTTTTTTATTTCAGTGAAATGAATGTACTATATTTTAGTCTGATAATGGTTTTTATTTAATATTTTGTATTTTAAGGTTTTATTGTACTAAATTATATCTATGGATAGTTCTAATCTGTGCATCACCTCTTTTTGAGCATAGACCTGAAAATGAAATTTCCATCTTAAACTGTTGTATATGTTAAAGTCTTTGAAGCACAGACTTCGGTTTGATCTCTTTTTAAAGAAGACACTTGGCAAATTATTGCAGCAGTGGAAAAGAAACTTATGTGAATTTGTTATGAAAAAGGCACAAAAATGCATTGACAATTTTCTAATTTTTTATGAAGAATATAATTTCTAAAACATGTTTTACTCTGAAACTGTGAGGAAAATCAAAGTCTGAATCTAAACACGTTGTATTCCAAATCTGAGGTTGATATCGTCAAAAATGAGCTTTCAGTAAGAATTAGTTCGGCTGCAGTACCAAATTCACCCCCCATTTTTGACCAGTGCAGCCATTTACTATAACACCATTTAACCTTTTTCAATCATATCCATATTTACTCAGCAAGTGCCAAAACCTTTACTAGTTTGCACCATTCTGATAAAAAAAAAATAAAATGTTTTGGTCAGAAGTGACTGAAGAGCAGCAGAGGGTCAAAGCAGGCCTTTGCTAAACTTGTTCCTCCGTGGCAGGATCTTCGGGTTTGTGGCGAGGAAAGCGGGCAGCAGCATGGAGAACGTGTGTCACGTGTTCGCGGAGCACGACCCCGAGCAGCCCGCCAGCGCCATCGTCAACTTCGTCTCCAAAGTCATGATCGGCTCTCAGAGGATGTGATGAACGAGGAGTCCCGCGTTCGTCTGAGGTTCGTCTCACAGGTCGACGGAGAGCTGAACGCGCCTTCAGAAAACCAGCATGTACAGTGTTTGTATATTTGTGTATTGTAAGTGTAAGTATGGTTTACACAGACCCGAACAGAATCACTCTCATTGGAAATAAATCTCAACATATGTGTTTATGCTTTTTTAAATTATTTCTAGTATTTTATGTGTAATGGATCTCACTACTGATGACATAAAACCCAAAAAAATCTTTATAATGTGCATTTTAGATATCTATATATTTAGTATTTTTAATTTTTTTACTTGCAAATGTCTATTACATGTGTCAAGTTGTTTTCTACAGAAAATCATATATATATATATATAAAGGTGAAATGCATGTGAAATAGTTTCAGATGTGTTTAGTGGTGATGAATGAATATTTCTGTCTTACTGGTCTCTGACTCCAGTCTGACAGCTCTGACGCTTCTTGTATCTTTTCTTCTTCATGTCATGATGCTGTTTTTATATAAAGTGATGACAGTAGGAGTGACTGTCATGTAGATTCAGTCGTGTGTTGCACAGGAGTCTCTGTATAATTGTGTTCAGAGAATCGGTTTAATGATTGTGTTGTTCTGTGGACTCTTATAAACTCATCTGAACAGATCTGATTTGTCATCATACATCAGCAGAGCTCAAATCTACTGACTCCATTCACACAGATAACTGCTGAGGGCTCTGATTATTTATTCTTGATTTTAGTCCATTCACCGGTGATTTTCAGAAAGTGAAATGAACCACACACACACTCTCTAAATATTGAACAGAAATGAGGAAGTTTCTTGTATTTTTTAGTTTTTGGTACCGAATGTCTGTTCATGTACGTCATCTGCCTCCATCAGTGGCAGAATCTGAGAAATAAAGAGTACAGGCAGAAATGATTCAGTTTTATCAATTCAGTTTAAGGCTGCAGATTTGATGAACATCTGTATTATCTGTGACATCTGTCATGTCATGTTCATTTACTCAGATCAGGATGCAGGCAGCGGGTCGCCGTCTACATACGCTACAGCATTGTTTTCTCGTACAGGTTAAAAGTCTTAG
This sequence comes from Cirrhinus mrigala, assembly GCA_036247105.1. Taxonomy (NCBI): domain Eukaryota; kingdom Metazoa; phylum Chordata; class Actinopteri; order Cypriniformes; family Cyprinidae; genus Cirrhinus; species Cirrhinus mrigala. Next base: position 433,342 of record CM070008.1, on the reverse strand, counting down.
TATGAAGGGGTTTGTTCATGTTGTTCAGACTGTGTGATTGGTGGCTCCTCAGAACAGGTTTCCACTGCTCCGGAGTCCAGCATCTGTGCTTTACACACTCCATCATCACACACTTGGCATTGCATTTGGTGATGTGAGGCTTCATGCAGCTGTTCGGCTCTGAAAATCCATCCCATGAAGCTCCTGCTGATATTAATGCCAGTGTAAGTGTGCATCTCTTCAGATCTGGAATCAGCAGAGCGTTGGTGACTTTCAAGCCCTCGGTGAGCCGCTCTGTGGTTTCATGTGGTCTTCTGCTTCACGGCTGAGATGCTGCTGTTCATAAACGCTTCCACTTTCCACTAATACCAATTACAGTTGAGCGTGGGATGAAATATCAGGGATGAAATTTCACAAACTGACTGACTGCATTATCCTTCATAATGCAGTTTGTTTTCACCAGTGTTTGTAAATGCAGACTGTTTGGCTAGTGCTTGATTTTGAACACTGTGGCGACGGGTCTGATGGAAACGCCTAAATTCAGTAATTAAAAGTTGTCTCGGTGCTTATTAGGTGTTTCCCAAACGCATTGTGTTGGAACAACACAAATGTTTGTCACTGGACAGTTAAAGCTAATGCTCAGCATCGCTCGTGTGGCCAGAAACCACCAACTGAGGATGAACGTGATCACGCCGCTTTAATGCATCACTGAAGGAACTTATCAGGTATTTCTTAAAGAAAATGTTAAGAAAATGTATGAAAATGTCAGAATTTTGAGAAACAGCTGATGATCTCTTCCACCAGTACTACTCCACAAGCACAAACAAAGGCTAGAGCTCCTATTTAAAAACGTAAAACTACAATCTGATTTTCTTTCTCTTTTTTCTGCTCTAGCTGATTCTTTAAACGTCACATTGCGTCCTGCAAATGTTGTTGACTTTTATGACAAAATGCCACTTGTTTGTAAGTTACCAAAGGTTTCTTTGTATATTAAAAAATGGAAAACGTCATATTCTACAACTGTTTAACTTATTTTCTACTGATGCGCTGAAGCTACTGAATGCTTATTTCACAGCATTCAGCCCCGGTTTCACAGACAGGGCTTAGCCTGGCATCGATGTTGAGGTGCTGCATTACTGCCACCTACTGTGTTGGAGTGTGGACCAGCGTTTACCCATTAATGCTACACTGCACCACACACAAAATATAACTTACAGTTACCAAATAAACCAGTCCTCATCCCTGTCCACCACTGTGAGTTTGAAAGCCTCCTGCTGGACTGGAGGATGATGGGAACACTGAACTATGACAGAGAACTCTTATTTTACAGGATCATTACAGATCAGTCGGAGAGACACATACTGTATCAGTCAGAAATATTAAAGCAGTACTGTCTGCTGGAACAACGAGCTGTCACACTTTACTACAGTAAATATTCATTAGGATGGAATTATTTTTACAAGTCTTTAAAAGGCGCACACTTGCTACAAAAAAAAGAAAAAAAAAAAAGAAAAAAAAGAATCACATTTCCACTATTATTACAAAAGCCATGCGGGCACGTTGTCAAAATAAGTAGCTAATTCATCTCGACGTGGTAGCTAATGTTTTCACAACATAAAAGATATGATATTTACAATCAGCAGCGAAATACATTTTGTTTTGTTTATAATGTAGAGCGAATGTTAAACTGACTTCATAAAAATTTTTAGCAGACCTTTTTTTTTACCTAAGATGCTTTCCAGATGAAGCGCTCTTTAAAAGACATCGTGGAAATGTACATGTGCTATCCAGGAAGAAAATGTAAAACACTAGGAAATTGTGCAGGGTTTTAGGGAAGAAATGACTTAAAGAGCTTTATTTAACTGTAAGGAAATGTGCTATTAAAGGTCTACTAGAAAAAAAAAACAACAACAATCAATTGGATGCTGTTAAATGTTCAGGGGAATATAAGCAGCCATCATATAGATGGCGATATGCAGCTTTACGGTGGTCTGAAACCCGCCAAAATAAAGGAAGAAGAAGAAGGCCGCGTCATCGCAGCTTCCGGCGTCACTATGGCGGCTCATGCGAGTGAACTGGAGATAGCCAAGAAGAATTTAACCGATGCTATAGGAGACAATGTCAAACAGTGAGTGTTTATGAGTTGTGAAACCATCCGGTGCGCTGCCACTGCATTACCCAGTGACTTTATGCTTTATACTGACATGAACGTGTTTAAAATGAGTGCAGAAACTGATGCTGTAGCCGGTTAGCTTCATGGACAGCACTTTTGTTTTGTATCTTCAGATGCTGTGTTTACTGTTGTTTACTGTGTTTGACAGGCAGCGATGAAATTCGCTCATATTTGCTTTTCTGACGTTAATTGAGTTCTAAACGTACAGACCTTTTGTTTTATAGACATAAACATCAATTTTAAAACAGTTCAGTATAACGTTTGGAAATCTCACGTTGACTGTTGAATGTTTTGTTAGTAAAATGCCATTTCACTTCTTACTGGTCGTTTTTTGCTGGTTGGTAATCTACTCAAAAATCAGGTGGGCAAAAACATTGTGTTTGTCTTTTATCTGTATCACTCAGTGATTTGTCTCCTCATCTGTGATAGAAACTAACACATACAATAAAATCAGCTCCATGTGTTTGTGATCCTCTCGTTCACAGTTACTGGGCCAATCTGAAACTCTGGTTTAAGCAGAAAATCAGCAAGGAGGAGTTTGACCTGGAGGCCCGGCGTCTGCTGGCCCAGGATAACGGTAACCTCGTGCCCTATGTAGAGTCCGTCGTCCCGACTGTATAGGTGACAGGCTTTCGTTGACCGTTCATGTGTTTTCCTCAACAGTCCATGTTCACAATGACTTCCTGCTGGCCATTCTCACCCGCTGCCAGATCATCGTGTCCACATCAGGTACTTCGCTCTTCATTAATGTTACTGCAGATCTTTGGGTTCTGTAATGTTAGTTGTTGTTGATGAAGGTGTGTGTGTGTGTGTGTGTGTGTGTTGATAGAGGGCACCAGCTCGCTGCAGTGGACCGGCGGATCCGCATCCAAACCAGGCAAACCCAGCCGAGGCAAAAAGAAGTTTCCCTCTGTTCGGCAGAAATTTGATGTTAGTTCTGTCTGCTCACCCGCGTCATGATTATATTTATCAAATCAGGGTTTCTGCAGGGCGGGGAATAAATATTGCTTTATGTTTAAAGAACAAATATCTGCCAATAGGGAATGAAAACATGTTTTCCCTTTGAATTGAGCCTATTGGCAGATACTTGTTGTTGTAATCATAAACTCACTTCATTTTAATCATTTACTCATAAAACAAGACTTATGTCACTTTGCTTTTCCAGTGAATCTGTCTTGATTTATGAATCTTTAGACTTTGTTGCTGGAAAACAAGACTTTATTGCAGTGTGATCAGAAGTACAGTGACAGATATTTCTAGTGGTTTGTATCAGAGTAACCATAAACCGTTTTTTGTAAAGTGAATCTGTTTGAAGTTGTATGTTTAAAGTCTGAAGTTTTGCTCATACAAGACATTCACATTTAGAGATCATATTGACATATTGTGTTCAATTCCAATCATTCCTTAAATTTTCTTGGTCTTATAATGGTCTGAAGTCTTAAATCTACTGTCATAAAACCTGCAGAAACCCTGCAAATATACATTTCACTTACTCTTTTTAATTTAACAGTGTAACATCAACTATAATAATAATAATAATAAAAAAAAAAATAATAATAATAATAATTATTATTATTATCATCATACATTGTGTATATTTATAACATGTATATTAAATGTTATAGTTATCATTATATGCGTGTGTTGATCTGTTCGTGTGGTTGACGCGTGTTTCACTTGTTCGTGTGTTCGGTGTGTGTCGCAGCATCGTTTCCAGCCCCAGAATCCTCTGCAGGCGGCGCAGGCGTTCAGTCCTCGTGAAGCGCCGCTGGAGGACGACGAGCTGAGGCTGAGCGCTCAGACGCTGCTGCTGCCCACCAGAGGACAGATGGAGGCGCGCATGATGGTCACCGCCTTCGAGATGGGCCTGGACAACGTGAGCGAGGACGCCGTCAGCACCATGTTCTGCGCTCTCGAGGTTTGTTTCAGCTCTGGTTGTAGTGATGATATTGAGAAATTACATCAGAAGAATTGCACTTTCACCATTAAGTACAAATTTAAGAGAATGTCGCTTATGTTGGCCCTCATCCTGATTTATCATATACATTGTGAAAACTGGGTAAACTTAAAATCAAAAACGCTGACATTCCAAATATTATTTCCAATAAATTATAATCATGTCTTTCTATTAAAACAACAGAAAGGCACAGAGGAGCATAAATGCATTTATTCAGCTTCAGTAACAATACAATACAGTCAGTTCATTACTGAGAAGGTTTGATGACCGGCTGAATGACACTCATTTCAACAGAAGAAATGAATAAACTCACACTGACATGCTTTCAGATCATCAGCACTTCTTCAGTAATGTACACAAATGGTTGCCAGTTTGTGACAATCAAGTAAAACTGAGGGAAAATGTGTCCTTTTAAGGGAGAAGCTCTGATTGTTGGCACAGTAATCACTTTATGTCGCCTGTCTTAATCGACAGATCTCGTAGTTGAAAGTAAATTAGGATGAATGTCCGGCGGCTCTAGTGTGAGTCAGATATTGATCACCGGCTGTCCTTCCTGTTTTGTAGGTTCATTTGAAGGACATCGTCACCGCTCTGGTGTCGCGGAGGAAAGCCTACCGTCTGCGCGACGGACACTTCCAGTACGCGTTCGGCAGTGACGTCACGCCGCGGCCGTACCTGAAGAACAGTCTGCCGGCGTACCACAGCATCACTGAATGGCACGTCTCTGCTAATGAAGCGTTTGTGACCCTGGACCACAAAACCAGTCATAAAGGACAATTTTTTTTTTTTTGTAAATTGAGATTTAAATATCATCTGAAGGCTGAATAAATAAGCTTTCCAGTGCTGTATGGTTTGTTAGGAAAGGACAATATTTGGTCAAGATTTAACTATTTGGAAAATCTGGAATCTGAGGGTGCAAAAAAATCAAAATATTGAGAAAATCACCTTTAAAGTTGCATATTACTAATCAAAAATGAAGTTATATTTGCGGTAAGAAATTTACAAAATATCTTCATAGAACATGATCTTTACTTAATATCCTAATGATTTTTGGCATAATAAAAAAATCTGTGATTTTGACCCACACAATGTTGCTGGTTATTGCTGCAAATATACCCGTGCTAATTATGACTGGTTTTGTGCTCCAGGGTCATGTATGTGTTTGTCAGTTTAATGTGGTGCAGCATCACTGAACACAGATGAAGTGCTGTGCTAATGAATGAAAACATCAGATGACTGATGAGTTATGTCCATGTTCAGGCCTAGAGAATGATTAAGTGCAGATGCTTCAGCTCAGTGATTTATCCTGATGTTTGTTTCAGTCCTCCTCCGAGCGCGTCACTTCCTGCCGGTCCTCCTCCTCAGGTGCTGCCGGATGACGCGGAGCAGCAAGCGGCGCTCCTGCTGGCGTGTTCGGCCGACAGTCTCCCGCCGCCGCTGCCGCCCATCAGTGTGTTCGACCTGCTGGAGGCGCTACAGGTGCGTCTAGAGTTACGCTAACCAGGTTTTCATCCAAGGATTTTTTGCGAAAAAATATTTTGCACTTCAAAATTTAGTTGATGGAAATGCCTTTTATCGATAAAATTTCTCATGTGTTGATCTTATTCCATTTAACTTGAGTGCATAAATTCTATATCGATAGTTCACATCACAAAAATTTGTTTGGAAACCCTTTTTGTCGCAAATAAATGGTGTCACATGACAGAATTGGCCTATAGGCAGCGTCTGTGTTCGCACTGTTCATGTTAAAGCACCGTTTCTCTGTAGTTCCAAATGAAATCATATTTATATTATTAAATTGTATCTTAAATTATTTTATATATGGTAAGAAAAAGATGAGTTACCTTTTCAGATATCTTAATTTGATGTTCCTTTAGTACTTGGCAAGTTAAAATGTATTCAGTTGGTGACATTAATTGACATTTAATTCATTTTGGCTTCTTAACTTATATTTTCATTCTTGTTTTGTTCTGAGTTCTGTTCTACCGTTAAATTGAAAGTATTTGTTGTGGAGTGAGGGGGAAGTAAAATAGCATGGTTTTTCAATATGTTTGACTGACTGTATTTTAGTATGACAATGAACAGGCTGCGTTTGGTGAATTAGTAATGATTAACTGCGGTGCGATCACTCACTTTTTTTTTTTTTTTTTTTTTTGTTTGTTTGTTTGTTTGTTTGTCCCCCCTCCTCTTATGAAAGTGGAAACAACTTGTAATAGTCCTTTTGTGGCCATAAATGAGTAAGACATTATTCAGAATTATTTTTAATATTTCTTTTGTGTACATTCACAATAAAAACAAAACAAACAGGATCCTGCTTTCTCAAGAGCGCATCACAAAAATGAAACTAGATTCTGCATATAGGCTGCTACTTGCTGCACTTTTTTTTTTTTTTTTCTTTCATTTTTAAATTTATTAATTATTTAGAAAAATATATATTTCGCATATAAGCCTGTTTGTTTCTTTCATATGTAGATTTATTGTGTTATTGTGTTTTCGCCGAAGCGCCACAGGTGCGTGATGTGACCATGTGAATCCTCACGTTCTGTAGTTTATGCTGCTTTTTGCGTGCATAAAAAAAAAATCCCTAGAAAACAAATTTGGGTATTTTTAATGGGTCACAGCCAAGTAATTTATTTGTAATTTAACATAGCCTAATCTTGCCAGTTAATGGTGAATAATGGCTTAACGACCATCGGTGGTCGGTTAGGAGAAATAAAATAACCAAAATTAAAGGAATCATTGGATGCAAAGTTCACTTTTCATGTTGTTTGAACATTAATGTGTGTTGTCAGTGTATGTACAAATCTACCCTATAATGATAAAAATCCATGCAGTGGTTTTTAATTAATCTGTAAAAATAATATCCCCTTTTTCAAATCGAGTCGTTCTCAGATGCCTGTCGTTGTGGCGTCACACCAGCAGAGGACACTCCCACCATAGTTGATTGACATGAGCGTCTTACCTCAGATCAGCTGTAACAGTCCGACCTCTTTGTTTCAATGCCGGAGCAAGAGTAAGTTAGACAAGAATATCTCCGATTGAGCGATTGAGGTGTTGTGTTGCTGGATGTAATCATGAACATAGTGGTCGTCATTTACTCCCGACATCTGAGCCGCTGAAGATGCAGTGGGTTACGTTTGTTTGTGAAGGGAATGCGCCTCCCGATCTACATATATCCGTCTATGTTCACACAAATCATTCGTGATCCAGCTTCACTTATAGTAGAAGTGAGTATAAGCGTTTTTTATTAATCTTTGCGATCGCCTTTCCTAATAACCTGCTAGTTAGCAAGTTTAGCGGCTAAATTGGGCTAAAGTAAACAGGCTCGTCACTCCACAGAGAGAAGAGAGGGGCGGGGCGAGCAGAGCTCATTAACATTTAAAGGAACAACCCATTTTATTGTATGTGTTACAAAACCATTGACAATTTTTAACCAAAGTATATTATAGACTTTTCATTAAGACCCTAAAGAATCATATCAACTTGTGGAAAATGAGCATCCGATGACCCCTTTAACGTTTTAATTTCCAATACAATCTAATAAAAGTTAATCAGAAAAATAATACCTAATAATACAACTGCATCTGTGTATGAATATTGTTTGATGCTCGGGTATCTAATCTAAATAGTGTATAGGCCTAACTAAGTACCAACAACAAAAAAAAAAAAAAAAAAAAAGTCATAACACTTGTTCGTAAAAATATTATGTAGGCCTGTACAATTAAATAACAGCCTACATAATCAAGAAGAACAGGCTGCTAGCCGTCATAATTGCTAGGTGAAATTATGGATGGAAACAGCAATTCACCAAATGAGAATTTTATTTATTTTTATTTTTTTATAAAGGGATGACATCACGCACACCATTTTATCGGTAAAAAGTTCAATTCAATTCAAATTTATTTGTATAGCGCTTTTCACGATACATATCGTTGCAAAGCAGCTTTACACCAAATTGACATTTTTACAATATATCTAGTAGTAGCTTGACGTACATATGGTAGAGATGTGTGGTAAAGATCAATTAATGACGTAATCAAACAGACAAAGAACACTATAAATTAGTAGCAGAATTCGGTAGTGCTGTATGTTGTTTCAGGGTTGGCATCATCTGAAGTCCTCTGTGGGGTTGGCATCATCTCTTCTTAAGTGTTCTGGATCCACACTGGAGCTTGTGAGTTTATAGTTACCACAGGATGTCAATCCCATGACAGAAACACAGAACAAATAGGAACATAATTAGCGTAGCTGCTGTTCAAAGCAAGCAAAGAAAGATTTGTTCAACCAGAGCTAAAAGATTAATAATGAACATTTGATCGGATATAACTGCAGGAAAAGTTTATGAGATGCATTATTTGAATGCTTGGCTAAAAAGATGTGTCTTTAATCTAGATTTAAACAGAGAGAGTGTGTCTGAACCCCGAACGTTATCAGGAAGGCTGTTCCAGAGTTTGGGTGCCAAATGTGAAAAAGCTCTACCTCCTTTGGTGGACTTTGCTATCCTAGGAACTACCAACAGTCCAGAGTTTTGTGACCTTAGGGAGCGTGATGGATTGTAGCGTGGCAGAAGACTAGGAGCTAAACCGTTAAGTGCCTTATAGGTAAGAAGTGCTATTTTGTAGCTGATGCGGAACCTAATAGGTAGCCAGTGCAGAGACTTTAAAATTGGGGTAATATGATCATATTTTCTTGACCTGGTAAGGACTCTAGCAGCTGCATTTTGGACTATCTGTAGCTTGTTTATTGAAGATACAGGACAACCACCTAGTAGTGCATTACAATAGTCCAGTCTAGAGGTCATGAATGTGTGAACTAGCTTTTCTGCATCAGAAACAGGTAACATGTTTCGCAGCTTGGCAATGTTTCTAAGATGGAAGAATGCTGTTTTTGTAACATGAGAAATATGATTTTCAAAAGACAAGTTGCTGTCTAATATAACACCCAGGCTTTTGACTGTAGTGGAAGTAACAGTACATCCGTCTAGTTGTAAATTGTAAGTCAAAAGATTTTGTGTACTGTTTTTTGGTCCAATAAGTAATAAAAAGTCAGTTGGAAGGAATCAGGCTGGCAATTTTTTTTTTTTTTTTTAACGAATATAAAATAACAAAACATCACATCAGATCAGCACAAAGTCACCATCTGTGATTAGAAAGGAAACAACAACAGAATGATGTATGCTTTCAGCCGGGTGGTTGAAAATGTAGAAAAATATTTTAGTAATTTTGTTGCATGCTTTTGGTTTTTTGTTTTGTTTTTGTGTGTGTGGTGTTTTTTTTTTTTTTTTTTTTTTTTTTTTTAATACTTTATTCAATATTTATATTAAAGTAACACACGCTCTTTTTGTTGGATTTAGTTTAGTTTTTTCAGTGGTATTAGTTAACTATAATAACCTTGCGTCTGTTTCTTCTCACAGACTGGTTTTAACTTCCACAGTAGTGATTGTCTCTTGTTGAGCCGTGTCTAGTTGAGTTAACAGAGGTTTGTGAGTGATGCCGTGCTGCTGTTTGTGGCAGGTCCAGCGGCGGGTGATGCCGTCTCACAGCATGTACGCCCTGAACATGGAGAGGATCCTGGCCCGCCTGTGGCACCCGAGTCACGAGGAGCTGGAGCAGGACCACATCCACCGCCAGCATCTGGCCAGCAAAGAAGGTCTGCTGGTCAGCTGACAGACGACGAGGACGATGAAGCACAGACGCACCGCATCACTGCTCGTTCAGGTAGATCTTCAGCCAGAGACGTTACGTGATCATTTTCGTTACAGACGTGCTCCACATCACCCGTACTAACACTCGCTCAGTGAGGAGGAGTTTAAATATCGCTGGGCATTACCTCGTATAAAAAGGCAGTAAATACGATTTTGTAAATATTTGTGTATTGTTTTCATGTCTAGTTTTTGTAAGTATTATAAATAAAAAATCTGAAACGTGCCTGTGTGCATTTCAGTGTTTTTATATCCAATGTCTGTTCTCTTTAATTACTTGTTAGTTGATGTGGCACATCTCAGTGACTTTAGAGGCAAAGTAAAAGGAAATGAAATTACTATCTGACTCGTGTTACACTAAAAATCTTACATATTAGAAATTCAGTAACACTTTACAATGAACACCTTTTTTACACTATTTATTCATCTTTGTTCATGTTCGTTAATAAAAATCCAGTCGTTCATGTTAGTTCACAGAGCATTAACTAATGTTAACAAACACGACTTGTGATCTTAATAATGCATTAGTAAATGCTGAAATTAACTTAAGTTTAATAAATGCTGTAGAAGTATTGTTCATTCTTAGTTCATGTTAACTAATGTGACCTACATTCTTATTTGTTGTCTTATCTCTTTCTGCGGTTTAAAAGATTTGTACATTTAACACAGGCTTTCAGGGATGACGCTCGGACTATTTACGATCTCATATGTGGGCCAGTAGATATTCAGTCTTCTCATCTAATTAGTTTCACTTTATCAAACGTTCATCTGTGGTCATGATCATGCAGGATGTGCTTTGGTTAATCAGGCTTTCTTTGCTTGGGTATTTCATGCTGTGTTTAGGCTTTTAAATTATTCCTCACTTACTTTTGGTTTCTTAGGTTTGAATTCAGTATATATTTTATTTGGGCCTACAGAAGATATAGAAGTGCAGACTTTACAAAGAAGACAACAAGAACCCCATTTATTCAACCTTTAAAGGGAGTAATTGTTGCAGTCAAACCCTGTTTGGCTAAAGTTGCTAATAAACAATTTGTGATTTAAGACAAAAATTGATCATAAGCCTAAAATAATTATATGGCACAGTCTGTCTGCACTTTCTGAAGATATAACGTAATTACTAATGGGTGCACAATAAAATCATAAAAGGCCCAAAACAAAAACCTTGCAAGAGATGATTCGTTAAAATAAAATATTGTCAAGCAGGAGTCCAACGCGGTGTGTCCTACAAAACAACCTATAACCAGTGTTGGGGTTAACGCATTACAAGTAACTTGAGTTACGTAATCGGATTGCTTTTTTCAAGTATCTAGTAACGTAACGCATTACTTTTTTTAATTTACAGTAAAATATCTTTTTTTTACTTTTTTCCCATTTATTGATTGACAGCTCTCCTGTCCTCAAGTCGTTACTGAGGTTCTAGAATAAATGTGAACATGCATTAATTCATCTCAAAAAAGATTCAGTATTCCTCAAAATGAATAAAAACACTGAAATGCAACTCAGAATATGACTTATGACATACTAATAAGCAAAAATTACTCTAGATAAACATTTTATTTTTTTTCATGTTTTTTGTTTATTTTTTTTTTGTTTATTTTTTTTTTTATTGCAGAAGAGTGTCAAATTTCCTTTTTTTTTTTTTTTTTGCATTCTACTGTACAGACGTGAATTTACTTTTTTTTTTCAGCCTGAGGCTGATTCATTTCACTTTCCCCAACACTGTCTATAACTACACAGCAAGTGTACAATACTAATCTTCCTGTATATCAACAAACGGTTTACAGCACTCCTGTATGTATTATTTCAAATGCAGACTCATAAATGAAGAACAGAACAAAACATTAGGAAAAGAAACCAACGTAGTCATGTCAGACTGACATTGTTCACCATAAATGACCTGTCGGTGAAGAAACGCACCATCACCACACCTGAAATGGAAAAAAAAACCTCTTTACACAACTAATCAGCTGTATCACACTATTTTAAGTGAAAGACTGCGCTGGAACGCAACACCACAGTGAAACAATGTAACCAAGTAGTTTGCTGATGACAGACTTTCTTGCAGTTACTAAAATTGTTAAATTGTAATATTGTTTAAAGGTTAAAGAATTTTAAATCTTAATTTTAAATCAATTGTACAGTTTCTGTTCTCCATGTGTAAATAAAGTTTTTTTTTTTAATATTATTTTAAAACAAGCAAAACATTTTTTGTAAAATAAAGTATATTGTTGTATTCATATGAATTAACTTCTTTATTAATCACTTTGTCTGCTTGTGCTTGTTAGTTAAGCAGAAGCTTTGTTCCATGTGAATTATTTTTTTTTTTTTTTTTGTAATTATAGACAGTCATGCATTGTGAAAAATAACAAGACTGAATTCCGAAAATGGAATCACCAGGAAAACTGCTGTCATCACGACTGCTTTCACTGCTCAAGAACGGACAATGGAGTTGTTTAAAGCCCTCGTGAAAGAATTTAAAGGCAGGAATGATGATTTTTACACATGGATGATAAAAATCATTTATCAAGTGGAGATTCACAAAATAAAAGCATTAGATTTGTCACTGGATGACAGTGAGATTGTGGGTCATGTTGAGGCCAAGATTAATGAAAAAGGCAAAAACACTAATGAGAAAACACTGGAAGAGTTGATGGAAGAAATTTGTAGACAAAGACATCTTGATGAGGAAATGACGGCACACGCGAAGGATATTGTGGCTACTGTGTCCGAATGTCTGTCGGCTTTGCAAAGCTGTAGAAAAGGCAATGCCATATAAACCTCGTGTGACTCAGATGGTGAGCTGCTGCATTCTGGTTCTTTCTGAATCAAGCCGGCTGGTTCAGGTTTTAACAGGAGAAGGAAAGTCGTGCATCGTGTTTGCTGCATATCAGGCCATGATGGGAGAAAAACCCCGACATCATCTCCAGTTCTCCTGTTCTTGCTGAAAGAGATGCTAAAGAATGGTCTGCGTTTTATAAAGAGCTGGATATAACTGTTGACGTCAACAGCAATAAATCAAAAGATGACGAGCTGAAGAAGTGCCACGAATGCCAGGTGGTCTACGGTACGACCGGCGATTTTGCAGGTGATTTTCTGCGACAGCCAGCGCTTCCACAGAAAAGATGTGAGATCTAACAGAGAGTTTCAGTGTGTTATAGTGGATGAGGTGGACTCACTAATGCTGGACAGAGGTCTTGAAGTGGTCTACTTGAGTAGTAACATGCCTCTCATGGAAGCTTTGAATAAATTACTGGCTGGAATTTGGTTCATCATCAGCTGAAACATGTAGACGCTGGAGAGATTTTAGGCCCAGTTCAGCTCTTCTCTCAGGTTCAGCAAAACAACTAGATAATGCAAGTGTTGACCAAACAGAAGCATTTCTAAACATGTCTGTGAGAACATTTCCAGAGTATTTCTTTAAACTTTATCAGGAAGGGTCCGAGGGGAATTTACAGAAACTGAATGAGATCAGTCATGCAGGTACAAACAAGAAACAAGAAATATCCGTTCTTCGCCTGGGGAATGGGAAATGTGATTTAGTGTACGACGAGGAGGACTCTCTAGTTAGGTCACTGGGTGAAATGATCAAAAAGTGTTTGCAGTCAAAGGAACACAATGAATCTCATATTCCAGGCCTTCAAGACCTCATTAATGGCAAGATACACACCTGGACTGAAAACGCTTTGCTCACCACAAAATTGACTTTGGGGCATGAAAACATTTTTCACGGAGGCGGAGTCATTCCTGTCGATTACAAATATACTGGTGTTGCGCAGAACAACATGAGATGGGGAGAAGGACTTCAGCGGTTTCTGGAGATGAAACACCAAACCAGACTCTCAGACCTGAGTCTGATCACAAACTTCATGTCTAATGTGGGTTTGTTTAAAAAATACACAAACCAGATCTACGGGATCACAGGAACTTTGGGGAGCCAAACAGAGCTTGACATGGTAACCAAGCTCTACAGTGGCATTGAGACGTGTAAGATTCCCTCATTTAGACGAAGGAAACATTACGAGCTGGAGGGTTTGGCGATACCGGAAGAAGACGAGTGGATCGGGACAGTCCGCGGTGTCGTTCGGGATCAAGTGACCACCAAAACCTATCGAGGTCCGCGGGCAGATCTCATCATCTGCGAAACAATCAAACGTGCAGAAATGTTCCACGAGACCTTTGCAGGCACCGTCTCAAAAGACAAACTAAAACTCTGTGTGAACAACAGCAGTAATAACTCTACAATAACAGATTCAGCAGTCCAAGCAGGGGACATCATCATTGCAACTAATCTAGCAGGTCGAGGTACAGATCTGAAGGTCTGTGAAAGGAGGTCTGTTTGTGGTGCAAACCTTCTTACCTCTGAATGTCCGTGTTGAACTGCAAGCGTTTGGACGAACGGCTCGCCAAGGGAGTCCAGGATCCGCTCGACTCATCATGTGCGCCATCACTTTTCTGACTCTGTTAAACTAGTGATGGACGTAAACACTTCTTTAAACAGTTTACTCAGCCGTCTGAAGAATCTCACAAGATCTTGTCACAAGTGTATTGATGCCGCACGGATCCACAGAGGGTCTTTTTGAGGAAGCAGTTAATCACTACCTGAAAAATAACAGCCTTCAAAATCATGAGGTGATGGTCTCCGCTCTGAAAAGCCACTTAACAGTGAAATCAGACTCTCGCGGTTTCTTGAAAAAGAATCTTAAAAAAGGAAGAGTTTCTGTTTACCTTGACGTTTTGGATGGCGTTTATGAAGATGACGTTTTCTCTGACCAGCGTGGTGTGATTGTGCCGTGTCTTCACGAGTGTCGGGGTCTGCGGCTCCTGATGCACTCCAGCGAGGAAAAGCCCATTGAGACATTGAAGGAACAGCTGCGAGTTGACTTATCAAGCGCAAAGCAGAAACTTTTGCGTAGACAGTCTCCATCCTCCACGGTCTACTATTACATCAGGTCTGGAACAACCTCCGTGAGAAGGGACGCCTTACTGAAAGCTTCGAGATGTACACCAAAGCTCTGGAGGACAGTGCATGTGGGGAGATTGTTCCTCTCTATAATCGTGCACTGGCCGCTATTACCAAGAAAGACACAGGTTATACTGCACAAGCGCTGGCTGACCTGAGAAGGGCTGACATGGCAATAAATTTATACAAGTCACATCTGGCAAAGATTCTAACATATGTGAAATTATCAAGCCAAGAGGCAAATGTGGACGGCAATAACTTGCTCACCAAACAGTTTCGAGTAAAGTGTATGATTGTAGATTTACTCAAGATGAACATTCAAGACTCTGTAATAAAGTTGAAGAGGGTTGAAAGCAGGAGGAGATGTGAGACTGTTGGAAAAACATAGTTTTTCTGGCAGAAGTCTTGATGAAGTGTGCCGATGAAGTCCAAACCTGGCTGAAATCTTTGCAATTGTTCTGATAGATGACTTTATAACAAGAACATGTGAATCTGGCTCAAAAATTTGCTCAATTTTGGGCAGAAAACTTTTTGAAGAGGGCTGAAAGCAGAGGAGATGTGAATGCAGCTGAAAGACTTTCTGGTAGAAGGACTTCTTCCTTTCTGCCTTCTGGTGCAAGACCCGATTCACAGTTCAGTGTTAGTCCGGAAAGAGCTGCTAATGGAATTTGAACATATAATGTCTTCGGGTCTTGACACTGTTTTCTCTTTGGAGACCATATTTTCTTTCAGTGGCTTTTTTTTTCAAAGATATTTTATGTCTTGAAATGACAGTTCTCTTGATGTGATGTCAGTGGTGGTCAAATTTGCATACAGATATATGCATGTTGCACACACACACACACACACAGTTGTATACAGTTTTATACAGTATATCAGGAACTATTATTCCAATGGCCTTAAATTTACATGAGTTTCTCATGCAAATACAAACTTACTAGAAATGTGCCTCTGAAAAAAAAAAAAAACATTTAATGTGAAAATGTAAATTCTGAAAAATATTAGAAATATATACAAAAATAATACACCATATTTATGGTTAAGATATTATGTTGTGTATTTATGTATATGTTCATTTATGTATGCTCAGTATACAAATAAGTGCAAAAGTGAACCTACGTGTGTTGGAAGTATGTAAAAACAACAACATCATAAGTTCCTTAACATTTTCTCTGTCTCATTTGCCTCTAATTTCTGGCTGTTGTTTGATGATGCAGTAGACTGGTGAATCCTCACAAACAATATCGAGGAGTAACTAGTGTATTAATATGGTTCAACAATAAACTAAAGTAACTATTTACTGAAGGTGGTCAGATTGCCTGATGCCCTTTATTTGTTCTGTTCTCCTTGTTTCTGACTGTTGAGTGAGAATTGCATGTTTGGTGCCTGTTCGTCATATTACAACACCATTCATGTTCAGTACATTTCCATGTACAAATATGTTGGTTAAAATCTAAAATATTTTAGAGAAATAAATCTTTTAACACATTTTTACACAATTCAGAAAAAAAAATAAATAAATGAAATGACTGCATGTCATGAAGGCCACACTAACATCAATGAAAAACGATCATTTACTAAAAATATTCCTTGTTTCTTTTTTTCTCTCTCTCTCTCTCTTTCTGTTATGAAATGTTTATTTTTTTATTTTTTTTCCGGGAATCTTGTTTTTATTTTCACTTTCATTTTCATTTGAATAAGTTTTGTTCATCACGCTGACCAACGGCCACAGGATTTGGTTCCTTGATTCTTTCTCTAGATTGCAGAAATTTTCATAATGATAACCATAGCTAATTTCAAAATAAACCTGTACATTAACCTGTACATAAACATACGTTAAATGTTTAATGTGTGTCGTTCTTCATTTGACTTGACTTTTTAAAGTCTGACTTAAGAATGTTTAAAGCTACATGGTAATGTTTTAATATACTAATCTTAACACACAGTAAGTGTACAGTACACATGGTGCTGACTGGATGACCATCAGTGAGTGAGCAGTCTCTCCATCTCTGTTGTTTTTATGAAAACATGCAGGGCAATAAGAGAAGAATGTCTGAAAAATAAAACAAAATATGAGAAAAAAGAAACCAGCATAGTCGTGCCAGTCAAACATTCTACACTATAAATAAGCAGTCGGTGAAGCCACACACCACCACACCTGAAACACAAAGAAACCTGTATGCACAAGGAAACTACTGTGCCAAAACCAGTGTTTATTTTTGGTAGTTCCCTTTTACCAGCCGATGTCAGTCATAAACAGTGCAGAAAACCTTTGGAAAGAGTGTGCATCACTTTTAACATTTCAGTGGATTAAATCTATAAGTCATAAGTAAAACTTAAAGTAAACTTACATGTGTGTAATTTGAAATGTTCAAATACTAGCAAATATTATTATTAATATTAATATTTTACAGTGAGATTTTGTGCTTTTATTTATTTATTTGTTTGTTTGTTTGTTTTGCATCCTTTCATTAATGATTTGTCACTAACCTAGGAGGTTCAACCAAAATTAACACAATAATGAATAAATCCATTTGACACTGCGACAGTTTCTTTTAAGTAAATCTAACATCCAGTATTCAAAGTGTAATGATACAAATTTGGGTCAGTCATGGCCTAATGGTTAGTGAGTCAGACTTGTAACCTGAAAGTTGTGGGTTTGAATGTGGGTTTGTGTGTGTGTATATGTGTGCGTGCGTGAATGCGTGCGTGAATGCGTGCGTGCGTGCGTGCGTGCGTGTGTGTGTGTGTGTTAAAGTGACCAAACAGATCACAAGTATTCTATTAATACTGTTTTTAAACAATCACTAATAAGCAACATGATCCACAGGAGTTGAGGTTGAACATTAACAAACACATTTGGCTTGAGTGCTGAGCTCTGGGGCCAGTCACGTAAACGTAGCCCCTGTGTTAAGATAGTGTCTTTAGTACTAGTTTGACCAACTAGCAGTTAACTAAAGGATAATCAGTCTTATTTTTTGGATTCAACTTAGACTATTCTACATTTTTCTGTAACTGAATTTAAAATATATATATATATATATGACCAGTCTTAAAGAAAAGATTAGCTGACTAACTTTTTAAAGGGGTCATCGGATGCTAAGTTCACTTTTTCATGTTGTTTGAACATTAATGTGTGTTGTCAGTGTATGTACAAATCTACCCTATAATGATAAAAATCCATGCAGTGGTTTTTAATTAATCTGTAAAAATAATATCCCCTTTTTCAAATCGAGCCGTTCTCAGATGCCTGTCATTGTGGCGTCACACCAGCAGAGGACACTCCCACCATAGTTGATTGACATGAGCTCTTACCTCAGACCTGCCCTAAATCAGCTGTAACAGTTCGACCTCTTTGTTTGGATGCCAGAGCAGGGATGTAAGTTAGACAAGAATATCTCAGATTGAGCGATTGAGGTGTTGTGTTGCTGGATGTAACTAGTATTTTGTGTTTGTCTGGGCTTCATTATTTATACTGATTACACTATAAAGTGAAAAAGTCAGCATCACCTTAAATATGAATTCTGGTAAAAAGAGGCAGTTTCCTATAAATAACCTCATGATCATTTTAGGTTGAAAATATGTCAGAAAAAGTCCAAGAGAAAAAAACAAAAAACAAAAAAACAATTGCTTTTTTAAAATATTACAGTTATTTGCAATTTAATTTAGAACACTGTATTACACTAAAAGTGGTAAAATGTGCGTGAGGGGAAGACTGAGCTCTGTGGTTGTAGAATAAGGTTCAAGAAATGCAGTGACATGTAGTCATGTAGTGTGTATGAGGGATTCTTATTCACGTGAAGTGTGGTCAGTGTAAATGTGTTCATTCAGACTAACAAAGTTAAAGTCCGACAAATACTCTAATAACTAATAAACTACTCTAGTTGTTTTCTCGGTTATTTTGTGTGTGTGTGTGTGAGAGAGAGAGAGAGAGAGAGAGAGAGAGAGAGAGAATATGATCACTGAACGCGTGTGATTCGCGCTCGCTCTTTTTGGTCGCACTCGGACGCCGTAACCAACCATTCAAAGTACATGTGAATTGTTTTTCCTCTGTTTACTCACTGAAACTGACTAAAGTCCTGCTGAAGCCAATGTGAGCTGCTCTTATTCCTCCAGACTGACACTTCAGAGCAGAGCAACGACAATCCACTGACAAACTCAACGCGCTTCAGTCAGGTACAGTTTTACTGTAAGGATACGATGTGAAAACAGAAGCTGTTACCGTCAGATATTTATATGTGTGTGTATATGAAGAGTTCAGATGTAAAACCAGCTAAAAGCCATCTCGGTCAAAAACGAGATAATGATGCTAGGTGAATACTCTCGACACATATTATATATCCATCAATACTTTTTCTTCAAACTCACTAAAATACCAGCCTCAGCCCAATCAGAAGCACCAGTACTTACATAGAGACCTATACATCTGAGCCTGATAAAAATGCAATTTTTTAAAGAAAGACGTCAGATGGATTTAGCTGGTTTTGCATCCTAACTCTTCATATACACACACATATAAATATCTGACAAATATATATATATATATATATATACAGTAGTCAACATTTGAAGTGGATCAAAAAGGTTCATCAAAGTTGTCCTAAAACAAGAACAAGGTATTGTTTTAATTTTAGGACAACTTTGATGAAAAGTTTTGTTTTTCATTATATGCTTATGTGGGAAATGCCCCCAAACTTGATGTGCTGTCTCTGACTCTGCACCCAGGCTTTGAGGCTTGCAGTCTGAACTCATAACAGGTTGTACAGATAGCCTATGCACTTCAGGCAGGAGCATACACCTCTCCAGGCCAGCAGACATGAGTATGTTTAGGGTAGAGATAATTTATTACTCTGAGCTAAATACGTACAAATAAATAGTAAACTTAAGATTTGAATATCAAAATGTTTGTTTCCCAATTACAAGTTGACTATATTTAGGTCATGAATACCTATAAAGTCACACTTTTTAATTCCATTGGTTAATGTTGACAGCATACAGGCAAGTTGTCTGCTGGTATTCATCAGAAGCCCTCACCTGCATGTGTTGTGTCAGCTATGGGACAGTTTACAAAGGAAGGATGACTTTATAAAGGTTTTGAATGGCCCCATTTTGGTGACAATCAATAAAAAAATAATCACAATCACAATTGTCTTACTGTATAAAAAATTGTTTATGAAGTTTACAATACATATATATCAAGCAGATCTGCATTTATGTTTAATTCAGTTCAGTTTAATTTATACAGCACTAAATCATATATATTATTTCATATTACTGTTAATACCCAACTAAAACACAACATAGCAACTGTTATTATATATATGTAGATGTACCAAACATATACCACTGAAAGAAAAATATTTTCAGCGTGGGTATCACAATAATGTGTTACATTAGAGGTGGTTAATAACAACTGGCGTCCACTGCTTCAGATCTTCACACATCCTCATGTCTTGCAATGTCTCCCAAAGCCCTATAAATACATGAAAATAAATTACAAATTAGCTGTGCAAACAATGTGACTAGACTTGATGGTTATAATATTAACAAACTGAGGTTAACTGACCAGTAATGCCTTCTCATATGGTACCGTTTTTACACGGTTCTTAAAATTATATTACTAATGCTTACATGCTAGCTACGGTGCTTTACAACAACATATACACATCTCGTTGTGTCTCATTATTTAAATAAATATGTTCACTGATTTGGTGGTAATCAAAAGTTAAAAAACAAGACTTACGGTGCACAGTTCACATTTTCGTCGAGCTGCATCTCTGACGGCTTCGGACGAACCACAGGCTGACGGCGGACCCGATGAAGGTGCTGTGTGCACCGAAGGAACCGCACCAGCTTTGAGCCTCACTTGGTTCTTGCTTCGGCATCCCATGTTGAAACTGCATCAAATCGCCGGGATGACAATCCTCCGGTGTAAAGTGAACGCTTTTTTCGAAGCAGATGCATTAGTGTAGGCCCGTCTCTTCGCCCGCACAAACCATAGCACCGTTCTTTTATTGTAAGTAAACCCGTGGACACGATGTCCTGACAGGCTGGAGTTTGTGCAGCCTCCATAAACACAATAATTTACCATGACGATGATCAATTGAAATAAAAAATAACTACCGAAAACACACTAGGTCTCGACTGCTCCTACCGAATAGCAACAGAGTTTGGCGAACGACTCCCTCTCGTGACGTCATATGACGCGGTGTGGAAAAAAAAAAAGCTGTTTTTGAGCGCTGTCAAGGAAACCGTCACTTTGTCTTCAAAATTTGTGGCCTTGCGTCTTGTAAAACATTTTCAAATCCTGCATGAACGGTTCGTATAGTATTTCCATACACGGACATATATTTAAGTCTTTGTGACGGAATAATTCATTCAATGGATTCAAAAACGTAGATTCATGCATAAACGAAACAGCGCTGTAGACTATAAATGCGCAGCGGCTCGGCTGTGACTGTGTTTGGAACTATTTTTGTTGACGAAATATAGCACCATTAGACAACAGTGTTCCTAAAACGTAAGTCACTTAATATTACCTTTTGTATAGAATCAAATATGTATAAATCTGTTGTATGAATTCAGTTTCACTTTTGCAAACTCTCTTTATAATCATTAAAAACTGTCACTTGTCTTAGTTCACCGCGATCTCACAAACTTGCTTTTTAATTAACGAAGCTCTCTACACTTTATACTAAATCTATTATTTACATCGTCTCTACACTTTCTTTGTTATAATGAATTACAAAAACTGCAGTCTGTTTTCAGGATCTGTGCTGTGAGGAGCAGCACGCGCAGCGATAGAGAAGCATTTCTATTGGCTGCAGTCTGCAGGTATTATGGCCAATCACAAAAGACATTGCGCAGCGAAACAGAGACACAAATATTCTGCTACGTTTTTAGTCTACATTGCGCTGCGTTTATGTGCAGAACTGGGATCGCTTTCGTAATCTGAAACGCCCCCCACCCCCCATTTCCAGCCCTGTTTATATAAATTGTTTATCTAAAGTAATTTTTGCCTATTAGTAGGGTTGAATTGGACCATCAAAGGACAGCAGCAAAGACACTGGTTAATAAAATGGGATTAAATACTTAATATTTTGTTGCATTTTACTGTTTTTGTTCATTTTGAGGAATACTGAATCAGTTTTTTTTTTCTTTTTGTGAGTGAGATTAATTAATCCATGTTCACAATTATTCTAGAGCTAAAGTAACATCTTATGTTCTCAAATTCTCTCAACATGGGGACAGGAGAGCTTTCGATCAAAAAAAGAGGGAAAGTAACTCAGATATTTTTTTGTAAATTAAAAAGTAATGCATTACTTCACTATAGTTCCTTGAAAAAGTAATCTAAAAGTAACTTGTGTTACTTGTAATGCATTACCTCGACGCTGTGTGTGCGTGTGTGTGCGCGTGTGTGCGTGTGTGTGTGTGCGTGTGTGTGTGTGTGTGTGTGTGTGTGTGTGCGTGTGTGTGCGTGTGTGTGTGTGTGTGCGTGCATGTGCGTGTGTGCTAGAGAGAGTGAGTGTGTACTGGTATTCACTACATTATGAGGATCAAATATCCCTATTACTATATAAGTATAGTAATACCGGTACATTTTGACCTTGTGAGGATGCCTTTTTAGTCCCCATGAGGAAACAAGCTTATAAATCACACAGAATGAAGTGTTTTGACAATCTAGAAATGCCTGTCGTTTTGTGTGAGGGGTGTGTTTAGGTGTAGGGTTAGAAAATAGTTTGTACAGTAGAAAAACCATAACACCTATGGAATGAGTCCGTAATGATAGGAATACAACAGTGTGTGTGTGTGTGTGTGTGTGTGTGTGTTCATTGCAGGTCTCTGGGTGACATGAGCAGTTATTATGTTGGCGTGGATGTGGGCACTGCTAGCGTGCGTGCGGCTCTGGTCACGCGGGACGGTCACGTCAAACACACGGCAGAGGAGGCCATTGACATATGGGAGCCGTGTGCCGACCATTACGAGCAATCGTCGGAGGATATCTGGAGCAAATGCTGCAGGACTGTGAAGGTGAGCAGAGATGATCTCAGTCCTCCATCACTGTCACGTGTGGGACGCTTCAGCCGAAACATCTTTGCACAGACCAGAATGACCTTGTTTGACCCTGTACTGTTACAGCGAGTGACTCAGGACGTTGATGTGGCGTCTGTTCGAGGGATCGGCTTTGATGCCACCTGCTCATTGGTGGCTCTGGACCGGAACTTCCAGCCCGTGGCTGTCAATGGCACAGGTGTGTGTGTGCTTCACGGGTCCCGCGGGTGAGCGTAACGCACTGGTCTGATGGAGCGTGTGCTCGCAGGTATCAGGGAGAGGAACGTGGTGATGTGGATGGACCACCGGGCCGCTGAACAAGCCTCTCGGATCACAGCCACCAAACACAGAGTGCTTCGGGGAGTGGGCGGCGTGATGTCGCCCGAAATGCAGCCGCCCAAACTACTGTGGCTCAAAGAGGTGAGGAGGAGTGTGAGCCGCACAAACACTCTCATCGTCTCGCGTTTCAATCCTTCGCTTTTCATTCTGTCAGTAGAATCTGCGGGAAACCTGCTGGAAAGAAGCGGCACATTTCTTTGACCTTCCTGACTTTCTGTCCTGGAAAGCGACAGGCTCTCTGTGCAGGTGAGCCCTGCAGTCTTTCGTGCTGATATTCACATCACTGTAGGGAATCATCTGTAATAAAGCAGCATCAGGGACTAATAACGAGCACTAAACAGGTGATGTGCAATATGTGTCTCAATATTTATGCAACTTGCTGATGCTTTTATCCAAAGTTTACAAAGACTTACAAATGATGAAATACATTTCTTTACAAAGTTGCATGTAGTTACGTAGAAATATTAGAAATATCGCTATGTATTAATATGAATGTAGTTGCTGTGAAACTATTTATTTTCTTTATAAATCAGAGGGAGCCATCATTTTAACCTCTTTAGCCAAGAAAAATGTTTCATGCTAGACATTAAACACAGTAACACAGTATTTTTGGTAAAATAATCAAGGCGTGTTTCCACATCATTTTCATTAAATAAATTAAAGAGTGAATTAACGGTAAATATATATATATATATATATTTTTTTTTTTATGCACCAGTGTTACTAAATGACCTATGTAATTGTTTACCAAGTCATTTTAATACATGTAAAATATCTGTAATATTCTAATAATCTTATATTTGCAGAGGCTTCACTGAACATGTCTAGTCATGCAGTGAAATGTTGAATAGAGATATGAGTTGAACATTGAAAATGAGCGTCTCTAATGCTGTTTTTACTGCGGTTTAAATGATAGACAGTACTGAAGCCTCTTTAACAGCAGCGTCTTAATGCTCTCCTGCTTGTGCTTCACGAGGCAGACGGATCACACAACTATTGTAGCAATATAGTAATAAAAACTGCTACCCAAACCCAAAATGTGCTCATCGTGAGGCCATCCAAGATTAAGAGGAGTTTGTTTCTTCATTAGAATTGGAGAAATGTGTCATTGCATCACATGCTCACCAATGTGAATGGGTGCCATCAGAATGAGATTCCAAACAGCTGATAAAAACATCACAATAAACTACAAGTAATCCACACCGGCACTGACGGCACCCATTCACTGCAGAGGATGCGTTGGTGGGACAGTGATGAAATTACACATTTCTACAAATCTGATGAACAAACAAACTGATCCTAATCGATGAGGGTGAGCACATTTTCACTTTTCCTTTAATGACCAAACAAAGTCCAGTGAAAGTCATGTTTATATGTCTTCAGTGAAGTGATTGTGGCTGTCGAGCACCTAAACAGCAGCTGTGTCTCCTGATGCAGGTCTTTATGTACTCTAGTGTGTAAGTGGACGTATTCCCCATCTGACGGGTGGGACGACACGTTCTGGAGCGCCATCGGTCTGGAGGACCTGATGGAGGACAGTTACTCCAAAATAGGTGAGGCAGAATCCTGCTGAGCTTATGTTCGGTTCGTTCTGCTGACTGATGATGTGTTGTGTCTTGTGTTGAAGGGCAGCAGACGTGTTGTCCAGGGACTCCAGTAGGACGAGGTCTGACCGCAGAGGCGGCTGCAGATCTGGGTCTGATTCCGGGCACCGCTGTGGGCGCTTCGCTCATAGACGCTCACGCAGGAGGGTTGGGTACAGAACCACACATTTACCAAAATAATTTTGCTCTGTTTCGCTCCATGTCACATCTACTTTCAGACTAGTGAAGAGAAAACATTTAAAATACACATTGAAGTGTTTATTTTATTGTGCTTTATTTATTTGCATCTGTAGATTTCAATATTTAAAGTTTTTTTTCTCTTACAAACACCAGGATTTTATTCATCTCTATTTTTTGAAGATTTGTTCATATATCATTCATACCAATTTATACCACATTTTGCTCCTAAAAACATGGTGAAAATATGCCTGTTTTCTGTCTGTTGACAGTATTTTCTTATTTATGGAGTGATATTTAAACAACATTTTAGAAAACTTGTAAAAAAAAAACAATAAAAAACTTTTGCCATTCTTATTGTAATTCATCATCTGGTGAAGTGTGGTGATACGTGACCCTGGAGCACAAAACCAGTCTTAAGTATCACAGGTATATTTGTAGCAATAGCCAACAATACACTGAATGGGCCAAAATGATTGATTTTTTTGTTTATTCCAAAAATTATTAGAATATTAAGTAAAGATCATGTTCCATGAAGATATTTTGTATATTTCCTACCGTAAATATATCGAAACTTAATTTTTTGATTAGTAATATGCATTGCTAAGAACTTAATTTGGACAACTTTAAAGGCTGTTTTTCTAAATATTTAGTTTTTTTTTTTTGTTTTTTTTTTAGCTTATTTCAGATGAAGTATAAATCTCAATTTCCAAAAACTGACCCTTATGACTGGTTTTGTGGTCCAGGATCACAGATGTGTTAGTGAGATGTCTTTACTCTGTTCGTCTGTGATTTCAGTGGTTTCTCTCGTTGATCTGTCGTAGGGGTGATGGGAGCAGACGTGACGGGGCATCAGCTGCCCTGTGAGGATCGGCCGGTCTCGTCCCGTATGGCCGTCATATGCGGCACGTCCTCGTGTCACATGGCTGTGAGCTTCGTTCTGGTGTGATTCTGTGTTTGTGTGGCAGGTGATCGTGTGATTGTTGAATCTCAGCATGTTTGTGTTCGTCTCTCAGGTCAGCACTCAGCCGCTGTTCGTCCCCGGGGTCTGGGGCCCATATCTGTCCGCCATGCTGCCGGGACTGTGGCTCAACGAGGGAGGACAGAGCGCCACGGGACGCCTGGTGAGAGCTTAGAATTAAAAAACATTCACATCTGTACTGAAAGTATCATGATTAAACAAAACATCAAACTGGGATACAGTTGAGGTCAAAAGTTTACGTCCCCCTTTCAGAATCTGCAAAATGTTAATTATTTTACCAAAATAAGAGGGATCATACAAAATGCATGATATTGTTTATTTAGTACTGACCTGAATAAGATATTTCACATAAAAGATGTTTAAATAGTCCACAAGAGAAAATAATAGATGAATTTATAAAAATGAACCCAGGTTTTCCAGCATTTTTGTGTACTTGAACCCTTTCCCTTTTGAGATCCATCTTTTCACACTGAGGACGACTGAGGGACTCGCATGCAACTATTACAGAAGGTTCAAACATTCACTGATGCTCCAGAAGGAAAAACCATGTATTAAGAGCTAGAAAATTAGAAATTTGAAGATCAGGGTAAATGTAACTTATTTTATCTTCTGGGAAACATGTACATATCTTCTTTAGCCTTTCTTTAGCCTCTTAGCCTTTAGCCTGTGCAGTACTAAATGAAAAAATATGCTATTTAGGCAAAATAAGTTCAAAAGTTTTCACCCCCCGGCTCCTAATGCATGTTTTTTCCTTCTGGAGCATCAGTGAGTGTTTGAACCTTCTGTAATAGTTGCACATGAGTCCCTCAGTTGTCCTCAGTGTGAAAAGATGGATCTCAAAATCATACAGTCATTGTAGGGAAGGGATCAAATACACAAAAAGGCTGGAAAACCAGAAAAATCCTTCAGGTCACACAAATTCATTGAAGAACAGCGGTCAGTTTAACTGTTCAGGACAAACAAGGGACTCATGAAGAACTATCACTAAACAAAAAAACACATCTGTGGGTCATTCAGGAAACAACAGTATTAAAAATCAAGTGTATGTAAACTTTTGAACGGGGTCATTTTTATAAATTCAGCTATTATTTTCTCTTGTGGATTATATGTAAACATCTTTTATGTGAAATATCTTATTCAGGTCAGTACTAAATAAACAATATCATGCATTTTGTATGATCCCTCTTATTTTGGTAAAATAATTAACATATTGCAGATTCTGAAAGGGGGATGTAAGCTTTTGCCCTCAACCATATATGTGCATCAATCTGA
Organism: Cirrhinus mrigala; assembly: GCA_036247105.1. Classification (NCBI taxonomy): domain Eukaryota; kingdom Metazoa; phylum Chordata; class Actinopteri; order Cypriniformes; family Cyprinidae; genus Cirrhinus; species Cirrhinus mrigala. The sequence goes on along the minus strand of CM070008.1, from coordinate 406,143 downwards.
CACGTGGTGTGTTTTCAGGTGGAGCATGTGGTGAAGGGACACGCGGCGTACAGGCAGCTGGAAGAGCAGGCGGAGCGCAGGTGTGTGTGTGTGTGTGTGTGTTTCATTCATCCTCATCAAACCTCTCTTATCTCATTCTCAGTCTCATTCCACTGGTTTGTTCTGTACAGCGGGAAACACGTTTACTCGTACCTGAACGCTCATCTGGAAAGCATGAGTGCAGACGCAGCACAGCTGGAGCAGCTGACGGCCCGTCTGCACATCTGGCCTGATTTCCACGGCAACCGCTCTCCTCTGGCCGACCAGACGTCCCGCGGCGCGGTGAGCAGCAGAACACGCTTCATCCAACGCTGATCAGCTGATCCGCATCATCAGTGTCCGGATCATGATTCACTGCTGATCACGAGATACAGAGCGGGAAGATTATTTAGGAACATTAAGACTGATGTGACATTATTTTCTTGACAATTACGCACATATTAAAGAGTGTTGCTATGTAATTTCTAGGATGTTGTGGGTGGGTGCAAGTTCTTGCTAGGGTGTTGCTAGGACAAAAATAATGAGAATGGGGGAAAAAAATCCTCCAAATAAACATTTGGTTGCATGACTCATAACAGTAATTTTTAAGTTACTATATATAATTTTTTTTTTTTTTCGTTATATATATATTATTTTTTCCCCTTTATTTAAGAGGACAATAATGTGAATGTAAGTGGAAAATTAAATATGCTTAATGTCAAGGTAATGTTACACCTTAATGACCCTAGAAAGAACTAGGTTTTCTTTGTGAAGTATAATTTTTTTAGTTTTTAAGGTAGTAATAAAATATCAAAGATTGTTTTATGTTTTAAAACTGATTTCTGAAGTGGTATATAGTAGTTTGATGTGTTACTGGTGTGTTTGCGCAGGTTGTGGGTCTCACTCTATCACAGACACTGGATGATCTGGCTCTGCTGTATCTCACAACTCTTCAGGCCATCGCTGTAAGACACACACACACACACACACTCGCTCATCTTCCTGACATAGATGCTCCTTTAAGAAAATGATTGCGTCTTCCAGTGTTAATGTGAATGTGTCTCTGCTGTGTGAAGCTCGGCACCAGACACATCATAGACGCCATGAGAACGGCAGGACATGACATCACAACCCTCTTCCTGTGTGGAGGTCTAAGCAAAAACACTCTGTTTGTCCAGACGCACGCCAACACTACAGGTGACTGCGCTCGTCTCAATCACTGACCTGCGCAGACAACACTGATACGCAGAATCACCTGCTCACACACCCTCACATCATCACGCACGTCCACAGACACAGAGTCTGAACGCTGATCACATCACTAACATGGAGACAGACATCACTGTGTGTGTTTGTGGTTGGTTAGTGGATGATGTGTGTAGTTAATGTGATTCTCTACACCTGTATGATCTGTGAGAGAACTGACTTCATACATCCACTAAAAACGTAGGAAATTTTACTATATACATGTTGTAGTAGTATTTTTTTTTTTTATTCTAACTTCAATGCTAAATCTGGGTTCTGGGTCACCAAACAGCAGCTGAGTGAAGCACAGATGAGATCATGCAGTGTTTTAGACTCACATTAAGATGCTCCATCTCTTCTGTGCTCAATGTTAAGTGTGTGTGTGTGTGTGTGTGCAGGTCTGCCAGTGGTTCTGCCGGCGGAGCGAGAGGCTGTGCTGCTGGGAGCCGCTGTGATCGGAGCCTGTGCTTCATCAGACTGCAGCTCCATACAGGTACAGACAGCACTCAGTATAATTCCTGTGTACACACTCAATATACTACCGATATGCACACTCACTATACTCGCTATATGCACACTCACTAAACTCTCTATATGCACACTCACTATGCTCGCCATATACACTATATTCACTATTCACTATACTCACTATATTCACACTCCCTATACTCACCATATGCACACTCACTATACTCGCTATATCCACACTCACTATGCTCACTATACTCACTACCATATCCACACTCACTATACTCACACTCTCTATACTCACCATATACACATACTCACTAAATACGCATACTCACTATACACACCACATGCACATACTCACTATACTCACCACATGCACACACTATACTCACACACGGCTACTGCCACGGCTGCCCTATAAGTTTACAGGAAGTAAATAGTGGTCTACCACTCACCACTTAAACTGGTACCAAATAAATACAAAAATGATATAATGACGGCAGTCTTTCTGCAGTACACTTCAAATCAGTACACATGTAGGCTACTATTTGAGTAACACAATATTGTCATCATATCATTATTATTATCATGTGTTACTGTTACAGTTTTTCTGAAACGCTAAAACACATTTTTTGAAACCATCACTCATTTTCTGAAAACCTTAAACACAAATCCAAATGTTCAAACTAAATTCACAGAACCCCTGACTCTCCTGGCAAAATCAAACAATGGCTTCAAAACTATTTCACCTGTAAAATCAAACAAAGCTTTCAAATCACACACACACTAGTCAATACTATACGCACTACAGATCACTGATTAGACACTACATCAAAAAATGGAGAACACAGTGTCCAGTGCATGTAGTTACAAAAAAAAAGAATGTTTACTGTATATACTAATTATTTAGCAATAAAAATGCATAAGCATAAGCATACACACTGAAAAAAACATACACACACTCAAAAGAAATCACACCTAAGTTTAGTGAATACACTAAAAAAAAAGGAAAAATACACACACATATCTGTATTTATATCTATCCATCTATATATATATATATGTATGTATGTGTGTGCGTGTATACATATCTATTTATATCTATCTATCTATCTATCCATCAATCTATATATATATATATATATATATATATATATATATATATATAGACATACGTATATGTGTGCGTGTGTACATATCTATCTATCTATCTATATATATATATAGAGAGAGATAGATAGATAGATAGATAAGATAGATAGATATTTGATACATACGTACTCATATATACATAATCACACCTAAGAAAGAAATACCTAAGTTTGGTGAATATACCAAAAAAAGGGAAAATACACACACATATATTATTATAATATATATATATATATATATATTATATATATATATATTATATATATATATATATATGTATGTACGTATGTGTATGTGTGCGTGTACATATCTATATCTATCTATCTATATACTGTACAGTAATATCATCTTACAGTATTTCTTATATATATATAATTTCTTACTTTATTTTTTTTTCCACCCCACACTCGTATTCACACTCTTCTGTACCTCTCAGATTGACAGATGCACCCGTGCCTTCTGTGCACTTTCAACTGGCTTATATTTTGTATATTTAAATATTTCAAAACAAGTGTGAAGAATTTTGAATTACTGTGTGTAAACGATGACAGGCGTGTTGCAGTTGTGCTTAACTTTTGCTTTCTTGTGTTTAGGGTTTTGCATCACAAGTTCATCACAGAGCAAATTGTGTCTTAGTGAGTGAGAATGTGTTTAGAGTTTTGCAAAAAGGGTGCATGAGATCTGCAAACAGTGTCTAAACTGCCTAAATTTGTTTAAGGTTTTGCAGAAAGAGTGATTTATTTGACAGATTGGTTTAGGCTATTGGGTATGTGGTTTAGAGAATGGGGTTTAGTGTTTTAGCAAATGTGAAAAACTGTAACTAGGTAAAAAACAGAAACATTGACTCCGGGCTCAACACTAAGGACTGGTGGTCAGGCCGGTAGATCAGATATTTACATTCACTAGCCCCCAAATAAATTAATAAAGTTAGTGCTTTCATTGTTTTTGTTTATGTAACCCTACAATACCAACATTCCAGATGCCATCACAGTTTGTGATCACAAAACAAACTAATACTGGCATAACTAATAGAAAGATCAAACATTAAAGACAAGTAAGCAGTCAATAACTAAATAAATAACACAAATGAATGCAATATAAAAAAGACACAGATTAAATAAACAGTACTTTACAGTGCTTGTGAAACTGTATTACTGTGTGTACGGTAAATATCATCAAGACAGGCATTTTTACATAATTTTGCTTGTTTTTGCATCTTCATGTATTTACATGAAGATGCAAAAGAGAATTTCGCAATTCAGTACTTGCAGACAGACAGAAGGACTGAGCTCCCCTAAAAAAAAGGTCTAGACTCCAGAACCTTCCCTAAGTTCATCATCATCAGTTCGGCTGCACTGACAGTCAAATGAGAACTGAACTGAGCTGAATTCATCTGACTAATGACACTACGGACACTGGTATTATCCTGTGTATTTCTGTGATGCTGTATTGTATCTGTATTAGATCAAGGGCTATGGAAATAAATGGGTCTTGACTTGACAAAGGAATACTCTGGTTTGTTTCCAGGAAGCAATGAGGAGGATGACCAGAATCGGGTGTGTTGTCAGACCAAAGCCTGATCTAGAGAGGTGAGGTTCAGTCATGTGCTCCTGTTTCAGTAGATGTTTCTCATTATACAGCACTGAAGAGTAGCTGAGATTTTATTCTGTCTCAATGCCAATACATTCTTGTGCATCAGTACCTGCACTAGTAAGAGTGAATGTTCATCTGTGTAAAGCTTCTACAGGAGGAAGTACGCTGTGTTTCTGCGTCTTTATGATCATCAGAAGGAGTGTGTTGCGCTGATGGAGACTGAAGCGGTTTGACATACGGACACTTTCTGACGGCCAGATTAAACTCTGAGATCCTTGCAGTGAAAATGACCATAAAAATACTAGATCTTCATTCATCTGTGCTTTTACTGAAACACACACACACACACACACACAAAACATTGCAGTGTTCAGCCTTTTACACCTAAATATCACCCAGATAAAAAAAAAAAAAAAAGAATAAAATCACATCAGCTAAAAGTGATTGACCACAAGTACTCATGAAAGGAACCACACGTGAAACAGCATTTCAGAGCAGTTAAAGTCTTTTTTTAAATATAACTTTAACTTGATTTATTCATGTGTGTTTTAAAAATGGAACATGATTTTACAATTAAAATACACACGACATTGAATTGTGATACGTTGTTCTAATAGTTATTTTGTAATGAATGTAAAAAAAAAAAACTCAAAATGCTAACTTGATATGTACTTAGTTTAATCATTAATTACTTTAAAAAATATAAAAATAATTTTTTTGAAAATGTAAGTAATGTTTGTTAAACCTGGAAAATGTGTGATCATTAAAAGGGGAATTCACCCAGAAATGAATATTTGCTGTTAGTTTATTGACCCTCAGATCATCCAAGATGTAGGTGTAGATTTTTAGCTGAAACCATGGTGTTTGGTGATTCATACAATGTAAGTCAGCGGCTGCCGTGGCTCCTGATAATATATTGAGATCTTATGAAGTGAAATGATTGGTCTGTGCAAGAAACTGAGCATTATTTATAAAACTATTACCTGTAATGCAGAGCCTCAGACAAACAGCGAAATCAGATTCTTTTCCATTAACTTTTTTTTTGTCACGCAATGACAATCTATATGCAATGATATTATTAATGCACCCAATAATGATGTGAAATGTAATAAACTCACCTCTCTACATAAACAATTAGAAACTATAAAACTTTAATTTCTCCCCTTGATTCAAGCTCTCAGTTCACACATATCTGCAGCTCATCAGTCTTCAGTTCAGTCCAACAGTTCCTGCTGGAGCGCTGAAAAAGTTCATTCAGCACAGGATCAGAAATGCCCTATTTTGGCTCATTTCCAGTGGGAGTGACTGTCAGGCGTCTGAGAGTGAGTTTTATTGAGTAACTTGTAGATCTGTGCTGCTCGAGCCGCGAACTGCTTCAGATGATTCAATACGATTTGATGAACTGATTCACTGAACTAGTTCACTAAAAAGAACCGGTTCATAAGAATGATTCGCCCGTGAACCGGACATCACTGCGGACCGTTTGCTTGGGGCTCTAGGTTTTCAGGTAATAATAAAAAAATTTCAGTTTTGTGGGCAACCGAGGAAAAAGAAAGTCACCTACATCTTGGATGATCTGAGGGTGACTAAATTACACGCAATTGTTCATTTTTGGGTGAAATCTCCCTTATAGTGTAACTGGAACAGCAATTTACACTGGGTTAAAATAAAGCATTCAAAACAAAACTGAGGAGTTTGCCTCCTGATTTCCGTTCATCACTGGTGTTTTTACACACAGCCGGTCTCCAGTTTTCCGTCTGTAGTTCAGTGCTGATGTGTGTTGGGTTGTGGTGTGTAGCGCAGGTATCTCTTCCCGGACGGCAGGTCTTTGGTATAAACTCCAGCAGGGTAAAGCGTCACGGCCTCCTGCTCAGAGATGCTGGGCGGCACCATCACACTGTCTCCAGGCTTCAAACCAGATCAGTACACATTACACACACACACACACACACACACTACAGATCAGACAGAAGAATCAAGACTGCTCTAATAAATCTGCAAACAGACGTTTCTCACCCGCCAGTCCACAGGCGTAGCCACGCGGTTGTGCGCCGTTAACTGTAACGAGTCAATGACACGGAGAATCTCGTCAAAGTTTCGTCCTGTTGTTGCAGGATAGAGAATGGAGAGCTTTAACTTCTTATCCGGGCCGATCACAAACACCTGAATGAACAATACACACGTTCAGAGCACATTCAGTGAAGGGATGAAGACTCTGTCCAAACCATCATCCTGTCCTTATTAAAAGAGGAATAAGAAGGCTTCTTCCCTTATCAAACCTCCTGAGCTGGACAAACACGTTCTTCACTGACCTCCTGTTGAAAAAGAAAAGCCCGAAACTCTTTCCCGCACTTACACATCTGGCGCTGAGCGGCATCCCGCTCCGGTCCTTCTCCTCCGGGTCCAGCATGCCCAGTTTCTCCACCAGCTCCCGCCGATCATCCGCTACGATGGGGAAGGGAAACTCGCTCCCAGGCTCCGCGTTGTTGTAAGCCATGATGTCCTGAAATCATCCGTCGGGACTCATTACCAGCTGATCGACAGAAGCACACACTTCAGACTGACAGAGGCAAACCTTGGTCCAGTCGTGATGCTCCTCCAGACCGTCGACGGAGAGCGCGATCAGCTTCACGTTGCGCTTGCTGAAGTCGGGACTGAGTTGAGCGGCTCTGCCGAGTTCAGTGGTGCAGACGGGAGTGAAGTCTCGAGGATGAGAGAACAGGACGCCCCAGCTGATGGAGAAACACACTTCATTCATGGAGAAACAATCATTCCTGTGCTTTGAGTGTTTCAGAATCCAACAACTAGTGGTGCAGTCAAGACCACCTAAAACCAAAACCAGAGTGTGTCGAGACCAAAGCGAGACCAAGATCAGTCCAGCGAATGGTTTCGAGACCAGTCTCGAGGACCACAACACTACCTACAAGCCTCTGTTTGCTGGGCCATATGGGCCTAAACATTTATCACGATAATTTTTGGTATTGTTGCGATAACGATATCAATGATGATAATTCAGGGAATCCTGTTTCGTCACAGAAAAGTATTATCTTTTCTATTTTTACCCAAAATAGAGCATAACTGAGTACACACATACAGAGTAACAACTGTTTAATTCACTGGAAGCCGGAGGGCGAAAACTCTACATATGCTTTATAGCAGAAGTAGTACTGACAACGCTTCAGGAAATATCTAATCCAGTTATCGCTGTAGCTGAATAAAACACTGACAGAGAAATTTTAGCTGAGGAAACTTGACAATGAACATTCGATTACTACAATAGATGGTCCGTCTGTGTTCTTCAAGCAATTTGGGGTATTTTTTATAAGGATAAAGTATATTTATAATGCACTGCTAATAGACATAGCTTTTATGACACTATAAAATAGTATGATTTCTGCCTCATTCAGTGATATGAAGCCACGTCTGATCACAAAAGGTTATTTGAAACTCTTGACTATGTTGTGAAGTTAATTTAGAGAAAAAGCATGTCAGTAAATGATATCTTTGTTGGACAACAGGTTTGTAAACATACACACACATGCTACTGTAGACTTTATCGTTATTATCGCGGGAAGACTAATTTTATATCGTGTGAAAAAATTTTACCGGTGTATCGCAAACGATAAGATATTGCCCATCTGTACTGTTTACTGCATATTATTGCTTGTCTGTGTTTTCAGTCGGACCCTTTGGTGTCTGTGACAGATATGGGAAAATGTGAGTCTTAAATTATGAATCAAGTATCAGCTGGACCCGGTATATCAGCACAGAGCCGGATCAGCACTGGATCAGCTGGACTTGTTATTGAGACATACCAACACAATAATGCCATTGTATTTCAGTTTTGCGACAGTCAGTGTTTGCAGATAGCAGAGAAATCAAGTGTTGTGAGCTGAATCCTACCTGACGCAAAAAAATGTCTGTGGATTCTTTTACAAAGCAGCATTTTTGGGTGTGTAAACTCTAAGAATAGATCAATCCAAAATGAATGTTTGGTAGCAAACATGTTGAAGAGTATTATATTCATTAAATAAGTTGTTTTTCCACCAACACTTTCTTCAGTGAACTAAAGACTCTGGTTTCCTTCCCCATGTACCACGGCGTTACACTTTTCTTTGCTAGCCTTGAAGGCTCATATTAAAGCAGCTTTGTGGGCCCTTTTCTCAGACTGTGATTATGTATATCCATCACTTATTAAAAAAAAAAACTTTAATTAAACCGGAATAAAACTTTATTTTTAAGTCTATATTTTGTGTCATATTATCTTGCCATTAAATTACAGTAGATTAGTTTCTAATACAACAGCTTTGACATCTCTCTTCTGAGCAACATGATCAATCTCTCCATATTCCTCCCTCTTTTCCAGTTATAGAAATGCTATCAAGTTTATTTATTTATGCTATTGGAGGGAATGTGAATGTGAAATGTGTATTTGCTGTAGTTTCCATTCACGTCTATAGAGGTTTACCAGTTATGACGACTAACAGACCACAGAAATGAGACGAGGGTCAATCCTCCATTTGCTGAAGAAATTTTCAGTGACTTTGAGCGTTTTCATGGCCAGAAGTGCTCAATAATTCAATAATTAACCCACGATCATTGACTGGTAAAAGATTCTCTGAATGTCAGGTTGAATCAGAGATGAATCAATGTGAACATGCAAACCTCAAAATCACAGATCATTTAGTTTTCCACTTGGGGACCAAAAAACGACCACACAAGCTCAAAAATGTCAGGGTTCACTATTCTTCAGGGGACATTTAGTCCACAACACAGGCTTTACCTGAACCACACACACACACAGAGTGAAAGTGTGTTTCGCTGACTCTGGTCTTTATGTGTGACTCTGTCAGCATGTTCATGTAGCTGAAGAGGTAAAAGTGGTGCCTGACCTACAAACACAACCACGATTTAGACAGAGATAACAGCTTCGGACACGTACAAACTTTGCATGTTGCCCATTATGAGAGAGATTTGCTTATAACCAAACCACACAACTCTATATATCTTATATCCAAGACAATTATTTCAGTTAAACTCTTTACACTAATACCAAGTTCTGAATACTAATAAGAACACAGAGCAGGAGAGAAAGGAAGATGTGTACTGTTAGATGTATGCTCAGGAAGTGGACACTGAGAATAAAACTGCTGTATCTGTGATGAGCAACACAAATAACACACAACACACTCTCACATCACAAGACATTCACTTACCAGTCTCCCAGAAAATCATGCAGTTTCATTCTGCCAAAAGTGGAATCGGCTTCGAAGTCAGGAAAGACGTCTCCTAACAGTATCCCCGGCATCCTGCGGCATCGGTCCGTCTCTCTGTCTCTGTGTTGCATGCTGGGAAGTGTGGTTTGGTTTGTGGGAGGGTGTGAGAGAGCAAGCGTTTTCTTTTCTACACGTTTGGTGATTCACGGCTGCTTTTTCCCTCACTCACTGTTACATTAGTGTGTTTTTCAGTGATTTCAGTTTTTTTTGCCATGCCCTTTTTTCAGAAAAAAAGCATCTTGATCAGATTCTCATTACAGATGTTGGTCTTGTCCTGGGAGACAGCTGAGACAGTTTCATCCTCCAGAATGAGTGAAGCTGCTGTGGTTTAGTGAGTTTGCTTGTGGTCAGTAGGACCGTGATAGCGACACGTTTGTGTCTGTAACTGAAGTAAAAAAATTCCAAATGTGCCTCCATTCGTTAGCAGTGAGCATGATGAGAGAGAGCCCACAGTTACTGTGGTGTATTTGTCAGCGGTATCAACGTGTTTTAGCACTGAAGCATGATGTATTTCAGCCACACGTCTTCATGCTCCTGAATACAAAATGTTTTTTGAACCTTTCTTTTACAGTTCACAGCTCTCACATGATCTTCACAGCTACAGACAGTATGTGGAAACTCCATCTAATTCATCTGAACTTAGTTTTCTAGAAATGAATAGCGATTTAGTACTGGCAGTTTAAAAGAAGATGGAAAAGCCAGTGGTTGTGTTTTACAGTCTTCTATAGATGATCATCAGAAGAGGTTTGAGGAACTGATGTGAAATCCCAGGATGTTTTAGTCAGTCACTGGAGCATGTACTGTGGAGGAAATATTTAGAAATATTTACATGAAAGCTCTTTAATCACAGTGTTAGTGAGTAACAGCATCATCAACAGCATTATCTGTGCTCAGAATCAATGACATCTGACATCATCTGCTTGCTCTGAATATTCAAGTCATTTGCTGCGGTTGTAAGGAAACCTATGGGGAACAGGCTTAATCAAACAACCAATCAGAATGAGCTTTGTGTAACAGACTGCCTTTAACTATTGCTGTTTTAGCTTGATATTCATACTAGAAAGGTGATGCACGTGCCAAATGTGATTTTTAAATGTTCTACCTTATCATTAAAATCCCATTTCACATTCATCTGACCCTGGTTTAACATCAGATTGCATGCATTTTGCAGTAAAAATTGTCCAATTGATGGGTCTAGAATCTTAAATCTTGAGGTTGCATATAAGTTATGATGTAACAGTAACAGACATTCCCAGAAATCCCTGCATGACACATCACATATGATTATATTTCATATAATCACCATTTGTTTTCAGTAATGTGCACTAGAGTGTGTTTTCTGTTGTTTAGTTCATGTGAACTGTTTTATTGTAGTGTCGTGTGTTAATCTGATGCTGTTTTGTGTTTGTGTGTTTGATGTTTGTTTTATTGATGGGTCACTTATAATGAACTCTATTCTGCTGGATCAGATGTAGTACATCTGAAGGTACAAAGCAGATTTTGGTATTTCAAGTAGTTTGGTATATTAACATTATATAATTTGAAATACATTTGTAAGTTGTAGATTATACAGGCATCAGTATGCCATTCCAAAAAAACTGTAAACATTATCACACTGTTTTTTTAGTCATAACTGTAACCGTATTTCTTGATGTTGTGTACAGTAGTGTGTCGTTGTGAATCATAATGTCAAAGGCCTGCATATCAGTCTGTAGTCATTTCTGTTTCTGGTTATGTGGAAATGTTCGACTTAAGTTTATTTGGATAGTGGTTTTCGCTATACAAATTGTTGCAAGGCAGTTTTACAGAAGATTTGTTGATGTTATAAATTCTAAATCTCTTTTGGCAGATTCTGGTCCGGCGCCCTCTGCTGTTCATGGTTCAGAGCTGATCTTATATTAGTGTCTCTGTCTCAGCATCTCCAGGAACACTGAACTGAAAGCTCCATTTCAGTTGAAATATTGTGTTTATGAAATATTTAAACCATTGCACATTCCTGATTTTAAACTGTCTTTAGAAGATTTCAGAAAAAAACAGTAAGTCAACAGTAAATTTTCCAATTCCTACAAGAAAAAAAAAAAAAAAAAAAAAAAAATTTTTCCAGTATTGTATCTATTACAACTCTTTATTTGCTGCAATAAACTTTTTTATTGAATTGCTTACACACTAAAAGTTGTACTTGAGACATGCTCAGTGAAACCACTCACTCATATACTGAGACTACAGACGTCTGCAAAACTACAAGCACATTATCTGCTTTACTTACACTTCTGTTAGCTGTTAAAAATCAAAGCTCAGGGTTTTGAGAAACAAATACATTTTCACCCCTGCATTTCATTTCCGTGTACAGTTCTTTGTAAATATTTGCTGAAAATATATGAGTGGTCATCTTTATTGCTGTAACACTTTATACAACACAGACTGTCTCAAAGTATTAGTAGTAGATTCAAATGTAGCGGTAAAGCAGCTCTAACAAGACAATAGTGCCATTCTACATAGTTCAGTTGCATAACTGTGTCAAATTCATCAGTTGTTCATACTGGCAGTGTATTCTTGCTCATATATGCACAAACTCATGCACACTGAACACACAAAAGACACAAGACAGTAATGTTTTACATGTTATATCTGTATACTGTGGTGTGTATATGACTAATCAGTTATTGTGCATAAACTATTTTTATAAACATTAAAGCAGTTTAGCAGGAAGTGTTTTCTTTAGTAAGAGATGTGTAATGTTGTGCATTGTTTTGTGTGCAGAGTTTAGACAAAAGGAGCCATAGTTTCAGAAATTGTATGTGAGCAATTAAAAATAAAAACAACAAAACTCAATTAACAAGCTGTAGCCTAAAAATAAAAATATAACACTAAAAACAGCAGCTTATGACACCAGCAGACAGAAAAACACAAAACACTGAAAAGGGCCACTGAATAATGAGAATAATTTATTTACCGTGTGTGATCATTTGAATTTAATGGAAATTTTGATAGTAATGCTTGATTGATTTGATACTACGTTAAAAACTAGATGACTGATTTCCATCAACACAAACAGAGAAACACACAGAAACACATGATCAGCAGGACACACACACACACACACACACACACACACACTGATCTTACTGTCTATACGAGAATTTATTAAATACATTTATTCTGACATGTTATTTCAGTGACAGAAGTTCAGCTGCAGTATTAATGTCATGAAGAGAAAAGAAGAGACTCTATAACATCTCACTGTTACTGATTCATCATCAGCTCAAAGCATTATGGGTAGAATCTCTCATCAGTCTATTCTGATTCACCAACACAGTTTCACTGATGATCCAAAATTAACCCAAAACCCAGGATAGAGCGGCTGAGTGAATGTGGTCTGGACTGTGTGGATGAGGCTCATTGTGTCAGAGACGCTGTAGAAGGACAGAGTTCCTGCACTGTGATCCACAAACACTCCTATTCTACTGCTGATGGGCTCTACAGGGAGATCAGTCCATATGTTATTGTGTCTGAATGAGTATCTGGAGGAAGAGCAGATCAAACTCCAGGACTGATCATTATATCCAAACACACACTCATCGCCTGATCCCTTCCTGCTGATGCTCTTATATGACACTGATATATACACACAATCATTTTTACCTCCACTCCACTGCAGCTCCCAGTAACAGCGTCCACACACACTCTCTCTACACAACACCTGAGGATACTCACCAAATCTGTCTGGATGATCAGGATACGACTGATCTGTGTTAGTGAATGTAATCACTCTGTTGTTCTCAGACAGACGGAGGAGTTTATGTGCTGTGTTCAGATCCAGAGTGAGCTGATGGGAATCTGATGGAGATAAAACACATCAGAATCAGGAATTATGAATCTGTCTGATGTTTTCATGTATCTGAACTCTTCATGTTCAGTGTATCATCAGTCTCTCAGTACAGATGAGCAGATATCCTGTGCAAATCATCATTTACATCATCAATTATAAAACTCTTCTTTCACCTTCTACAGGAAGAACATGAACACACTCAGTGAGTTTTTCTGCTTGTTTTCTTACTGACTTACATTGTAGGAAGTCGTTCCTGGTCCTGGGAACAATGTTGGTGAATGTGACTGTGGAAATCAACAGACATGAACAGTGTGATTCTCATGATCCTGCATCCATTCCTAACACATTTCTAATATGATGTTCTCCATGATATGAGATGATGATGATGGACTCGTTTCTGAGAGCAGATGAATCTCCAGGACTTTACCTCTGTCTGAGATCTTCTTGAGCTCCTCTTTGCAGAAATCCTCCAGTTTGTCTCTCAGCTGATGGACAGATTCTCTCAGACCATCAGAAGAGACGAGAGAAATGAAGGGATCGTCATTTCTGTCTGTAGATTCAGGAGGTGCTGAGAGAGACTGGAAACTCTACAGAAAACAGAAATCAAAACTCATCAGCTCCACACTTCACCCAATAACCTGCACCAACATCAGATTTGACTTGACTGATCTTTAGTAACTCAGTCCAGCACTTTCACAGCATCAGCTTCATTCTTCTCATATTCATTATATCACATTAGAGCTACAGATTCTAGTATTTGACACTTACACTATATGTGAACTTTCTAGGAAATAGTTTGGATGATAAAACATCTGCTAAGAACATAAATGTCCATCTAACAGCTCAAGAACATCAATGGAGTCTCATTGTAGGGTTGAAATGTTTCTCTGTGAGTCTCCTGTCACAGCAGGATGTGTCTCAAGTCCACTATGATGGTGTTCTTCTAGATCTCTGTTACCTGCAGGAACTGGATGTGATCCTGTGTGTGTGAAAGCTGCTCCAGCTCAGCGTCTCTCCTCCTCAGATCATTGATCTCCTGCTCCAGTCGCTCCAGTCGTCCTTCAGCTCGACTCACCGCTCGCTTTTCCTGATCTCTGATCAGCCGTATCAGCTCAGAGCGGCTTCTCTCAATGGAGCGGATGAGCTCAGAAAAGATCCTCTCACTGTCCTCCACTGCTGTCTGTGCAGAGCGCTGTTAGGACACACAGTGATTCAGGCTTCAGTGGGACTGAAAGAGACAAGAGAGTCTGAACTGAGACTGAGACAAACTTCTCTTCTTCTCCAGACTCACCTTATGAGACTCCACAGCCTCTCTCAGCTGCTGAAGATCTTTCTCTCTCTGCTGGATTCTCTGCTGGAACGTCTTCTGCGTCTCCTTCAGCTGCTTCTGCAGGACAAACGGATGATAGTGAATGACACAGAAAACTACTGACACTAAATCATCATGTGAACAGATGAATAAGTAGGGTGAGACAGTTTAAAGGTTATTTATCTGAACTGATAACTAATGGTTGTGGGTTCAAACTCCAAGGGATGATCAGTGATAACATGACTGTAAATGACTGAAATCATCTGGATCCAGATTTACTGAACAAAAAGTGAACTAAACTTGCCTTATGCCTGGCAGATGAATATTTCTTGTAAGAACATGTGTATATTTCACTCCATTATTATATGTTCATTAATCACATCATGAAAGGTTTACAGTGTATTTCCAGCAAACAGTGAAACTCTTCTTGCAGCTGCTGTTCATTTCTGCTGTGGTGTTCAGTGTGAATGCTGTAAGCTGTTAATATGGGTGCCGATATAAACACATATGAAACGAGTGTCAGCAATATTTCATCAGTGTCTAGTTTTAAATACCTGTTTCTCTGTCCTCTGTGCTGCACCTGATACAGTGTCGTGGTTTTTATGTTCATCCATACACAGCACACATATACATTTCTGATCAGTGCGACAGAAAACCTCAAGGACCTTCTCATGTTTCTGGCAGATCATCTCCTGCAGTCGTCCAGTGGCATCAGTCACTTTGTGTCTCTTTCCTTTAAACAAACTCTCATGTTGTTCAAGGTGATTCTGACAGTAAGAGTTCAGACACACCAGACAGGACTTGACGGCTTTGTATTTTCTTCCAGTACAGACGTCACACTGCACATCTCCAGCTCCAGCGTAACAGTCAGCAGGAAGTTTGGTCTTCTTCAGTTTCTCCACCATTTCAGTCAAGATGGTGTTTCTAGCTAAAGCAGGTCTTGGACTGAAGGTCTGTCTGCACTGAGGGCAGCTGTAGACTCTCATCTGATCCTCCTGATCCCAGCAGTCTGTAATACAGCTCTTACAGTAACTGTGTCCACACTGGATGGTCACTGGATCCTTCAGGAGATCCAAACACACTGGACACATGAACTCATCGTGAGAAATTCTGGCTTCTGCCATTTTACTGCATGAATACAGAGACACAAACACACAACAGTTTCTCTTTCCTTGAACTCATGTGATTCCTGTTTCCTGGTTCTGTGTTTAAGTGACGTGTGTAAAACAGGTTTGTCTGTGAGTCTGTAAAGGGTAAAGGCTAGAAGGAATACAGCTCTGGATACTAGGCATGTGTGAAAGAAAAAGTCATTTTACTCATCTATGTGCTTATGGAATATTGTGTGAGGGTCTGCTTTATTTAAATCTGCTATAAGAATGACGTAAGAGAAGGGTATCGGGGCCCTAAATATAAAGATTTGATTCTTGGGAGTATGACATAGCAGAATGTATTTATCTGACTCTTACTACGTGTGGAAAGTTACCAGTTAGGAGATGAAACCTTGAAGGCTGGGGAAGAGATATGAGTTGGAGTGATTCCTCCCTTCTTGGTCACATTCTGCACCAACCTGTGTTTCTGTATGACTGTCTGACCTTCTTTGCAAAGAATAAATTTCTAAAAGACATTTGACTGAGTTTGTCTCTTACTTTGGTGAGAGTCGGTTTGATTTTGCCACAACAATTTGGTGTCAGAAGTGGGATTCCTTGGAAGTGCCTTCTGGACCCGAAAGTGGACGGTGATTGATCATCCTGGACTTAGAAGTCACAGCCCTACCCCGACTAGATTAAGGGATGAGGGACCGACCGCCAGGGCCCAGGAGGGACACCACTGGAATCAGTAAACGAACCCAGGTGCCATCAGAACTCACTGGTAAGAGACAGATCAAGATATTCTAAAAGAATTTGGTTTTGAAATTAGAATTGGTATTATTAGAATTGGGGTTAACAAAAAAGGGGGGACGAACCATAGTGGCTTGTCGGATTCTGAGGGCAACGTGATTAGAGAGGGTAATTAATCACGAGAAATACAGCACGGCCAATTCATTCTGTAGAAGAGAAAATTGTGTGAGGAAAGCAAGCGTGGTTAAAATATTTCTAAAAGAAATTGAAATCAGTAGATTGGGATATTTCAAGAAATTGAGATCACGTGAGCAAGTACGACACGAAAAGTACATTTCAGTACAAGAAATTGAAAAGGTGTGCGGGTAATTAATCGGGGTGCAGGGTGCACTCCGCCTGGCCAACTTTGGGTTATAGGTCAGATCTGTTGGAGACGTCTGACAGAGAGAGTATAGGCGCCGACGAGAGAGCCCACGGGGAGAGAGGCATTATGGGGAAATCCCAGAGCACTCACTAAATATGATACACCAGTATAATCAAATGAGAAAATTATATGACCAAAAATGCATGCAAGATATGGATAAGTTGGTTGAATATCATGATTTTCTGAAAGAAGGTACATTGAGTGCTACAAGATTGAGGGTAGTAAAGGAGTCAATTGAGGAAGGGAGAGAGAAACAGAAAGGGTGCTGTGTGAAGCATGTGTGTGGGAAATGTGAGCAGGCAGTGGATTGTTGGATAAGAGAGGCTGATAAGAAGGAAAGAAAGGCGATGCAAAAAGAATGGGCATATAGAGATAAAAAAGAAAAGAAAAAGGAAGAATGTGAAGGAAAAGTAACTGCACCACATGAATCCACTAACCCCTTTGATGTGTGTTTCTCCACATGTACCACCGCCGTATCATCACTATCCCGCGGCTGAACTGCAAGCCCTAAAAGTGGACCCTGATCTCGACTGCTCTCCATCAAGAAGACCAACAGCACCACCATCAAGACCATCAGCACCGCATCCACAGGCGGCAGCAGCTGGAGGACAAGAGGAAGAAGAAGACCCCGAAATGATTCCCGAAACCCCCAACGAAGAAGTCGATGAGAAAAGGACTCGCAGACGTCCCCAATCAAAGAAAAGAAAGACAAGAAACATTGTAAAAGAAGAAAATGTGAGCATAACAGCCCCGATGGTCGAAGTTTCGGGGCCTGACGGGGCGATGATGGTCTTTAGACCTTGGACCGTGAACGACATGAAAGAGGCAATGGCCCATTTGCCGAATCCAGAGGAGGCAGGTGACAGATTTTCCACTGAACTGATCACATTCTGCAAAGAGTTCAGCCCCACCATGTATGAACTGAGAAGGCTACTAGCTGTAAAGCTGGGGCCTCCAATTGGCACAGAGTCAGTGGGAAGCTGCGAGGGGAAGATTATCGTAGAGTGAGCAGTAACTGGACTGATGAAACCAACGCAAACTACTGTACAGCTGTGGCGGAGCTGGCTGAGGCTATAAAAGTGGCTTTTCCAGCACGTGTGGACACTTTAAGGATTGGCAATTGCTGCCAGACCAGAGAAGAGTCTGTTCAAGACTATTATCATCGACTGTACGAGACCTTCAACAAACACAGCGGCTTAGATGAGCCCGACGACAGAGGAAATCAACCTGGGAGTGTCACTTGCGAAGCTGGTTTCTGAATGGACTGAGACCAGAAATTGCGCAAGCAGTGAAGGGCAACTACATCGAATGTAAGAACGGACGACTGACCGCTATTTTAGTGCATGATCTGCACGCTGAAGAACAACAAATGACAAAGAAGGAAAGAGTGAGAGCAAAGACTGACAAAGAATTACAGCTAGCCTTAGTGCAGGCTGTGTCAAGACCGGGAGGACATTCGGCTCCCAGATATCAACAGATGAGAGGGAGAGAGGAAAAGAACGGGCGGAAGACCCTCAAGCTGGACTGAAAGAAACCCAGAGCAACAGGGTTGTGTGATCTGTGGGACTGATGATCATCTGACCAGAGAGTGCAGCAAATGCAGACTGTGTGAGAAGGATGGTCACTGGACCCGAGAATGTCCAGAGAAGGAGAGACATGAAACGGACTGAAACAGGAGAGACGGAGAGCAGGGAGGAGGAGTCCCGGGTGTGCAGTCCACAGCTACAGTGCAGGGAAGTGAACATCTTTTATTTGAGCTTCCAGAAGAGATCAGATGTGCTAAAACATTAGCAACATTTAAATCTAGACTCAAAACTCATTTGTTTAGCTGTGCATTTACTGAATGAGCACTGTGCTTCGTCCGAACTGATTGCATTATGTATAATCATTTTTTGTTTTTAACTGTCTTAAATTTATTTTAAATCAATTTTTAAATCATTTTTAAATAATTAAATCAATCAGTTTTTTACATTTTACATTTTTTGTTTTATTGTTGTGATTATTGTTTTTATGATTATTCTACTTCCTTTTATGTAAAGCACTTTGAATTACCTTTGTGTATGAAATGTGCTATATAAATAAACTTGCCTTGCCTTGCCTAATCACACACACACACACACACACACACACTGATGTAAACACTGCTCTCTGCAATGAAGAAAAAGCTTGCGTTGGTTTGGGTGTTTCTGATTTGAATAATGACATTTTTGATAACTGTACAATGAATTATTATGCAAATTGAATGTAGTGCTCGTCACAGACTCATGGGGTGTCAGAGTGACAGAACAGGAGCACCAATTGTGCTGTCTGTGAGCTGAGCATCAGTGGGTTTATGAATGGTGGGTAAAAAACAAAGATTGGGCTCAGATGATGTGTGAATTGGCTAAAGATCGAACAAAGCCATTCAACACACAAATTATGCAGTCTGACAATTTACACTGCACGTCGAGTCGTAAGAAAAAAAAAAAAAATGGGGAGTGAAACTTTGAGCTGTGATCAAATGTTTTGGACAGAAAGTGTGTGTGCGGTTTCAGTCAGCCTGACAGAAAAACAGCTTCCGTTTTGTCTAGTGGCAGGAGAGTCTGTGCCTCACTGACTGAGAGTTTAGGGGCATTTGTGTCAGACTGCAAGTATGACATTAAAGTAGATAGAATTGTGACCCCTATTAATAAAAGCACAAAAGAGAATCATTGCATGGCAAATATTTGCACCTCAGACATACACCCTGCTTTGGCAGAGGTGCCTCCTAAATTGTGAGCAAAACACAAATATGATGTGGCTTTGATCAAGGGATGTGAACCGGTTGTAATCACTCCAAAATCTGATTACAGGCCGTGTCAACAGCAGTGAATGCAGCTGACAGACAAAGGGCCCCATCAGCGCCAAATCCATACATAATCTTGTGACAAATTTAGCAAGATGCAACATTCTTTTCAGTGGTAGACTTGGCTAATGCATTTTTTAGCGTGTCACTGGACAAAAAACAGTGGCTACTAGTTTGCATTTGAAGTCAATGGCAAAAGGCTATAAATTTACGTGTTGAGTCAGGGTTTTTCAAACAACCCCTACAATAGATAAAGCGCTTCAAAGAAGCCTAGAACCCTTGACTCTGACAGCTGAAACTGCTTTGTTATAATATGTTAAAGGTTTATTCGTTTCTTATTAGTAGAGATGAATACATGTGTGGCTGACACTGTCTCTCTCCTGAAGCATTTGGCTCAGGAGGGCCACAAGATCAGCCTGCCAGAACTACAGTTTGTAAAACAACAAGTATCATTTTTGTGTCATGTCATAACACCCAACAGTAAGTTCCTGTCTGACAAAAGAGTGCAGGCCATAAAAGATGTACCGAAGCCAATCACAAAGAAACAAATATTGTCATTTTTGGGAATGTGTTCATACTGCAGGACATTTATTCCCAATTATGTGATTCTCAAGCAGCCTCTGAGAGCCCTAAGAGAAGGGAAGGGGCTGAAGTCATGTGACAGGATTGAGTGATCTTTTGGACACACCACTTGAAAACTGAGAAAACGTCCTCTTTGTGGATGGTTCTGCATTCAGAGATCCACAAACAGGTCAAAATAAAGTAGGCTATGTTGTAAAGACAGAATTTGAAATAGTGACCTCTGTCTCACTGCCATCAAACTATTCAGCACAAGCAGCAGAGCTTGTGACTTTAACAGAGGCGTGCAAACTCATGACAGACAAATGTGTCACCATTTACACTGACTTGCATCATGCTTTTGGAGTTTCGCATGATTTTGGAGCGCTGTGGAAACACAGAAAAAATTTAAAGTCAGATGGGCGCCCAATACTCCATGCTCCTCTTGTGGCAGCTTTACTAGAAGCCATTTTGCTGCCTGATAAGACAGTCATTTGTAAATGTGCAGCACACACAAATAACAAAGATCCTGTATCCACAGGAAACACCAGAGCAGACGCGGCAGCGAAGGCCACAGCAGCTAAACAGCCAAAAGAAACAGAGTGTACTTTGTTATCTGAAAATAACATAGATGTTTCTTTTTACTTACAGAGCATGCAGACTTTTGCTTTAGGAGCAGAGAAAGACCAGTGGAAACAATCCGGATGTGCACTGAATAATGGTGTTTGGATGAGCTGTGATGGAAAGCCTTGTTTACCCCGACACTACTTTGCTCATTATGCATGGGTTGGACCATGTGTCGAAAGGGGGAATGGTAGCACAAATTAAAAGAACTGTGGTTTACAACATTCGCAGAAAATAATTGTAAAAGATGTGTCATTTGTAACACTCACAAAGTGGAAAAAGGGACAAAAAAGTCCCAAGCAGCAGCAGTAGTGAAGGCTCTGTTGACTGACATTCAGCTCAGGTAGAGCGATAAAATGATAAAATGCTATCAGAAAAAAAACTAACTGGCCTAATGTTGTGAGGAAATGGGACTGATATGGGTTAAGGTGCTCCCAATTGTTCTCATGGACATGAGATTGAGAAAGAGATCCAGGATAAACCTGAACCCATTTAAAATTCTCTTTCATAGACCACCATTTATGAGAATGGAAGGGGGCAAACAACAGCTGCCATCAACAGAATTGTGTGAACACGACATGTTGAGTTACTGCAAGGAAATGTCTTCTCTGTTGTCTAATGTCTGTGTGCAGGTAAAAGCTGCTCAGGGGAAAGTTGCAGAAACCCCCTTGCATGACATTACATCTGGTGACTTCGTGGTGGTATAAGACCTGAGGAGAAAGAGCTGGACAGTAAAAAGGTGGCTGGGGCCAGTAAAGGTGCTTCTGATCACCCATACGGCTCTGAAAGAAAGAACCACGTGGATTCATGCAGCCACTGTAGAAATGTCCCATCTACACCCCAGGAGGAGGAGCAGATGGAGTAAAGAGATTTGAGGCACATGTCAACAAATGCCAGAGTCCGGTTTAAACACAAAGTGCTTTTACTCACATGAGAATGGCCGTAAAAGAGCCTGAACAAGCAAACAATTAATGGTTTAAATTAATTAAATTAATTAATTAAAATAAAGTAACAAATAAAGTAAATTTGTAGGGAGAATGGGGATACGGGCTGTGTGATACTGTGTTACCAGTTTTGGCAGGAGGATTGTTACTAGGCAGAGACTGGTGAAAAAACTGGTATCTCCCATTAAATGGTTAAATTTGATGTACATCTTAATAACATGTTTTTGAACACAGGTGAAGATGAGCTAACAATAGTAGAAGTTACAGTGAAATGCATTCAATGACTTAATGAGACAATAATTGGTATTGAAAGTATGGGGCATTTAGTTTTAATGATAAGCCTATGATAATGATTATCTATATCTATCTATCTATCTATCTATCTATCTATCTATCTATCTACAGTGCCCTCCACTAATATTGGCACCCTTGGTAAATGTGAGCAAAGACATCTATGAAAATAAATCTGCTTTGTTTATCTTTTTGATCTTACATTCAAAAAATTCACAAAATGCTAAAATTTCACTGAAGTAAAACAATTAAAAGTGGGGAGAAACTTACGTTATGAAATAAATGTTTTTCTCCAATGCATGGTGGACACAATTATTGACACCCTTAGAAATTATAATGAGTAAAATATCTCTGAAGTATATTCCCATTCATATTTGCATTTATTTAGCACACTAGAATGACTAGGATTATGATATTGTCCAGCCATGACTTCCTGTTTCACAGGATGTTAAATATGAGGAGCACAAAGGCCAAATTCCCTTAATCATCGATCACAAGGAATAAAACCAAATAATATAGTTCTGATGTGCAGAATGAGATTGTTGAGCTTCACAAAATAGAAAGTGACTGTAAGAAAAGAGCTAAAGAATTGAAAATCCCAATTTCCATCATTAGGACAATAATTAAGAATTCCAATCATCTAAAGATGTTACAAATCTGCCTGGAAAAGGATGTGTGTCTGTATCGTCCTAATAGATGGTGAGGAGGACAGTTTAAGTGTCCAAAGACTCTCCAAGGATCACAGCAGGAGAACTGCAGAGATTAGTTGAGTCTTGGGGTCAAAAGACTAAAAAAAAAAAATTCAAACAGCCCCAACATCACCACATGTTGTTTAGGAGGGTTTTAAGAAAAATCCTCCTTAATCATCCAGAAACAAACTCCAGCATATTCAGTTGTCAGACACGACTTGAATTTCAAACAGGACTGGCTTCTGTGGTCAGATGAAACTAAAAAAAGAGCTTTCTGGGAACAAACCCACCAGATGGGTTTGGTACCAAAAGTACCCCATGTCTACTGTTAAATATACTGCTGGATCTCTCATGTTGTGGGCTTATTTTCCTGTCAGGGGTCCTGGACGTCTTGTTCAGATACATGACATCATGGATTCTAGCAAATACCAACAGAAAAAAAATTTCTAAATCTGACTGCATCTGTTAGAAGTTCTATATTGAGCTGTGGTTGGATCTTCCATCAGGACAATAATCCAAATCAAACATCAAAATCAACACAAAAATGTGTCACTGAGCATAAAATGAAGCTTCTGCCATGACCTGAACCCTGTAGAAAATGCGTGAGGTGAACTGAAGAGAAGAAGCACCAGCATGGAGCTGTGAATCTGAAGGATCTGGAGAGATTCTGTATGAAGGAATGGTCTCTGATCTCTTGTCAGGTGTTCTCCAAACTCTTCAGGCATTAAAGGAGAAAACTCAGAGCTGTTATCTTGAATAAAGGACGTTGCAATAATTGGGTGCCAATAATTGTGGTCAGCATGAAGTAGAGAAAAACATTTATTTCATAATGAGATTTGTTTTACTTCAATGATAGGTTAGAACTTTGTGAATTTTTTGAATGAAAGATCAAAAGGACAAACAATGCAGATTTATTTTCACAGCCACCTTTGCTCATATTTACCAAGGGTGCCAATATTAGTGGAGGGCACTTTATATATATATATATATACTCTTTTGCTTGCAGGAAAACCAGGACCTGTACACACAAAAACAACCTTAGCATGTTTTCTCTTATTTCACAAATTTAAGAGGGTGATCAATTATATGAAAATCAAAAATGAAGAGTATAAATGTGATGTGATGACTTAAATTTGATTTGGGATTTGAAATTGTAAGCAACACTCATGTCTGGTGTCTGTGTAGTGACTGAGGGTCTGATTCATGTCAGGAACGCAATAACAGTGCTTATTCATTTACTCAGATAGCGAATGTGGTGATTTAGGATTATTCTAACCATTATTTTAATCAAATTTTTAATTTAACAGGGTGAGTAGTAATGAATTTAGTGAGTAGTTATCAATGAATGATAAAAAGGGGGAAATTGTGAAAGAAAAATTCATTTTACTCATCTATGTGCTTATGGAATATTGTGTGAGGGTCTGCTTTATTTAAATCTGCTATAAGAATGACGTAAGAGAAGGGTATCGGGGCCCTAAATATAAAGATTTGATTCTTGGGAGTATGACGTAGCAGAATGTATTTATCTGACTCTTACTACGTGTGGAAAGTTACCAGTTAGGAGATGAAACCTTGAAGGCTGGGGAAGAGATATAAGTTGGAGTGATTCCTCCCTTCTTGGTCACATTCTGCACCAACCTGTGTTTCTGTATGACTGTCTGACCTTCTTTGCAAAGAATAAATTTCTAAAAGACATTTGACTGAGTTTGTCTCTTACTTTGGTGAGAGTCGGTTTGATTTTGCCAGAACAGCATGCGCACACCAATCTAACGTTATTTTTGTCACACTGCACAACAATAATACTGTTTTTGTATTATAGTAAGGGCTAAGTTTAGGGTTGGTGTAGGTGTAACTCACTACTGAGCTGTGAGATTTGGCCTATAATGTGTTCCCAACCACTCTCACTGCAAACATAAAGTAAAGATCTGGAGGAGTGCTGTGAAAAAAAAGCCTTATTACCATAAAATTGAGACACAACGTTGAAACAACACTGAACATCTGCTGAACTCTTCTGTGCTCAATAAATGAGCAGCTCTATACAACATTCTACTGTCCTTTATAGACATTTCATAATGTACACCCTGCTGAAAAAAACAGTTTAAACCAGCTTAAGCTGGTCAAGCTGGTTTAAGCTGGTCTCCCAGGCTGGTCATAGCTGGTTTATCAAGCTGGTTTTAGAGGGGTTTTGACCACTTATTTTAGCTGCTCAAGCTGGTTTTAGCTGGTCAGCCAGGCTGGTCTTAGCTGGTCAGGCTGGTCTTAGCTGGTTTTAGCTGGTCAGGCTGGTCTTAGCTGGTTTAAGTTGGTCAGCCAGGCTGGTCCTAGCTGGTTTTAGCTGGTTTAAGCTGGTTTTAGCTGGTCAGCCAGGCTGGTCTTAGCTGGTTTAAGCTGGTCAGGCTGGTCTTAGCTGGTTTAAGCTGGTCAGCCAGGCTGGTCTTAGCTGGTTTAAGCTGGTCAGGCTGGTCTTAGCTGGTTTAAGCTGGTCAGGCTGGTCTTAGCTGGTTTAAGTTGGTCAGCCAGGCTGGTCCTAGCTGGTTTTAGCTGGTCTAGCAGGCTGGTCTTAGCTGGTCAGGCTGGTCTTAGCTGGTTTTAGCTGGTCAGGCTGGTCTTAGCTGGTTTAAGCTGGTCAGCCAGGCTGGTCTTAGCTGGTTTTAGCTGGTCAGCTGGTCTTAGCTGGTTTAAGTTGGTCAGCCAGGCTGGTCCTAGCTGGTTTTAGCTGGTTTAAGCTGGTTTTAGCTGGTCAGCCAGGCTGGTGTTAGCTGGTTTTAGCTGGTCAGGCTGGTCTTAGCTGGTTTAAGCTGGTCAGCCAGGCTGGTCTTAGCTGGTTTAAGCTGGTCAGGCTGGTCTTAGCTGGTTTAAGCTGGTCAGCCAGGCTGGTCTTAGCTGGTTTAAGCTGGTCAGGCTGGTCTTAGCTGGTTTAAGCTGGTCAGGCTAGTCTTAGCTGGTCAAAATGTTTGTTTGATGATTGATTGATCACATAGTGTCTGCCCCAATTTTCCTGACAAATAATGCAACAAATAAGTAATATGTTTACTTTTAATAATCTGCAGGACCACAAGGAACCATTAAAACAATTTTTATTTGATCTTACAGCCCCTTTAATAACAAATATTTACAAAATAATTGGAATGATTACAATTCTAAAACTATATTAACAATTAATGGTGAAGATGAACAATAACAGAATTCTAAACATATTATGCATTTTCATTTTTCTTTTCTTTTTATTATATCTTGTATTTTTTTTGGGGGGGGGACATGTAATGTTCCACTTGTTTCTCCCTCTTCTCTCTCTCTTTTTCTTTCAGGCTCCTTTTGTTTCCACCAGTCACTGAAACAGACCTGCAATAATCTAGAAACATGCCCCTGCTAGTTGTTCCTTTTATTGCTAAAATAAAGATAAAATTGATATATCCAAATGGAAGTGTGTGTATATATATGTATATATATACATACACTTTCATTTGGATATTTCTGTAGGTGTTTAATGTAGATATTTTATTGATAAATGAGTATACATGGATGAATATGAATAGGAATATCTTAGCATGAACAATTTTTAGCTGTTTTTGGCTAAATTGACTATGGTTACAAGGGCTGCCTCTTGAGTTCTGATCATCAATTAACCATTAGTCTATTATCTATTTAATTTCATTAGATGCTAGAAAAAAAAAAAATCCACAGGAAGTGGTGAAGTCCATGATGTAATTCTGGCCCTAGGTCTCTATGAACTTGAGGGTGTCAAAAAAAAAAAAAAACATATTTATAGAAAGCGAAATGTCTACTTTAAAAAAAAAAAAAGTTAAAATGGAAAACAAATATTTTCAGATTGCGTAATCCATTCAATCAAACGTGCACATCCACTGTAGAGATGACAAGTGTTATCGACTTTATCACTGCAGCCGAAAATACAGAAACCACTTATTAATGAATTATTATAATGTTAAGGCAGTCTTCTTTGCTGTTTTCTTTACCTGACACATTCATAATCATTACTTCTGCCAGTGTTCTGTGGCAAGCTTTGTGTGGGCTATAGGCAATTAAAGGTTCATAATTCTAAATTATATAGTTTATTAATATGCAATTATTCGACTAATCTCTTAAAAAGTTGACCAGAAAATTTTAGTCATGGGCAGGCCAAATGGTTACATATAGTGCATGCATGAATGAATAGAAAAATTAGATTACACACATATATATATATATATATATATATATACACACAGTACTGCGCAAAAGTTTTAGGCCGCTAGTATTTTCACCAGCTAAAAAATGGTTTAAAGTCAGTTAAAGTCGGTCTCTTGCTGTTGTGTGTCAGTAAAAAATATCGGTTTACATTTACAAACATTCTGTTTGCCATTAATTGTAATAATCTAGTGAGATTTTTGTTTGCACAAGGAGTCTGACAACAGCCAGTGCTCCACACAGAGATCTGATCTCACCATCATCCAGTCTGTCTGGAATGACATGAAGAAACAGAACAAACTGAGACAGACTAAATCCAGAAGAACTGTGGCAGCCAAGATGTTTCAAGTAACCTACCTGCAAAGCTACCTGAAAAACTATGCACAAGTGCACATAGGGCAAAAGCTACTTTAAACGCAAAGGATGATCACATCAAATGCATATTTATTTTAGTTAATAGAAGTTTATTGATAAAGAAAATCTGTTTATGACATTGTTTTTGACAGCATCCTCATTTTATGTGCCTAACTGCCTAAACATTTTAACAGTACTGTAGCTTTGTAGGTATAGGACTCTTAAAGCATCTTGGAGATGTTGCCACAGTTCTTCTGGATTTAGTCTGTCTCTGTTTTTTCTGTTTCTTAAGACAGACTGGATTGAATGATGGAGAGATCAGATCTCTGTTTGCACAAGGAGTCTGACAACAGCCTGTGCTCCATACAAAAATCTCACTGGATTATTATAATTAAAGGCAAAATGAATGTTTAGAAATGTAAACTGATATTTCACTACAGCAAAAGACCGACTGACTTTAAACCATTTTTTTAGCTGATGAAAATACTAGTGCCTAAGACTTTTGCACAGTACTGTGTGTATATATATATATATATATATATATATATATATATATATATATATATATATATATATATATATATATATATATATATATATAACTGTTTCTATTCTAAAATTGATAATATATCAGCATATTACAATGATTTATAAAGGATCATGTGACGGAGCAATGAAAAGACTAGAGTATTGATGCTGAAAATTCAGAAACAAATTACATTTTAAAATATATTAAAATAGACAAAAAAATACATAGTTTAAATTGCAATAATATTTCACAACATTACTTTTTTTTTTAATTTTCAATTAATTTTCTGTATTTTTGATCAATTAAATGCAGCTTTGATTAAAAGAAGAGACTTATTTAATAAAAAACATAAAAAAATCGTACTAATCCCAAACTATTGAACGGCAATGTAGATAATAAAATAATATAATAAAAGGAAAAAGGAGATCTTGGTATGTGTGTATGTCTTACATTTCAGAAATTCCGCTGAAAATCCTTTACTTTGCAAAGAAGAGTGGCAACTTGAGCTCACTTCAACCGGTTTCTTCTGTACCATTTGCCCTGTTTTAGATGGCACTTTTCCTTTCAACTTCTTTGTTCTCTCTGATATCTACAAATCAGTCAGGAAACAGACAATATGTACTTCACATTAGTTTTAGCTTTTGAGATATCTTAATCATTCTCCCTTAAAAAAAGGAGTTGAGAAACATCTTCTAACATATCTACATGTAAAATTCAGGTATTCAAATTCTTAGAATGCAACCATCACCTTTGAATGAACTCCAAATCTCCGTCTGTCTCCTGGTAAAGTTACTCCGGAGTGAATATATGCTCCGAACAGGCCAGACAGGAAGAAGGGCTGGATTAACTCATTCTTTAAACCAAAGTTAGCAAAAAGCATTACAATCAAACAATAAGCGAATTAGCAAGTTATCAAAGGTTCTCGCACGTCTCGCTGCTTACGTTAACCGCTTTAACAGCACCGCTCAGAGTTTACGTGACATACACTGATCCTCCGTGAGCGGGATGACCGCGAGTTGCGAGACTTAAGTAACGTCACGCGTTTCATTTCGGCGCCCCTGTTAACTTGTGCAAATTTGATTTACATCATAAAATAATCACGGGAAAGTGTGCTGAACAACACGACATTCCCGTGAGTCACAACTGTGTCAATGAAGCGTGTAATTATTACCGTAGGAACCGAGAGATTTTCCGCCTATAGCCGCTATGAGGCCGGGGAATGTGCGAAATCCTCCCGCGACCGCGCTCCTAAAACCCGGCACAAGTCTCCCTCGCGCCCCGCGGACGGAGGATTCGTTCATCTGCGGTTACCGTGAATGTAGACACCTTAATACAGTACTGCAGTTACCAAGCATGAAAAATTAAAAGTGAAATAAATCACTTACCGCAGTTGTGAATCGTACCTATTGCCGCTCCCGAATGTCAACCGTTGAAGAAAATCCCGCCTCTGTAGATTTAAAATTTACATCAATATGCTGTACGTTTGCGTCAAACCACCACGTGATCCACGTGATCAGATTATGCTTTAAGCATTTCTTGTTAAAGATTTTTTTTTTCTCCTAGTGTTTTTTAATTGCAGGTGATTGTTATTTATTATATAAAGTTTGTTTCATTTATATTTTGTGTAAAAGTCTATCTAATACCGAAACACTCGTTAAAAATAAAACAGCTGACTATATTTGGTCATACAACTATGGTGAATGTATTTCTTCAGACAATAATTTAATCTGATTTGAGTTCTATGCTGATTTTTTGAGTGCTATCTTGATTTTATGCTATACTTTATACTACAATTTATTTGAGACTCTTCTCAGATATCATTAACAACTAGAATAATTTAAGATGTGTCATCTAGCCTACCTGATTATGATACTAAACTTACCTTGAATTGAACCTTGTCAGTAAGTGAAACAAACTGATTAATTTGTAATTAGGTCAAACGGACACCAGCTTGGTCAGGCTGGGAGACCAACTAAAACCAGCTACTTCCAGCTTAACCAGCTAAAACCACCCTGGCCAGGCTGGGAGACCAGCTAAAACCAGCTACTTCCAGCTTAACCAGCTAAAACCAGCTAAAACCAGCTTGGCCAGGCTGGGAGATTAGCTAAAACCAGCTACTTCCAGCTTAACCAGCTAAAACCAGCTAAAACCAGCTTGGCCAGGCTGGGAGACCAGCTAAAACCAGCTACTTCCAGCTTAAACCAGCTACTTCCAGCTATTTCCAGCTTAACCAGCTAAAACCAGCCAGGCCAGGCTGGGAGACCAGCTAAAACCAGCTACTTCCAGCTTCACCAGCTAAAACCAGCCTGGCCAGGCTGGGAGACCAGCTAAAACCAGCTACTTCCAGCTTAACCAGCTAAAACCAGCCTGGCCAGGCTGGGAGATTAGCTAAAACCAGCTACTTCCAGCTAAAACCAGCTAAAACCAGCCAACCAGCCTAAGCTGGTTTAAGCTTTTTTTTAATACAGTGATCTTGGTTAAAGTCAATAAATAATATTAATGTGCCTTATTCAGGGTGAACATGTGGCCAAACCGATTAATGCAAAGTACACAGTTTATCGCAAAGATTCTTATTTCATATTTTCATCAGAGCTGTATTTGTTAGATTTCCAGCACTCTTCTGATCTCCTCATGTTCTCACTGCACGTCTTTTCGGTTCACTCTCACAAACTGCGACTGATATAATGAATTTGTTGAGGATGTGCATGCAGAAATCACAGACTTGTCATTGTCTGACAAGCGCTACTGAGTTACAGAGTTACAGAGTTAACACACTGAATGTCAGATTGCTGCTGCTCTCCAGCATGTAGATGTTCAAATGACTTTGCATGATGACGTCTCAGTCTATCTCCTGACTCCTGCTCACTATGATAACTCCTGGCGACAGTTTCTCCTGTGCGACAGCAGAGCGCTGGATGTGACGAAGCTCCGTCCACACGGCGGGCAGCGGTGCGGCTTCTCTCCGCTGTGAACTCTCTGGTGTATTTTCAGGTTCCCCGACTGACTGAAACTCTTGTCGCAGCGCGAGCACTTGTAGGGCTTCTCTCCCGTGTGGACTTTCTGATGTTCTTTCAGGTATTTGGCTCTGGAGAAGCCGTTCCCGCACACCGAGCACACGTGAGCTTTCTCTCCGCCGTGGATCTTCTGGTGCTCCTTCAGATAACCCAGCTGTGAAAACATCTTTCCGCAGAAGGAGCACAGGAAGAGCTTCCAGTGGATCTTCTGGTGGATCTTCAGGTGCTTCGCCGAGACGAAGCTCTTTCCGCAGCGATCGCAGCCGAACGGTCGTTCTCCGGAGTGCGAGCGCCGGTGGTTTCTGAGGACGGTGGCCTGCGTGAAGCTCTTCCCGCACTCGTGACACGCGAAAGGTCTCTCTCCGGAGTGAATCCTCATGTGATTCTTGAAGTGTCCCTTGCGGATGAAGCTCTTGTCGCACAGGAGGCAGGTGAAGGGCTTCTCTCCCGTGTGGATCCTGACGTGGTTCTCCAGGCTCTCCTTGCGCGTGAAGCTCTTGGCGCAGTGCGGGCAGCCGAAGGGCTTCTCTCCGCTGTGAGTCTGTAAGTGTCTCTTCAGGTCCGCGTTCTTGAAGAAACCGCTGCCGCACTGCAGACAGCTGAAGTTTCGCTCTCCGCTGTGGATTTTGATGTGGCTGTTGAGGTTGACTTTGAGCGTGAAGCTCTTCCCGCACCGATCGCAGCTGAACGGAGACTTCTTGGCTCCCGTTCTCTTCTGGGACAAATCATCTTCAGTCTGTGATTGTTCTCCTGTGTTGATCTTCTGATGATCCTCCTCCACTGCATTCACTTCTTCACTTTCCACCTTCACTTCCAGCACATCTAAGGAGGGAGTCATATTATTATTATTAATGTACTCAGATATTATGAAGTACAATCACTAATGATATTCAGAGGTGTACAGTATATTGTCAGTACACTTTTAAAAATAAAGGTGCTTTAAAAGGTTCTTCACAGTGATGCCATAGAAGAACCATTTTTGGTTCCACAAAGAACCATTCAGTCAAAGGTTCTTTAAAGAAGCATCTCTTTCTTACCTTTTTATAATCTGAAGACCCTTCTTTCGCCACAAAGAACGTTTTGTGAAACAGAAAGTTTCTTTAGATGTTAAAGGTTCTTTATGGAACCATTTAAACAAAAAAGGTTCTTCTATGGCATCGTGAAGCACCTTTATTTTTAAGAGTGTAGGGCTGTAATGATTCACATATTCATACTACAAATGTTCAGTATTTCTGCATGTGTGTGTAACGTGGGGTTGGTTTGGTGTTTTGGTTCATGTTCATGTTTTCATGTCTTTTATTTTGAAGTCTTGCCATGTTGCTTGTTTGTGTCTTGCTCCCCTTGCCCTCATGTACTCCTGCCATTGGTTCCCATGTTCAATGTGTCATGTTCTGATTGGTTGTTCTTGTCTGTTTGCTCATTGGTTTGTTCTTGTCATGTGACCTTCTCTGTTTGGTATATATTGCCCTCATGTTGCCATTCTCTTGTTGTGTATTAATGTAATATTGTTCCTGCAGTTGGTGAGTCTTTGTCTATGTCCATCCATCCATCCATCCATCCATCCATCCATCCATCCATCCATCCATCCATCCATCCATCCATCCATCCATCCATCCATCCATCCATCCATCCATCCATCCATCCATCCATCCATCCATCCATCCATCCCATGTCAAATCAAGTCTGTTTCAGTCAAGTCATCGTTTGGATTTATGTTTGTTTGAATATCACACTTTGGATTACAATAAAGCTGCACTTGGGTTCATTTCCTTCATCTCGCCTCCAGTGGATCATTTACCGTTACAGTGTGTAGTGTTGATTTCTTCACTGCACATGCAGAACTTCCTACACCTGAGACCTGCTTTATATCTGATCTTACTATCAGTGATGGTTATATTTATTATTTTGAATTAAATTTAATTTCTCTGTTGTCTATTTACACTATAATTTTAACTAAAGCCTTAATAATTCTGTTGCATGTTTTTTTGTTTTTTTTGTTGTGTGTGTTTTTTTTTTTTTTTTTTTTTTTGTTTTTAAGTTTATTCAGTTTTGGTTATTTTAGTACTGTAAGGGGAAATTAAAAAAATGCGCTTAAAAATAAATCACAAGCGTACAGTTTAAAGTGACCTGTCAGATGTGTGTGCTGTGTAATGCATTTGAGATGTTTTCCTCAGACGCTTAACTTACATCTTACAGTTATATTTGTACATGTTCTAAAGTTTTTGCAAAAAGGTTCATCCTGTCATCAAGTGAGTCTCTGTTAGACTTCAGTGAATGAGCGGCGATGTGCACATGTACATCAGAAAGACAGAGCATATAATAATTCAAAGCAATAATTAGGACTAAAATATATATTTTGCTAAAATATAATGCTTTCAAAAGTTGAAGAACTTCAGATCTCTTCCCCATTTACACCAGCACCATAAACTGCGGTATGAAGAGTGTCGCAGCAGTAATTTTTATTTGAAGACAAAGCCATAGTTTGCTCAGTGTTTAATGAAATTTGTATTTTTTATTTTATTTTTTTTAATTTTTTTTTCGCTGTTGTACTGAAAGCACAATGAACCATCTGGTTTTTGTACTGTTACATCCCTGCTGGAGAAAATAGTAAAAATAATGTGATTATTAGTAGTTGAAAAAAATAAATATTATTATTTAACAGCTCATCAGATGCATGATTTTCATCAAATGCACATTTATAAATTAATGAAGAATCGAGAACGATCTCCAACCTCTCTGTTCGTCAGCATCTTCATCTTTCATTCTGTGTGTTTCTGCATCACTCGTGTCTTCACTCTCCTCTTTAACAAACTCCATCTTCACAGTAGCGTAACTCGAATTGGTCATTTTTTCCAGCTGAAACTGCTGGAGCAGACATAGAGCAGACAGTCATTAGTAGTATTTAGTGAATCATGAATTCATCATTTCATCACTGGTGAATGTGAAATATGTGTAGGATGTAAGAGGATTTCCAGTAAAGCACAGAATCACACCTGCTTGTGTAAGAGTTATAATAAAACACACCAGCTATGAAAAACTCAGCTGAAATCTTTCTTAAATAGACAACAGACAACAGGTCCTGTTACTCTCAGAAAAATAAAATAAAATCTCTGTTAGCACTGTATTAAGGCTTTCAGTAATATCTCACACTACTATGTGAACTTACATTTTCAGTCTATTGTAAAATAATAATAATAATAATAATAATAATAATAATAATAATAATATATTTTAATCTTGTTACGTTTTCATTCATAATTAATATGTAAAACTCTGCTTCTAATATTTTTGTAGGTGAAAATCATTTCTATATGTTCCAAAACGTCACTGTATAGGATAATATAATATTTCTCTCGCTGTTACACTTATGTCTGTGGAATTAATAATACCTGTATATGAGGTTTAAGTGATCAGATCGGGAGAAAAGGAAGATCTGTGAGGGATTTTATTAGTGAACTCAGTGTTGTTTGTACATATGATCAAAACATTCATACCTGTCGTGTTTATGGACTTTAAGTACGCTGAAAGTAACCATATGCATGTTATTTCTCAGGTTCTGCCTATTGATTCACTCTATTCAGCACAGAACCGCGGTCAAGTGAGCCGCCATCTGGATAAGCAGCACGTCTATTAGTGGAATTACGGTACGGAGACACGAAGCGGCCAAAAAGCTGACGAACATCTATATTTCAGCGGTTAAAATTTAAATGTGCTAGAAAACAGGAAAAAGTATTTACAAAACGTATATATATTGTTCATTATAGAAGATACAATTATATTACTTTCGAATACATTATACTGTGAAGTTTTCTGAAAAAATAAAGTTTGTTAAAATACATTCTAACACTGAATGTTTGCTCCTTTTTTTCTACATGCATTATTAAAATTTCTTCAGAGTTACCATAAACATTTCAATAACTTCTTTTCTGAACAACCATGTCTCTATCTGTGTTCATGATGTTTTAGCGTAGAATTTTACAGAAAATGAATGGCAGTCTGTCACAATGCATTATATAGCATATATATTGTTATATTCTCTTATATATCCTTCAAAGCTGTCGATGCCGATAGCCTCGGGGGCAGCACGCAGACATACAGCGCCGATGCGTTCGGGCGTCTCGGGTTCGAATCCTATGGAAGCAGATTAGACTCATTAACAATTCACGCAAAAGACACGGTGCACACATGCGTGACCCAACTGACATGCATGAAACCCAATACACGTGCACGAAAATAATAATATATATATATATATATATATACAGATACAAAAAAACAATTCACGTGCACAAAATAAGAATATAAATTCATAAAATACGTTTCACAAATTGCAAAACACAATTCACAGATTTACAACTGTGTACAACAATTTTCAATGTTTAAAAATCACGAGTGTATCACGGACTGTGAGTGTGTGAATAGCCTTTTTTGCGTGTGTGTTTTTGAGACTTTCCTGGCAGCGAACTCCTCCCACGCGGGTCACTCGTACTCTTTAGCCAATCAGATTTGAGCCTGTCGATCGACCAATCATAACCCACTGTGGGCGTGCCTACCTTACGTTACGTCATCAGCGCGAGTCCATAGTTCCAGTTACGATTCAGCTGTTGATTGTCTCATTTAAGGTAACTAGCCCAGTGAAGATTTGTTTTATATTGCATGCTTACCTAAAAATCGGTCGTTTAGACACACTCCAGTGTAAGCCAGCAGCTGCTCAGTTCAGAGTGTATTATGTTATAATATTTATTGATTGTTAGGTTTATTTAAAAAAAGAACCATTCACGTGGATACCATACCACATTAAGATATTAAGATTGTAAACTCAATGTAAAGCATAAAATAAGGTTTTTACAGATGGGATATGTAAATAAATAGAAAATGAAAATGATCTATTTGGATATTTTTCAAGCAGTCTCTTGTGTTTTTTTTTTTTTTTTATTGAAAACAGAAAAGAGCTGTCAGAGCAGAGCTTGTCTTGTGTCTCAAATCCTGCAATGGCAGTGGCGGTTCTAGGATTTTTCTGTAACAGGGGCCATTAAGGGGCCACATGTTACATTCAGGGGCCAAGTACAGGGTACATTCAAGCACACAAAATAATTTATTCAGTACGGTGCAAATACATTTCGGCAGTCATTCCTTTTTCAAACGCTCTAATAAAAAAATATGAGCCAGTAAAGTTCTTAATGATTTTTTTCATTTATTTATACTGTGTCCTTTAGGACACAATGCATAAATCACACACACACACACACACACACACACACACACACACACACTAAAGTACATCACGGCGATTAATTAATCAAATACAATACAATTTACAGTGTGGATATATTTACACCTCCCAGCTTAAACATCTCATACAGTACACTCTAATAAGGTAAAGTGCAGCAGAGCACAGCAAATTCAGAACAAACAAAAGAGGTATTTTAACATGTACGTATGTTACCATAATGTTTCCAAATACAATACAATTTACAGTGTGGATATATTTACCTAAACATTTGTTTCTTATTTCTCATCTTTTTCACATATTGTCAGAAAAACAGATTGCAATTTAAGCCCTTTTTTGATGAGATAAACAATTTCGTACGTGCAAAGCAGCATTAACATACTGTAGGAGCAACAACTTGCACCTCCCAGCTTAAACGTCTCTCTCTCTTTATCTTTCTCTCACTCAATTTCTTTCTTTTGCTCATTCACACATACACACACCCATACACACATACACCTCAAAAAAGAAGAATTCTCAAACACGATAGTTAACATTATCACACAAAGGTCTAATTACATACGATTAGTGCATGCAAAAACTCTAAAGCCAGCGCCACAGACGTTTGACAGTTCCTCCAGTTTTTCGCGATCGCTGAATACAACGCAAAATCAACAAAATGTTGAATTTTTTTGCGATCCTGAATAATTCCTAATTTAACCTCAAAATAATCACAAAAAAGAAAAAGACCTCACAAAACATTAAATTATAAATCAACCAATTGAAATATCTCTAGTTTAATTAAAGTTTCACTGCATTTTTACGTGAATACAGATGTTGTATTAAATAAAAAAGCTTTATGCATTTTGTTTGTGATTTGTGTCGTACGACTGTTGTGCATCTGACATAATACTATTATGGTAAATGTGATGTCCTAATTATAAAATATAAAAATCGCAAATTTTTTCACAAATTTCTGGAAATTACCACCACAAAATCAGTCATTTTGATTGCAAAAATCACACAAAAAAATCGTGAAATCCTGGAGGGACTGGTTTGATAAAGTTAACTACAGAATCTTTGCTAGCGCTATCTTAGCAAAAACATGTTAACATTGCTTCCAGTGCTCCTTCCACAATTTAGTTAACAAACCTAAAATAAGTGAGAGCAGCAGCTAAATATCCTTTCATATTTTGACAAACAACACGAGGATTTGTGACTCACCAAGAATTGTCTTCAAGTTGTAAGTAATGTTAGATGGATTCTTTCTCCCGCCTACTGTCATAACGTCAGAGAATGTTCAGGTATCGCTCAAGCCAAAGCCGCAAAGATAATATAAAGCCAAGACCTCTGCTTCTTCTCCCAAGTTGCATGGACACATTACTGCCGCCAATTGTTTGGGGGTGGAATTGCATCTGTAATCGTTGTGAAGAATTCTCCGGTTGCTCTTCTCGTCAACGATTGATGGAAGGGGGGCCAATCAGGGGCCAATCAGATTTCAGAAGGGGCCAGGGCCCCTATGGCCCCGCCTCTAGAACCGCCCCTGTGCAATGGCATGCATTCAGCTGATGAGGATGTCATAACATGCACACATTGTAAACCATGTACATTTCATTTAAGTTTGTTTATGCTGCAGCCTGCAGATACTATATATTTCAGAATTGTGAGGCTGATGATGTACAAGTAGCTGCTGAGACACCCATGACCCTGCTGCTCCTAATTCAACCTCTGCCACAGATTATGAGGTGATGTGAATCTAGAAGTTTCATTTGGAACTGTGACTCTTTCAAAACAGTCATGCTGCAACCCATCCATTTTGACAGTTTCAACTGATTTTTTAAGTCATGCATTATTACTACATTTCTTTTAGAATGGTACCCCTTTGACTTTGTATTTGTTAAGGCATAAAGCTTTGTTATGCATTGTTAAATGTTCTGGTTTGATGTCAGAATTAAAACATTCAAATCAAGTCGGAACTTGAATAAAGTTTACTGAATAATCATTGGTGCATTCCTTTTTATGATCAGCCTGTCTGATCCACTCCACAACTGTTAATACTTTAGCAAATACAATTGCTGCTAACCAACATCATCTTGTGTATTGTAATCTCAGAGATTTTTACATCACTGCTCAACATAAAATTAAACATGGTTAATCATAATAATATTATATTTGAAAAAACTAAATGAATATTGACTACATTAAAAAATTAATGCATAAAGGTAAAGTACATAAAAGAGATAAAGATTAATGTGAATGAAGAGGTCTGTAACTGTCATCCAGATGTTGTTCCAAAGTGTTTAAATCTTGAAAAATGCAAGGAAAATGATTAGTGTGATTTAATTAAACACTGCATCCAGTTGCACAAATGGTTAGTACAAACACACTGTTATTCATGCACTGAGTTCTCTGAGGTCTATTCATCCTTACATAAAGCTATGATAATAAAGGCAGGGTCAGTGCTAAGTGGGAGCTAGACTGGGCAGTGGCCACCCAGCGTTGTTAAACAAAAACATGGCAATGAACAAAATTCTTTCTTCATTTTGGCCAATATACAGGACATTGTGTTTATAGCAGCCGCTGGCTTACACTGGTCACATTAACGAGTGTGTCTAAACGACCGATTTTACCTTCAGTTTTTAAGCATGCAAGATAAAACAATACACCTTTGCTAGGCTAGTTACCTTAAATGAGACGATTAACAGCTGAATTGTAACTTGAACTATAGACTCGCGCTGATGACGTAACGTAAGGTAGGCACGCCCACAGCGGGTTATGATTGGTCGATCGACAGGCTCAAATCTGATTGGCTAAAGAGTACGAGTGACCCGCGTGGGAGGAGTTCGCTGCCAGGAAAGTCTCAAAAACACACACGCAAAAAAGGCTATTCACACACTCACAGTCCGTGATACACTCGTGATTTTTAAACATTGAAAATTGTTGTACACAGTTGTAAATCTGTGAATTGTGTTTTGCAATTTGTAAAACGTATTTTATGAATTTATATTCTTATTTTGTGCACGTGAATTGGTTTTTATGAATATATTTTTTTTTTCGTGCACGTGAATTGGGGTTCATGCATGTGAATTGGGACACGCATGTGTGCATCGTGTCTTTTGCGTAAAATATTAATGAGTCTAATCTGCTTCCATAGAATCCCGACTCGGGGACCTTTCTCGGGGATCCCACACCCATCTCACTGTCCCATGTCGCATCCAGTCATTTCTGATGTGTCCTTTCGTAATAATAATAACGATGAAAGGCAAAATGTTTTTTATCATTTATCAAACAAAAAGTTAACAGGAAAATTTCTATTCATACTTCTTCAGAATGCCCATGACTCTGTCTGTCAACTTTTTAGCTTAGAATTTTAGAGAAAATGAAAAGCAAAGTCTGTGACATTGCACTGACCACTCTTTCACATTTATACATGCATTATTCAAATTCCTTCAAACTTGACATGAAGATTTCTATTCATACTTCTTCAGAATGCCCAAGACTCTGTCTGTATCAAGTTTCGCAAGATTTCACAGAAGATTTGTACAGAAAATGAATGGCAATTTGTCACAATGCATTATATAGCATATATACTGTTATATCCTCCATACAGCGCCGATGCGCTCCGGGTGTCTTGGGTTCGAATCCCGACTCGGGGCCTTTACTGATCCCACCCCCATGTCGCTTCTTGTCATTTCTGATGTGTCCTTTCATAATAATAATAATAACAATGAAAGGCAAAATGTCTTTTATCATTTATCAAAAAAAGTCTTTAGAGTTAACAGGAAAATTGTAGAATTTAGAAAATTGTAGAAAATGAAAAGCAAATCTTGGTAACACTTTACAATATGTGTACAAAAATATGCATTAATTCATGCCTAATTAATGCACAGATAATCACGAGTTAATGTATAATTCATGATGAACTAAAGCATTTATTAATGATTCCTTCATCAGCAACAAATAAACATTCTGTATGATTCATAGATTAAGTAATCATTAAATTGTTTTTAGTTAAATGTGTCATAATGTATTAATTCCCTTATCACTTATTTTAACTAATAGTGTAAATGAATGTGATCATTATCACTAATGATTTGCAAAGATATCATTATGTTATGACTTTACTTGTTGAGGGACAGAACTATTAACTAATTGTTAAGTAATATGTCATTGTGGTTATGGATTTACAATTAGTTAGTTAGTCATGTGCCTCAACAAGTAAAGTCACAATATAATGATACATTTGCAAATCACTAGCTAATGAGTGTTTAAAGCAGACAACTGGAAGTTGAAGTACACAGCTTTAAACACTGTGGTAATTAAAATGAATTTACATCATTAGTTAATAAAATAAGTGATAAAGGAAATGAATACATTATGACACATTTAACTAATAACAATTTAATGGTTACTTAATCTATGAATCATATAGAATGTTCATTTGTTGCTGATGAAGGAATCATTAATAAATGCTTTAGTTCATCATGAATTATACATTAACTCGTGATTATCTGTGCATTAATTAGGCATGAATTAATGCATATTTTTGTACACATATTGTAAAGTGTTACCAAGATTTGCTTTTCACTTTCTGTCAAATTCTACAATTTTCCTGTTAACTCTAAAGACTTTTAGAGTCTTTTATATATGCTATATAATGGATTGTGACAGACTGCCATTCATTTTCTGTAAAATTCTACACTAAAACATCATGAACACAGATAGAGACATGGTTGTTCAGAAAAGAATTTATTGAAATGTTCATGGTAATTTTGAAGAAATTTTAATAATGCATGTAGAAAAAAAGGAGCAAACATTCAGTGTTAGAATGTATTTTAACAAACTTTATTTTTTCAGAAAACTTCACAGTATAATGTATTCGAAAGTAATATAATTGTATCTTCTATAATGAACAATATATATACGTTTTGTA
The DNA here is from genome assembly GCA_036247105.1 of Cirrhinus mrigala. Lineage (NCBI taxonomy): Eukaryota > Metazoa > Chordata > Actinopteri > Cypriniformes > Cyprinidae > Cirrhinus > Cirrhinus mrigala. The sequence continues at coordinate 364,834 of CM070008.1, read as the reverse complement.
AATACTTTTTCCTGTTTTCTAGCACATTTAAATTTTAACCGCTGAAATATAGATGTTCGTCAGCTTTTTGGCCGCTTCGTGTCTCCGTACCGTAATTCCACTAATAGACGTGCTGCTTATCCAGATGGCGGCTCACTTGACCGCGGTAGCACAGACACTGGCGACATAAACATATATTTTGGGGGAGAAAACACTAGTGTTCAATGTTGTTGCTATCGAATCATTTACAGACTGTGTAAACTACAGGAAACCAATTATTCGGATACCGTTATCAGCAAAGCGCCGGTATCCGCTAACGCGCCCGTTCAATTCAATGGCCGCTGCTCCGCTGGCGCGACACCCGGAAGTACACGATCACAGCCGCGAGCACAGACTGCTTTTAGCCAGTCAGCCAAACCGCTTTGTTAAGGGTGCAGGAAGATATTTTTGCCAATTAAAAATATGTTTTCACATAAAAGTATGAACACAAATCACAGCCACGTTAGAGACAGGGAACTTGAACAGGAATAAAATTCCACAAACTGGCACACATAAAAGAAAAAAACACGAATAATAATTAGGGAATCTAATTATTCTAATTATAACCCTAACCCTAACGAGGGAGAGCAGGTGGGCTAAACAAACTAATAACCAGGGGCCGCTTGCATAAAAGGTTAAGACTAGTCTTAGTCCCCTAGTCCCCTCTATCAGTTACCAAAAAGAAGTATAATTCAAGTTTATTTCATTAAGTATACTTAAGTAAAGTTCAAGTATAATATTAAGTATACTTTATGTAGTAAGTCTACAAATGTCAGTAGTATAGTAGTAGTATAGTAGTATACTTGTAAGTGTACTATTTCAATACTCCTTGGGACTAAATTGGCCCACCTTCTAGTATATAAACGTATACTTTTAAGTATACTTTAAATATAACAGTAGTAAACTTTGAGTAGTAGTTTATATCTATGTTTTAGTTTGTACTGCAAATATACTAAAAGTGAACTTAAAAGTATAATCGTAAGTTTTCTTTAAGCGAATTTTACATCATACTTTAAGTATACTAGCGTGTCCCTATTAGGTATTAATCTGTATATTTTGTTAAATGAATATCTGAACATACAAAACATCAACAGAAAGATCAGGGTATCTGCTTGTAAACAAAAACATTTTATTCTAGCTTCATGCATTCTTTTTTTATAAACACTTGAATGTGGGTAAGTTTCAGAAATAATAATAAAAAAAGAATAAATAAACAAAAAAAAGTTTTCCTTAGACTAATCTACATTGTTATGTAACTGAATTTTAAAAAACGATGACCAGTCTTAAAGAAAAGAATTAGCCGACTAACTTATAAGACTCGTCTTAACCTCTTATGCAGCAGTAATGAGGGGGCGGAGCAAAGACCAGAGACTGACAGGAGATCACATGACAAACAAACACTAATGCAAGCCGTGTGTAGAGCAGATCTAATGCTGAGCACAAGTTTCACGTAAAGCGCAGGCAGAGGTTTGTGATTAGTGATGATTGATGACTTTTATTGGACAGTTTCACCCATTCATTCATCTCAGCTATATACAGTAAGGAGTCTGTTTTAGCTCAAAGTAAAGCAGACTCTTTATCCTCCAGGTGCTTTGTTTTTTAAATGCCATACTTAAATGACGGCGCTGTCTGCTGAATGACGATTCTGATCTTAATTTGAGTGCTTATCAGCGTAGAGTATTTCACACTGCACTAACTGCAGCAAAAAAGGTAATCTTTAAAATTTGGCATGAACCCACTTTCCCGACTGATAAAATGTGGCTCATAGAACTAAAAAATATTGCGCTCAACAGCAAGGATCAACAGAGCTAAGCCAAGAACAATTAAGGCATGGTCAGAATTTATTGAGAAGCTTTCAGATATAATAACTCAATAGACTAAAATCGTTAAAGATAAATGGTTGGTATTACATGTGTGTATAGATGTGGTATGTCACCATATAGTCTTCCTTTCTCTATTTGTACTTTTATCTATTTATTCCTTTCTTTTAATTTTGTAGTTTTTTTTTTTTTTTTTTTTTTTAAGGCAAACCCTGGTCTGTATACAGCTGTGTAAACCAGATATGCTGGCTGTTCTTTACTAAAAATAAACAATCATAAAAAAGGTCTGTGCCACTGCCAAAAAGAACATGATGTTTTCATTAACATTGTAGAAGTTGACTGGTTTAACCTCCAGCATCATAGCACACTCACACTCAAGCAAGTGTTCTCAGTGCTTCTTTCAAACACCTTTGATTTATGACACTGAATTATTCAAAATGTACACAGAAATAAGAGACCATGTTTTTGAACAGTACCATACACAAGAAATTTTATTAATATAAAAGTGTTGTTACTCCTGAATTTTAAACCAACTGTTTACAGTAATCGACATTTAATACACTGATCTCCTCTCTACAGACAGGAAATAAAAACAGCAGGAACTTCACTGCAGGAAGTGTGTTTTAGTGAATGGCACATTCACTCCTGAGGGCAAACCGTGAGCTGAGGAGCCACTCTGGATCATGAATCTCTCTAGCGGCCTGTATTTATTATGTATGAACGACTTTAAATGTCTTTTAAGATCAGATACGTGGCTGAAGCTCCTCCCGCACGGAGCGCAGTGAAACGGCTTCACTTCGCTGTGAATGATCTCGTGTGATTTCAGATGCGCCGCCAAACTAAAACTCTTCCCGCACTGAAGACAGATGAACGGCTTCACGCCGGAGTGAGTTTTCATGTGAGTGCTGTAGTACACTTTAAGTCTAAAACCCCTCCCGCACTGCTGGCAGGTGAAAGGTTTCTCTCCGGTGTGGGTTTTCATGTGTCCTGAAAGGCTTGTTCTGTGTGTGAATCTCTTCTCACATTGAGTGCACTTGAACGGTTTCTCTCCGGTGTGGATTCGTACGTGATCCGTAAGGCTTCCTTTGTATTTAAACAGCTTTCCGCAGTGGCCGCACGAGAAAGGCGTCTCTCCGGTGTGAATTCTCATGTGTTCCATCAGGCTTCTTTTACACGTGAAACTCTTTCCGCACTGACTGCAGGTGCACGACTTTCGTTTTTGTGACGCTTTCTTTTTAGAAGAGTTTTTATTCGGTTCTTCTTCACTTTCCTCTTCACTCATTTCTTCATTTTCCTCTTCCCACTCACTCTGTTCTTCACTTTCCCTTTCAGCTTCACTCGATTCCTCACTTTCCTCTTCCATCAGCTCTGAAAAGCAAAAGAGTGGTTGAAAATATTTGTCATTTGTTGCATGCTTTTAATGTTAACGGTCTTAATTTTAATGTTGTTTTAGGTTACAAAAACATTTATTTATACCACAGTAACACTGTGATGCTGAAATATCACACACAAACAAACAAACTGTCATGAAGATAACATGTTAGAAAAAGAAAATAATTCAGTTATCCAGTGATAGAAATGGACAGAAAGAGATTAAACTCAAAGTGATAGTTCAGCCAAAAATGAGAATTTTCATCCTTAGCTGGCGTGTCGTTCCAATTCTCCTGTCAGGTGTAAATGAAGATATTATGAAGAATGTTAGTCACCAAACAGTTTCGGTTCCCATTGACTTCCACCGGGTTATTTATCCTTACAGTGGGAATCAATGGGAACGCACTGTTTGGTTATGAAGATTCTTCAGAAGGTCTTGTGTTCATGTTCCACAGAAGAAAATCTTTCAGGTTTGGAAGGACACGAGTAATGATCCCATATTTGATGACAGAACGATCCCTTTAAAAGAGTCTTTATTCTGTGGCTCCCTCTCCTGGACAACATTATTACAGCCTTCATCGGTCAGTAAAAATGACTGATAATATCTGCTGTTTGATGAAATTCATGAGAATAAGTGTGTTTGCATGTTTGTGGTTACAGAACATAATATGGATGCTGTCCGGCTTCATCAGGGATGTTTGTGTGCAAAGCCAGACTCACATTGGTCTGGACCGGAGTTGTGCAGACGGGACGCCTTTACCCGCTTATGTTTGTTCAGTCTGTTTGGTTATGTGCCAGTCAGAAATGACAATGACACTACAACTAACCAAAATATCACCAGAATTTGAGATATGGGTGCAAAAATGTCCGTTGTTTTCCCTCCAGTGGTTCAGGCTGTAGGATTGGCAAATGACTAAAGAAACATTATCAGCACGACAGTATAAAACTGTACATTTTTTGTCTATTACCACCCACTGCTACTTATACCAATGACAGAAATAAGTGCAGTTAGCTAAATATGTGGGAGAACGCTGCTATTGAGTGACTATATTGTATTGCAATAGGTAGCACATCTATGTTAATGTTGAATTAGCTAATGTTAGCACATAATTTATAATTGAGATGGTTTAATAACTTTAATTTTAGGTCCAACCTAAACCTTAACTTTAATTGGTTACACAATAGATGAAGGATGGTAAAGCATAAAGAGTTAATTGTACCCAGCATGTTTGCAAAAAGAGAGAGAGAAAGAGGGCAGAGCAACAGGTACAATCTTCTTTTATCCCTTCGTTGACCATGGGACTAAAAACCAAATGTGAGACATTCAGATTACAGATTACATGCAGATTACCAAAGGTGCGACACCTAGTAGAGCTCTGATGTAAACACACGTTGGCCTACAGGCCTCGATCGCTATCAGCTCCTCTGTGTCTTCAGGAATGCCAAACGGCCCTTTTGTTACTGAAGAGAGGTTTGGGACAGGAAAGAAGACATCTTTGATCATTTTCAACCCTATTTCAAATAGTCTACAGGTGAGACTAACTAACAGCCAAGGGAGGATTGCACCTCTTTATGACATAAAGGACATCAACAACACGCATCCTTGATGAAGTTGGACGGCATCTTTATGATCTTCTTTAACCACAAATATTCATCCTGCAAGTCACAACACTGTCTGTTAAAAATCTAAAATCTCATATATATTCTAATCTCATATATACATTAATAATATATATTTATTGTTTTTATTATACAAAAAAAAATGTCATAAATTACGATTATATTCTTTAAATTTAGCCGAATTATTTGTCTGAAGCTGTTGATTGGATGTTGTTTGTTAGGTTTAACATAGGCTAAGTCATATAAATCATGGTTTGCAAAGAGCCCGTTTTTTCTCGAGCATGTGTCATTTTACCAGTAATATTACTATTACTATATAGTGCACTTCTATATTGTAATATCCTTACATCGTGTATAATTGCTTTATGTTATATTATATAATTTATTTATGCAATATCTTCATTTCTTTACAATAAAACAAGAAATACGTACTTTTTTTTTTTTTTTTAAATCAAACATCCTCAGTTTGATCTGGTATCTGATGTTCTGTTGTCAGGTTGAGGGTGACGGCAGCTAAAGCTGAAAACACGTAAACTACAGCAAACAGACGCTCTTTACTCTCTCACTCACTCACAACAGATTCAGTGTTCCTCACAGTTCATGCACTTGCTGACCTTCGATCATATTTTGCCGTATATTAACCGCAAGAGAAAGTTACGAATACGAACATGCTTCCGAGTATTTTAGAGATCAAGTATTTATGCGCTACTATCGTTTAAGTGTTTCGGCAAACCCGTGAAATAAACGAATGAATGAATAAACAATGAAACAGTCCCTGTGATTTTCTGACCACAGGCACAGATGATCTGCTGAACTGCTGCTGTTCTTCTCTAATGAAGAATCAAGAACACAAACCTTTCCGTTCGCCGGTTTCTTCGCTCTTCGTGCCGCGTGTTTGTGGATCACTCGTGTCTTCGCGTTCCTCTTCAGCAAACTCCATCTTCCTTCACAGCAGTGGAATGAGAGTTTCAGCTGTTACTCCTGGACTTGTTCCTGTCTGTTTTCTTCTCGTCTGAATGATCGGACAGCGGGGTTTCTGCACTTATTGCTTGATGGCTGTAGGAGTGGCTTCCTGAAGATCTCAATCAGTGGGGAAGTTGCTAAAGGAAGCTGGATTTGTTGCTAAAAGTTGCTTGGTGACGTTGTGGCATTGCATTAAATTTCAGCAAGAAAAAAAAACTAGTAAAACTATACATTCGGTGCAATTATAGTTTAAAGGAGTTTGTATTTAGTGCTACACTCCAAGAAGAGTCTGTAAAAACAGGGCACAATCTACTATGTGAATATGAAGGAATTTTTCATGTTGTTTTTTTCCACAGGATTTTTTACCTGCATTTTAAATTACTCATTGTATTTTGTGTTTTTGGTTACACTGTTACAACGGATAATGGATAACAGACAATGTGCTAGAAATTACTAGTAACTTTTCCATTTTTTTAGATATTTTTCTTACGTTGTACTAACTGATCAACAATTGCAAGTAAAAGGCTACTGACAAGGTATATAAGAACTGAACAATTATTCAATTATTATTATTATTAAACTGCACAACTGCAAATAGCAGCTAAATTAATTCATGTGATGTGTGTACTGCTAGGCATCTTTGATTTCCCCTTTTTGTGTAATATAGATGGACAATGTGTGCCTTTTTTATCGTTTGAGTCACTTATCAAAAGCTGCTAAAAGTTGCCAAATACATTTTTAATATAGCTAAATTTATTGCTAGGTGCTTTTGGAAGTTGTCAACACTGATCTCCATCTGCATCGCCAGACTCGTAAGATATAACGTCTTCTTACATGGAGGAATAACAAATGAAAAGGAGTTGTGCAAAGCTAAACAAGAGATAATGTGGTGAATGTCATCACTTACATTCAGAGTGGCACAACCCTCGGTAAGGATACTTTAACAGGATACTTAAACTGTATCTAAGCTGCATCACAAAAACATTACATTTCTACATACTAACTCCTTACAGTATTCTAAAGGAGAGAGAGAGAGAGATCCTCACTCAATGAAGGAGACGACTGGCCTCAACTGATCTGAACTTATTTCTGAGTTTGTGAAGGGACAGATTTCCTGCTGTTCTTCTCATCTGTGAAGGAGACGCTCCGTCTGAAGAGTTTCAGAGCTGAAATTACACGTGTTTAATTTCATTAGAGTTAAAAGGATGGAGCGAATGGGGGAAAACTGTAAAACAATATGCAAAATAATGGAGGGAAGAACATGAGAAAAGTATAAATGTAAACATAAAATTTCATTAGAAGTACTTTGAAGTTTTTATACCAAAAACAGAATGTGATTAAAATAAAACGGTCTGTATTATTTCTCTGCATGTACTGTATGTCATCATTTGTAGTAAATGCAGTTTGTTTGTTTGAATCTCATTCATTTTAGCTATCAGAATATTGCTTATTCCACAGATAGACATATGTTAAGATATATCATATCTCCGCTTTCTAACTCAATAAATGTGATTGACTTTGAACAGATTTATGCTTATTTTATGCAATTTGAATAAATGCATTCTCAAATCATGAGTATTTAAATATAATCAAATAGTTGCAATTAGTTAATATTAAACCTTGCTATGATTTTTTAAAGGAAGAAATCATTAGAAATCTGTTTCATTAATGTATGACAGACAAATATGCCTCACACTGAATGATTTAGTTTAAAACTCTGTAATCCAAATGGATAGAAATATTTTATGCAAATTCCAATACACAAATCTTAAGTTTAGGCCTAAATATTTTATATACGTTTAACAAATAGGCTCGTATTTATAACACTGCACATACGTGTAAAATCACATGTAGGTTGGTGTCGTAATGCAGTGAATGAAGGAGTCGTCGTGTCTGACGGTGGGTCGTTAGGGTTTAACGGGGGACGGGTGTCGTAAACGGCTCTCAGATATCAGGACATCGTTCACACAGACATCAGCAGCTGCTCTGATCAGCTTCACAACACCCGCTCAATCTGATTCACTCTCAGTCTGTTTACACTCACTTCACTTCAGTGCTCAACAGACTTTTCACACAGCTGTTCTGTTATAAAAATAAATATTACTATTTTACTATTTTTTTAAATGCTGTATTAGAAGCAACATAAATTTGTTAATTGTGAAAGCAGTTCAGTTTATTCAGTTAAAAGTATGACGGTAATTAAATGTGGCTGTGAAGCAGGCGACAATGAGTTACTGCAAATATATTGCACAGCATTGATTATGTAAGCTCATCTTGTTTTTCTCATATCACGACTGATTGTATTAGTGAAGTCTAAGGGGGTGTAAACTTTTGACCTCAACTGTATTTACTGTACCTTCAACATACATCCTTGGAAAAATATTGCTAAAATATATTTAGACTAAAGATTTGAAAATAATACAATATATGGTAAAACTTACAAGACATGATTGTTCATATTAATGCACGTGTGGGAGAAAATGTGCACCATGTGTGGAAATGTGATTGATTGTCCTTCATAAAATAAGTCCAAATGAATTCCAGCCCCTCGAGTCCGGACAGCTGTTCATCCTGCCGCCGCTGCTCCACACACATACTGGAGTCACGGCCCATTATTTGGGAATGTATTGAGAGAGTTTAGAGTGTACTGGCTGTCAAAATGTGACTGATAAATGACCCCTCTTAAAATTTCCATACCCGCCGCCCTCCTCACCCAACCGAACACCTGTTTGGACACCTGTTCATCTACAACAGCCCACCGAACACCTGTTTACCACTCCACTCCCGATGATGGAATTTATGACCCTCTTGCTGTTTGGGAATGTGTTTTTGTGTGTAACATCGCAACTATTCAAAAGCTGTGTGTTTTAAAACAATAAAACGTGAAACGATGCATTGGTTCGTAAACGGGCTGATCACGAGAAGGTTTTCACATAGGCCTACATTTGAAGAAAAAGACTCTAGCAGGCATGCAGAAACAATGTAGTGACTGTGTTTACTAGAAATCTTAAAACAAGTCAAGACAGGCATTCATGCATTATTAAACAATTTTTTTTTCTTTTTAAAGGTGAATAGTATGAGATAAATAATGTTATGTCTCAGACACATTCAACAACAATAACATCAGCAGTTTTCAGAATCTTGTAAAATGACTGTTTTAAAAAGGTAAAAAGAAAAGAAAAGAAAAGAAAAAGAGCAATGCATCTTACCATGAAATACATCCTCTCTGATCTGTGACAAACTCTGAATGAAGTCAGGGCCGTCGAGTTAAAACACCCATCCCGCGCCTAACACTGGCCAGAAAGAGTTGTTTGTAATAATAAAAGGGCATTTCTTTATTCATAAAAACATCCTTCCCTTTTTTTAATATTAGAGCTGAATTTCTCACTTGAAAATGGCATGACAAAGATTTACAGTTTTCTTTTAAACAATCAACTCTGTGTTACAGGAAAATGATGGATTATTTTTTTATATTATTTTAATTCTTTTATTCATCTATTCACTCTTTGACTTTCATCAATCTTAAAATTTTCAGACTGCTATATTAATTAAAATGCACACGTGTATGTAGTTAAACATCTACACTTTCACAACACCATATTGAATGCAAATATTTCGTCTTGCAGTGCACAATGAAACGAGAGAGGGGATGCAGAATCAGTGACGTGACAATATTTGATCAGTGAAGAATGGAAAAAACATCTAAGGATGATTTCAGGATTGTTTTATAATCGTAATCTGGGGAGTTTGTGAGGCTCTGGCATTTCGAACTTTGGTAGAATGTCAGGCAAAAAGTTCAGTGATCAAAGGAAGTCCATTGCCCCCCTTTTTTACGACACTCACCAGGAGAATTTAAGCAGGACACCTGCTGTTTTGACCTCTGGAGCCACCAGACTTAAGTTCAGCAAATGCACACAAACACAAACATTCACACACACACACACACACACAACCAAACCCTTCCCCCAAAAAAGTATACTTAAAGTTTATTTTATTAAAAACACTATTTCAAGTATATTTTTAAGTATACTTTATGTAGTAAGTATGAAAATATCATTGTACTAGTAGTATAGTTTTTAAGTGTACTATTTCAATACTCCTTCGGACAAAATCGGTCCACTTTCTAGTATATAAAAGTATACTTTTAAGCATACTTTATGTATAACAGTAGTAAACTCTGAGTGCACAACTAGTTTGCATCTATGTTTGTAGTTTGTACTGCAACTATACTAAAAATAAATGTATGAGTATACCGATAGTTTACTAATTAAATACTTCAATAGCACTTTTAATACACTATGAAGTATAGTCTCAGTAAACTACTAGTTTAGTAGTTTTATACTCCAAGTATACTCGTAAGTTTTCTTTAAGTGAACGTTACATCTTATTTATATAGTATAGTATACTACTATGTCTCTATTTAGGTATTAATCTGTATACATCTTGTTATATAAATATCTGAATATACAAAACATCAAAAGATAGCACAGGGTATGCTTGTAAACAAAAACATTTTATTTTAGCCTCATGCATTCTTTGTTATGAACACTTCAATGTGGGTTAGTTTCATAAATAAAAAATAAAAAAATAAAGAAACAGCATTTTGAACAAAAATCTGAAGAAAAAAAAAAAAGAGACAATGGCGCTTCCCACCATATAACACTGAAAACATGGATTCTAGGAGCACAAGTATAGCTCAGATACACTTAGATTTTTTCTTAAGTGTAAGTCAAGTACACTTAAATGTCATTTGAAGTATATTTCTGAGAAGTACATAAAAAGTAGACTGAAAGTATACTTTCCTATTGTTAGTTTAACAGAAGTATACTAATAGCATGCTTGAATAAACAACTTTTTTCGTAAGGACAAACACACAAACATACATGCACACAATCAAACGCGCACACACACACACACACACACACACAGCTTTCACAGGTTCCCACAAATTAGCAACAAGTTTCTTACGTTTGTTTTATCATTTAGCTGTAGTTGACAAGGGTATGTATGCTCATTAAACAAGCTATCTAACAAGTACAACCATTGCAGAAAATTTATTACAGCGCTGCAGTAAGATATATATACTGACCAAAACATATTATTACAATACCCGGTTTACATAGTTTATGATAAAACTCCAAAAATATAAGCATGAGCTAACAATCGTTAAAATACTGGCCACGCTTGATCAGATGAAGACGTGCAGAGGCAGAGAACACGACAAACACCCATCTGTGTCACGAAACACAACACACATTCACCAGAATGGAGAGATGATGATGGCTTCATGATTTCATGATGAAGACAGACCAAATATACAAATAGAAGATGAGACTGACTGACTCTTTTAAGATAAAGAACCCCTCATTTCCAAATGGGATTCACAAGTGTTTGACTTTGAGGAGACACAACTAAATCCTAATCCTAAATCTGTTTCATGACGTAACACAACGGCTGCTCCACTGCAACTTACACAAACCTGTGTTTCGACTCACAGATCACAGTATTTGTTCAGATCTACTTATGGGTGTGTCATTAACTATATCACAGTCGATTATATATATTGCTAAACCTGACTGTAACTAGCCGGAGCCAAGCAATATGCATACAAACTTTAAAAAAATACACTGAACATGTCATACATGTAAGTTCTTCTAGTGTTGCAAGCAAATACATACTAGACACACCACTGCTACTGGGATCCAGTGAGTCAGTCCACAGGCTGATGATTTCATTAAAGTACTGTCATCATTGTGTATTCTTTTAGTACGTCAATCTCGCCCTTATTGCAATGAAACGGTGGATTTAACTGAATGGAACAAGACTACGGGATGCGGCACACCATTCAGACTCTGTGAGATACGTTCACACTAACTCAAGAATTATGATGACTGCACCTGGTTTTTGTGTTGTGTACAAATGATAACCCTAGTTTCAGATGGCCTCCAGGAGCTGATTTTGACACCCCTGCTTATGCAGAGTACAGAAAAAGCCTGCTCTGCACACAGACGGGCGCCGGACAGCGTGGCGTAGCGTCATCACGGTGCCACCAACTGGTGCAGCATTGACGCCAGGAAAGGGAACATCAGTACCAGTTCCTTACCAGATTAGTTAATCAGACATATGAGGGAATATCTTGGGTTATATGTAACCACAGATCCCTGAGTAGGGAAGTAGACGCTGCATCGTGTTGCTATGCTTTGGGAGCGAGTGCACATCTTCCTTCAGACAAATCAGATCTGATGACACGTATGGCAGACTCTCTTATGTGCACGGGTTTCTACAGCAGTATTCTAGGTTATTACGTGTGGATGTTTTTATTTTTTTAAAACCTTGGGTTTTCAGGATTTAATAGCAGGTATTACTAGTCATCTGATTTTTTTCATATATCAACTATGCAGTCTGAAAAGTGGCGGCTCTAGTACTGAGCCTTGTTGTAGGAATAAATGACAGATCTTGTTTTTAAATGGTACCATACACAAGTAATTTTATTCATTTAAAAGTGTTGTTCCTGCTGAATTGTCAAGCATCTGTTTAAGTAATCGACATGTTTTAATTATTTGTTTAATACACTGATCTGCTTTGTACTGCCTTTATCAAAACAGCAGGTGCTTCACTGCAGGAAGTGTGTTTTACTGAATGACATTCACTCCTGAGGGCAAACCGTGAGCTGAGGAGCCACTCTGGATCATGAATCTCTCTAGCGACTTGTATTTAGTATGTTTGAACGACTTTAAATGTCTTTTAAGATCGGTCATATGGCTGAAGCTCCTCACGCACGGAGCGCAGTGAAACGGCTTCAGGCCACTGTGAAAGATCTCGTGTGATTTCAGGTCTGCTGCAAATTTAAAACCCTTCCCACACTGAGGACAGATGAAGGGCCTCAGACTGGAGTGAGTTTTTAAGTGAATCTGTAAGTTTCCGCTAAATGCAAAAGTTTTCCCGCACTGCTGGCATGTAAAAGGCTTCTCTTGAGTGTGAATCCTCATGTGTCCCGTGAGGCTCCCTTTTTGTCGAAAGCTCCTCTCACACTGAGTGCACTTGAACGGCTTCTCTCCAGTGTGGATTCTTATGTGTTCTGTGAGGCTCGCTCTTTGTTTAAAGCCATTTCCACAGTAGCTGCATGTGAAAGGTCTCTCTCCCGTGTGAATTCTCATGTGATCCTTCAGGCTTCCTTTACACGTGAAACTCTTTCCGCACTGACGGCAGGTGCACGACTTTCTGGCTCCACTTCGCCGAGTTCTTTTTTGTGGCACATTCTTTTTATTCTTTTTAGAAGGTTTTTCATTCGGTTCTTCACTTTCCTCTTCCCATTCACTCTGTTCTTCACTTTCTTCTTCCACTTCCGTCAGGTCTGAAAGAAACAAATATTTCAGAAAAATCAATTCAATTGACAAGAAAGGTGAAATAAGAAAAAAAAGTGACCCCCATGTAACACATGTAACAACAAAAAGCAAACTCAAGCATCTATTTTATGTCATCATGTAGTGCTGGCCGACTGATTCAAATGTAATGTTCTACCACAATTTTATTTCTTAGGAATCGAGGAATCGTAATTTTGAACAAACATATTACCAAACGTTAGAATTAGACACTTTGACAATACGCCAATGATAACAATAACGAGAAAAGAAAGATCCACCCGCCTGTCGGTGCACGTGATTAAGCGTTCATGTGTGGCGCGCTCATATCGCTATGGTGCCATTCACACAGAAGGCGCTTTTGTGTTGACAAAGATGCGACGCCGGCAGCGGAATAGGAAAAACATGCAAGAAGATGGGAGTGAACTTCTTTTAACTTGAGCGCCGCATTTTTTTAATGCCGTTTGATGCATGAGACACTGCAAGAGATGCAAATGCAACAGTCAAATGTTTACATAGAAAAAACAATGGGAAAGCAGTGTAATCGAATGCAAAAAAACTGAGGAACTACTACTGTACGTCTGATATATCATGTTTGCATCATGGTGGCAGGCTGAAAGCTGCTGTTTATTGTTTTTACAGAACATTTACAGTTAATAATAGTCTACTGGTGTTACACCTTCAGACATCAGAGTATGTTTACACACACAAGGAATCTGACTTGGTGACAGGAGCTTCCAGTGCAGAAGAAAGTACAGACATAAGTATGGTGGAAACAAGTGCAGCAGACGCAGGAATTACACAGTAGAGATCGAGCATAGCACTAATGTAAGAAAAACAGAAAATTAAATAATGCGCTATATACAGAAGTAGAAATAAAGAGAAATGTAACTGTTTAAATGAATGTACAGATATATTTACAAGTGTGCAGTTTACAAATGTACATTTTTTGGGTTCTATGTATAAAGTCAGTCATTTTTCAGTTGAATTGCATTGACTTAAGAATTTTTTGAAGCATTTTCTTTTCAGGCTATTATTACTGAACATGTATCATGTACAGAATGAGACAAGTTTGTACAAGATATACAGCCATGGCCAAAATTATCGGCACCCTTGCAATTCTGTCAGAAAATGCAACTCTTCTCGGAGAAAATTGTTGCAGTTGCAAATGTTTTGGTACTCGCGTTTATTTTTTCTGTTTGCATTGGAACGAAGAACGAAAAAAAAAGAGAGAAGAAAAGTCAAATCTGATACAATTCCACACAGAACCCAAAAAATGGACTGGACAAAATTACTGACACCCTTAATTTAATATTTGGTAGCATCCCCTTTGGAAAAAATAATTGAAATCAATGGCTTCCTTTACCCGTGAATGAGTTTCTTACACCTCTCTACTGGAATTCTAGACCACTCTTCTTTTGCAGACTGCTCCAGGTCATTCAGATGTGACGGATGTCTTCTCTCATCTGCTGTTCTGAGATGTCTCCACAGGTGTTCTATGGGATTCAGATCTGGACTCATTGCTGGCCATTTCAGGACTCTCCAGCGCTTTGTTTGTAATCATTTCTGAGTGCTTTTTGAAGTGTGTTTCGGGTCATTGTCCTGCTGGAAGACCCATGACCTCTGGTGGAGACACTGGCCACTACGTTGTGCCCCAAAATACTTTGGAAATCATCAGATTCGCACAGTCAAGGCATCCAGTGCCAGAAGCAGCAAAGCAATCCCAAAACATCTTTGAACCTCCACCATGTTTGACCGTAGGGACTGTGTTCTTTTATTTGAAGGCCTCATTTCTTTTTCTGTAAACAGTACCGTGATGTCCTTTACCAAAAAATTCTACTTGTATCTCATCTGTCCACAGTACATTCTCTCAGAAGGGTTGTGGTTTTGTCACATAAGATTTGGCAAACTTCAGTCTTGCTTTTTTATGCCTTTGTGTCCTCCTGGGTCTCCTACCACAGCGTCCCTTTTCATTCAGATGGTGACGGAGAGAGCGAGCTGACGCTGTTGTACGCTGTGTCTGCAGATCAGCTTGAATCTGTTTGGAAATTAATCTGGGTTCTTTATCCACCATTCGAACAATCCCTCGCTGTAATTTTTTATTAATTTTGCTCTTCCATCCACTTCCAGGGAGGTTAGCTACAGTGCCATGGGCTGTAAACCTCTTGAGGATATTGACACAGTGGACACAGGAACATTAAGATCTCTGGAGATGGACTTGTAGCCTTGAGATTGTCCATGTTTTTCCACCGTTTCTTCTTCTCAAATCCACAGACAACTCTTTACACTTCTTTCTTTTCTCCATGCTCAGTGTGACACACAACACAAAGGTTGAGTCAACTTTTCTCCATTTTAACTGGTTGCAAGTGTGATTACTATATTGCCACAGGTGTGTCTAAATACAAATTACAGGAGCATCACATGCTTGAAAAGCAATTATTACAATTTTGACAAGGTGCCAATAATTTTGTCCAGTCCATTTTTGAGTTGTGTGAAATTTTATCAAGTTTGACTTTTCTTCTCTATTTTTTGGTATTGTTGCAGTGCAAACAAAAACAATAAACATGTGAATATCAAAACATTTGCAGTTGGAACAATTTCCTGAGAGAAGTGTTGCATTTTCTGACAGAACTGCAAATGTGCCAATATTTTTGGCCATGACTGTAGCTGTAGTTCATGCATCTTTTCTGCAAAGATATTTAACATCTGATTTCTTTAACATTGACATCATGTTGACCGCTTCATGTGTGCTGCACATGGAATAGAATTTTCTTTAACTAGAAGGTTAAAAAAGAAAAGGTTATTTAGACTGATAATCTGCCCATCTCTGACTCTGTTGCATCATACTTAAATGTTGATGAGCAGATTCAATTTTTTTAATAGCAAATGTTCCTTAAATTTTATTTCACCTCGAAAGCTCATTTGTCCCCGAACAAGTCTCAGCCCTGAATCAATGACCATTTTCAATCGCTACAACAGCGATGTCGACGGCTAAATGGAAGAAAGACAAGCTCCAAATGGCATCCGAAAGGCTGAATGTTTTTTTTACGGAATTTCCAAAAGGCTGTCAGGACTGCTAAGCATACATTTTAATCTGATATTATTGTAAAAAACTCCCACTGTTCTAGAACACTATTCTCAACTACTGATTCTGTCCTAAATCCCTCTGTTAAATCTTTATCTTTTATCTCTTCTTTTGAGTGTGAAAAGTTCCTCAACTTCTCTGACAAAATCAATACTATTCGAGCTCAAGTGTTCACCTCGATACAACCTGTATCTGATCCTTCTTTCTCCTGCTCACAGTGAAGCGCCGGTTTCTCTTCAGACATGCAGAGAAATCGCTTACTGGAACCCACTTTTTACCTGCCCTCGATATTCTTCCCTCGTGTTTTCTAAAACAGATCTTTGATACAGTCGGTCGAGACATTTTATGTGTTATTAATAATCGTCTGTCGACTGGGACTCGCTACTGTGACCCCAGTTCTCAAAAAACCCTCACTTGATGTGGCGGTATATGCAAACTATAGACCCTTCTCTAATTTGCCATTTTTATCCAAAATTCTTGAAAAAAAGCTGTTTTCATACAGTTGCAAAACTATCCGCAAATTAATTCTGTCTATGACATTTTTCAGTTTGGCTTTAAAACCCTGCATAGCACTGAGTCTGTGTTGTTAAATGTTTTTAATGATATTTTAATGACCACAGGAGCTGGTGATAGCATGGCATTAGTGCCATTTGATTTGATTTTGTGGAGCACAGGATTCTTTTATCCCAGTTTGAACACTCCATCGCATCTCAGGTACAGTTTTGAAATGGCTTCAATCTTCCCTGTCAAACAGAAATTTTTTTCCTGTTAGTTTATGCACCCTCAGCTTACTTGTGGTTTACCCCAGTGATCGATTTTAGCACTATTGCTATTTTTCGCTATATATGTTACCTCTGGGATCTATTATGAGTAAATTTGGGATATTGTACCACTGTTATGCAGATGATACACAACTCTACATTCCCATAAAAATGTTTTGATTAATGACCTTTGACCTTCCCCCCTCCCCTGCGGGATTAACCCTGTGACCTTTTAATGATCTCCAGATGTGATGTGCCATCTGGTGGATTTCCAAGGTTGACCTGTGACCTCCGAGGATGAAATATGTGAGTTTTGAGTTTTGTTCAAATTTGCCATGTCAAGGTTCGAAATCAAGAAAACTAAATGTGGAAAATGCCGTCAACGACGGAATACATACAAACAAGAAGAGTCGCAGCATCAACAGTGAAGATAGGAGAGTGCTGACTTTCGGAATCAAATTTCGGTTTGCCCCGCCACTCACTTGATGATGAACTGGTAGATGATCAGGCAAAAAGAAACACCCATACTACGCAGCAATCATCCTCAGATTAAGTTTGATAGTGCTTTCCATATTTGGATCAACATAGACTACATTCGTGAACGCACATTTTCTGCAATGTCCCGCATCAAGTCACGCTTCCACGCGCGTCTTACAGACAGCATTTTACAATCGCAACTTCAAAATTGTGCTGTTACTCCTTTCGAGGCGAATTTCATAAAATTGGTCAGCTCCCGACAGTATCAGGTGTTGAATTAATAATGAGTAGAATTATTTATTTACAGCGGCCTAGTGCAGGCGTATACCCACTTCTTTATCAGTCGGCTTTGCGTATACCCAAATCTAAATCCCTCGGATGCGCATCATTCAGTGGTGTCCTGCATTAGTCAAAATCATGACAGTCCACCACATGAATAGCTATTTCAATCGCATGTAAATAAATGCAAATATTCCCTAAAACACCCGGTCAGGACCGTGGTGCCGGGACCGTGGGAGCCGGGCTGCGGCTCTCCAGGACCGACGTTCGCCACCCCTGATGTACATCCTCACTATTTGAGGCCAATATTTGACACAGTCGGCCCTAGGCCTTGAAGGAGTCATACCTTCTAGTTTGAAAACTGCCACGGTTACACCTGTACCAAAGAAACCCTCACTTGATGGCTCTATTTTATAAAATTTTCGTCCGATCTCCATTTTGCCATTTATTTCCGAGGTATTGGGACAATTTGTTCTTTTACAGCTCCAGAACTTCCTGACTGACAATTTTATTTTTGAGAAATTTCAGTCGGGGTTTAAATCATTGCACAGCGCAGAAACTGCACCTGTAAGGGTTCTTAATGATATTCATATGGCAACAGATTTTGGAGATTCTGTCATTTTAGTGATGTTAGACCTGTCCTCTGCATTTGATAGTGTTGATCATGCCTTCCTTATCTCTCGGCTGGAGTCTTGTGTTGGGCTGTTTTAAGTTGGTTTAAATCTTTTTTAACCAATAGATGTTTCTCTAAAAAATAGGACATTTCCCTTCCTCCCGTCGCAATCTATCCTGTGGTGTTTTGGCAGCATGTCTTGAGGATGAGAAAGCATGGCTTGCCAAGAATCTTCTTTTTCTGAACTCAGACAAAACTGAAGTCATTGTTTTTAACCCTTCTGAATCCAGATCAAGAAATCACCTTGACCTTGAATCTTTAAATCAACTCATCTCTCCCCAAGTACGGAATCTAGGCGTGATGGTTGATAATTGCCTCAAATTTGACAAGCAGATTAGCGCAGTCATTGAGTCCAGTTTTTTCTTTCTCCGTTCTCAATCGAAAATCAGATCTCGTCTCCCAAAGCATTAGCTCGCACTGGATTATTGCAATTCCCTCTTATTCAGTATAGCTGAGTCCATGGGTGTCGGAGCCACTTCTGCCACCATTGCCTCTTTTGAAGACCAATGATATTGGACCCACCCACTTTTACCATCTCTAATTCAGCAAATACATGAAGAATGCCCTAGTAAATTAAACTCCATTTTGCTACAGCCTTGAAATTCACACTACTTCTTTCTCAAATCCATTCCACTTGGCCCATATAAATTAACTCCATTCCGTTTTTTCACTAGTTACTCGCACCTGCTGCACGGCCACGACACGGCAAAGTAAACAAAGCATCTGAGCTTACCTGCTGCTCAGATACACCTAACCTTACCTGACACTTTATTTCAACTTTCGATTGATGTGAGATGTGAAAAAAAAAGAAGAACGATTACGGCAAAAGGCGGACGTGAACTCCGGTCTCTTGCGTCAAGAACAATGTGCTGCACATATTATCGTTTACGCCACTGGAAATATCATTTAAACGCCATCTATTGTAATGTTGTTACACTAGCGGGCAGAGGTAATGTGACGTTAGCCCCTGCTAACAAGGCAGCCTATTTGCACTTTGTGCAAAAAGACGTCTCAGGTTACGCATGTAACCCTGGTTCCCTGAGAAGGGAATGAGACACTGCGTCCTCTAGGGGGCGCTAGGGGGAACGCCGTCAGCGTGACCCGTGTCTGAAGTCTACATACAAAAACACAAACACAGTTGGCCGGTGACAGCCTATGACGTCACTTCCGGTGCGACCACAGTATAAAAGGACGCTGGTAAAACAGGACGGCCGCTTCTTCGTCTGAAGCTCACATCCGAAGCATGGCCAAGAGCCTAGAGGACGCAGTGTCTCGTTCCCTTCTCAGGGAACCAGGGTTACATACGTAACCTGAGACGTTCCCTTTCGAGGAACTCGAACTGCGTCCTCTAGGGGGCGCTAGGGGGAATGGTTATACCCACGCTGCCATGCTGAGGGAGTGCCTGCCATCATAGAGGCGAGCACTAAGTATCAACTCCCTAGGTTCTAAGGGAGTTGCCCCTGGGACGTAACGACGGCTGTCGGTGACATATCCCCTACGGCCAGAGCCTGGGCTGCATACCCAACTTACCTGAAGGGGTCAGTTAGTACTGAACCCTGGGTAGAGCCTCAGGCCGGAACTGAGGTATTCCTTTAAGGGGATATGCCCAAGTGCCTAGGAATACCTAGGTTGGCCTGTCACGCAGGAGCTACCACAGCTCTGTAGGGTTCCCTCAGGAGCCACAAGTGGTAACTCCCTGCTCAAAATGGTTGAGCATGAATAAGGCGAAAAACCATTCTTCTAGCCTGGCAGATGCTCTGGAGTGGGACCCAAGGTGGCCGGGGTTCTAACCATCTCGAGAAAGGGTACGGGCAATAGCACGTGAAAACCACTACCATAAAGGATTTTAGAATGGACGCAAAACACTGGTGCATTCCATACCACAACATGGATTTTAGAAAAGTGCCCAAAGGTTCGTGTGGGCCTTACCATAAAAATAGATTTTTAGACGTACCGTTGAGAAGCGGTGAAATAAAAAGACCCTCAGAGTGAGGGGAGCATTGCCGGCATAACAAGGCTCCAGGGGGAAGGCAGAGAGGGCAAATCTCAGTTGCCAATATGGCGAATGCTCACAGCAGACCCTCCAAGGGAGGGGAGCATATTAAGCCAAGCAGACAGCTGTCAAGCAAGTAGCTGTCGCTATCTGTCTAACAGAACTGCCATAGAGCCGATATACTTAACCAAAGGAGAGGCCGTGCGTCGGAAGAGGCTTCAACTCCCTAGGAGGAGCCACTGGTCACCCCAAAAAAGGGACGAGCTCTCAGTAAAACCCCCTCCGTAGAGAGGGGAGCATCGTCGTGCCCTGTGGAGGAGCCTTGGGGATCTGACCCCAGTGATCAGTTCCTTGGCCAGAGGGGAAGGCAGTAAGGGCGAACCCTGGTTGCCTAAAAGGACAGTGCTCTAAGCAAACCCTCGAAAGAGAGGGGAGCAACTGCACCAAACAGATAGTAGCTGCCGCCATCTGTCTAATAGAGCCGATACATAAACCGTAGAGTATCGGGACAGGCCACACTCCTTAGGACAGGAGGAACACCTGATTTCCCAAGGGAAACAAGCTCTCAGCAAACCCTTTCCAAAAAAGGGGAGCATCGTTACACCCTGCAAGGGAGGCCTTGGAAGAGACCTGATCACGGAGGTCTAAATCCGGTCCTGGCGATCAGTTCCTTTGGCCTGAGGGGAAGGCAGTAAGGGCAAACCTTAGTTGCCCGACAGGGCAGTGCTCAAAGCAAACCCTCGGTGGAGAGGGGAGCATACTGCGCCAAGCAGACAGTAGCCACCGCTATATGTCTAGAACTACTGCCGCAGGACTGACACATTTGACCAGACAAAGGTCGAGTATCAGGAGAGGCTTCTACTCCCGGGGGACGGGAGGAACACCTGATTCCCAAGGGGTACGAGCTCTAAGCAAACCCTTTTTGTAAAAAGGGGAGCATCGTTGCGCCCTGCAAGGGAGGCCTAGGAAGAGCTCATGGCCAGATATGATGGGGAGCCACCTCTATCAGACTGCGCACGAGCAGTAGCGTCTCCAGCCCTCAGGCTGTGTCACGGGTTTGTTCTTAAAGGAGGGAATAGCCAATCCCACCCACACAGACCTGTGCTTACCACCTCAATGGAAAGCATGGGCCCTGCTCCATCAAGGCCCGCAGAACCTTGAGAACAAGGGCCAAAGTGTAGCCAAAGGCTTCTCAGAGCGCCCAGAGAGTTTCCGCAGAAATCACTCTGACTCATGAGATGGTGAAAGCAGCGTGATCAAGCCCACTCCTTGGAGGGGCGATTCACTAAATCACCAAAATGGCATGAAAATAGGTCTGTGTGAAGAAAGTGCAAACCCGGAAGCGAGAAGCCCCTCGGGTCGGGACGCAGATAGAGGGTCTCAGCCAGGTGGCCACAGGTCCATGTGTCTATCCAGGAGCTTCCTGCGAAAAGACTCCAAAGAGCTCACCTGGAGGTAGGAACATAGCCCTAGATGTAGTGCTGTTAAGAGGACCTGAAGTTTCCCAGTGGAGATGCCGAAAGGCAGATCCAGGCAAGCAGACCATGACCATGGTCGAAGACCAGAGGGGGGTGCTTGAAGAGGACCTACCAAGGGGAACACAAGACAGGTCCAAGAAATACAGCACAGTAGACACATAATAAGTGAATGTACTCACCGCACCATGGTTCCCGCGTATGACTCTGGAGCCCGGTTTTAGATCTCCATAAAACCGTTTCCCCCCGACCATCATGGTGAAAATCCACTAGAACCCTAGCAGGGGAGATAACACCAAACAGGCAGAGGGACCGGAAGACCACTGCTTAAAGGACCATAACAAAGGCTGTCTACCTAAATCCCATCTTAGCAGGGAGGACAGCGCTTACCTGGCTAGACTCAAAAATCGCCATTAAAAACCCCTAAAGGGGGGGGGCGACCACCGAGGTAACACCTGGCTATCCTTCATAAAAGCTCTAAGAAAACACTTCTAGAGACATAAAAAGGATCGTACTCACCCATCCGTGGTTCCCGCGCAAAGCTCTAGATGTAGGGATCATAGATCCGGATCATAGATCCGATCCTTTTACTTATTTTTTGATATTGTCCCTAAAACCAGTGTGTGACCATAAACACCCTGTGATGGCGTGGAACCAAATACTCCTCACGTGTGTGTGCAGATGTCGCAGTACGCCAAACTTCAAAAACAAACCTAGAAAGTTCAATTTCAAACCTTGACACGGCCAATTTAAACAAAACTCATGTTTCATCCTCGGAGGTCACAGGTCAAACTCAGAAATGCACTTATGTTGAAACCAGATGGCACATCACATCTGGAGATCATTAACAGGTCACAGGGTAAATCCCACAGGGGAGGGGGGAAGGTTAAAATCATCCATCAGAAATTCGAACATAAACTACAACCATAATTAATTTTAATCTAGTCAAACATTAAGCAATATTTCCTGGGTTTTGTTTCCACAACATGAAAATTGTGCAAAATGCTGGATAAATTAACCACCATAATAATAATGGCTAATACTGGCTTTGGTAAGACACAAATGTATTAGAAACGTTAATGCTCTGCTACACAATGTGTGTCGGAGACAAATGTTGATTACACAATACGTGTGCACCATTATAAGGAGTTATGCAAGGAGAAAAAGAGACTCATCTGAAAAGTACATTTATTCTATGACTTATATACAGGCATAGGAATATTTGCATATTTAATTGCCCCTATTTTAACTAAAGATATATCATAATAGCAACACTATGAATGCAAACTGAATTATTTCACTATAAAAGTGAAATAATTCAAAATAAAAAAGCAAAGATGTCTGAAATCAAATTTATGGAAATTGTGAAAAATAATAACCCCTCTGATTACAAAGAAAAATATTATTAAGCATTACATGCCACTTGTATCCTTCATTGCCAATTCTGGTGGCCCATCTTACCCCAGTGTTCTTGGTTTATATTTTTACTTCAAAATAATAAACCTAAAAAATAAAACTATATCTTTTTTCTCCGCAAACCTAAAAAATTAATGTTTCCACCACGGTCGGAAATTAATGAGGGCTTGTGGCAAAAATGGCTCAAAAATAAACAGAAATGCCCCATAAATTCAAGACAAAAGGGGCAAAGCCATGCCCCTGCACACTAAAACAGCATATTACGGCTGTCACGATTAAAATGAAATGTGAAAATGAATGAAAAGTGTCAATTCACGGAATTACGTTTAAATTAAATTACGGAATTACGTTTACGCACTGCATCAGATTGCTTTTTGAGCCTTATAACCAAATCAAACGTGTTTCTGTTGAATTTAGGAATGCACTGGCCAATCAGAGGCGTTTAGATTAATCAGCGCTGAAAACAGCGGATGTGTTTATTGTGTGAATTCTCTCATCATCAGTACAGTGCAGATATTCGTATCTTCAGTGATTGTAACAGGAGTTTGCATAACTAATGTCATGGACATTAACAAAAACATTTTTATATTGTGTTTTCTATATCGATAATCATTATTAGAAAAAGCAATAATCTACAATAAAGCTTTTTTTCACAATATTGCAACCCTATGAATGCCTGATTTTTATATGTATATTACAAGTTTAAACAGTTTATTTGTTATTAACAACAGTTTAAAATATTGATTAAAGTATGCTAATTGGGTAAATTTAAGTTTTTGATTATAAAAACTGCCCTCACAAATGTAAAAAAAAAAAAAAAAGGCCCTTGGAAATCAAATCCTTAATGGAAAAGTTCATTTCTGACCCTGGTGTCCACAAGTCCCTCATTAACAAATAGACACACACACACACACACACACACACACACACACACAAATGGGATATTCAACATATGTTTCTGTGCATAATCTGCCAAAATAGCACAGCCATACATAAAAAGTGTTGATATGATTTTGTGCTATCTTATGTCCATGTGCAGACGTTTTATTTAGATGAAAAAACTGTTATATGGTCAGACTTATTAACATGATTATTAACATCATGCCATTCCTCTACTTAAATCAGTTACACCTATTAAACAAATGCGTGATGTAATGCACGATGAGCTGCACGAATATAAATTATCCTCGAATATCTGTACAGTGGTCTTGCAATAAACACAATGTATTAAAATCATCTTTGTGTGTCCATTGTCGCCAAAAAACTGAGAGAGCAAACGGAAGCGGTCATTCAGTGGAGTTACACGTGGATTCTCTTGTTTTAACTTGATTTTTTAGATAACGATCTACTACAGCTCTACTGTTTCTGCAAACACACCGACACACACAGATGATGATGATGATGATGATGATGATATAAATCACGGTTCGGCACACAGTAATAAGAGTTAATGTAGATCACCGTTAACAGAGTGAAAAGTGATCACCAACCTCTCTGTTCGTCAGTGTCTTCATGTCTCTGTCGGTGTGTTTCTGCATCACTCGCGTCTTCATTCTCGACTTTAATAAACTCCATCGTTACAGCAGATTCAGTGGTTTCTCCTGGACTCGTTTCTGGTTTGATCCGAGCGCTTTCTTCGGCTCACTGATCGGGACTAATGGCTGCTGTGTGTTTGGGTGCTGTGGGAGTGGCTTTACTTTCTGAAGATCTGGATCTTTGTGAATAGAAACTGTCCGACGCTTCAAAACACCCTACAAAATATGCGCACAAATGACAAATATTGCGTTTCTTTTGTTACATTATTAGGGCAGCGCGGGGCGCAAACTAAAGAGTTTTTGTTGGTGTGACACACGTGGATTCAATATTCCCACACTACATTACCAAACTTATGGTATTTATTTGCCATACATAGAGGAAAAAAAAGAGTGCTCCAAAATTCAACACTCCTTTGAAGATATCGCTGAACATTTATTTTACCACAGCAAAAGAACATTTCTGACTGAAGGATATATTTTATCTTACTTTTAGCAAATTTGCTATTATTGTTTATCTCCAATCTGTGATTTATCAGTTAAAATAGTTTTTATGATCATCTACAACTTCCCCAACCCTAAACCAAGACCTTACTATACTACAAAAACAGTATTATTGTTGGACAATGTGAGATAAATGACCCTAGATTGATGTGCGCACGCCCAGCAGCCACAGCTGTACACCATCCAGCCTTGACCTTTCTTTTAGGCAGGAGAGCAGCCATCTTTTCTCTCTTTTTTTGTTTTTTGGTCTAATTGACAAGGGTTTTTTCTCTCTTACTTTTAATTGGCTAAGAAATCTAATACACTGATTTTCTGAGCCAAGATTTTTTTTTACACTGAACTTTGAGTCGAGCGGATGAATGGACTTCAAATGAGTCGAGCTGTTTCATTTCTATTCTGGAGCATAAACATTATATTGAACATTTATCGTAACTCTTTTTATCATTTTATTGAGGGACATTATAATTACCATTATAGTTTTATCACTCAGCCCAACCTCAAAGCCTATCCGGACCCCAGGTTAGGAATGTTGTGGAATTTGTTCTTGATCAAAATAAATCGCTCTGCAGAGGTTTTGAAGCCAGATAGACTTTATTAACAAGGTAACAAATCCAAGTGGTTTGAATCAAAATTATTATATATATATATATATACACAGCAGGAACCACTGCTTTGAGGTGTAGAAATAAGAGACAGACCTTGTTCTTGAGTAGCCATACACAAGTCATTTTATTCACTTAAAAGCATAGTTACTTCTGAATTTTAAACCATCCGTTTACAGCAACAGACATGTTTTGATTAATTACTACATTGATCTACGACTGAAATGTTAAGAACTTCACTGCAGGAAGTGTGTTTTACTGAATGACATTCACTCCTGAGGGCAAACCGTGAGCTGAGGAGCCACTCTGGATCATGAATCTCTCTAGCGGCCTGTATTTATTATGTATGAACGACTTTAAATGTCTTTTAAGAACAGTCATTTGGGTGAAGCTCCTCCCGCACGGGCCGCAGTGAAACGGCCTGAATTCGCTGTGAGTGAGCTCGTGCGATTTCAGGTGCACCGACAAACTAAACCCCTTCCCACACTGAAGACAGATGAACGGCTTCACGCCGGAGTGATTATTCATGTGAATCTTAAAGTGTCCACTCTGTGCAAAAGTTTTCCCGCACTGCTGGCATGTAAAAGGCTTCTCTTGAGTGTGAATCCTCATGTGTCCCGTAAGGGCTCCTTTTTGTCGAAAGCTCCTCTCACACTGAGTGCACTTGAACGGCTTCTCTCCAGTGTGGATTCTTATGTGTTCTGTGAGGCTCGCTCTTTGTTTAAAGCCATTTCCACAGTAGCTGCATGTGAAAGGTCTCTCTCCCGTGTGAATTCTCATGTGATCCTTCAGGCTTCCTTTACACGTGAAACTCTTTCCGCACTGACGGCAGGTGCACGACTTTCTGGCTCCACTTCGCCGAGTTCTTTTTTGTGGCACATTCTTTTTATTCTTTTTAGAAGGTTTTTCATTCGGTTCTTCACTTTCCTCTTCCCATTCACTCTGTTCTTCACTTTCCTCTTCCACTTCCGTCAGGTCTGAAAGACACAAATATTTCAGAAAAATCAATTCAACTGACAAGAAAGGTGAAATAAGAAATAAAAGTGACGGTCGCTGTGATTTTGGCAAGTAAGACGTGTTCCTGGATCAACATTACTGCCCAAAAATATAGACTTAGCCTGTTCCCTACCCCTAAACTTAATCTTACCCATAATTTATTCCTAAAGTCAGAGAGAAATGATAGCTGATTAGCAAGGGTGTAGAAGCACCTAATCCTGATCATAAGCCTAAAACTGACATTTCCTGAAAAGTTATTTCTTAATTCTGATTGGTTGATTGGAATGTTGATCCAGGAACATGTCGAATCACGTTCACCCACATTCTCTAATCCTGTTAGATCCTAAACGCATGCGTTACCAGGGAAATCTAGTCAAACATTATGCATTATTTCCTGGGTTTTGTCTCCACGAAAATAGAAAATAGTGCAAAATATTGGATAAATCAACCATCATAATAATAATGACTAATAGATGAGAAACGGTAATGCTTTGCTACACAGTGTGTGTCCCAGACAAATGTTGTGTGATTACACACTGTGTGAGCAGCATTATAAGGAGTTATGCAGTTAGCTCTGACCTGTACTTGTTTGAGTGGAAATGTTAATGTTCCAGGTTAAAAAAGGACAGTTCACCCACAAACGAAAACTCTGTCATCATTTACTTACCCGCATGTTGCTTTAAAGTTTCTTTAAAATTTGAATATAATAGTCTTTCTTTAATAGTTTGAAAATACTATGGAGGTCAATGGGGACCAGGGCCCGTATGTGTACGGCTTCTCAGAAATGCCCTTAAAAATAGTCTTATGCTTTGACTTAAGTGTCAAAAAATTCTTAATAAAAAGTAGGACTTTTATAAGAGTAGGACACTTTTATAAAGAAGCTAAAAGCAACTTTCAGTAAAGTCTACCACCGATTCTTAAGTGTTGACTAAAGGGACACTTAATTGCTGTGAACTAACGACTACAATGATCTCAACCCAAAATGGCCGCCCTCGACCTCTGAAACAGCCAATAGTGAGTCACAGCAGCACAACACCAAACATTTGATATCACTACAATAAAATAATTTAATTAAGACACTATTTAATATTTCAGTGTATTTTTTAATGGTTTGCATTGTGCAAAATGATCACAAATTATCACTGATGTTTTGAAATCCTTTTCTCAATCCTCATAAAAATGGCTTATTTTTGCAGCAAGGTTTGACGGTCAGTTGGAAAATCAATGAACTGCATATATTAGTGGCCAAGAGAAAAAAAGAATGTGTTACTGATTTTGTAAGCATATTGCATATTTGCATGGAGCCAATTGTTTTATTTCTGATAATAATGTAATGAAACATGACAAATTGTGTGGTCATAATTTTTGGCCATGCTGTCATACAAAAAAAAAAAAAAAAAAATTATATATATATATATATACAGGGGTTGGACAATGAAACTGAAACACCTGGTTTTAGATCACAATTAGTATGATATTGGGCCTCCTTTTGCAGCCAATACAACATCATTTCATCGTGGGAGTGACAAATACAAGTCCTGCAAAGCAGCCAGAGGGATTTTGAGCCATTTTCCTCTTGCAGAACAGTGGCCAGGTCACTATGTGATGCTGATGTGGGAAAACGTTTCCTGACTCGCTCCTCCAAAACACCCCAAAGTGGCTCAATAATATTCAGATCTGGTGACTATGCAGGCCATGGGAGATGTTCAACTTCATTTTCATGTTCATTAAACCAGTCTGTCACCAGTCTTGCTGTGTGTATTGGTGCATTATTATCCTGATACAGAGCACTACCTTCAAGGTACAATGTTTGAACCACTGGGTGCACATAATGAAACTTTACACTCTGCTCTAACTGGTGTAATGTACAATAAGTGAAGATTGGGCACCAGACAGCGCAAATATAGCCATGAAACCTCCAATACTATATTGGCGAGTGTTTCAGTTTCATTGTCCAACCCCTGCATATATATATATATATATATATATAAAAATTTTAAGTGGACTCACCAATATGACATCCTCATCAGATACATTTACAGAGTGTTTTAGCTACTTTCACCTGAAAGCATTTAGCTACACTGAGTTTGTCACAATATTTAAGACCCTGCTTACTCTGTCATCACCGGTGCATTGCTGCATTTTTCCAATTTTCCAGGGAATAAACATAATTAAGACTTTTATTTCTAAATAGAGCACTGATTTATAGAGTGGAAGAACTTACTAAGTTTCTTAGTCAGCTTCTTGGTCAGTTACAAAAAAAAAAAAAAAATGCTTGATGATCAAGTTTGTAGTCTTTGATCAATTCCATATCATCATATACCTCCAATGCGTCATATGTTCGCTGGGCAGTGTGCGTCTCCTCCTCTTTGCTGCCATCTTGTTACTAATAACTAGGTTAGGAGACGTCTCCAGCTCTCTCGAATCATTTAGGAGCTGAGATCTAGTCTTAACACTTAGGAACCTTTATGAATCACACTTATTCTTAAGTCTAGGGATTTTGACACACTTAAAGGAACACTCCACTTTTTTTTGCTAATAGCTTATACAGCATCGAGCGAGATGCTAACGGTCTAATCTGATTCAATGATCTCTGCTAAGCTATTAGCAAAAAAAGTGGAGTGTTCCTTTAAGACTAAAATTGACTCTGAGGGGCTTTAAACATACGCACCCAGAACTTGTTTGATTACCAACATTCTACAAAACCTCTTCTTTAATGTTCAACAGAAGAAAGAAACTCATGCAGGTTTGGAACGACATGAGAGAGTAAATAACAGCGATTACATTTCTGAGTGAACTAACCCTTTAAGAACAATGTGCTTTTACTTTTGCATTGTAACATATTCAGATGTAAGTTTAGCATGTACAAGATTACGGTGATCAGTCAATGCGTTATTATAGGAAATAAAGACAAACATTTACTAATTTAGTTGCAACAATAATATTTAAATCATTAATGTAAAATAAATCAGCTGTTCTATTTAAAATTGTTGTTGTTGTTTTTTGATGATTTAACAAAATAATTAAAGTAAATTAAATAACTGATGACAGACAACCAGAATCCCAAAACAAGAGAATCCCTGTATGTACTGAATTTACAGAATGTACTGAGAAGTACATTTATTATATGGCTTATATACAGGCACATGGATATTTACATATTTAATATATCATAATAATAGCAACACTATGAATGCAAACTGAATTATTTCACTCAGTCAGCTGATAAAAGTGAAGATGTCCGAAATCAAACTCATGGAAATACTGAATAATAACCCCACTGATTACAAGAAATATTACAAGCCACTCAGATCCTTCAGTGTCAATACTGACGGCCCATCTTACCCCAATGTTCTCTGTTTATCTTTTCACTTCAATCTAATAAACCTAAAACATAAAATATTCTCCACAAATGCCTGATTAACAAACAGACATAAAAAAACTTGGATATTCAACATGTTTCTGCTGCCTAAATCTCATAAATGTTGATGTTCAGATGAGCAAAACCTCAAGAGGTCAAACAGAAGATTGCGATAAATTTAGTTTTATGTTTGACATTGATTAGACATTCGGTTTCATACCAATTAAAGTCTTTGTGCCTGTAGTTTTGAGCCAAAACAAACTTAGATAGATAAATATATGCCCTTTACGTTGCACAAGGCTTAATTTCAGGAAAAAATATACATATATAATTAAACAATTTAACTATAATACTACAAAACCAATACTAAAATGTTCACAAATATATATATATATATATATATATATATTTTTTTTTTTTTTTTTCTGAAATTAAGCCTTGTGCGTAAGGGCATATATTTATGTCTATCTGATTTAGTTTGGGCTGAAAACATAACAGGCACAAAGACTTTAACTGGTATGAAACCGAATGAATGTCAAACGTTAATGAAGTTACACTTGTGGAGTTTCCCGGTTTTACGTGCTTTAGATAATAATCTGCGCTACTACACATGAACCGTTTCTGCAAACACACCGATACAAAGAGATGATGATGGAACTTACAACATTGCTCGACACACAGTAATAAATACTAGTGATAAATTACTAACCTCTCTGTTCGTCAGCGTCTGCGTCTTTTCTTCCGTGTGCTTCTTTCTCGCCTTTAACAAACTCCATCGTTACAGTCAATTCAGTCGTTACTCCTGGACTCGTTCCTTCCTGTCTGATCCGAGCGCTTTCTTCAGCTCAGTGATCTGGATGATTGGCTGCTCTGTGTGTGTGTGTGTGTGTGTGTGTGTTTTATTGGTTGGCTGTGGGAGTGGCTTTACTTACTGATAATCTGGATCTTTGTGAATAGAAACTGTCCGAAAGCACCCTATGATAGAGACCAACGCAGAGTTTGCTTAAACAATATATATATATATATATATATATATATATATATATATATATATATATATATATATATATATATATATAAATGGGTGTTCACTGTACAGCAGCTTCATTAACTTGATTGTTCGGCGTTCTGTATAATGCACTGCTGCATCCACTGGAATGGCTCACAAAATAAGGAAAACATCACTCAAAGCACTCTTTTTTTTTCCAAAACCCACAGTTGTAGTGCCAATCACTCCAAATGTAAAAAGCACAATCCTACAACAATCACACCTCAGAGTCAGACTGAACACAGAACGTCCTGAACTCAGTCATTTAATGTAAATAATGTAAATGAAGGAACTCCGGTGTGAATAACAGCAGCTCTGGTCTCCATGTTATTGAAGCTCAATGTGTGAGATGATTCTCTCTGATCCACTGACATTCATCATGAGCATTTCACGTTTCTGACAGATTTTCAGCAGTGCAAACACTCTGGGCAGCCACGTGTGTCAATCTGATGATTTATGATCTGATTTATGACTGTATTTATGTCATTTGTCAATCACGTGTCATCGGGATCCCGTCACGTGACTGACATGGCAGCAGCTGTTAGCCGTATATTGGACGGATGTGAATTTATGGCTGTATTTATGACCTCTCACCACACACGGGACAGTGTTTCTCCTTCCTTATCTCCCTCTGCTGCTAGATAAGAATAAATGTAAATGAGTTTGAGGATGAAAGACGTGTCCGTGTCACACCTGTAAATGGCTCAGTTCTGCGTGATCTATTGGTTAAATGTTAATGAACCAAAACACAGTCTGAATAAGAATGAAGGTGTTGTGTTTGGACGTGTTCTGTTCTTTCTAGAGCAGCTGTACGTGTGAATGACGACACCTCAGCAGCACCAGCACTGTCTCATCTATAGGATCAAAGTTAGAAACTCAAGAACAAGAGTCAAGACATCTCCTGAAACTAGGGTGACCACCTGACAATAGATCTGTTGCGGGACACAGATGTGATTTTGCGGGACAATGCGGGACAGGTGTGCGATAGATACATTTTCTACTGTTATCCTATGTAAATACTGCTTACATCCGTTGTCATTTACGCCGATTTATGTTTCTGAGGGCGCACATGCAAGCGAGAGGAAGCGCGTCTTTTTTATTGAAAGTTAAGAGAATCCACCTGTGCGTGCGCAGTTTTACGCGCTCCCGCGTTACAATAATGCGCTCTAGACATTTGTCATTAAATTAACACCATAGAAACCACATCAAACTATTTAAATAAGAAGAAACTGGCGTCTGAAAGCTGCCTCGATTTATTAAATTGGTTAAATTGAACAGAAAATATCGTGTTTTTCCGTGTGCGCTCGATCATTTCAGTCGGTAATGCTGGATCACTTGATGAGGTCCGCAAATCCTTTGCCCGAAAACTACGCGGCAAAAAGATTAAAAAAAAAAAGTTTTCTTAAAAAGGCAAAAGAATGGACGATTTCCTAATATGATAATTCAAAACAAACAGGCTGATGAAAATGCGGGACATTTTCTCAATATGCGACGTGCGGGACAAGGGGTGAAATGCAAAGCGGGACAGATGGTCCCCATAACTGAAACCAGCAGCTCTCCAGTCCATCCTCCCGTCTGCTCCTTCAAGCTTTAAGCTGTGAATCAATTCAAAACATTACACACACATTTTCATTATTAAAAATTCAATAATTCATATTCACCTTCCAAAGATCGATTTCCAGAAATGGAGCAAGCGGTATATGGAAGTTATGATTATCAGGGCCAGTATGTGTACGCGGGAAAAGCTGATTAAGACATAAAAGCTGTGTCACTTTAAATTCTCTGCCTGAAAAAAAAAAAAAAAAATTATAATGTTAATTTTCCTGACACAGATGTACAAAACTTACATTACATCTAAGGAAGATATACACCCTGCTGAAAAAAACCCCAGCTAAAACCAGCCTAAGCAGCAGCCTGGTGTTACAGGGGTTTTGGCCTCTTCCTTAGCTGGACAGGCTGGGAGACCAGCTAAAACCAGCTACTACCAGCCAACCAGGCTTTTGTTTTGTTTTGTTTTGTTTTTTTCAGCAGGGCAGTTGAGCTCAAGTTTACATACACTTTGCAAAATCTGCAAAATGTTAATTATTTTACCAAAATAAGAGGGATCATACAAAATGCATGTTATTTTTTTATTTACTACTGAAATGAGTAAGATATTTCACATAAAATATGTTTACATATAGTCCACAAGTGAATAGTTGATATTCCCATAATAGTTGAATTTATAAAAATGACCCCGTTCAAAAGTTCACATACACTTGATTTTTAATACTGTGTTGTTCCTGAATGATCCACAGCTGTGTTTTTTGTTTAGTGATAGTTGGTCACGAGTCCCTTGTTTGTCCTGAACAGTTGAACTGCCTATTTATGTATTTATGTGTTTGAACCCTTTCCATCAATGACTGTATGATTTTGAGATCCATCTTTTCACACTGAGGACGACTGAGGGACTCATATGCAACTATTACAGAAGGTTCAAACACTCACTGATGCTCCAGAAGGAAAAAACATGCATTAGGAGCCGGGGGGTGAAAATTTTTGAACAGAATGAAGATGTGTACATCTTTCTTATTTTTTTCTTTTAGTACTGCCTTTCAGAAGCTACAGGACATGCTTACATGTTTCCCAGAAGACAAAATAAGTTAAATTTACCCTGAAATTCAAATTCAAAAGTTTTCACCCACGACTCATGCTCTCTCTAGTGGCAGTCAGAGGAATCACTAATTTAAATATAAATTAATGTTAAAACAATACATTTAATCTTTATTTGAGTGATTTTTTTTTTAAAATCTTTGAGTAATTTTTTATTTAATTTTTATTTTTTACAGTACAGTAGAGTAAGTTTTATTTAACTTTCAGGTACAAAACATTTTAATTTAATCATGATTTAAGTTTTTTTTATTTACCTGTTTGTAAGCACTGTGCAGTCTTTACAATGTTAAAGTGACTGACAACAGTAAATATTCTTATTAGGAAACACTGCCTCGTTTTTGAACTGTGCAGAACTGTATAGTTTGGCCTACTACGCTACTGTATTTTAATGTTGGTCATTATGATGGTGCTTGGAGAGACAAATATTTTCTGAATTGGTACCTGGTATAAAAAGTTTGAGAACTCGGGTCGTTTACATCAAGAACACTACGCTACACGCTTTACCACTTACGCCACTGGAAACGAGTTATTACAGCCGTCTTTGTAATTGTAATGAGGACTCGTGAGAAGCGTGTAAGATCCAATCGCGAGCTTTATTAACAGATCGTAGTCAAGACAGGCAGGGTCGATAACCAAACAAACAGGAATATCCAGGGCAAGGCAAGAGCGTAAATCCAGGAAACAGGCAGAGTCCAAAACCAGGGAGAGCAGTCCGAAAAGTAACCAATAAACAAGGAAATGAAACCAGACAGAACTATGGCAAAACAAAGACAAAACTATGATCAAGAAACAAAACCGTGAAAAGACAAAAACAGGGGAAAGGAAACAGGGAAAAACGCTTGGTAGAGTCTGCATGAGCAAAACAATACTTCGCAACTTCCTGTTTGAAAATGGCCTCCTTTTATTGCCACCAAACAGGAAGTAACCAACGAAGCAGCAGAGGGAGCAGCAACAGTCAGTCAGTGGGTGAGGGCTCCCTCTGCTGGCGTGGCGTTACAGAACCCCCCCCCCTAGGAGCGACCCCTGGCGCTCAAAACTACAACAGTCCAGGAGGGTGGGGGAACAGAGGCAAAACAGGGGGTGGGACGGAGGGCCAGGTCCATGTTGAGAAGTTGGACCATGGAGCAGTGGCAGACAGTGAAGCACTGGAGGACCTGGGCCGTGGAGCTGTGGCAGACAGTGGAAACTTGGAGGACCTGGACCATGGAGCTGTGGCAGACAGAGGAACGCTGGAGGTCCTGGGCCGTGGAGCAGTGGCAGACAGTGGAAAACTGGAGGGCCTGGGCCGTGGAGCAATGGCAAAAAGTGGAAACTTGGAGGACCTGGGCCGTGGAACTGTGGCAGACAATGTAACCTTGGAGGACCTGGGCCATGGAGCAATGGCAGAGTAGGAAGCCATGGTGGGGCAGGCAGAGCAGGTAGAGCAGGGAGCCATGGCGAGGTAGGCAGAGCAGGCAGAACAGGAAGCCATGGCGAGGCAGGCAGAGCAGGCAGAGCAGACAGGAGCAGAGATATCCACAGTGGAACCAGTGACTTCCATAGCAGAGCGGTGTGTTCACGGATGATTTCCTTGGCCGTGGCATGACAGGCAGAGAGTTCGTGATTGGCCTTCTTGACCGTGACGTGGCGGGCAGAGTTTTCATGATAGGCCTTCTTGACCGTGACATGACAGGGAGAGAGTTCATAGGAGGACGCAGCATATGCTGACACCTCTGGAGGCATAGGCGTCAATTCTAGGGCAGACGTGGCAGTGAGTTCATAAATAGACGCCACCTCCTTAGGAAGATCTACAGCTTGAGCTGACACCTCAGGAGGTATGGGCGCGACCTGTGGACAAACAAGGCCTCAGGAGCAGACTTATGGTCAGATGAGGCCTCTGGAGCAGACTCGTGAATAGACGAGGCCTCTGGAGCATACTCGTGGGCGGACAAGGTCTCTGGAGCAGACTTATGGGCGGACGAGACCTCTGGAGCACAGTGTGCAGCCCACACACTGAAAATGGCAACGGCCATTACAGGCAGCACAGTAGATAGTGGGATGTCTGTTGGTCTTGAGGGTGTGGATGCTGTAAACTTGTGGCTTGGGAGCGTGGGCTCTGCGTGGCTTGGGTCAGTAGATACATGATGAGGCTCTAGGGGATCAGCTGAGACGTGATGAGGTTCTTGGTGGTCAGCTGAGATGTAAAGTGATTTGGGAAGGTCAGAGAGGACCTGGTTAGGTTCTGGCAGGGCAGCAGTTTCTTGACTTGACTCAGGGAGGCCTGCCGTGGCTTGACTTGACTCAGAGAGGCCTGCTGTGACTTGGCTTGACTCGTGGGACACAGCTGTGACTTGGCTTGACTCGTGGGGAACAGCTGTATCTTGGCTTGACTCATGGAGAACAGCAGCTGTGTCTTGGCTTGACTCATGGAGAACAACAGCTGTATCTTGGCTTGACTCATGGAGAACAACAGCTGTATCTTGGCTTGACTCATGGAGAACAGCAGCTGTGTCCTGGCTTGACTCATGGAGAACAGCAGCTGTGTCCTGGCTTGACTCATGGAGAACAGCTGTATCTTGACTTGACACAGAAAGTGTAGCCCTGACTTGACTTGACACCGGAGGATCAGGCATCACTTGATTTGCTTTGGGTGCAGCAGACATGGTGAGATGAGATTTGGGTGAGATGATTTTGACTTGATGAGGCTCAGGCATGGCAGCCATCTTGGCCGGGGACTCAGACGGGGCAGCCATCTTGTGAACAGGCTTGGGGATGGCGGCCATCTTGTGAACAGGCTTGGGGATGGTGGCCATCTTGTGAACAGGCTTGGGGATGGCGGCCATCTTGTGGACTGGCTCAGGGATGGCGGCCATCTTGTGAACAGGCTCTGGGATGGCGGCCATCTTGTGAACAGGCTCTGGGATGGCGGCCATGACGTGAGCAGGCCCTGGCTTGTGCGGGCTTTGGCTTGGCAGACGTGACGTGAGCAGGCTGTGGTTTGGCAGGCTTGGCGTGAACAGGCTGTGGCTTGGCAGACTTGGTATGAGAAGGTTCTGGCATGACAGTGACAATACCGGACATGACATATGGGCATTTAGGCGTGGCTGGTACAGGAGGATGGTAGGATTGATCGTCGGCGATCCCTACAGTAAATGCAGATCCGGCCAGCAACAGAGCATAGTCAACATAACGGATTAATGACCAGTGGCGGTGATGTCTTGGCAGTTTAACTGAAATGTCCTTATCCAAACCAAAAAAGAAAATGTCCTTCAGAAAGCTGTCTTGAAAATCTACCAAGTGACAGAGCTCACAAAAGTCCAAAACATATTGTTCAATTGGCCGGTTACCTTGGCGGAGTCGAACGAGGCGTGATGCTGGGTCCATGGTTTGATCTGTGTAGAAAGCCGCTGGATCTTTGGGTGGCGAAGTATTCTGTAATGAGGACTCGTGAGAAGCGTGTAAGATCCAATCGCGAGCTTTATTAACAGATCGTAGTCAAGACAGGCAGGGTCGATAACCAAACAAACAGGAATATCCAGGGCAAGGCAAGAGCGTAAATCCAGGAAACAGGCAGAGTCCAAAACCAGGGAGAGCAGTCCGAAAAGTAACCAATAAACAAGGAAATGAAACCAGACAGAACTATGGCAAAACAAAGACAAAACTATGATCAAGAAACAAAACCGTGAAAAGACAAAAACAAGGCAAAGGAAACAGGGAAAAACGCTTGGTAGAGTCCGCATGAGCAAAACAATACTTCGCAACTTCCTGTTTGAAAATGGCCTCCTTTTATTGCCACCAAACAGGAAGTAACCAACGAAGCAGCAGAGGGAGCAGCAACAGTCAGTCAGTGGGTGAGGGCTCCTTCTGCTGGCGTGGCGTTACAGTAATGTTGTACCGTTAGCGGGCAGAAGTAAATAACCCCTGCCAACAAGGCGTCCTATTCCGTTAATTAAAAGGCACCAGACTATAGAAAATGGCATATAGGTACTTCAGTTGTTTTTTTTCTGGGGGAAGATCCACCCACATTTATTTTGCTTCTGATGCCCATGTACTGAATTAATAGGAAATCATACTATTTTAATGAGAAAACCTCACCTAACAAGTCATTGTTTTTATATCTGAAGTCTCACTGTACATTTTTACAACGCAAACGTCCTAATCATGTAAACAGTTATTTGTTATGTCGAGAACTTCTTATTAAACCGCTTATTAAAAAGTTACGTTTGTATACATTACAGTAGCGAACATAAGATGAACATGATGAGCGTCAGACGGACGAGACTGTCAACGTGTATTACACATGACAAACAGTGCCCAACCAGATGCGGGTCACCTTTGGCAGAAATGTGGCACAATCGACAAAGACTAATCAGGGTGTAAACCAAATGTAGTCCACATACGTTTCAACAAATGTGGCCCAGTTATCCTAAAACATATCTGGGCCAGTTTTGGCAAACATATGGCTCAGTAAGCACTGGATAATGTGACTGTGAGCTTAAAGTGGCCCACATTTAAAATGACAAATACTGCCCAAATAATTAATAACAATTTGGGCCACTTTTGGCAAATACATGGCACAGTCAGTATTGGCTAATCAGTGTGTAAACTTAACTCGTCCCATATTTGGCATGGCAAATATGCCCCATATATTATAAAACAGATGACGGCCACTTCAGGTTTGGGTGTAGCGCTTGATGCTGGGTAATTGAAATGGAAGTTTTAAATTGTAAATATGGCCTAACAGAATTTGACTTTTAGGGGGATCATAGGACACAGTTAACTGATGCAGGCTGATCTGGACATGAGTCTTTAGAAGGCTTCATACGTAGCAGTTTATTTTTTGAAACCTGCTTTTGATGGCTTTTTTTTTTTTTTTTTAAATATGTGTACAGTTCAGCATAAACCGAAGCGCTCTATAATGATATGTAATGAGGACTCGTGAGAAGCGTGTAAGATCCAATCGCGAGCTTTATTAACAGATCGTAGTCAAGACAGGCAGGGTCAATAACCAAACAAACAGGAATATCCAGGGCAAGGCAAGAGCGTAAATCCAGGAAACAGGCAGAGTCCAAAACCAGGGAGAGCAGTCCGAAAAGTAACAAATAAACAAGGAAATGAAACCAGACAGAACTATGGCAAAACAGGGCAAAGGAAACAGGGAAAAATGCTTGGTAGAGTCCGCATGAGCAAAACAATACTTCGCAGCTTCCTGTTTGATGTAGGCCTCCTTTTATTGCCACCAAACAGGAAGTAACCAACGAAGCAGCAGAGGGAGCAGCAACAGTCAGTCAGTGGGTGAGGGCTCCCTCTGCTGGCGTGGCGTTACAGAATCCCCCCCCCTAGGAGCGACTCCTGGCGCTCAAAACTACAACAGTCCAAGAGGGTGGGGGAACAGAGGCAAAACAGGGGGTGGGACGGAGGGCCAGGTCCATGTAGAGGAGGTGGGCCTGGATCGTGGAGCAGGGACAGACAGTGAAGCACTGGAGGACCTGGACCATGGAGCAGTGGCAGACAGTGGAATCTTGGAGGACCTGGACCGTGGAGCAGTAGCAGACCGTGAAATACTGGAGGGCCTGGGCCATGGAGCTGTGGCAGACAGTGGAATCTTGGAGGACCTGGACCGTGGAGCAGTAGCAGACCGTGAAATACTGGAGGGCCTGGGCCGTGGAACTGTGGCAGACAGTGGGACCTCGGAGGACCTGGGCCGTGGAGCAATGGCAGAGTAGGAAGCCATGGTGGGGCAGGCAGAGCAGGGACCCATGGCGAAGCAGGCAGAGCAGGCAGGACTGGAAGCCATGGCGAGGCAGGCAGAGCAGGCAGAACAAGAAGCCATGGTGAGGCAGGCAGAGCAGGTAGAGCAGACAGGAGCAGAGATATCCACAGTGGAACCAGTGACATCCATAGCAGAGCGGTGTGTTCACAGATGATTTCCTTGGCTGTGGCATGACAGGCAGAGAGTTCATAATAGGCCTTCCTGACGGTGACGTGGCAGGCAGAGTTTTCAGGACAGGCCTTCTTGACCGTGACATGACAGGGAGAGAGTTCATAGGAGGACGCCGCCCCCATGGGAGGATCTACAGCATATGCTGACACCTCTGGGGGCATGGGCGCAGATTCTTGGGCAGACATGGCAGTGAGCTCATAAATAGACGCCACCTCCTTTGGAGGATCTACAGTGTACGCTGACACCTCTGGAGGTATAGGCGCAAACTTGTGGACAGAGGAGGCCTCTGGAGCAGACTTGTGGATAGACGAGGCCTCTGGAGCATATTCGTGGACAGACAAGGCCTCTGGAGTGGACTCGTGGACAGACGAGGCCTCTGGAACAGACTCGTGGACAGACAAAGCTTCTGGAGCAGATTCGTGGACAGATGAGGCCTCTAGAGCACAGTGTGCAGCCCACACACTGAAAATGGCGACAGCCATTACAGGCAGCACAGTAGATAGTGGGGTGTCTGTTGACCTTGAGGATGTGGATGCTATGGACTTGTGGATTGGGAGTGCGGGCTCTGCGTGGCTTGGGAGCACGGGCTCTGCGTGGCTTGGGAGCGCGGGCTCTGCGTGGCTTGGGAGCGCGGGCTCTGCGTGGCTTGGGAGCGCGGGCTCTGCGGTTTCAGCTGAAACGTGAGGTTCTGGTAAGACAGCCATTTCTTGACTTAATTCATGGAGGTCTGCCGTGACTTGACTTGACTCAGGGAGGCCTGCCGTGATTTGACTTGACTCGTGAAGAACAGCGGTGACTTGACCTGGCTCATGCAGTCCAGCTGTGACTTGACTTGGCTTGTGAAAGTCAGCTGTGACTTGACGTGGCTCAGGGAGATCAGCTGTGGCTTGAATTGGCTCATGAAGGTCAGCTGTGGCTTGACTTGGCTCATGAAGGTCAGCTGTGGCTTGACTTGGCTCATGAAGGTCAGCTGTAGCTTGACTTGGTTCATGAAGGTCAACTGTGGCTTGACTTGGCTCGGGAATAACAGCAGCAACTTGACTTGGCTCATGAAGATCTGCTGTAGCTTGGCTTGGCTCAGGGAGATCAACTGTGGTTTGGCTTGGCTTGTGAAGATCGGTAGTGACTTTGCTTGACTTGAGAGCTACAGCTATAGCTTTACTTGACACAGGAGCAATAGCTGTGACTTGACTGGACTTCAGAAGAGCAGCTCTGACCTGACTTGACACAGGAAACACCGCTTTAACTTGACTGGATGCTGGAACAACAGCTGCAGCCTGACTTGACACTGGAACAGCAGCTGTAGCCTGACTTGACTCTGGAACAGCAGCCGTGACCTGACTGGACTTGGAAACTTGACTTGACTCAGGAAACGCAGCTGCAACTTGACTTGACTCAGGGGACGCAGCTGCAACTTGACTGGACTTGGAAACTTGGCTTGACTCAGGAACAACATGGCTTGACTCATGGGGAACAGCTGTGACTTGGCTTGACTCGTGGGACACAGCTGTATCTTGGCTTGATTCATGGGGAACAACAGCTGTGTCTTGGCTTGACTCATGGAGAACAGCTGTATCTTGGCTTGATTCATGGGGAACAACAGCTGTGTCTTGGCTTGACTCATGGAGAACAGCTGTATCTTGACTTGGCACAGAAAGTGTAGCCCTGATTTGACTTGACACTGGAGGATCAGGCATCACTTGATTTGTTTTGGGTGCAGCAGACATGGCGAGATGAGATTTGGGTGAGATGACTTTGATTTGATGAGGCTCAGGCGTGGCAGCCATCTTGGCCGGGGACCCAATGGGGGCAGCCATCTTGTGAACAGGCTTGGGTATGGCGTCCATCTTGTGAACAGGCTTGGGGATGGCGGCCATCTTGTGGACTGGCTCAGGGATGGCGGCCATCTTGTGGACTGGCTCAGGGATGGCGGCCATCTTGTGAGCTGGTTGTGGGAGGGTAGCCATGACGGGTGCAGACTCTGGAGTGGCAGGCATGGCGTGAGCAGGCAGTGGCTTGGCAGACGTGACATGAGCAGGCTTGGGCTGGGTGGTCTTGACTTGAGCGGACTTTGGCTTGGCAGACTTGATAGGGGAAGTCTCTGGCATGATCGTGACAATACCGGACATGACGTGTGTGAATATGGGTGTGGCTGGAACAGGAGGATGGTAGGGTTTATCATCGGCGACCCCTACAGTAAATGCCGATCCGGCCATCAACAGAGCATAGTCAATATATCGGATTAATGACCAGTGGCGGTGATGACGTGGCATATTTACTGAAATGTCCTTGTTTAAACCAAAGAAGAAAATGTCCTTAAGAAAACTGTCCTGAAAGTCCACCAAGTGACAAAGCTCACAAAAATCCATGACATACTGCTCAATGCGCCGGTTACCTTGACGAAGTTGAACGAGGCGTGATGCTGGGTCCATGGTGATCTGTGTATGAAAGCCGCTGGATCTTTGGGAGGCGAAGTATTCTGTAATGAGGACTCGTGAGAAGCGTGTAAGATCCAATCGCGAGCTTTATTAACAGATCGTAGTCAAGACAGGC
This sequence comes from Cirrhinus mrigala, assembly GCA_036247105.1. Taxonomy (NCBI): domain Eukaryota; kingdom Metazoa; phylum Chordata; class Actinopteri; order Cypriniformes; family Cyprinidae; genus Cirrhinus; species Cirrhinus mrigala. Next base: position 322,351 of record CM070008.1, on the reverse strand, counting down.
AGGGTCGATAACCAAACAAACAGGAATATCCAGGGCAAGGCAAGAGCGTAAATCCAGGAAACAGGCAGAGTCCAAAACCAGGGAGAGCAGTCCGAAAAGTAACAAATAAACAAGGAAATGAAACCAGACAGAACTATGGCAAAACAGGGCAAAGGAAACAGGGAAAAATGCTTGGTAGAGTCCGCATGAGCAAAACAATACTTCGCAGCTTCCTGTTTGATGTAGGCCTCCTTTTATTGCCACCAAACAGGAAGTAACCAATGAAGCAGCAGAGGGAGCAGCAACAGTCAGTCAGTGGGTGAGGGCTCCCTCTGCTGGCGTGGCGTTACAGAATCCCCCCCCCTAGGAGCGACTCCTGGCGCTCAAAACTACAACAGTCCAAGAGGGTGGGGGAACAGAGGCAAAACAGGGGGTGGGACGGAGGGCCAGGTCCATGTAGAGGAGGTGGGCCTGGATCGTGGAGCAGGGACAGACAGTGAAGCACTGGAGGACCTGGACCATGGAGCAGTGGCAGACAGTGAAGCCCTGGAGGACCTGGGCCATGGAGCTGTGGCAGACAGTGGAACCTTGGAGGACCTGGACCGTGGAGCAGTAGCAGACCGTGAAATACTGGAGGGCCTGGGCCGTGGAACTGTGGCAGACAGTGGGACCTCGGAGGACCTGGGCCGTGGAGCAATGGCAGAGTAGGAAGCCATGGTGGGGCAGGCAGAGCAGGGACCCATGGCGAAGCAGGCAGAGCAGGCAGGACTGGAAGCCATGGCGAGGCAGGCAGAGCAGGCAGAACAGGAAGCCATGGTGAGGCAGGCAGAGCAGGTAGAGCAGACAGGAGCAGAGATATCCACAGTGGAACCAGTGACATCCATAGCAGAGCGGTGTGTTCACAGATGATTTCCTTGGCTGTGGCATGACAGGCAGAGAGTTCATAATAGGCCTTCCTGACGGTGACGTGGCAGGCAGAGTTTTCAGGACAGGCCTTCTTGACCGTGACATGACAGGGAGAGAGTTCATAGGAGGACGCCGCCCCCATGGGAGGATCTACAGCATATGCTGACACCTCTGGGGGCATGGGCGCAGATTCTTGGGCAGACATGGCAGTGAGCTCATAAATAGACGCCACCTCCTTTGGAGGATCTACAGTGTACGCTGACACCTCTGGAGGTATAGGCGCAAACTTGTGGACAGAGGAGGCCTCTGGAGCAGACTTGTGGATAGACGAGGCCTCTGGAGCATATTCGTGGACAGACAAGGCCTCTGGAGTGGACTCGTGGACAGACGAGGCCTCTGGAACAGACTCGTGGACAGACAAAGCTTCTGGAGCAGATTCGTGGACAGATGAGGCCTCTAGAGCACAGTGTGCAGCCCACACACTGAAAATGGCGACAGCCATTACAGGCAGCACAGTAGATAGTGGGGTGTCTGTTGACCTTGAGGATGTGGATGCTATGGACTTGTGGATTGGGAGTGCGGGCTCTGCGTGGCTTGGGAGCGCGGGCTCTGCGTGGCTTGGGAGCGCGGGCTCTGCGTGGCTTGGGAGCGCGGGCTCTGCGGTTTCAGCTGAAACGTGAGGTTCTGGTAAGACAGCCATTTCTTGACTTAATTCATGGAGGTCTGCCGTGACTTGACTTGACTCAGGGAGGTCTGCCGTAACTTGACTTGACTCAGGGAGGCCTGCCGTGATTTGACTTGACTCGTGAAGAACAGCGGTGACTTGACCTGGCTCATGCAGTCAAGTCAAGTCAAGTCAAGTCACCTTTATTTATATACCGCCTTTAACAATACAGAATTGTGACAAGGCGGCTGTACAGTATTAGATAGGAAACAGTACATCAACAATGCCAAAGGCAACAGTAAACACTCACATTTTAGGTAAAGGTAGTTAATCAAAAACAATAAAATAAAATGCAATATTGTGTTGAGAGAAAGTGTCCCCAGCTGTGACTTGACTTGGCCTGTGAAAGTCAGCTGTGACTTGACGTGGCTCAGGGAGATCAGCTGTGGCTTGAATTGGCTCATGAAGGTCAGCTGTGGCTTGACTTGGCTCATGAAGGTCAGCTGTGGCTTGACTTGGCTCATGAAGGTCAGCTGTAGCTTGACTTGGTTCATGAAGGTCAACTGTGGCTTGACTTGGCTCGGGAATAACAGCAGCAACTTGACTTGGCTCATGAAGATCTGCTGTAGCTTGGCTTGGCTCAGGGAGATCAACTGTGGTTTGGCTTGGCTTGTGAAGATCGGTAGTGACTTTGCTTGACTTGAGAGCTACAGCTATAGCTTTACTTGACACAGGAGCAATAGCTGTGACTTGACTGGACTTCAGAAGAGCAGCTCTGACCTGACTTGACACAGGAAACACCGCTTTAACTTGACTGGATGCTGGAACAACAGCTGCAGCCTGACTTGACACTGGAACAGCAGCTGTAGCCTGACTTGACTCTGGAACAGCAGCCGTGACCTGACTGGACTTGGAAACTTGACTTGACTCAGGAAACGCAGCTGCAACTTGACTTGACTCAGGGGACGCAGCTGCAACTTGACTGGACTTGGAAACTTGGCTTGACTCAGGAACAACATGGCTTGACTCATGGGGAACAGCTGTGACTTGGCTTGACTCGTGGGACACAGCTGTATCTTGGCTTGATTCATGGGGAACAACAGCTGTGTCTTGGCTTGACTCATGGAGAACAGCTGTATCTTGACTTGGCACAGAAAGTGTAGCCCTGATTTGACTTGACACTGAAGGATCAGGCATCACTTGATTTGTTTTGGGTGCAGCAGACATGGCGAGATGAGATTTGGGTGAGATGACTTTGATTTGATGAGGCTCAGGCGTGGCAGCCATCTTGGCCGGGGACCCAATGGGGGCAGCCATCTTGTGAACAGGCTTGGGTATGGCGTCCATCTTGTGAACAGGCTTGGGGATGGCGGCCATCTTGTGAACAGGCTCGGGGATGGCGGCCATCTTGTGGACTGGCTCAGGGATGGCGGCCATCTTGTGGACTGGCTCAGGGATGGCGGCCATCTTGTGGACTGGCTCAGGGATGGCGGCCATCTTGTGAGCTGGTTGTGGGAGGGTAGCCATGACGGGTGCAGACTCTGGAGTGGCAGGCATGGCGTGAGCAGGCAGTGGCTTGGCAGACGTGACATGAGCAGGCTTGGGCTGGGTGGTCTTGACTTGAGCGGACTTTGGCTTGGCAGACTTGATAGGGGAAGTCTCTGGCATGATCGTGACAATACCGGACATGACGTGTGTGAATATGGGTGTGGCTGGAACAGGAGGATGGTAGGGTTTATCATCGGCGACCCCTACAGTAAATGCCGATCCGGCCATCAACAGAGCATAGTCAATATATCGGATTAATGACCAGTGGCGGTGATGACGTGGCATATTTACTGAAATGTCCTTGTTTAAACCAAAGAAGAAAATGTCCTTAAGAAAACTGTCCTGAAAGTCCACCAAGTGACAAAGCTCACAAAAATCCATGACATACTGCTCAATGTGCCGGTTACCTTGACGAAGTTGAACGAGGCGTGATGCTGGGTCCATGGTGATCTGTGTATGAAAGCCGCTGGATCTTTGGGAGGCGAAGTATTCTGTAATGAGGACTCGTGAGAAGCGTGTAAGATCCAATCGCGAGCTTTATTAACAGATCGTAGTCAAGACAGGCAGGGTCGATAACCAAACAAACAGGAATATCCAGGGCAAGGCAAGAGCGTAAATCCAGGAAACAGGCAGAGTCCAAAACCAGGGAGAGCAGTCCGAAAAGTAACCAATAAACAAGGAAATGAAACCAGACAGAACTATGGCAAAACAAAGACAAAACTATGATCAAGAAACAAAACCGTGAAAAGACAAAAACAGGGCAAAGGAAACAGGGAAAAATGCTTGGTAGAGTCCGCATGAGCAAAACAATACTTCGCAGCTTCCTGTTTGATGTAGGCCTCCTTTTATTGCCACCAAACAGGAAGTAACCAATGAAGCAGCAGAGGGAGCAGCAACAGTCAGTCAGTGGGTGAGGGCTCCCTCAGGTGTGCCCAGTTAATTATCCTTGTATGATATCCACCTTATTTTTCCCATAAGAGTGCGTGCAGGCATTTGTAATTCTTTTTGTGTCTGGCTTCCGGTCTCATCCACTTCCAGCTATTTTCAGCTGCACATAAAGCTCGTTTTGCTGCTTGATTTTGCAAACTGGTGTGTATTACTGTATCATTTTAATGTATTATCTTAATTATGAACACACTGGTTTGTAGTGCAAACTGTTTTACCGTTTACTGCACTTCGATATTCTTCTCGTTATTTCCCTAGGGCGGATTATGAACCGGACGTCTGACACATTACCAGAAAACAGCTTACTTCCGCATTGAAAAATAAGGTGGATATAATCTTTCGTCTTCATTGTGCACTCTTTAACACAGCGCAGTCGTGACACTTACAGACTTAGGCAGAGTCTGAGTGAGAAGCATTTAGGTCCCAACTTGTGAAGAACTGGTTTTAAAGTTTTGAAATGTCTTTGAATATTTATCTGTGACATCTGAATTGCTGCTTGTGCAAAACTTGTGTTGGGATAATTTTACCAAGTAAGACACATTTCACACAGTTTCCATAGATCGATCTATGTCATATGCACAAATAAAATCCTATCCATGTGTGTGTTTGTTTGTTAGATTTCTGACTCTGATACATTAATTTACCCACTGAACAGTGCCATTAAATGCCAGTACGAATATCAATATGATGTAATAGATTAATAATGTACACATACATTAATTGCGTATGGCGTATATTTAATTTTCCTGAAATCATTTGTATCTTCATATTACTTGTATGACTGGGTATTAAAAAATGTAATTATTAAATAGGTCCCAATGAAAATGTACTTGCAAAGTAAGATCTGGGGGTCGAACATTAGTGTCATGTGAATCGCGCACATGACAGGACAGAACGTGAGACTTTTACGAAAGGGATTTCTATGTTAACAAGCTCTGATGTCTCGGTTCAAATGTCATTTCATTAGTTGACAGTCACTCAAGATTTCGTGATCCAAACTTGCTAATGATGTGGGAACACAAATTCGAAAAGCATATGTTGTCCATAAGAACGTAATGAAATCTCAATCAATCAATGGTCTAAAAACACTTAGCCTCTTCGCTAATTAGCACACAAAATACCATTGGTATACTACATCTGCCGCCTCACCGGAAGTTGTACCCACGTTCTTTTTTACAGTAGCGCCCCCCGGAAACTTGTGGATAGAGCTTGGGAATCTACGTCACTGCACTTGCATTCTGGGTAGTCGCCGCCATGTTTTAGGACATGCTAAATAGCGCACAATGACAATAAATACAAATCACTAGAGGAAAGAACTACTGTATTTGCGTTAATACTTTTAAGAGCTGCTTGCATTTGCTTAGAATAAATGTACTAATATTGGAATCCATTGCGTTCATTCGAGCACTCAGTCGTGTGTCCAGAACACAACACACACACACACTCACAGAAATCATACGCCGCCTTCTACTGTACCACACACAGGACCGAATTAATTTTTCTTTTGCAGGTTTTAATAACTAGGTGGCACTGATATATCTGCCAGATAACATAAACACACCATAGCTTGATCTCAGCCAGTTGATCTTGTAAGTGAAGCGCCGCTCTGCACATTTTGTATCTCAGATGTCTGTTCTGTTCAAAAGTAAGTGCCCTGCAAACTTGAAATACTCCGCCCTGATTACAGTTTGAAGACAGCGTATATGTCCCATTCAACGAGCATTAAAGTGTGCAAGACAGTAATTTAAATTACATTTATTTACAGAGGTATATGATGTCACGCTTCTCTAGTAAGTTTAGTCTGTGTGTAGTGCAAATCCATGAATGAATATTCCCAAGTAAAGTAAACTTCAACTGACTTCCACTGCTCAGGGAGTAGGGAGCAATGAACATTGTTTAGGGACCATGTTAATCGCAACACGGTTCAGTCATGGAGCTCTTTGGACTAGCTGGTTATCTGAATCAGGTTAAATAAGAGAGCCGTGCAATATATGCAGAGCGACGGTACGTGAGGACTGGAATTGAGAAACGCTGATGTATTTAATCATATGTCATGTCACTCTAATTTCATTAAGGGATGAAGTGCAGTAAGTTTTACTGGACTTAAATTGAACAAATACATGATTTCTTACAAAGAGCTGCTGAACAGTAAATCAGACGAGTTGCTTTATGAACAAGGACAGTGATCGCAACGAGTCACATCACAGATTAAATTACATTTCCAAACGTGTTATTCATAACTTACAAATTCATGTGGATCAGAATTATGAATCTGTAATAAATAATAAATACAAACGACAAAGCCAGATTTTGAAGTTGTTTATTTTCATTGAGCTGCTTTCCGTGTCCGAAAGTCCCAGAATGCCATGCGTTGCTGACGTCACCTTCCCATATTCTCTTGATGAACTCACTTCAGGCTTAGTGATAATATGTATTTATGGTTTGTTTGTTTCATAATTATTGTCTGTGCCGCGGCCTGCTTGTGAACCACTGCCAAAATGCCACCATTCCGCGCAGCATGTGGGCCACATCAGGGGAAGACCAGGGTTAGAATAAAAATCACCTGCGGCTCACATTAGGGCCAGTTTTGGTTTATCTGGTTGGCTTACATGCGGCAATACTAAAGCTTGCTTGTGGCCCAAATCTGGCAAACGGCAGCGGAGCGCCCCGGTGCCGTCGTTCCGTGCGGTACGCGGGCCAGATGAAAGTGTCAGGTGTGGGCCTGATCTGGGACTGCTCATTCTGAAATTTGAATAAAGTCTTGTGCTTTGTATACACAAATACCTTAATTCACCTGTCCAGTTATTCACTGTTTATGTCATTTTGTTATAGTGTTTTTATTCATACAGTAGGATGTCTGCAAATGTTTCAACTATGATTTTGTTAACGGCAATTATTTTTCGAAGCGGGTAATAATTTATACATTGTTTAAATTAATAATTCATTGAACATATGTACACAACTTTTTACTCCTACGGAAACTGTGATGCTAATGACTGCAACCTCTTCAGCCATGATTTATTCATGATACAGCACGGCCTCGAGTACCTTATTGCTTTTATAAAAGTTACCACTCAATAAAAATATTAAAAACAAAAATGTATGTATTGAAAGCAAGTTTGGTAAATGCTGTCCTTCTGCTAAATATAGCTGCGGACAGCAACAGTAAATGGCAAGAGAATGTTGGATCTCAAATAAAAAACAGAGAATAGGAGCTCTTATCACCCGCTGTGCCATTTATTATTTTAACACCATATAACAGGGATAGTCAACGCCGGTCCTGGAGTGTCGATGACCTACAGTGTTTAGTTCCAGCTCTGAACAAGCTAATCAAGATCTTCAGGATTACTAGAGCTACAGGCAGGTGAGCTCTTTTTAGGGTTGGAACTGAACTCTGCAGGACATCGGCACTCCAGGACCGACGTTGCCTAACCCTGCCATATATGATGTTTTCTCACACACATACATCTGCTTTTCTCTCAGCGTGAAAAAACGTCCGTTTCCTGTCTTTTAGTTTTAAAACAGATTTCAGTGTAAACTGATGGACATACAGAATCATACCTGAAACAGAAAACTAATAAATACAGTAATAGTCCCTCCTCACTTCAGAAACGGTGGGCTTCCACACACATCAGCATATCTCCACATGAGACGCTGGAGGAGTCACTCATACTTCATTCAGTGAATAACAAACAGGTCATTCTGCTGAAATATATAATACATGGAACAGTTCTGATGCTGTGTTATTGATAGTTTATGTTTGTGAGGTGCTGCTCAGTGATACTCAGAACCGCTGGCTGAAGCGCTCATAGCTGTGCTGTATGGTGAATAAAACACAGCTCCTGACCAATCAGAATCGAGGAATGGAACTAACCATTTTATAAATACACACTTTTATAAATACGATGACATGAAGCTTTATTTCCAAGATGATGCGTGGTAAGCTTTGAATGAATTTTAATACAACACAGTGTAGTAACAGAGATTTCTATTATTCATTGTAAATTCGATTCAATTTCTGATACTAATATACATGTCCATGTTTAATAATTCCTGCATAATTGCGTACATAAAGAACTATATTTTGTGTTGGATTGTTAACTGTGTCAGCCGTGTGCAGCAAACACACCAACCTTAATGATTTCAATGTATCGCTTTTCCTGACCGATAAGAGCTTATTAAAGCTTTACTACACACTTTACTACCTTTCTCTACTCACTCCACCACATTAAAGAACCCCCCCCCCCCCCCCCCCGTTTTTATTATTATTATTACTAATACTATTTGCATATTTGTTCTTGCTCTGTATACTTTCCTAATTTATGAAAACTGCACTTCCTGTGTTGAGTGTATAATTAACCGAATAGTTATCAGTTTAGGGACAACTGAAAATTATTGACAAAGTTCTTTTGATAGAAGGACAAATTACTGAGTTTTGTTTGTTGCGTTTGTGATTTGTGTAAACCCAATTAAAAAAAAAAGCTACAATTGTTTTTTGTTTTTAAAAATATTTAAAATTATTGGTTGGTTGTATGAACTACTATGAAAACATCTGGGAGTTTTGCGCGGTGTTTTCAGCAGATTGCACATGATTTGAAATTTGTATTTTGATTGAAAGCGTACTGTTCAGGACAAAGTGTTCAGATCGCAGAGAACAGTGACCAGAATCTGAAGAAATGTGTCAAATCGATTGAGAAAAACTGTAAATTAGAATCCGTTAACCTTTTAAGAGGAGATTCTTTTTTCGTGGATCAACGGCGACATCTGTCGGTAATGAGGAGAAACGCGCTGCAAATCAATCTCGTTCTCTCAGAAATCTCAGTCATATTTTCAACATGTCAGCAGATACAAACCCTCCTTAATTAATGGCGTTTATTCGTCCTTAGCCGTTTGTTTTCTTAGACTCATGCATGGGCTGTTGGTGGAAAATCTGAATTACAGGCGCAAGGACTGTAGAAAATCCCTTAGGAGCCTATATATGACAACATCGGATGCTGCTCTTCGAACAGTTACTTTGTTTAGTCGATTTAAGCTCTGACCCGCGAACGGGAGTGTTGTCATCTTCACTGATGTCAGGCGGCTTTGATTCGGTCACGATCAGCTTCAGCGCGCGGTGTGATTCCCGCTATGGCGGAGGAGTCGCTCATGAATATTACTCGCGTACCGGCACGTTCATCCTGTAGTCCTAACCGATTGGTTGACAGGCAAGACATTTGTTAGCGACCGCACGTCAGCTGACCAATCAGCAGGTTCTCCTAGAGCGAAGGCTCAGCTTATGAATATTAATTAGATATCGTGACCGAAAGCTCCAGTAGACTTACCACGCAACCGCAACCGGGCTCACTAATATTCATGAGCGAACCGCATTCTGCACAGCGTGATTGGTGCAGCGCCGCTGGACCTCGGCGGAGCTCTGTCTTCGATTGGTCGCGTCCTGCGCCAATTGCTCGACAGCGTCGCATCGTAATTAGCGCGGCTGCGTTGCAGGGCGATTAATTTGTCATTGGAGAGAAAGACTGAAGGATGAAATAGCGTGACATACAGATGTGTGCATCCCGATCCGACGACAACAACACGAGTCTCTCGCCCGGGATTTTGTCAGCATCAGTAACTGGATTAGGTTTTGCGATTTAAGGCTGTTGCTGCTTTAAGGCGGCTCAGGTGGAGCAGGATAACGGTGAGTCTGCGCCGCTATGAATCATGTCAGTCTGTATGGAGGCGATGGGCCGCGGCGGTGATTGCGTATGAGATCATTTACATCCCTTACAAAAACATCTACGTGCTTATATCATCCGTATGAATACAGCCACAGTCCTTATTAATGCATCTACGTTTAGTCTTTGTGTTGTTCTCCGTATGAATGCATCTGCATCTCCTGTGTCATCCGTGTGAGTACGTGTAGGCCTACATCTCGTATGATGCATGTTCAAAAATAACATACATGTGAAGTAACATAATGACGATGAATCGTGATGTTGAGGAGCTGATGTTGCTGTTGTCAGTCAGTGTTTGCGGATATAAAAACAATTGCGCAATGTTTGTGTGTGTCTGTAGCTGATGCGCGTCTAGATGCGCCCTCCTCCTCCTCCTCCTCTCTAGCTCTCTAGTCCAGACACTGCTGCATCACCACCGCCTCCATCATGGGGAACAGGGGCATGGAGGAGCTCATCCCGCTGGTCAACCGGCTGCAGGACGCCTTCAGCTCCATCGGGCAGAGCTGCAACCTGGACCTGCCGCAGATCGCCGTGGTGGGCGGACAGAGCGCCGGAAAGAGCTCCGTGCTCGAGAACTTCGTGGGGAAGTGAGTGAAGGACACACACACACACACACACACACACACAGAGACAGGGGCATGAGGACTGACATTACATGCAGTCAAATGATGATGGACCATAAGACAAGGACCCGATAAGAGGCAGCAGTTTTGATTGAGCTCGAACTGCTCATCAGGGCAGAGAACAGCAATTGATGCAACAGGAGACTCTGCTGAAAAAACAACAGGAACCCTCACAGAATTTGACATTTTTAATGGGTATAATGGCAATTGTATTCGTTTTAATGGGAACTGTACTCTTCCCTGTTGATCTCTGCTGGTAATTTGTTGTCTTTATTGGTGACATGATAAAACCACTAAATACTAATGGAATTAGTATCACACTACAGCTAATGGCTTTAATGGTTAATAGTTGATCCTTGGTAATGGTAATTATAGTGGAAACCATTAGAAATTCTGTGATGGCTAAATAATGGTAATTATATTATATAAAAGATATTATGGTACCCTTTAAGACCCCAAGGATGCAAAACATAAAACAGAAATGAGGTGGCAAAGCTTTGCATAACAGAGTGCTAATATGTGCGCTAACAATCTGGAGGGAATGAATGGATGAAATTTCACGCAGATGTCGAGGCGGATGAAGGATTTTCCACCCACGTCTGACGGTCTAAACTTGGGTTATACAAATGGATTAATTCTGTTTAAAATGGTAAAAGCTAGGTAAGGTAAAGCTGTGGCAGACAGAGTTACAAATATGCACCATTTACATGCCAGTGTGTATCTTTAAGGTATTTACATGTGCATTTTGAAAGGGTACCACACCAGTGACAGACCATGTGCCTCCTTCTGAGAGTGTGCAAGGCCATGGCAAGCTTGGAAGAATTGTTCCTGTGATTTTACTGGTGTAAATTTTTGGTGAGCTCTTTCCTGGAAATTTGCGTCATGTGAAAGCAGGATTGCACTGTTGCAGTAAAATGAAGTAGATTGTGTATTTTTACATTCTGACAGCTGACTTACTGAATTATGTTTTTATAAATCTTTAGAAGGAAGATACAGTCATCCAGGTGGGAGTTTATGAACGGATAGATATTTGTTTTGGTGTAGTTACGGGCAAAACGAACACGAGAGCTGAAAGAAAGAGAACGTTACAAGGTGGTTTATGTGGTGAATAAAGAATTAGGAATCAAATATAACGCCTAACCAAAATACTGTCAATATCTGATCAGAGATCTGAGTGAGAAGATATTAGAGATTCGGCTGAACTAGCATGATTTCAGATCTTAAATTCAGTATGTTAGAAGTGTTTTTTTTAAAATAGGAATAAAAGCGGCCTGAGAAATGAACCCTGAGGTACACCTCTGCAAACGGAGGCGGCGTGTGATTGTGTTTGCACGGTCAGCGGTCAGTAACGGTCAGCAGACGTCTCGGGCGCGTGCGAGTGGTTTGTATTTTTGTAGGTCATATGTTATCGTGGGTTCCTGTGTTGCTGTTTGTACCGGACCGGACTAACGTCGCGATTGCGACAGACATTAGATGTATGGTTGATGAACAGATCTTCAGTCTAGTATCAAATTGCTGGAGACTCTTGAACATTTCCAGGAAGGCTCTTCCACAGCCTCCCGCTGCAGTGACGTGATGCGTTACGCTCATATTAACATCAACCAGTATGACGCGTTATCATGCACGACAGTCCATTTTACTGATAGAAACACACACAGCATCACTGAAATTAAACATTTATCACTTAATTCTCTTAAAAACACTGGAAATTTTAGAAATTTTATCAACATTCTTTGACAAGGCCATTAGTATATTTTGTATTAACATCTGTTAATTGGCCATTCATGTGCAGCAGATGGTGTTTATATGTGCTTAATGTAATATGATGACATAAAAATGCTGGCTGATGTATCAGTTTATCACTAGATGGGACGTAACTCAAAATTCAGACAACAGTAGATATTGAGAAAGCAGTACAAGTCCATGATCCTTGGACAGGAATAGCAGTAGATCTAGACACGGTTTTGCTATTCAGACAAGCAGGAACGGCTGTAATATGGCATTTCTCAGGGTTTCACCGTAATAGTGTGATATACCTGTAAAGACGTGTCTAGAATGGCAGGGAAGCGCACGTATCACAGTGAGGAATGGCGTTTCTGTGTTGTGGTGTTGTTTTGAGTCAGTGAGATGATGGACAGCAATAACTCTGTGTGTTTTCCAGGGATTTTCTGCCCCGTGGATCCGGAATCGTCACACGCAGACCTCTCGTTCTGCAGCTCATCAGTGCAAGCGCAGGTGAACTCCTATCTCAGATTGTACATTGTGTTACATTGTGTACTTAGTATTTCAGGCAGTTAACATGCAACTGTACAAGAAGAATAAATATCTGAAGTTCTGCTAATTTAATCTTGGGGTTTATTTGCTTGTGATGGTTTACAGTGTCTCTGTCTGTCTTAACTTCTGTGTAGAGTGGGCCGAGTTCCTGCACTGCAAAGGGAAGAAATTCACCGATTTCGATGAGGTCCGTCAAGAGATCGAGGCCGAGACGGACCGCGTCACCGGGGCCAATAAGGGCATTTCACCCATTCCCATCAACCTGAGGGTTTATTCCCCACATGGTAGTATAAAACACACATCCGCCCTGGTCTGCTCTGCCTGTCGACTGATTCATCTTAGCACGTTTGAAGTCTCACTGCTTATGGTGTCGTATGTTAGACGGTTTCTTAAAAAGCCTTGCGAACGTACACGTAGACATGAACCACGTTTTGGAAAACAGGATTTAACAGCCCAAAGGGTCACAAATTTCAGGATGTATAATGCAGCATAAGTTGTGTTTAGTGGAAAGTCTACAGGGGTTATGGCACAAATCAAAGGTTCGAGCCTTATTCATTCGATCTTCACTCCGTTTTATTTGCCGTCATGAATGCGTTTGCTGCTGGCCCTTCACACGTCTCTCCATCACGCCATCTGTCCTCTTCGCTGTGTGCAGTGCTCAATCTGACTCTCATCGACTTGCCGGGCATCACTAAAGTGCCGGTGGGCGATCAGCCGGCGGACATCGAGCATCAGATCCGAGACATGATCATGCAGTTCATCTGTCGCGAGAGCTGCCTGATCCTGGCCGTCACTCCCGCCAACACTGACCTAGCCAATTCTGACGCGCTCAAACTGGCCAAAGACGTCGACCCTCAGGGTGAGTGACCTCCTGACCTCCTGACCTCCTCACCTAAGGTCAGGACCTGAGGACCACGTGTGCTGCCGTATCCTACTCTAGTCTTGCTCTGAATCCTTTTGAATAAGATGCAGGTTTATCGTGTGGCTTTTGGAGCCGTGGTTTAGTGGTAAGACACGAGGCAGGTTTGAGTACGGCCTGCGTCTCGTCTCAGTCCCGTTCCTCCCTCTTTCTGCCTGATTATTTATATGAGCCGTAGGGTCTTACGGTGGTGTTTTGTGTAGAGGATAATCTCACTGTTTGTACGGTTGTAATGTGAAAAACATTTCTGTCTTCTGCGATCAATACAGGCCAGAGGACCATCGGCGTGATCACCAAACTAGACCTGATGGACGAAGGTACGGACGCTCGAGACGTTTTGGAGAACAAGCTCCTGCCTCTGCGCCGCGGTAAGAAGCCATCGCTCCCGTCTAACGCCTTTCATGTTTCATGTTTTTAGTTCTCATGTCAGTGATTTTTAATTGGGAATGTCCAGTCATTAATGTTTTAATCTAATCGATTGCGTGATGTGCTGATTAATTATTTTCAAATGAATCACACATCAGTTTTGAGAAATGACCCCCAAAAGATCATGTAATGTCATTATTGTGACAAATGAGAAAAGCATGTAATAGACTATAGGGGAAAATTTTCAGTTTAACATTGCAGAATGAATGAAAATAAATTGTGTCATTTTTAAAGAATACTGAAATTTGAAATGATTTTAAAAAATAAAAAAGCCCCAGTAGGTGGCAGTGAGTCACTGTCTCAATGAGCGAGTCCGACCCGTCGCGTGGGGGACTGTGTTATACGTGAATCGTTTTCAGCACTGATTCTGTGGAACGTTTGCGTTTAGTGAATCTGACACTGAAGCACAGATAACCGAGTGAATCGATCGCTCGATCTCACAGGGTACATCGGGGTGGTGAACCGCAGTCAGAAAGACATCGACGGGAAGAAGGACATCAAGGCCGCTCTGGCAGCAGAGAGGAAGTTCTTTCTGAGCCATCCGGCCTACAGACACATAGCGGACAGCATGGGCACCCCGCACCTGCAGAAGGTCCTCAATCAGGTACTGTGATGCTGGAGAACCGCACCGAGTCAGGTCATCGCTGGTAACTTGATGATGTTCGTGACTTCGCACGGATGTAACGGAGCTGCTGCCGCTGCGTTTGTGTTTCCACAGCAACTGACCAACCACATCCGGGACACGCTGCCCGCCTTCCGCAGTAAACTGCAGTCGCAGCTGCTGTCGCTGGACAGAGAGGCGGAGGAGTACCGGCACTACCGGCCCGACGACCCCTCGCGCAAGACCAAAGCCCTGCTGCAGTCAGTCTCACGCTAACACACCCAACCACAACCGTTCAGTCAGACTCGCATTCACACAGGACCAGAAGTGTTCGTTGGCGCACGGCATCCTGAATACGTGGCCTTTATAAGCTTTCTTCAAAATGTATTTCTTCTTATTAGATCATAAATAATGTGTAGTAGTGTTCGTGTTTGTTTAGTCAGTGTTCATGCTGCTGTTTTTAATTAACGATTTGTGTCTGAAGAAAGAAAAACTGAAAGAGAAACAAACCTATATGTCATAAGATCAGCTGCTAAAATGACTGCACGTCTTTTCATCACTGATGTTTCAGTGCGTGTCATTAATCATTGGTGTAAATACAGAAGTGAAGCGTCAGAGTTTCAGATGAGTGTTTCTGCGCGTCTGCAGGATGGTTCAGCAGTTCTCGGTGGACTTTGAGAAGCGTATCGAAGGTTCTGGCGATCAGGTGGACACGGTCGAGCTGTCGGGAGGAGCCAAGATCAACCGCATCTTCCACGAGCGCTTCCCGTTCGAGCTGGTCAAGGCAAGTCAGCTGAACACTGTGACTGTGCATCTGTTTTTACATCTTCACCCAAACCAGACCTGTGTTTTGTCACGTGTGTGTGTGTGTGTGTGTGACAGATGGAGTGCGATGAGAAGGAAATGCGTCGTGAAATCAGCTATGCCATCAAGAACATCCATGGCATCAGGTGAGGTTTGTTTTAGTCCTGATTTCACCTCGGTTTCTGCTTTCACAAATTGACTTTTGTTCTTCACGTTTACTGTAGAATCAAATCTGTGGGTTTTATGGTCAGATGTGTGTTATAAATCAGCACTGAAGATAATGGCGTTTGTGCTGCAGGACGGGTTTGTTCACTCCAGACATGGCCTTTGAGGCGATCGTGAAGAAGCAGATCGTGAAGATCAAGGAGCCGTGTATCAAGTGTATTGATCTGGTGGTTCAGGAGCTGATCAACACGGTCCGTCAGTGCAGCAATAAGGTGCGTCGCTCTCTATACACGCGACAAATGTGACCGCGTGACTCGACCGCGCCGTTCATATTCAACACGAGTGCGTTATTTCTTATATAAAACAGATACTAGATCATGTACATGTAAAGAACTTTCCATTATTTTATTGAGCAAATCCATCCCGTGTCACAGGACGTGGTTGTAGTAATAGCGCACAACGAAGGAGTAAACAAAGATTCTTTAATTCCAACTTGTAATCAAAAACAAAGAACAGGCCGGCGCAGTAGCCTTGTGGGCAGCGACTCGAGGAGCTTTCCCGATCCCGTCCCCGTCTCTCTCCCGCTTCGCTTCCTGTCCATTCTAGTCTGTTCTGTCATAATAAAGGCTAAAATGCCAAAAAATAAAATCTTAAAAAAAAACAAAACAAAAAAAAAAACACGTAATCCATTGAAATAACATTAATCCTGGACAAAGACTAAGGGAGAACTGAGGACTTATAAGCAAGAACCAAACAAAGGAAACTAATGAGATGATTAATACAACACAGGTGAACACAATGAAGGTGATTCACTAATAATGAGAACAGGAACCAAACCAAATAAGGACAAACAGGAACGTACACGTGACATCCAGGTTTCTTTAGGAGATTTAATCCTAACATGTGACATTTGTGTGACACAAATATGGTCCACTATGTGAACAGTACAGTATGACACTGCTGCTGATATATCGTAGAATAAAACACGACTGCAGCACTGGACCGACCCGTCGTATGAGACGCTTGAACGTATACTAACTAACCCTACCTGAACAATTGAAAGCACTCAAATTTAAAGCATTTTATTTGTATCTTGCCCTGTCGTTTATAATTTCTGTCTTATTATTGTAATAACAAAAAAGCTTGTTTAAAAGTGTCTGCATTTGATGAGACACAAAAATAAACAAGCTTCCAGCTATCATGTATTACTGTCGTACATGTAGTGTCGCACATAGTATGGTAAAAATGGCATCCTGTTTATCAAAATAACATTGCAACTGTGGAAATTACCACAAAATGTTGGAAATCACCACCACAAAATCAGTCAAAATCACAAGAAAATCATGAATCCTGTTGTGACTGCTAAATGCCACTCATTCGGTCTGGTGTTTCTCAAATGCTGCAGGCCTCGCTTTAATTCATCATTCTTCATTGTTGCTCAGCGGCGTTGAATCTGCTGGCGTTTTGCTGATTTTCACACATATGTTCACCCAAAATTATTAACGTCCTTATTTTCATCTGCGCGTCCCTGCGAAGCGTCTGAACGTGAGCTTCAGGAAGACGCGGCTGCATCGTGACACAGTTTACTAGGTCGACTCTCAGACCCGAATCCGTTAGAGGACTAAGAGCAAGATCCCGCTCGTCACAGTTTTAAGCGCTGCGTACAGCGTGCGTCGGAGCGAAGACGAACACCATCCAGTGTCATTACAGCAGTCTGTGCTATTAACATGCGCTACATCTCCGGTCATACAGCAGCTTTGTGTGGAGCCTCATTCCCACTGACTAATGATGGACTGGAGGAGTGTTTTTAAAGCAAACAGTCGCGCCGGTTCAGTAACATCAGTAAGGTTTAATGTCGTCACTGTCCTAACGCTACGGCTCAGGTTTCTAATCTGGTGTTGTGATTTTCTGCACGCTCAGCTGGATTCGTTCCCTCGTCTGCGGGAGGAGACGGAGCGGATCGTCACGTCTCATATCCGTGACCGAGAGAGCCGAGCCAAAGAGCAGGTACGAGCGCGACACACCTGGATGTGCGTGCGTGCGGGTGGATAACGAGATTACGGCTCTGTAACGAGATTACGGCTCTGTGCCGTCTGTGTTTGTTCATCCGTGCGTCTCCGCAGGTCCTGCTGCTCATCGACGTTCAGCTCGCCTACATCAACACCAACCACGAGGATTTCATCGGCTTTGCCAAGTATGTGCGGATCTTTGCCTGAACACGAGGGCTCTCACACAGTTGACATGTTAATCTAATTAATTACATGATGTTCTGATTAATCTAATTAATAACCGCACGTCTATTTGGCTGAGAAATGCCCCCAAAACATCAGTATTGCATTAAATGAGAAAAGCATTGATTAGACATTACAAAGAATAGATTCAGATATAAATATTTTGATTTAGCAATGCATAAATAATGATAATAAATGGGTATTATGCTCTAAACATGAAGCTAAAAGCGCCAAAAACTTAATGATTGAGTCATTGAATCACTAAACCAGTTAGTTCAGCTGATTCATTCAAAAACAAAACAAGCGATTGGGCTCGTTTAGAGACGCGCCGGCGCTGCGCAGAATGACATCAAAGTACCGCGAGAGCGATTATAAAGCTCGGACTCGTCTGCTCTCCAGTCCCTCTCATGGTACCCCCTTGTCATTCGCCGATCGTTCCGCGCAGCGCCGAGGCACAGTGTTGGGGAAAGTTACTTTTAAAAGTAATGCATCACAACATTATGTTACTCCCTAAAAAAAGTAATGAATTGCGTTACTTAGTTACTTTTTATGGAAAGCAATGCGTTACTTTTTTTTTTTTAGTTACTTTTTGAATCTGTGCAGAGCTTGCTTGTTTGTTTTTAATATAAAAAAAGGTTCTATTTTTAGCAAATGTAAAAGCCTTTTCACACCAAAAAGTGAAATGAATAAGCCTAGGCTGAAGGAAAAGTAAATTCACGTCTGTACAGAAGAACGCAGGAGAAGAAGGTTGAACACTCTTCAGCAATAAAAAAATGAAGCAGAAATGTTAACTTACCCAAAGTAATTTTTGCTTATTAGCATGGTTGAACTGGATCATCGAAAGGTCAGCAGCAAAGACGTTGGTTAATAAACATAGGATTTGTGTTATTTAACATATTTAATTGTTGCAGGTTTGCGTCATATTCTGAGTTTGTATTTCAGTTTTTTTTTGTGTGTTTTTTTTTTTTTTTTTTTTTTTTTTTTTCATTTTGAGGAATACATGAATCTGTGGGGGTTTTTTGTGGAAAGAGTAAATGCATGTTTAAATTTAGTCTAGAATTACAGTAACATCTTGTTTACACGCCATGTTTTAACGCCTCTGCACTTACTCCCAATTTCTCTTAACATGGGGACAGGAGACTTGTTAGTCAATACATAGGAAAACAAAGTAACTGGCATCATTTGAAAAAGTAATTTTTTTAAAATAAACGTAATATTTTCCCGTAAATTAAAAAGTAATCTGTTACTTTACTAGTTACTTGAAAAAGTTAATCTGATTACATAACTTGCGTTACTTGCCGACGCATCTCGAACGAGCCTACTGTCTTCATGAATGATTCACTGAATCGTTGACTCACTTGATTCTTTCAGGGATTGGAAGTATTTTCATTTGAGAAATTGAGCAAAAACGCAGTATTGTTTAAAATGTAACAACTGTTTATTGAGCGGATATTAAGGAAGAGCGGCACTGTTGCTGGTGTGATGTTGTTAAACTATATCATGTGATTTAGATATGTAATGTAATGTAGATATGTGAATTTTAGGCTTGTATACCTGCATGCTATTAGACTCAGACTCACACAGTCAGTCGTTCCCGTCTCGCTGTCATGTTCACCAGTGTCTCTGTGTGTCTCTGTGTGTCTCTGTGTCTCAGCGCTCAGCAGCGGAGCAGTCAGGCGAATAAGAAGAGCTCTGCGGGGAATCAGGTCAGTGTGTTGGTGTTTGTGAAGGCCATGTATGTTTATGGCGCTCCAGACGTCGATGCTCTTTGTTTTTTTTTTGTTGTCGTTTTACATGCCTTTGACTTTCTTTCTGCTCTGCTTTTATTGCCCTCATTTTTCTCTCACTTTATTGCTCAGTAGTTCTTCTGTTTGTCAGTATGTCCATATGTTTATGGACATGTTGAGTTGCGTTTCTGTTCTCACACACGCGTGTGTCATGTTCTCTTCACTATCCTCCCGTGTGAGCGAGCGGCTCCTGCATGATGCGCTGTTGTGTTTGGCTCAGGAGCTCCAGGTAAGAGTCTCTCATATCCGTGTCCCCTTGTCTCTGTCGTTCCTGTCTCATCAGAGTGAGATTGTCTCTGTCTCAACGCACACTGATGACAGATAGAAACTCCTCTGTTCGTGCATCCTTACGGCAGAACGTCACAACATTCAAGAACTTTCACTTCAGTAAAATCGTTCATGTTTCCTCATAACATCCACACAACACGTGACATGATGCCTTTGTGTTGTTTTTCTTATTTCCATGGCTCTTTCTCTAGCAGAACAGTTTAATGGTTATGTTTTTTATTATGGACAAACGTAGTTTGTATGCGTTGACATCACAGCATGCGTGACGTGAACCTCTTCGTTCGTGAGAATTGCAGCGCTGTAGTTTCACTGTATTAATTTCACACACAGCATTTGGACTCTTGTAGACACAAAAATGTCTGAATTTCATTGCATTAGATGCATTACATCAAACCGGATTGTCGTCTGTGCTCACTTTAAACCAGTTGGTATTTAGGTGAAGTTCTTCTTAGTTCTTGGGCTGTTTCTAAGGAACGTGTGTAGGAAAGTAGAAACCTGACAGATGTCTCGAAATGAAACATCTGAGAAATGTCTTGAGATGAGGACACTAATAGTTCACAAAAGCAGAATAATTGACAACAGGCTGCTGAATTATTGAAAAATAACTGACAGACCGCTGACATTAACCCTTCCTGCACACTCATTGTGGAGATGTGGCACCTCGGTTTTGCATTATTTGTCATTAATTCAGTGACTCAGCAGTTATTCCTTACGTTACAGTGAATAAAGAATGACATTTTCCTGTTTTTCACCCATTCACTCTAGAATGGTTTCATGCAGCTCCATTATCTTTACGGAGTAATAAAATATATTTGCTTTTCTCCACACATGGAAAAGAAATGGAATCTGAATGATCAGATATGATTTAAAGGATGCATTTCAGAGAATATTTAATGCTCGGTGGACGTTTTAAAGTTTTATTCAGTGTTCGTTTTAGAGTTGGCCTGCTCGTGTTGGAGTCATTCAGAAGTATGCCTGACACGCGCTTAATTTTGTATTAGGAGTGTGTTTACTGTCAGAAATGAAATCCTGCAGCATAAAGTCTGAGGATGTTTAATCTGAGTGATCAGTCAGGGTTGTTTTAGCGGCTGTAGAAGCTCGTCTGACAGGGTTAGGATCAGTGTGATGATCTGATGAGAGAAGAGCATTTGGAGGATCCTGTGATTCACGAGTGCTGATTGGACTTTAATGAAATCTTGAGCATGAAATCGTGTGTGTGTGTGTGTGTGTGTGTGTGTGTGTGTCTCTTCAGGCCTCGTCTCCTCCAGCTTCTGGCATCATTGTAAGACGTCAGGTTGAACTGAATGTGCTGATGTGACGGAGCCGTAGATGTAGTTCAGTTCACTGCATGAATCAGAGGACGGTTTCTTCAGATCTGTGTGACTTGAAGTTTTTCTTGCACTGCATTCAGGAAGGATTCAAACCCTTTCATTCTTACACATTTTCATATCTTGCAGCCTTATTCTATAATACTCTTTATGTTCTTTATACCTCTACGTGATGATGAAGAGAAATGAACTAAAAGAGAACTAAAATATCACACCGGCATACGTATTCAGACTAAGACACGAGCTAAATCCGTTTCTCTGGTTCATCTTTGAGATGTTTCTACTCTTTGATTGGAGTAAATTTGTGCAAGTTCAGTTGATGTCTGTATAATGTCTATATAAGAGCTAACCACTGAAAAAATCAATCCGTGAGGTCAAAGGAAGGGCCTGTGAAGCTCAGAGGCGGGATTGTGTTAAAGCACAGATCTCGAAGACTAAAAAACACATCTGTGCTGGACTGAAGGATCCCAGGAGCCCTGTAGTGTCTGTAATTCATAATGGAAGTTGTTTGGACTCTTCCTAGAGCTGGACGCATGGACACACAATTCGAGGGAAAAACAGAGGCGACCAATCAGCCTGAAAATGTCCATCAGTCCCCGCCAACCCGACAGATCATGAGACACAGATGAGCAACGCTTGAGCCGTCAAACACAGACTGACGTCAGGCTGCAGTCGCTGCTTCAGCACTGAGCTACTGAACACTTACACAATGTGATGTTTCAGTTTTTCTTTTTAACAGATTTGCAGAGTCATCACAAATGTGGTACTGAGTGTAGATGGATGACGGGTGTGAATACTTTCTGAATGGCTCGTTTGATAGCAAACACAGAGAGCACTGCACTGATTCATCCTCAGTCTTTGCCTGTATGTAATGTCTCACACCAGAGACATCAGATGGACGCATGATCACGCATGCTGGAGACTGGACCTTTACACCTGGTTTTAAAGGAGAACTACACTTCCAGAACAACAATTTACATATAATGTACTCACCCCCTTGTCATCCATGATGTTTGTGTCTTTCTTTCTTCAGTCATGAAGAAATTATGTTTTTTGAGGAAAACATTTCAGGATTTTTCTCCATATAATGGACTGATATGGTGCCCCGATTTGAACTTCCAAAATGCAGTTTAAATGCGGCTTCAAATGATCCCAAATGTGGTTGTAAACGATCCCAGCCGAGGAAGAAGGGTCTTATCTAGCAAAACGATTGGTTATTTTCATTAAAATAATAGAATTTATATACTTTTTAAAGTCAAACGCTCGTCTTGTCTTACTCTACCTGGACTGTTTTCATTCCGGTTCATGTCAGTTAGAGTATGTCGAAAAACTCCCATCTCATGTTCTCCTATATGCTGTATGTCCTATATCACTGTTTTACCTTTTTTGTTAAGGGTGTTTGATCTTCTTTGCATGTTCACTTTGCAAACACTGGGTCGGTACTTCTGCAGTGATGTAGGATGATTTTGAAATTATTTTTGAAGTTGAGGGAGAAAATACGATTGGAGTTTTTCGACATACCCTAACTGTCTTGAGACAGAATACACAGAGTTCAGGGAGAGTAAGACAAGATGAGAGTTTGACATTAAAAAGTATTTACATTGTATTATTTTTATGAAAATAACTGATCATTTCGCTAGATAAGACCCTTCTTCCTCAGCTGGGATCGTTTACAACCGCATTTGGGATCGTTTGAAGCCGCATTTAAACTGCATTGTGGAAGTTCAAATCGGGGCACCATATCAGTCCATTATATGGAGAAAAATGCTGAAATGTTTTCCTAAAAAAAAACACAATTTCTTTACGACTGAAGAAAGAAAGACATGAACATCTTGGATGACAAGGGGGTGACTACATTATATGTCAATCTTTGTTTTGGAAGTGGACTTCTCCTTTAATAACTACCATATTAATACATGTCTTATGACAACAAACTACGTTCAGTAATATCGAATGATGATGATAAAACAGACAGCTGTAATCCTGGCTGCTCATTGGTTGATACTGTGTTCCAGTTGATTCCACCATATAGTAACAGATTTGAGCTTTTCATCCAATCACAGCACAGCTACAGCATTATTTCTGTTTGAATGTTCTGTCAGGACTTAATAAATTAACATTCTATCAGTACTGTTTTTATGTATCAGACAGCAGTTCGTTCAGGCGCTGGAGTCTGATTGGTGGATGTAAGCTCATCTGATAGCGCTGATGCAGCAGATCTGGGTCGTTTCACCGATTGTTTGTCACTGCACTCGTCTGTGTTTGTTCAGACAGTCTGTGTTAGTAGTAAAGGGGTTTTACACTGACTGCAGTTACACAGGTACACCTGTAGGCAGTCATGAAATCAATCATTCAGTGGGAATCAAACAACCACTGTATCTCTCATCAGCGCCTGCACTAAATTCACGCTGTACATCTAGAAAACTGATTTTGTTGTTTGTCACAGAGCACTAGGGCAAAAATATTAATGCAGATATGAGTTCTGCAGGATTTGTGTGAAGCGCTGTATTAACATCACGATGAGCTGCACTGAATCGCTGTTCGTGTCTCACACTGTTGATTTCTCACGCCATTCATCCGCGTCTCCTGTACCCATCACTGTCGTGTTTAACGTGTTTCTGCACGTAAGTGTGTGCTTGCGATGTGACGCGTCCGCTTTTATCGTCAGGTGATCCGCAAGGGCTGGTTGACCATCAACAACATCAGCATCATGAAGGGAGGAGCGAAGGAGTACTGGTTCGTTCTGACCGCCGAGAGCCTGTCCTGGTTCAAGGATGATGAGGTGAGCGTTATAAGATGCTTTTAAGATGACTCGGGATTGATTTGATGGTGAAATATGGTCTCTACATGAAGAATGAGAGGGATTGAACATTTCATTTAATAACGTGCACCAAATCATTTTCATTTTCACTGCACTGAGAGCTTCACACGCTCATCAGCATCTGTCAGAGTCATTACATCACAGGAGCTGAAGAGAAAACACTGTTGCTGTTCCTTTGTGTGCTGTTTTTTCATAGTAATTAGTTGGCAAAGTCAGTGATTCAGCCATAAACCATCAGTACATTCACACACAAATCCTGCTGTCGCTGTAATACTGAGAACTGAACGCACCTGAGCGCTTTATATTCACACACAGAATCATATCAAACACCGGCAGCATGAGCGACACGAATGACGACAAAGTGTCTGAAATCAATGATTCGACCGTTCAAGACGGATGATTCGGTGCACAGATGTACAGATTAGCCTTTGATAAGTTTTGGTTGACAAACTATTGCATGTTCTTTTAATGTCATCGCAGATTTCTCAGTACAAATGCAAACCAACAACACTCACTGTCAGAAACCACACCAACATCTTCATGTTATTCTGTTTATCTGCTTTTATTATTTTGACCTTAAACACTAAAGTTTGTATCATTTCTGAATTGTTTAAATTAGATTTTGGTCACTGAGGTATGCAAACGGTCAATTTTTTTCATGACTTTCAGCATTACGAACATCATTATTTGAATGAAAACTGGATGAAACTTTAGTTAAGATCTGACGTCAAAACCGCAGCATTCCAGAGCTCAGATGAACATTCGCACACGGCGAAGCTAAAAGCTTTGTGTTGGCTGCGATTTTTGAGCATTTCAGACGAGATATCCTCGTGTTTGTGTGTGCTGCTACTTCAGGTCCTCCTGTTCATTAGCACTGGAAGCAAATGCATCTTAAAGAGTAGAGAGAAGAAAAACCAAGCAGATTATTGGAAAATTCACATCCTCCGTTCTCCAGGACGCTGCGGTGGCTTTTCCTCACCCAGTCTAACCAATGTGCAGACTACTGTACACTAGCGTCAGCATGAACAGGTAGTCTGAACACTGGGCAGACGGAGCGTGAGACGCAGAGACGCTCGTCTTCGTCGGAGCCGATCGCGAGAGGCTCCGTGTCCCGCCGTGCGCCGTCCGTGTGGCCGCACAGGCCGAGCGCCGGATCCTGACGTGGCACATCGGAGAGAGAGAGAGAGAGAGAGAGAGTATCACAGAACTGAAGAGCGACGGGAGGGAATAGTGCTCACGGACACGGGATGGACGAGCCCACGCTCCTCTGGGCCGCTGGACGTCTGGAGTGGTTTTCACATATTTCCTCAGTACCCCAGACCCGTCCTGAAGATCGGCTGATGATCGGCGGCGTGCGTCCGTCTGGTCTGTGCTGTTTTTTGGAGGTTTGCGCTGAAGCTGCTTTCGTGCGTCTCTCTCTCTCTCTCTCTCTCTCTCTCTCTCTCTCTCTCTCTCTCTCTCTCTCTCTCTCTTAAGTGCTTCCAGATGTTTAGACTGAATGCCAGCCTGCTGCCGAATCTCCTCTCTCTCTCGGCGCTGAACTCGGACAGGAAACGGCCCCTCGGCACTGTGGGGGAAATATTTATGGAAGGCAGAAACCCAGAGGAGAAACTGCAGCTCGCTTTCCTCTACAGATGAGAGTGTTTGACGCACACAAACGTACCGTAGAGTGAATGTACCGTAAACGTGACGCCTCGTATTTCACACAGAAATCAGAAGTTTGATTTGAAAATAGAGAAAACATTTCTCTGCGATGTGAACATATCACATATCAATGATTACCAAAAAAAGAGTGTGAGGGAAGGGCGAGGCTTAATTTCCTTTGTAAAAGTGTAATTTCACATTCTCTTCTTTTGATCTTGAGGAGCAGTATTTGTTGTGGGATTCACCCATTAACAGTCGGAGGTTTCACTGCGTTATATTGTTGTTTTGTCCTTTCGCTTGTGTTGATTTGATGTGTTCTCCTCATCAATCCTCTCCTAACATCAGCCGTGTTTTCTGATGACTTCCACATGCTCTCGTCTTTCGTCTCTTCATCTCCCCTTCGTTCTCCAGCATCATTTCTTCATCCTTACGTTTCATTAAACTCTCCTTTCCAGTTGCCTACATTTCTCTCTCAGCTTATATGTAGTCTGTTCTGACAACTTTTTCTTTCACTCCCAGAAGCTGCATTAGGAGTCTTTTAATCATGAATGCAATTAAGAATGTGTATAAAATAATCGTGATGACGTCTTAATGAACTAATTTAACTAGTTCAATTCAAATTCTACCGCTGAGCCGTGGCTTTATCTGGATCCCACAGGAGAAAGAGAAGAAGTACATGCTGCCTTTGGACAATCTGAAGGTCAGAGATGTGGAGAAAAGCTTCATGTCCAGCAAGCACATGTTCGCCATCTTCAACACGGAGCAACGGTAAATGGATGGATCTCGCGCTTGCTTTCTGTTTTCACATTTAGCTGTTTAAATGAAATATCTTCATTAGTCCTCAAAGAGCACACCACCATGAAGTGAGGATATAACTAAGCTCTTAAATGAGAAGTTCACTTCCAGAGCAACAATTCACAGATAATGTAGTCACCCCCTTGTCATCCAAGATGTTCATGTCTTTCTTTCTTCAGTTGTAAAGAAATTATGTTTTTTGAGGAAAACATTTCAGGATTTTTCTCCATATAATGGACTGATATGGTGCCCCGAGTTTGAACTTCCAAAATGTAGTTTAAATGCGGCTTCTAATGATCCCAAATGCAGCCGAGGAAGAAGGGTTTTATCTAGCGAAATGATCAGTTATTTTCATAAAAATAATAGAATTTATATACTTTTTAATGCCAGACGCTCGTCTTGTCTTACTCTGCCTGAACTGTTTTCATTCCGGTTCATGACACTTTGCAAACACTGGGTCGGTGCTTCAGCAGCGATGTAGGATGATTTTGAAGTTGAGGGAGAAAATACGATTGGAGTTTTTCGACATACCCTAACTGTCTTGAGACAGAATACACAGAGTTCAGGGAGAGCAAGACAAGATGAGCGTTTGAGATTTAAAAGTATTTTAAATTGTATTATTTTCAGGAAAATAAGCGATCATTTCGCTAGATAAGACCCTTCTTCCTCAGCTGGGATCGTTTACAACCGCATTTGGGATCGTTTGAAGCCGCATTTAAACTGCATTTTGGAAGTTCAAATCGGGGCACCATATCAGTCCATTATATGGAGAAAAATGCTGAAATGTTTTCCTCAAAAAACATAATTTCTTTACGACTGAAGAGAGAAAGACATGAACATCTTGAATGACAAGGGGGTGACTACATTATCTGTCAATCTTTTTTTTGGAAGTGGACTTCTCCTTTAAGACATGTTCATGGCAAGGACAGTAACTATAATGATTTCACCTCTATGAGAGTAGCAGCGTCCACACCACAATGTCCTCTTCCAGTGAGAGCGAGTTTAAGGAATCCTGTGATGATTTCTGATGTCGTCAGACTAGAGGAGGTTCATTTGAGTGATGGCTGTTTCTCTCTCAGGAACGTCTTCAAGGACAACCGTTTCTTGGAGCTGGCGTGTGACAGTCTGGAGGAGGTGGACAGCTGGAGAGCGTCGCTGCTGCGCGCCGGCGTTTATCCTGAGAAGGCCGCGGTGAGTGACTCCTCGCTGTCTCTCTATAACACATCTCAATTCGCATTTTGCATTTCAAAATCTGAAGCATCTTCCTAATCGCTGAACGGTCTGACTGCCTTTGGTCTCTTTCTCCGTCAGGTGGAGAGTGAAAGTTCTGGTCCGTCGGAGAACTTCTCCATGGATCCTCAGCTGGAGAGGAAGGTGGAGACCATCCGTAACCTGGTGGACTCCTACATGGCCATCGTCAACAAATGCATCCGTGACCTGATGCCCAAGAGCATCATGCATCTCATGATCAATAACGTAAGGACGCATTATGACTGTGAGGATTTGCCTGTTTAATCTTTGACATTAAATGGAAACACTACATCTGAGTGTGACGTGAGGAGCGTGACAGCGGAGTACAGGATCCAAACGCAAGGCTTTATTCTAAAGAGTGTGGTCAAAACAGGCAGAGTCGAACACCAGCAAACAATATAATCCAAGGCAGAGGCAAAAGAGAAATCCTCAAACGGGCAAAGGTCAGTGCAGGCAGCAAACAATCACAAAAACAAGGTAACAGTCCAGGGTCGAAACATTAAGGCAAGGAAACAGGGAAACTAGGAAAACGCTAAAGGCTAACAAACATTCATTCAGTACTCCGTAATGTATGTGTGGGTGTGTGTGGGTGTGGGTGTGTGTGTGGGAGGAGTCTGTAATTGGTTCCTAGGCAGGGGTTTCTGGGAAGTGCAGTCTGATAGGAAACCGTCATAGTGGTGGTGAGTGGGAGGAATGACAGGGATCAGATGTTTGACACTGAGAGGACGGAAAACTGTGAAGCTGCTTCTGCTCATGAAGTCATGATGCTCATCAGAGGAATCGCAGCATTACTGTATTTAAATATTCATGCATATGTGAATATGTGAGCATAAATGAGTGGATTCAAACACTACTGCATCATGTTTTATACAAATCATTCCGTTAATGACAAAAAAATTCCTTGAAATCTGATGATGACTATCTGACTATGAATAAAAAGCATCTAAAAAATTGTATTCATTTTCAAACCCCACGTAGTGGTTTATATCAGGTTAAACGTACAAATCAGAGATTAAAGTAATCAGATTCTTTATATTTGTAATGAAGTAATGTGCTGTCCTTACTTTACATATACGGTGGCCCCAAAACATATTTGGATATAAAAGTTACTCTTAAAAGTGTCTGATTTTAATTGCATTGGCTGATAAAATATCTAACCAAGTGGCATCTGTGCTTAAATAATGTTGGACCTTTTCTAAAAACGAAGTTCGCTTTTCTGATCCAGTCGTCTTCATCCAGCCGGTCTCGTGTCTGAAGTCGTTTCTCCTCACTCAGGTGTAATGTCAGGTGTGGTTCATAACAGACTTCACTTTATAAGTGTTTCAAAGGGTGTTTGTGACGGTGAATGTCATGTATGCTCTAATGTCATGTTATGATATGAAATGTAATTTTAATTGTGGCTAAAGTGTCCAGATATTTTTGGAGGACACTGCACGTACAGTATTCAGTACAGCAAGGACATGAATGAGTCTGTTCTGGTTCTCAAGTAGCATAAAGAAGCGAATCGCTTTAAATTGGTGTTCCTCAGCGGGGTGTTCTGAGAGCATCGGGGGGCGCTGGAAGCAATATTTTTGAAAGGGGGGCGCTGAGCTGTTCTTGGGGGGCGTTTGGTCAAGACGAGTTTACACCAAAGATGTATGAGCTGAAACTTGCAAAAGAAAATGGTCTGCCACATCCTGACACGGCCTCTACACTGGATGCTTCAAAGCGCACTTTCTATACCTGTTTGTCAGCTTGTCGGTAGCGCGAGCTCGTGGAATCCGGCAGCAATAGACCGCGGCATCCGTTTGCTGTAGCGCTCGCGCTCAGTTACTGAACGACTGATTATAACGGGATCCGTTCGCTGCTAGTTTACACCGATATTCCCGCTTCTAGACTAGACGGTGTATCGTTTCCTTAGCAACGACTTTTTACTTCAGTGTTCGCTTGACTTTCTGTAGTGCGGCAGCCGAACTTCCCGTCAAAACAATAGCAAGCATTTAGACACGATAAAGCAAGAGATGTTTTGTCTTGTTTAGAAAAATTATGAAAGTTTTTTTGTTTGCTGATTGGCTGCAGGTGGTTTTAAATGCCAAATTTCTAAAGAGCTTATTCAAAGCTCACGAATATAGCATGTGTTTATATCCACGTGGCCTTTTTGCTCCTTGTAATGATAATGGTATTTAAAGTCCAGTCAAATCAAATATGTGATGAATATCATGTGGCATTCAATGACATATTTTTAAATAAAATGATGTATGGGCTAATGTGAGCAGTTATATTTGGGTTAAAATGCATGCTTTTAAAATAGGCCTATATATTATAAATAAAATGTAGCCTATAATATACATACCATAAAAAATATGTGTTGCATTTGTTTGTTTAAAAAATAGAGTAAAAACAGTAAATCTGTTTGAATATATTTTGAAATGTGTTGCAGATTTCAAAATAAAAATTTGTTTATATTTACAAAATACATTTGGGAAAAAAAAAAAACCATTACAAGTTGGTAAATGAAAACTTTGGAAATCTTTTCTTTGTACTCTTGTCAATTAAATAAAAGTTAAATAGAATTAACAAATCACAGATTTTATAATTTTACAAAAATTATACTAAGTTTGTACTAAGTTTTTTTTTTTTTTTTTTTTTTTTTTTTTTAAGTATTTGTAAGCAAACTTTGAAATATTCTCACAAAATGTATGAAATATAGTACAGTAGGGTTTACATTTCTCCATTTGCATGTCTAAATGTGGTATTAACAAAACAAAATAACCATGTCAGTATATTCTGAAAAAAACAGGGTATTTTCTAAAACTAAAAGGAATTATTATTATTATTATTATTATTATATTTCTCTGAAAGCTAATTGAAAACATCCAAACATATCACAGCAGTAAAAAGGGTGTTCAGGAGTTCCTGGAATAGAAGAACAAACTAAAATCTCTTCTGTAAAAAGTTCCATGTGGATATGTTCTAAAAAAATTTTTTTTTAGTCATTTTAAATTTGGGGCAACCAGGAATATCAGCATCTCAACAACACTGAAGCTGTAGCAATGAAAACCACCAACATGCTTAAAAACTCTGTAGATGAATGTTATTTAGTGTTTCACAGTTGTTGTTTTTTTTTTCAAAGCATCCTTGAATTAAAGTAATTTCTTAAAAATTGCAGTGACCCCATACATTTGAATTACTGTAACTATAATAACAGTCCTCATTGTAAGCACAAAATAATAATAATCAACTTTAATATTCAGTGAGGACAATTAGACTACGTTTTATTTGATGGGGGGCGTTGAGGGACCTGGACAACGGCTAGGGGGACGCTGGCCCAAAGACGGTTGCGAGCCACCGGTTTAAATGCTTCAGTACAGTTAATCAGAGCGAGCAGATTCTCACCTGTCTTTGCGTCTGTGCGGAATGACCGCGTAGCCTCGTCAGCCATGATAATGTGAGCCGACTAACATCACGCTCCTCTTCCTCAGGTGAAGGACTTCATTAACGCGGAGCTGCTGGCTCAGCTGTACTCGGCCGGAGATCAGAACGCGCTGATGGACGAGTCTCAGGAGCAGGTGCAGCGTAGGGAGGAAGTGCTGCGCACACACCACGCTCTGAAGGAAGCGCTGGCCATCATCGGCGATATTTCCACCACCACCGTCTCCACGCCGCTGCCGCCGCCCGTCGACAACTCGTGGCTGCACGCCGGCGGGGGCGGCTCTCGCAGGTAACCCGCTCTCACGCGCCTCAGTGACGGAGGAGTTAAACGGTGCTGTAATCATCAGAAAGGTTGCACAGCTTTCCCTTTGGAGGTGGATGGAGTCGCTTGACACCCCCACTGTCTACGGTTTCTGTCGAAATGCCGAACGGCGGGCCGTTGACTTCAGATCGAAGCCTCTCCGACGTCTTCACATCTTACAAGGCGGGAAGACCAATAAAAACTCATTTTCACCTTATGAAACCATACGAGTAGCTTCCTCACACTCAAAGCACTTTGCCAAGAGTGAGGGAGTGGAGAAGAGACGGAGCAGAGATCTTCACATCTGGATCACGAGAGGCACTTTCCTGCAGACTTCAGCTCCGACCCCGATCAAACTCCCTACCTGTGATTTTCCACCAGAGACACTGATTATCACGCTCAGGTGTGTTTGATGAGGGTTAGAGCTAAACTCGGCAGGAAAGTGCATCTCGTGAGCCAGATTTAAGGATCCCTGAGAAAGAGGGACGAGGCCCATCGTGGGTTTGACTGAAGGTCCGTGATGATCCGTGATCAATGTACAAATGTGAGCGGGATGCCAGGGTTGAACCCCTAGAGCCGGTTGCACCAGCTAGACGTAAAAAAGCTGGCTGTAAGCCCTACGCTGGGCTTTGCAACATCCAACTTTACGATAAATATTTACACCTGTTGCACCAGCTAAAACTGCGATTGGGCGCAACTACGCCCGGCGTAGACGATGCTCGTCCACGCAAACACGTTCTCCCGCAGTGATAGTTGAGACGACACCCACGCCGCAGTGGCTACAACTGCTAATATAAAACTGAATTGCTCAAGACATCATAACACCACTGTGTAAATATTTACATAACGTCTGAAAAACCACATTTATAAATTGTATTTTGTGATAGAATTGACAGAATTTGACAGAAGCTGATACTTTATTTCTGATTAAAAAGTACACAAAACTTACTGCGATTATTGGATGGCAGGAACGCTGCAAATGATGAGAGGAATTAAAGACGGTAGGTATTTCCAGGCATTGCTGTCCAAGCAAGATGTCGAATAGAAATATTAAGGGAATACTTTAAGACAGTTATATAGCGTTATCAGCATGGTAAAGTAGATTCGTCTCTCGTTGTCTCTGAGAGAATTTGTGCCGTTAATGTAGTGTTAGCCGTAGTTTTTTTTTTTTTTTAACTTTCACTTTTATGATTCTTGCGCAAAGTTTGCACGCTGCTTGCTTGTATTGCTTGACCCCTCCCCATAATAATTGTTCATAGGCCACATTATCCTGCCTGAAAAAAAAAACATAAACGTGCCGTCTGCAATAATTAATTAAAAACTAATCATGTCCGAGCAAATCGTGACTTTTCACTTTACGCCTACCTTTGACATGCCGTAAGATTTAGTCCCAGACGCAGCACTACGCCGAGATGTGCAACGGGTATAAATTCTTCATACGACTTAAAGCGCATTTACAACCGGGTGTACGTCCAGCTGGTGCAGCCGGGCCCTGCTCTTTTCTAAATGCATCCTGGGATTGTTTTTATGATCACACGGAGTCAAAACCTCATCTGAAGGACGGTGCTTTTCATAGTCTAGGGTCCCATCACTATACTGGGACATTAAGGCAGGGGAACGCTTCACGTTCTGTGTTCGTCTCCTCGCTCTGTCGCACACGGGCACTTCTGATCACAATCAAACTTTGGATGGCCCAAGTATACTTTGGCCTGTAGGACAGACCTCGTGGTGAGCGACCCCTGCTGGCCTCACTAGCCCTCTTCCAGCGGTTACCCCAGCAGGTCTCTTCAGGTACTGACAGGTCAGATCTGCTTTGTTTCAGTGAAAAACCGGGCAAGAGCTACAGAGTAAAAGCTGCTGGTCAATATCTACTTGAACTTTGCAGTGCTCACCAGCTTCTCCACCGGAGGTCGTCATATTCCACC
This sequence comes from Cirrhinus mrigala, assembly GCA_036247105.1. NCBI lineage: Eukaryota > Metazoa > Chordata > Actinopteri > Cypriniformes > Cyprinidae > Cirrhinus > Cirrhinus mrigala. The sequence continues at coordinate 289,001 of CM070008.1, read as the reverse complement.
GCTTTGCCCGCAGTTGAGAGCAATTGTATGGTTTCTTCCAAGTAACAGAACATCCCACAGAGAAGTAATGGAAGAAAACTGAAGATTGTGACACATCTCAAGTTTCAAGTCTTCTGTCTTGACCCTCCAATCTCATGAGCAAAGTTCAGTGGAGACGCAGCTGGGGTTAAAAACTGCTGCTCTAAAGATATCAGTGTTTTTCTGACACAAGAGACTCCTGGTGTGTCTCCCAGTGTCTTACTAGAGCAGGGCCATTCAGTCCTGTCCTGTCCTGTCCTCCAACACCTGGACGTTTCTAGTGATCCTGAAGACCCTGACTGGTGCAGATGTGTTTAATTAAGGCTGGAACTAAACTGCTGGTGTGTGGCGTTAGTCGGTCCTGTCACACAGCGTGTACCAGCTGCTCATTTATCGTAACGCCCAGCTTTCTGGGATACCTGGAACTGTTGTTGAGTCCGGCTGAGAAACCCCAGTGTTGACCCGATGCGGTCACCTGCAGGAGACCCGGAACGATCAGTTCGTGAAGAAGGAGTCAGGCCAGTTAAGTGTGGTTCCTGCGATGTCCAGTCTAGAGAGCTCAGACGGGATCCGATGACTGCGTTGAAGGCGGCGGACGGGTCTAGTCGGATGAGTTAGAGCTTCAACGGTTTCAGGAGTTCTGACAGGAGTAGGAGTGGGACTCGTTTTGTGCCGCTGTGGTGTTGAGCGTAGATGTGAAAATGTTTGCCGTAAGCGTTTCTGTTCGTTTCCGCAGGTCTCCTCCGCCCAGCCCCACGGCTCCACGCAGGATGTCTGCGGGCCAGAGACCCGCCGGTAGGGGCGCTCCTCCGCCTCCGACTCGCCCGGGACCGTTAGGCCCCCTGAACAACAGCGCCGACAGCCCGCAGGTTCCCAGCCGGCCGAACCGAGCGCCGCCCAGCATTCCCAGGTGAGATCTGACCCGCCGGCACTTTCCTTCTGACCGCAGGATAAACCCTTTCGTGTGTTTCGGCCCTTCTCACACACCTCTGATCTCTTCACTTACTACATGTATCTCTAACACATTCAAATATTCCACTAAATTGCAATTCCAGCACTAGAGCAACATTAACATGTTGGCAAAGCTTGTCTGACTGTCTTGTAATACTACACTGCTTACACATACTAATTCTGTGTTTTTTGTCTCTTACCCCACCATGCATTGCCTTCCTCGATGCTTCTGCTGTCATGAACCACTTTCTTCTTCTTCTTCTTCTTCTTGTAACATAGTCGTCGTCCTCCACCTTCCCCAACCAGACAGGTTCCCCCTTAAGAGGCGTTTCCGCTCCTGCCGGAAGCCGATATTCCCGAGCCGTTGTCGTTTGATCAGTGCGCCGCCGTCCGTCCCGTACCAAAGCTCTGAATCCCCGCATGTCCCAGTGATCCTCCTCCTCCTCCCGTGTGCTGGCGTCTTTGATAGCAGTGCCCGTCGTGTGTCGTTTGTCAGTGCCTGTGGTTCAGACGTCGAGTCTCATCCATGCCATCCTCTACTAGTCTTCACCCGAACCCCAGCGGCTCTTTCTTCCGTGGTGAATCGTTCGTGGCGGTGCCGTGCGTCCCGTTCCTTAAAGCGTGCGGCGCGGCGTTGACGTTTCTAGCGATGCATGTTTGTTTATTTTAGGCTGTTGATATGCGTGTCCACATACTTGTGTCACATTATACCATAGTATGTGAGCGAGATATATATTAGTGTACACCGGGAAGAGTGTGTGTGTGTGTGTGTGTGTGTGTGTGGCTAAATTAAGAGATAAACGTGTAAAATAGTTTAAGGTTACGTGATACTTGTGTTTTGACATTTTAAATGAGTAATGTTTTTATTTCTTAATGTCGTTTGTCATTAAAAAGGCTCAGAGGAGACCTTTATTTCTTAGTTGTGAACATCCGTTTCGCCTGTTACTCGCAGCAAACGCGGGCATCTTTAGACGTCGTTGTCTGCAAACACTTAAACGAGCACCAAAATATGAGATATATTCATCTTCTTGAATAGCGCCACCTGCTTGCCATACTAGTCGATGACAGTTAATCCAAACGTTCGACCAAAGTCCCTGGAACTGCAGTATACACCTGTTCTGCTGTGTAGAAACTCAACTATATGTACTGTACGTGTTTCAGATGAACACCAGACCCCGATCCAGAACATCGTCCATTACTTTGCAATAAATCTAGCGGTAGTTCAGTGTGGTCTCTATGCGTCTGTTCATTAGTGATGTTTAAGCGGTGATGATGTTCATTTGCTACTGTACTCATCTTCAGTAATTACTCTTCGTTTGATAATAATATGATCGCATTCTTAAAAAGGACTCAATAAAGAATGTAAGACGAGTATGCAGGGACTCTTGGAAAACGCTGATGTATTGTTTTTACGTCATTATTACAAACATGAATATATGGATATATTATCTGCAGGTTTGTGAATCAGAGACGTTGTGCTTGTTCCAAATGGTGTGTCATGCAGTATTTCATCGTCTAGTCTGATGACATTCAAAGGGCCCTGCCAAGGGTTGAACCACCTGCTGTTTATTCCCATAAACACACATAAGCTAGAGAGCAGCGATGGAGGTTTCTCTCACGATGCAGAATCTGAAGGAATGAATGCTGAACTCAAGACGGAAAGTGAAAATGCTGAGAGTTACAAGCTAGAAACGACTCAGAACGGCTCAGAAACCAGCAACTGGAGCTGTGATCTGTTCACGTTATCTTCAGATTAACGATGAACGGTCTCTCTCTGTTCATCAGACTGACAGGATGTTTGTGTTCGTTATGTGAGTCACTCAGACTATAGCTATGCACAAATGAAGTATTTTAGAAACTTTTCCTTTTGTCGGTGAGCTGATGAGACTAGCGTTTGTTTAAGAGCAGATCTGAGGTTTAAACGGCAGGTAAACACAATAATACATTCATATGATGGTATTGAAAATGAATGCTGGAAAATGTGCTTTAGCCGTTTATTTACCGTTTTCAGAAACGGACAGTTGTGTAGTTTTAAAAACACCAGATTTGAGCGTTTCACCGTAGTAAATAACAGGAGCGCCTCACTCTTTCTGTGTTTCATTATGGCTTGATGTACTGTACCTCTATATGTATGAAATAAAATCTATTATGGAAAATAAAATCAAATGAGAATCTGCAGTGTCTGATTGCCGTTTTATGTGGATGGTGATGTAAACGTTCTTTTAAAAGCCCAGTTTTCTGTTGCAGGTTTTTCACAAAGAAGCTGTGCTGTGAATTCCATTCACTCATAACATGATTTGAGAATAGAAATGATCTGAAATGAAACCCCTGACACGTATCTGTTCTTCAGAGATTGATCACTGCCATCTACAACATTTTTACAAGCATTTCTTTTACAAAGCACAACGTCTACAGCTTCTAGAATGTCTGTTTATGTCATTTGCTTTAACAGAAATCTGGTAATGCTGGTGAGAAGAATGATGAATTAAGACAAAACCTTTAACACACAAACATAAGGTGTGATGATGAAATGACAGATCCATAACCGTGCAGACTCTAATACTGCATATGTTTGCTATTATCTAGATACAGCAGAGCTTTCAGATTTCTGATTATTTAAAAAACCACAACAAATTGCGCACACTTGGAGAATAAAGCTAATTCTGATTCTGATTATTTCAGTTCACTCCACATTACCTAATACTAGTTCACACTAACTCCTGCTCCTGAGGAACGTGATCGTGAGTTTGAGGTTACTAGTTTACAAAAATATAGAAACCGATATTATATATATATTTGAATAGCATTACAAAGTAATATTATTTTTTTATATATACAAAAATTAGAAAATGATGACCATTCTTTTAAATTACGTTTGAGTTGAAAGTTAACTTCAGAATTTTGGCCAAATTTTCATTTCAGTGCTAAATTGGAGGCCATAAAGACATGATAAAAACTGGGAAAAGACTTTAAAAATCACTAAATGTTACTGTAGTTCCAATGAAATTGTATAAATTAATGTTATAATTTAATATTGTAGTGTGACATTAATTTGAAGTGTTTTAAAACATTTTTAGTGATATTTTGCTTAAGTGCAGTTGGTAAGATGTTATGGTAGTGGCGGTGATGATAAAATATAAGTTATATTTATTTATAGCTGTTCATAGGCACTAATTTTGCACTCGTTGAAACAGAAATAGACCACTAGGCTGCGCTAATACGTTGCCAGAAATGTTGAACAATAAAGCAGAGCAGCAGAGGGCAGTAGACGCCGGTGACGTCAGCCCGCCGTTAACCGAGGAAGAAGGAGGAGTAATAATACCGTTTTTGTTTTATAGTAAGGGCTAAGTTTAGGGTTGGGGTAGGTGTAGACGTTAAAAAAAAACAATCTAATAGGTAGAACAATTCATTTCGTTATTAGTTTCCGGTCGGAGCTGTATCCCTTCTACCCACAGCCGGAAGAACGGAAGCGCATCTAAAATGGGCGGGACAGTTGGTGTGGTACGATGGGTTTGAAATAACTTTTCTCTAATTCCCTTCGGGTCTGACTCGGTGTTTTCGAGTGTGTTAGTGTCATTCTTGTGCTCTAGATTATTTTCCCTACCGCTGATGAGGACTGCGCGGTCACGTGATGAGTGTTACTTTTCTCAGCGCTGCTTCGGGACGGACCAGTCACGTATGTGACTAATGGATCGTACGGCATTACTTTATATATTTTATAGAGACTGCTGAGGGAGATCTTCATTTGTATTTCAGGCACCAGTCCGTAGAGTAAATACATTAAATGGTTATGATCTGTGGTTTATTAGCGCCTCATATATAGCGAGCGGCGCGCCCTCCAGCGCTCATGCGGTGAAATGCAGCTGCTGTCAGTGTAAAGTTCGTTCCTGTCGCAGACGTCATTCAACAAATCGCGATTGTTTATCGTTTCTGCTAGTTTACGTGTATGAGAGCAGATAAACATAAGGCGGAATAATGCGTCTCTCGGCCGCCGGTGGATGATGAAGATCCAGTTATTGCTGCTATGTTCAGTGTCGGGACTCTGCTACTGGTGCGTAACTCTGAATATGAATCTGATTATGATTGTGAATGTTTATTAACAACAGTAGAGTTGATGGGGTCTGTGTGTCGATCGCTGCTGGTTAAACAGACAGTAAGAGTGACAGATCAGTTTGTTTACAGTGTGTGAGTTCATGGAAAGCATCGCAGCTCCTGATGTGTTGTGTTTATATGCTGTGTTTATGTAATACACGAACAGAAAACAGTAATGGAGTGATAGAGAATGCTCTTCTGGACACGTGATCCAAGGTTCTTTAAATAATACCATGGTACATGAATATGGTAGCCATTGAGTGCGTGGAATCACAGCACCTGCTCTCGTGTGTGTGTGTGTGTGTGTGTGTGTGTGTGTGTGTGTGATTGTGAGATTGTGACTCGTGTATCTGTATATGATGAACTTTGGATTTACAGAGACATGAAATAGGAAGCACTGTGAGTGAGTAATATTCACTGCTGTATCAGGGGAAGCTACATTACTATTGTGTCTGTGAAAGCAATTTAGGGCTCTCAGTGTAAAGTCATTTCAACATTAAAGTCATTACCATATTTAATCTGTCAGAAGTAATACCTATTAATGGTAGCTTTTGTATTTTTATTGCTAGATTTTGGTATGCCTCAAAGGGAAAAAAAGCCTGTTTTAGGCCCTGAATTATAGCGACTGTAACACAGTTTAAATAATGCCATAACACAAATCTACTTCATCTACTAATCTACTGTGTCTATTAATGAATGTGAGTGTCATGAGACTGACCCGCTGATTCTCTGCGCAGGTTTCCTGTTCAACATGGCCACTGTTCAGAGCAGACACACACACACACCCCGACCGCACGAGCCGTCAGTCAACATCACGACAAACACACGGACAAACGGGCAGATCATCAGGTCTGACACACGTCTGACACATATATGTGTGATGAGTGATCTTCACGAGAGCTGACTCTCCTCATCCTGTGCGTTTATATTGATGTTTTCCTCTGGAATGTGGTTAAGGTTCTGTGTGTGGTTTTGTTGACAGCCGGTGATTGATGGGAGCGATGAGCAGAACATCTTCATCAGTGAAGTGGAGTCTTCCTCAGTTTCCTCACGGATCACAGACCTCATTCCGGTGTCTGCCGCTCCTCATGAGTGCGTCTCCTGCCGGTCAGTCTCCATCATCATGAGCTCATTCAGACTCCTGAATCCTCAATCAGCTCCTGAATGTGAACTGACGTAGCAAAAGGGACATAGAAAGTGGAATTAAAATGATTTAGGATTCAAAGAATTTAAGAAAGTTTTGAATTTTGAGATTTAAAAAATGTTTAAAGATTTATAGGCCTTACAGATAGATGAAAGAAAGAAAGAAAGAACGAACATAACTTCCTGTGGGTGTGACCCATTCATATTCACTCTGTGTGTGTGTGTGTGTGTGTGTCTGCTAATGGATGAGTGTGTGTTCACTGTGGTCACTCTGACCCGACGGGCTCCAGCAGATGAATGCTGTGCTATTGACTGGTTATTATACATGGATGCTCATGCTTGTGATCAGATAGTGATTTCACATGTGATGTTAATAGGGTCAACAGGACAGAGAAACCTCACTGCATTCATTTCACCACAGTGACTGGTGTGATGCGGGTCAAACTGGTTCTGCGGCTGTGACTGGGTTAATTAGATTCTTGATTCCTGACATTGTTGTATAAAAACCTTTGCAGAAGTTCGTGTCAGTTTAATCTGTAAGAGACACTATGATGGGCAGCAGATGAGTTTGACATGAGGAGTGACACGTGAACACACACACTGTACAGTGAGGACATTTTGGCCGGTCCTCACTTTCTGAGACCCCTTTAATGGCCTGTTTGAGGATCAAGACTTGGTTTTAGGGAACATGTTATAATTGGGTAAAGGTTAGGGTTAAGGTAAGGATTTGGGTGAGGCACTTAGTTCTGATGGGTGTTGTGTCAATGTATCTCCTCTCAAAGACAGCTGTACAGAGTTGTGTGTGTGTGTGTGTGTGTGCACCTGGTATTTATCACGTTATGGGGACCAAATGTCCCCACAAGGGTAGTAATACCAGTAAATTTTGACCTTGTGGGGACATTTGTGAGGTCCCCATGAGGAAACAGGCTTATAAATCATGCAGAATGAGTTTTTTTTTTTGATAAAGTAAAAGTGTGCACAGTCTCCTGTGAGGGCTAGGTTTAGGTGTAGGGCGATAGAAAATAGGGTTTGTACAGTATAAAAACCATTACGCCTATGGAATGAACCCATAAAACATGGAAACACAACGTGTGTGTGTGTGTGTGTGTGTGTGTATGATGGACCGATGTGGTGTGTGTGTGTTTAGGGATTGTGCAGCTTCAGACTCCTGCTCTGCTGAAAGCGGCATCACAGATGCGTCTACCGCTGCATGCGACGCTGCTGAAAACCTGCCGTACGACACTCAACTCAGCAGGTAATGAAGGCAGACAGACTTCAGTTAAAACGCTCTGCGAATGATTGTAAAGAATAGTTTTTCTTCAGCTCTTCATTGTTGATTCCTTCTCAGTCTGAGCCGACTCTGTTCATCTTATTCTTTCATCATCTGTTTCTGTCTGTCATGAAAGTTTTCCAGCGGTTCAAGAGAACGTCAGTGTCCGTGAGACGAGAAAACCCAGGAACAGGACTAACGCCTCCCACGTCCTGAAAGATCAGGTGACGTTTGCGCACTTGCGCGCCGTGACGGCTGCGGTCGGTGAAAGACCTGCAAAAGTCATAGAAATCAATCTTAAAAACTTCATACGAGAAGTCAGCATGTTTCCTTCTAGTCTACACTATTTCATTAGAAATATCATCCGTGTGAAACAACTGCTCGAGAATTATGAAAGACAGCGGACAGTCAGTGCTGGACATGATCTGAATCTGTTGACTGTCCCGTCCAGGGATCCGGCGGCTCGGCAGACAGCGACCCGTCCCTGCCCTGCAGAGACCAGGAGGAGATCCCCACCTTTGAGGAATGGACGAAGATCATGATGGAGGTGGAGAATGAGAAGAGTGAGTGACTTCTGCTCTGACGGAGGAGCTTTAGCGCCGCTCCTGCCCTCGCTGACGGTGTTTCTGTCCATCAGGTCAGATCGCGCACGTTTCTGACGGCCTTCGTGCTGCGGGGAAGAAGCTTCAGCAGACCGTCACCAACTACGCCTCCGTGGAGTGTGGAGCCAAGATCCTGTCCTCCAACCCCGAGGCCAAGGTACTCCAACACCAGCGCGTCTGATCCTGTCTGTGTTTGTCACCGAGTTACTGTAAGACAGAGACCGTACGCCAAAGTAAACGACGCATTTTTCGATTAAAGTCTTTTATCAGAAGGTTTTTGTCTGAACCGGGTCAATTAGAGAATCAATTAAAAAGCGTATTGAATCTTGCTGTATTTCAGTCAGTATTTCTATTTTCCAGAGCACTTCAGCTATTCTGATGGAGAACATGGACATGTACATGCTGAATCCCTGCAATAACAAGATCTGGTGAGCTGATTTACTGTTTGTTTTAACGTCAAGCTAAACTGTTCTGAATGGTAGTTGTTGTATGTTGCCATGATTATTTTTTGAGGATGATCTGGAGTCCTGAAATCACGTTAGCGGTGTAAAATCCACTCTCAGTAGCCTGTTTAGTACCCAGACAGACCGATCGCAACAGGATGTGTGTTATTCGTCGTGCACCTGTGTATGACTGTTCTGAAATGAAGAACACTAGAGATCCGTCAGCAGGGATGGGAGGATTTCAGGAAAAGGTGCGCGTGTCTTCATCATCTCCTCATCGTTGTGTTCGCGCAGGTTCATCATTGAGCTCTGTCAGCCCATTCAGGTCAAGCAGCTGGACATCGCCAACTTTGAGATCTTCTCCTCAAACCCCAAAGACTTCTTGGTGTCGATCAGTGACAGGTCAGCAGGTTTGGGCTCCGTTACTGACGGCCTCTTTATTATATCTGTATGTTATTTTTTTTTAATTCCAATACAAAAGATTATTTTATAATGCAATTTTTGTACTTTACCATTTTTTTCATTCATTTAAAGTTTTTACATGCAGCACATCTGTGTGTGTGTGTGTGTGTGTGTGTGTTGTAAGAGTCTCATGATTTGTTTGTATTCAGATATCCAAACAAAAAGTGGGTGAAGCTCGGGACGTTTCATGCGCGTGACGAGCGGACGGTGCAGAGCTTTCCTCTGGATGAGCATCTGTTTGCCAAATACATCAAGGTAGGCGAGACGTAGGGGTGTGCATTGGCACTGCCCTCACGATTCGATTCGATTATGATTCACCAGGTAACGATTCGATTCAATTCGATTCTATGATGCATTGCGATCCATCAAAATTCTACTGCACACAAGGCAAATTTTTTATCAGTCATGAGGCAATAATAACCCGTCTATCGCGGTCATCTCCCTCCGCCTCAGCCGTCTTGCTCGTTGTTGTTGTTATTCCCCCGGAACCGGAAGTATTTGAAACTGCACAACTTTATTTTCCGCCAGAAAATAAACAGTGACATAATCGATTATGGCACTTTGCCGCATCGATGCTGAATCGTTCATGCCCCGCATCGCGATGCATCGCCGAATCGATTATTGTTGACACCCCTAGCGAGACGGAGCGTGATTGCGAGATGAGTGCGAGTCTGTGCACCGGGTTCACGTCGTGCTCCTGTCTCAACTCTTTGTCTTTCTTCTCTTCTTCTGCTCCATCAGATGTTCACCAAATACATTAAGGTTAGCCGTCCTCGCTTCACTCTGAGTGCATGCGCGGCTCGAGCGGTTTTGCGTTTGAACGCACTTGCTCAGAAGCTCATCTTCTGTGATTTGACACTTAAAAGCGCAGTATTGGTGCTCCGTCCCTCCGTTTGAGTCCTCGTGCTACGATGCGAACTGACTCATTCGCTGCTGCTAAACAGATTAGCCCAGCAGGTTTCTTCATGTGAGACTTTAGATGGTGTTAGCGTTAGCATCGTAGCTAGCGTCTGACTGTCCTGACTTTTGTCACAGAAGAGTGAGATCATCCTCCAGCATGTGTGTGAACGTCAGTTTGATGTGCCGTTTCCTCTCGTTTGATCTCAGCCTGATTTTTCTTTAAACACTTTTATTAAATCTGGTCTAGTGATCCTCACAGCTGACAGGATGTGGCAGCTAAAGCTAACGCTGACACGTTTGTGCTCACATGAGTATTGTGGTATTGTGTTGTTTGCAGGTGGAGCTGCTGTCGCACTTCGGCTCGGAACATTTCTGTCCTCTCAGTCTGATCAGGTCTGATGAACTCGCTCTCAGACACACAGACTCAGATATTAAGTGATGGTTTGATTGTGACACTCTCTGTTCCTCTAACCGTGTTTCTGAAGGGTTTTTGGCACTAGTATGATGGAGGAGTATGAAATGAACTCGGAGCCGCCAGACAAACAGCCGCGCGTTCAGGATGAGCATGACTACGGTAACGCTCGTGTCTGAATAAAACTGCCTGAGTCTGGTGTCTGTTTGTGTCAGAGATCGATCAACGGTGTCGTTTCTCGTTGTGAACGTTTAGATCAGCCTCCTGATTTTGTGCCATTAGATGACAAATCCTCCAGAAACCTGATCGGATCTGCCAAAGGTCAGTGAGATCCTGAGGACTATTGAAGGAGACTCTGCAGGGCGACAAGACTTGAGCACACAGACCCGTCTGATGATGTGTTGTGTTTTCAGATGCTCTTCTCACTATGGTGAACAACATTGCTGCCAATGTGCTCGGTGGACATCCAGACACCACAGCAGGAGCAGGTCTGATCCCACCGCACGTCCTCCTGATGTCATGAACCGCCTCACAAAACACCTGATCCTCATGAGAGCGTGTCTCTGTTTTTCAGGAAACTCTTCCGCCGAAGGGTTAAATATGACCGAAGTGGTTTTCCCCGCTGGATCGATTCACAGCACTGCATCCGCTGGGTACGTGACTCAAACTGCTTCAGAAATGACCTGCGCTCTTCACGTGTTGACTTCACCAGCCATGAAATCGGATTTTGCATTATTTTTAGTGATGTTATTTTCAATATTTGTGTCTGAACTGGCACCTTTCACACATTTGTTCCTCACATTTGCATGTAACGCTTCTTTCCGGGAAACTTTCTGCAGGACACGTGTAGGCGTCCCTCATAAACGTCTGATGGTAAAAGCCATTAAGCCTTGAAAAAGACATTCAGACATTGAGTGAGTGCAGAACAATGTTTGTTGGTGGACATCATGTACTGTCATTCAGTATGTAATGTTGCATCTTCTAGTACAGCTGTCAGAGTCTTAATAATAATACAATTAATAGGCACCATTCACGATACTCAAGGTCACCTTACAATCTTAACACAAATGTCATCCTAAAAGCATCTAACAACATTAAACAAACAAGATGACACAGTAAGATCATGCATTTGCCGTCATAAACATGCCTGTTGATATAAGTGAGATTTGAGATGAGATTTGGAAATATGAAGATATCAGTGTTTCTAATATCCAGGCAGGTCCATAAATAAGAGACAGCAAAACTAACGGCTCCATAGTGTTCAAATAAATGTGAAGTAAAACAAGAAAAGTTGGAAAATGAGGAAGATCTGAATGTACAAGCAGGAGTGAGTGTAGATATGAAGAGGATCAGAGAAATACGAAGCAGTACAATTATTGAGAGCTCGTAGGTTAGGATTCACATCGATTCAATGCTTAACCAAGTCAGTGCAAGAAATGTGTTCAGTAGAGGATTCTAGAAATTATTAATGCAGCTGAGTTGTGGACCAGCTTAAGTTTATCAAGAAGTTCAGAAGGAAGACCAGAGAGCGTTGCAGTCATCAATACATGATGTAACCAGTGCCTGTGTGAGAATGGCAGTGCTGTTCACTGTTAGAGACGGACGAAGAGGATTAAAGATACGTAAATCGAAATATGCAGAACGAGTTATTAACATGGGTAAGGTGCTAACAAGGACGACACCCAGACTCTCAACCTGTGCAGAAACTAAGAATCCAAAGTCACAGAAAAACTGTGTTAACTTCATAAAGCCTAATTGTATTTTTGAATTTTGCATTTGGAGCTTGGTGAGTGTAAATACTGGAGCCTAGACCATCTGACATCACATTATGTTAATGCAGCATATTAATACTAATTCACACCGCGCAGACAGACGCAGGTCAGCGGCGACAGCTGATCGATTACAGCGCGTCACATCTCAGACACTGATTCGATGCGTTCGGTCGGCCAAATCAAGCCCTGATAGATGTCACGCGCCGATCCTGACGAGCGTCTGTTGTCGTTTGTCTGTGTCTGTCGGCGCAGTGTGAATGACCTGTATGTGAACTCCAGGCGGCCGCTGCATCTCGTCTTATCCTGTGTTTTCTCTGTTCAGGCCGGTGATTGTGACTCCGGATCAGCTGGATGTCATTGGGATTACAGAAACCACCAGCGGCACCGAAGACGCGGCGGCGACGTGCACGCTGTCACTCGTAGACGCCGCTGAAACACGTCCCGCTGGAGACGCTCCGCTCCGAACCGCGCCTGACGTAGAGCAGATCGTCACTCTGCTGCCCGACGCTGAGGACGAACCGGATCAGTCCTCTGGAGGAAACCAGCAGAAGGGTCACGTGAATGAAAACATGATGTGCTCTGAATCCGCCTGCTCCTGTTCACACAGAATCTCGCTTCAGGAGTACCTTCTGCAGCGCTGTTCCTCCCCAGACTTTCTTCAGAAGAGGAAGACGGGCTCAGGTTCTCACGCTGGTTCGGCCGTCACGACCCCGTCCATAACCACAGTCACAGAGGAGACGGAGGGTCCCGTCGTTCACGCTCAAGTCCCGCCTGATCCGGAAGGTCTCGCGCCCAGTCTGACTTCAGATCTGCTCAGGCTTGTTTCTTCGGACTCTCCGTCCTCCAGAGCGACGCAGCCCCTCGAGCTGAAGGTGTTTGCGTCCGCCAGCGACCGCCTCGCAGCGACGGTTCCTCAGCAGGGCACCGATCATCTGAGCGGGTCCGGAGAGAAACCCCTTCCTGTGACGCTCTCGGACGTCACGAGCGCCTCTGCTGCACGGAGTAGAGAAGATCAGGTCGGTCGTGATTCGGCGTCGGTCTCGTCGGAACAAGCCAGCCCTGAAAAAGACATTTCAACTCCTACCGTTTCCATGAACGCAGCAGACGAGTCTCGGCTCTCTTCCGTATCCGCTCCAGCGGATGAAGCGGCGGTCGGCGGTGGATCCCTGACGCCGACTCAACCCGTTCATCCTTCGGACGGGCTCTCGGGGTCAGCGGAGTCCAAAAACAAGGAACTCGCCGACGATGAAAGCAGCGCTCAAATTGAGCAGATCTACACGGAAACCCAAAACTCCAGCGACGCACCCGCGCACGGCTCCAATCAGAAAGAGTCTGTTTTCATGAGACTCAACAATCGCATCAAGGTGCTGGAGATGAACATGTCGCTCAGCGGACGCTACCTGGAGCAGCTGAGCCAAAGGTGAGTCTCGCTGGATCAGTTATACTGCTGTGTGTAAATATATCCACGCTGCGTCCAGTGGAGAAGCAGCGTTACAAAAATCAGCTGTATATTGGCAAACATGAAAGATCTTTGAATGGGGAAACATCAAAACTGTTCTCCAAAACTGTTCACTAAGCTTACGATTAAATTTTAATATTTGAAAACACCAATGAAATCTGACAACAACAGTCTCATAAAGCTTGTCTCTTATGTCCAAAAAGCGATTTAAAAAAAAAAGCTTGTTTTCAAACCAATGCCAGTGCGCAGTCATGAGCGCGAGTGTGCGAACGCTGCCTGTTTCTATGGGAACCGGGGCTGCAGTGACACGATGACTGTACTAATCAACGATTGGCTCTTTCATTTAGAAGGCGGGGCTTATTCACCATATTGGGCGTGGCACTTTCTCCCAATCATAAGTATAAGGAGTGCACAGTCTTCCTATATATAAAGTCTTTGAGGAAAAAAAGCACAATGAATCACACTTTGGCAGTTGTAGTTTTTATGTGTGGTGAAAAAAAAGTGGAACTGGCAAAAGAGGAAGAAATAAGAGCTTGAGGTAAGCAGTTTAAAGTTTTAGCGCCACGTCGCGTTGATTTCATGTGGGATTTTTTTTGGCTGCTCAGTAAACGTGGGTCGTGGCAGCAGACACGCCGTGCGATGATCGGCCTGAATTCCAGACACTGTCGTAGGCTGACCGTAGGCTATCTTTGGTCGCGAGACCGTGACAATTAATTCTTTAATTGTCTTTGAACCTTTCTCACTGTATAAGACCACAGATTAGGATATTTCGTCTGGGACAGCTGAAAACCGTGCAGCGTGTTTCGTGGTTAACCCTAACCACCCCACATCAATTCGGTAGCAGCGCCACCTATTGGTCAGAAGTGATAAGCACATTACAAGTAACTGCATTTACATTTTTCCAATCATTTTGCTTTAAATCATCAACACACGTCAGTAATTACTCATTTTTCTTTAGTTGGTCTGATGCTGCCTGTCATGCTGCTAGACCCAAAAATGAACATTTTGTCATCATTTACTAATCTCCACTCATTCCTGCAGGTTCCGCACTTATAATGCGATGACAGAATTTAAAGTGAAAGAGAAATCACTCACCGTTTCTTGTGCAGCCACACCTCGCGAAAAGGAGGGTGACAGCTTTTTAAAGATTACTCAGGGAGTTTGCAAGTGTGATATTGATTAAATACATCAGTTCAATAAACAAGAAGTGACTTACATTGTCTAATTATAACACAACTGCCTGATTGTACTCTATTTCATCAGTGAAAATAGTTCCAAATAAAGGAACAGCGCAGCCGCTGATCTCTAAAAGCAAACACAGCGCTACTTCATTCATGAATGAAGTAGCGCTTCATACTCCAGACTGGAGTATGTTTAAGCAGGCTGCCACCTACAATAACATCACCGACCTCCAGGAGTACGCAGAGACTGTTACAGCCTACATCAACAAATGCACTGAGGATGTAACAGTCACTAAAACCATCACTGTCCGTGCCAACCAAAAACCATGGATGACAGGTGAGGTCTACAGGCTGCTGAAAGCTCGCAACGTTGCCTTCAGAACTGGAGATGAGGTGAGCCTGAAGACGGCTAGGGCCAACCTGTCCCGTGGCATCAGAGAGGCTAAGAGACAGTACTCCAGGGGAATATCCCACCACTTCAAAGACAGCAGAGACACACAGAGCCTGTGGCGGGGCATACAGACCATCGCAGATCACAAGCCCCCACCACAGACCTGTGACAGCACCATCTCCCTGCTGAACGAGCTGAACACCTTCTTCGCTCGCTTTGAAGTGCAAAACAGCACCACTGCACAAAAGACCCCACCCCCTCCTGGTGACCAGGTGATGACTCTGTCCCCAGACAGTGTGAGGAGATCCCTCAGCAGGATCAACGCACGCAAAGCTCCGGGTCCTGACAACATTCCTGGTCGCGTACTGAGGGACTGTGCAGTGGAACTCACTGATGTCTTCACAGACATCTTCAATATTTCTCTCAACCAGGCCGTCGTCCCGACTTGTTTCAAAGCCACCACCATCATTCCGGTCCCAAAAAAGTCATCTCCCTCCTGCTTTAATGACTACCGTCCTGTTGCACTTACTCCCATCCTCATGAAGTGCTTTGAACGGCTAGTCATGCAACACATCAAGTCTGTCCTGCCCCCCTCCCTGGACCCCTTTCAGTTTGCGTATCGGCCCAACCGCTCGACTGATGACGCCATCTCCACTGCACTCCACTCAGCACTCACACATCTGGACAGAAAAGACTCGTACGAATGCTGTTCATAGACTTCAGTTCAGCATTTAACACCATAATCCCCCAACCAGCTGGGGCTCAACACCTCACTGTGTAACTGGCTGTTGGACTTCCTCACCGGAAGACCACAAGCAGTACGGGTCGGCAGTAACACTTCCAGCACCATCATTCTTAACACGGGGGCCCCTCAGGGATGTGTGCTGAGCCCCCTCCTCTTCACTCTGCTGACCCACGACTGCACACCATCACACAGCTCCAACCTCTTCATCTAGTTTGCGGACGACACGACTGTGGTGGGTCTCATTAGCAAAAGGGATGAGGCCGACTACAGAAGCGAGGTGAGCCGCCTGTCCGTGTGGTGCAGAGACAACAATCTCTCTCTGAACGTGGAGAAAACGAAGGAGATTGTTGTTGACTTCAGGAGAGCACACACTCAGCATGCTCCTCTGACCATCAACGGTGCGTCTGTGGAGAGAGTGAGTAGCACCAAGTTTCTGGGTGTGCACATCACTGAGGATCTCTCGTGGACGAACAACACCACTGCACTGGCTAAGAAATCACAGCAGCGTCTCTACTTCCTCCGCAAACTGAGAAGAGCAAGAGCACCGGCCCCCATCATGTACACCTTCTACAGAGGCACCATCGAGAGCATCCTGACGAGCTGCATCACTGTGTGGTTTGGAGCCTGCAATGCCTCCTGCCAAAAAACTCTCCAACGCATAGTGAAAGCAGCTGAGAGGATCATTGGTGTCCCTCTCCCCTCCCTCCAGGACATTTACAGCACCCGTCTCACCAAAAAAGCCCTCTGTATAGCAGCTGATCCCTCCCACCCTATGCAAAGCTTCTTCAGCCTGCTGCCATCAGGGAGGAGACTGCAGAGTCTCCAGGCCAGGACCAGCAGACTGAAGGACAGCTTCTTCCATCAGGCTGTCAGGAAGCTAAACTCTCTCCCGGCTCTGCCCCCACTCCCCTCTCCTGCCCCACGATATTCCACGATGATCTGGGACACACACACACACACACACACACACACACACACACAGACACACACACAAACACTCACGCACTTACACTCACTCAAACACACACCCCCCACCGACCGGCACCAGTTACTTTGTGTAGTATTGGTGCTCCGCTAACTACCTCATACTACTCAATTACTACCCTCAGACTACCTCTAAAGACTATGTCACTTTATGTCACTTTATTACAAAGTGACTGTCACTTTATTACAATCATAAGCTCTTTTTGCACGATATTTCTATATATTCTATATATTATATGTATAATTGTATTTATTTGCATCTTTAAAATTGTACTTTTTGTATTTTAAATGTTACGTGTATGCACCTGGGGTCTGAGAGTAACGCAATTTCAATTCTCTGTATGTCTGGCACATATGGCAAAATTGACAATAAAGTTGACTTTGACTTTGACTTTTGACTTGACTTTGACTTGAATGAAAGTGCATTTTTGAAAGCACTTGCTATATTCCTGAATGAATCAGCCTTTCAAACGAATCGAATGAATGAATGATTCAATCATAAAATCACTGACTTGCTGCCACCTGCTGGCGGATTTACTTTCATTTTTACTGCATAATTTCAATTATTTAAATCATTTAATATTTCTATATTCAAAATGTTATATTTAGAACATTAATCTCAACATGAATTGATGAATTGAATTGCAGTCACGCCACCTCTGAGCCTCATTAAACATATGAAAATGTACCTGCAAGCCACTTTTGTGTTCTTCTGTGCCGTCTCTGTAGTACACATTACTTTATTACTAAAACTAATTTCATATGATTGGTAACTTATTTGTCTTATTCTACTTTGTATTATATTGTTTTAATTAGAAACTTGGAAAAAGCTCATAAACATACATTTTTGAATTTGACGTAGATGATGATATATTTTTAATGAAATTAGAAAAATGCAATTACAAAGGTAAAAAGGAGATGCTCCTGTAAATCACTTTAAAGAGTCAAATATCACCTCGTATTAGGGAGGCTAATTTTTGATCAGAATTTTTGATTATTGATCAGAAGGTGCTCCTAAATTCTTAAAATAGAGGACTGTCACGCCCTTGGACTGTCTTTGTGTTTGTTTTCCCTCGTGTGTCCTGTGCCCATATTTGGTTGTTCCTGTTCCTGTTCCCAGTGGTTTCAGCTGTGTTGTATTGATAATGCTCATTAGTTCTTGTTATTTAAACCCAGTGTTTTCCAGTGTTCGGTGTTATATGTCTTCCTGTTCTCCTGTGTGTTTCTACGTTTGTGTTCCCTTTGGTTTATTTATGAAAGTCTCTTTGTTTTGAGTTCATGCCATATCATAATAACCGATAATGAGATACCAACTTGTAAAAGCGTTCACATCATCGTAGAACTCGTATTCACAACTTGTGAACCGGGAGCTTTCTGAGAGCTGCGACTTGTAACCACCTCAGATTGATGAGGCGCTGTGTTTAGGCATTGATGGTGCGATAGCTCCGTGTCCCAGTCCAAGGGTGTGATCACGTGTTGTCATCTCGAAATTACGGTTGTTATAATATGGCGTAATGCGGTGCAACTCCGTGTCTCCCGGTTCCTCGTTTCCTTACTGCGGTCGGTATCGTGATGAGGACAAGCGCTTTCTAATTACAAGAAGAAAAAAAAACTGCTCTTAAACTGGGTGTGTGACAGAAGAAAGAAACTCATCAACATGAGGATGAATATTTTAAATTTTTGGGTGAATTATCCTCACTTGCACAGATATATTTTCATTTGCACCTTTGTTCTGTTGTAGTTATTTGACCTGTTGCTTATATTCAGTATATCTGGTATCCTTTCTTATTTTATTAATCACTGTTCAACTTTTCACATACAGTATATTAGTTAGGACAGTATTATTTTTGTTCCTGTGTGAAATTTCACCTTTTTTTTTTTTTTTTGCACAAATAGCTAAATTTTAATATATTGCATATTGTTATTGTTATTTGAGTTTGTATATATCACTCAAATGTGACTGATCTGGTTGTGTTTCATTGGTCCAGATACAGAAAGCAGGTGGAGGAGATGCAGAGAGCCTTTAACAAAACCATCATCAAGCTTCAGAACACCTCCAGAATGGCCGAAGAGCAGGTCAGAGACGTCTTGAGTCTAAATTCATTTCAGCTAAATCTGGACTGAGGCGCTTGTTCTCAGTCCAGGTTCTTTCTGTCGCAGAGTCTGTTTTAGACGTGATGATTGTGCTGCTTGATCTTCTTTAAGAGTCACAAAACAAAAACAATTTCTGAAAGAACAAATCAATAAAAAGTCGTGTAAAGCAGCAGAGTGGAGGATGAGAAGAGCAGAAGAGCGTCACAACCTGCACAGACACACACATGACCATCTGTGTGTGTTTATTACACAAGGATAACAAGGTGTTTTGTGAGGACATTTCCCGAGTCCTCATATAATTGAAAACGTATTAAAGAATGTTTTATTAAAGGTGTAAAAATGGCTGTGGTTTAGTGTGAGGGGTGGGGTTAGGTTTAGGTGTAGGGTTAGGGGTAAGGGCATGGAAAAGTACAGTTTGGAGAGCTGTTAAACCCATAACGATAGGAATACTAGCATGTGTGTGTGTGTGTGTGTGTCAGTGTGAGTGAAGCACAGCACACCAGAAACCCTATAACAGTGTTTTCCTGTCCTCCGTCTCGGTGTCGTATCTTCACGCTCTTCTGTCCTCTAAACGCTCGTTTCAGGATCAGAGACAGACGGACTCCATCCAGGCTCTGCAGGCTCAGCTGGAGAACGTGACGCAGCTCGTCCTCGGTCTGTCGGTCAGCGTGAGTCGACTGCAGCGAGAGGTGATCCGCCTGTTCACGTCAGTTTATAACGACAAAACTCTCATCAGACGAGCAGCAGCAGCTTCATTCATATTTCAACTGGCTTATTATATGTAGTATAATTCTTTAGATATCCATCACTGTCACTGACTGAAATGAAGCTGCTGTTGAATTTACAAACTGTCCGTCTGGAGCAGTGTGACTGTATGACAGATGATGCGCTGCTTTATTAAATGATGTTAAACTGGTGTTTTGTGTCTCCTGTTGCTCTGAGGATCATTTTAACATCTTTGAACAGAGATGAATGAATGACACACCTGCAGGAGCTCGTGATGATGATGATGATGATGATGATGCTGTTGTGTCCTGCAGGTGTCTGACAGGCAGAGCTACATCCTGCTGTGTCTGGTTCTCTGTGTTCTTCTGGGTCTGCTGATCTGTGTGAACTACCGTCAGATATCAGAGAGTCCTGCCGTCGATTCACAGAGATCCTGCTGCCCGGACAGGTGAGGAGACGACGCGTCCGTCAGGGGTTTACTTGATACACTACCAGTCAAAAGATTTTGAACAGTAAGATTTTGAATGTGTCTTCTGCTCATCAAGCCTGCATTTACTTGATCCAAAGTACAGCAAAAACAGTAACATTTTGCAATATTTGAATATCAGTTCAAATTTAACTTATTCCTGTGGTTTTAAAGCTAAACTTTTGGCATCATCACTCCAGTCACATGATCCTTCAGAAATCATTCTAATATTCTGATTTGCTGCCCAAAAAAAAAGGAAAAATGTACTCGCCTGTTTTAAATATTGATAACAATGAAAAATGTTTGTCAAGCAGCAAATCAGCATATTAGAATGATTTCTGGAGGATCGTGTGACACTGAAGACTGGAGTAATGATGCAGCTTTGATCAGAGAAATAAATTACATTTCAAAAGAGTTATTTTAAATTGTAACAATATTCATAATGTTACTGTTTTTGCTGTACTTCCGATCAAATAAATGCAGGCTTGATGAGCAGAAGAGACCTCTTTAAAAAAGATTAAGAAAGGTTTTGACTGGTGACGAGTACCTGCTGCAGGACTGATGTGCGTCTGAAGCGTCGTGACGTGTTGTCTTTTTCAGAGAGCCGTCTGATGATGAACCCGTGCCGCTGAGACGCAGAGCCTCTGATCCGCCGTCGCTCTCGTCGCTCCACACGCCGGACGGTGAGTTCATGATGGATTCAGATACTGATGTGATCAAACCTCGCCGGTGAACGATTCCTCTGATCGCGCGTGTTGTTGAGCAGATGCAGTGATCAGATGCATTGTTGGCAGTGAAGTTTGTAGAGATGAAATCATTTTTCCTGCACTGGATGTAAAACTGTTGCTGTTGTTGCTCTTTATTTCAGGAGGTTCAGAAGAAACCAGAAGCGGTAAACAGTGGGAAGATTGTCTGGTTTGTAGAAAATTATGATGGCTGTTTCATTGTTAATGTAGTGTTTGTAGATTTTGGTTTTTGTGTGTCATAAACCCTGAAAACGGCAACATCTTTATGGTGAGTTCCTTCTTCTTGCAGAAGAAATACAAAGTGAAGCCCAGCAAAGGTCCAGAGACGCCGTCCGCTCCATCGCTCGCTGTCGGGATTCCCCAGATCACCGTGGGTCCTCTGGGTTTGGAGACGGGTCCTCGTCCGGACGGCAGAGACGTGATGTCCGACGGCAGCTCTGAAGGCTCCTCGCAGGCCGACGAGACGCCGTTCTGCGGAATCGCCACCTGCGCTCGTCTGTGCGAGGCGTTACCGGCTCCCAAAGGCTGGACACGGAGCAGATCCCAGCATCAGCGCGGCTCCAGACGCTCACAACATCACCGTCAGCCTCCGCGGTGCAGCGGCCCGCCGCCGGGGTCGGGACCCGCGCTCGACCGCCTCTGACAGCCGAACCGAACTGAAGTGACTCTGAACTGATGGCGGAGAGATCTCCGTTAGACTGGAGATGTTCACACACTGGACGCTAAACCCGCACAGACCCGTCAAACCTTCTCTTCAGCACTGAGGCTTTTGCCGTTTACGTTGTTTTTTTTTGTTTTTTTTTAATTATGTGCCACAAACTTTCAGGCAATCATAAATAAAAAAATAATTCATGTGTTGCATTGATTTTGTTATATGTATAGTGTATTCTGACCCTGAAGTCATTACAAACGCATATGACTTTCTTTTCAGTGAAACAGACTGATCATGTAATTTTCATATACATAAAACCACATTAATATATCTTCATATCTTCACATCTTTGCATAAATATAATGTTGCTTTAAACCAAAGGTTTTGGTTAATACGACTAAATGAAGCGTGAATAATCACGAGCGAAGCGTCTGCAGTCACAGAGTCTCTTTAAAGGGGTCATCGGATGCTTTTACATGTTGTTTGAACATTAATGTGTGTTGTCAGTGTATGTACAAATCTACCCTATAATGATAAAAATCCATGCAGTGGTTTTTAATTAATCTGTAAAAATAATATCCCCTTTTTCAAATCGAGCCGTTCTCAGATGCAGGGCTCTCAAGTTTTGAAGACAGGCAAGAGTGACATCTCATCCCCCTGATAAGTGGCAGGCTCGACTAAGAAATCCAGGGGAGACGCGCTTGAATCCTGCCGGTTCCATAGCGAGAGCGGCGCGGCCAGAGAAATGTTGGGCGCTGCGGTATATTAAATATATTATAAATAGTTTTTTCTGCGTGAGAAATACAATGTGTGGCGGGAGTGCGTGACAATAGACCGAAATGAGTGACTGTCACGCTCAATGCGTGACACTTGAGAGCCCTGCAGATGCCTGTCGTTGTGCCGTCACACCAGCAGAGGACACTCCCACCATAGTTGATTGACATGAGCTCTTACCTCAGACCCGCCTTAAATCAGCTGTAACAGTCCGAGCTCATTTGCATTTAAAGGAACAACAGAGCTGATTTTGACAAGGTAAAAAGGGTGTTGTTTTACACAACCACTGAGAATTTTTGACCAAAGTTTATTATAGACTTTTCATTAAGACCCTAAAGAATCATATCAACTTGTGGAAAATGGGCATCCGATGACCCCTTTAACCCTTCAGTCTCTACTGCAAACCTCCATCAGATCTGCTGAGAACAACACAGCTGAGTGTGCAAACCACTCCACAACTCTAAACTAACATCCTTTTCTTTTGCTTGTTTCCCAGTCTAGCTCTTAAATAGACCTGTTATTGTTGACAGTGAATATATCCAGTTCTGTGGTGAATGTGTCTCTATAGTGAGGAAACAGTGGCAGTGAGGAGAGTAATGGGACTCATCCAGACTCACACTGCAGCAGATACGAGAGCGCTGATCATTCCTACACAGTGTGTTCATCATTATGACGATCAGCGGCACCAGAGGAATCTGCTGTTTCTGCTGCTGGCTTTAAAAAGTCTACTTACATATTTTTAGATGGCCAAATGCATTCAGCTTGAACTGACATTTCCTGTTCTGATTTGTTTCGCAGAAGATCCCCCTCTGACTGATAGTCAGTCATGGTGTTGAATTTTAGGATCACCGTGTGACGTTTCCGTGTCTCTGGATCGATGACCGCTGTGAGGACGATAATCACTGTGGTTCAGATCAGCTCTTTGGCTCTTTGATAACATGAAGTCATTCCTTCTGCTGCTGATGCACTAATGATTGTCACATTTCAGATGTTTTTCTGGTTTACAATCCTTTGAGACGTAATTTTGAGATGTACGCGGATGCAGTCAGAGGTGCTTTAGCTTGGGCTTTCATTCAAAAAGCAGCGGTGAGATTGTGGATGACGTTCATTTGTCTCAGGTTTAATTAAAGACTGTTCCCTCTCTGATGTTCATGTCATATGACTGACATACTGATAAAACCAATGAATTAAAGATATGTATCTACGAAATGAAAGGCTGTCTTTCATAGGCTGTCACCTTCCTTTCTCAGTATATCATTGCACAGTTCCCCTGTGTGAGTCGTTTAACTCTGGTTTACAGGAGCCGCTCTTCCTCGTCACACACAATTACTGAGCAGCTACAGCTGGAGATGTGTGCACTCACTAACGCTCACGACACCTTATTTTTTTATTTTATTTTTTTGTTTGTTTGTTTTTGTATATCTATCTATCTATCTATCTATATATATTTTTTTTTCTCTTTCTCAGTGTATGCATAAGATTTCCTGACAAAAATTAGGAAATAATTTATTTTAAAATAAAATGCTGAGATCTTTCTAAACATTTATAGCCATAGGCCTCCTGTATGTTAATAGATCATGCTGCAGTTTTCTGTAAAATATGTAGAAAATATATAGATAATGATCACAGACAAACTTTTCATATGAGGGAAAACTGAGCCACATTTAGCTCCGTGACGTGGTGTTAAATAAGTACAGACCCAGATCCAACTTTTTTTTTTTTTTGGTGATCATCAGTCAGGCCTTAAAAACAAGCAGACCTGCATTTATTGTCATTCATACATATTTGCATGTTTATTTTGTTTATGCTCTGTTTATTTTATGTAGTTTTTATGAAAACTTCATTTTTATTTTATTTACTTGTGTTATATCTATTTACTCAAGCTCACTTTAGTGCATATTTTCTAAAAATCTGTTTAAATAGTTTTCTATATGTATGTTGAATGTGTTTCACATAATACACATTTACGCTTAAATATTAAAATTGTCATTTTATGTGCTTTCTCTTCAGTTGTCAAATGGCTATGACAGTTTTTACACTAGTGGGGCCCATTATACACTGCCCTTCCAAAAACAAAAAAGTCTCACACACTGCTATTCCATTGGGCCGCCTTTAGCTTTGATTACAGCACCACTGCACATCACATCACATCCCTAAGATTCTCAGTGGGGTGAAGGTCTGGACTCTGTTTGGCCAATCCATGTGTGAAAATGACGCCTCGTGCTCCCCGAACCACTCTTTCACAATTTGAGCCTAATGAATCCTGCTATTATGCCTGTGAAAATCCAATGATGGAATAACCTGGTCAGTATAGTCAGCTGACCTCATTCTTTGGGCACATGACGTCACTGAACCCGAACCCGATCGACGGCAGCCCCACATCATCACGGCGCTGCCGCACAGCCTGATGCGCTCATCACTCTGGAACAGCGTAAATCTGGACTCATCAGACCACATGACCTTCTTCCATTGCTCCAGAGTCCAGTCTTTACACTGCCCAGCAAACTGGACCCTAACGCTTTTTCCGATTAGCCTCATTGATAAGTGGTTCTTAAGGCTACACAGCTGTTTAGTCCCAATCCCTTGAGTTCCCTTTGCATTGTGTGTGTGTGGAAATGCTCTCACTTTCACTATTAAACATTTCTTCCTCGAAGATAATGGTTCCCCACTATCCTTCCAGTTTTTTATAATGCATTGGACAGTTCTCAACCCAATTTTAGTTGTTTCAACAATCTTCTTAAATGTTTTCTTTGCTTGATACATCCCAATAATTTGACCCTTCTGAAACAGATCAACATCTTTTCCACAAACACAGGATGGTTGTTTAAGAAATGAGAAGCGACTCACTGCATCAGTTAGGGTTCAGTAACTTGTTTCCAGCCAACGTACGCTCATTGGATAACAAACTGGACTACATCCGACTACTACGTTCATCTCAGAGGAATGAAAAGGACTGTTGTGTTTTTGTGTTCACGGAAACATGGCTCAGCGACAGTGTCCCGGACCGCGCCATTCAGCTCGACCAGCTAACATGCTACCGTGCTGACAGAGTTGTTGTCGCGGGAGGTAAGACCCGCGGTGGCGGACTTTGTGTTTACATCAATGACGCCTGGTGCCGCGATGCTGTTGCGGTCTGCAAATACTGCTCACCAGTGTTGGAGTTTATGGTTATTAAGTGCCGGCCGTTCTATCTACCGAGGGAATATACAGCCATACTGCTGTGTGCTGTGTACATCCCTCCCTCTTCCAATGGCAACAACAGGAGTGAGGCACTGAATGAACTGTACCAGCACATCAGTGCGCAGCAGACAGCCCACCCTGATGCTTTTCTCATCGTGGCTGGGGATTTCAATCATGCAGACTTAAAGAGTGTGTTTCCCAAAATACAACAACACATAGACTTTCCAACACGGGGAAATAACACACTGGACTTTGTTTACACCACCCAGAAACAGGGCTTAAAAACGAAAAAAAATCCATTCGGTTCACTCCGAGCAGAATCGATATTATAACGTTTCTGTTCTTGCGTTCCTCATTAAACAATACGTTCCGAAAATGGTTTTCTAGAAAAAATACCAGTTAATAAACGTTATTTTATTACACGGCGCGATAGATAGATAGATAGATAGATAGATAGATAGATAGATAGATAGTGTGTGCCTTTTAATAACATGTTTGGCATTATGTTTACAAATGATTAAACCAAATTCCGTGTTCGTGTCATTTGAACTTCTTGTCTTTAAAACCGAAAGTAAACGAGTTCACCTGGAAACTCGTTACAAATGCGCTAATAATTTTTTGAAAACAATTTTCTTGTTTGATAATACTATAGCGAAATAAGCCCCTTCAAGACCATCCGCTTAACATCCTGACCACACGGCTTAATCTGCGATAAAAACCTGTTGACTTATTCCTTACCTAATATGCATAATAGCCTATTATAGGCTATTTTCACTCAAACAAAACAGAACTCCAGATAGTTATGATTTTACATTTAATGCATAAAAGTAAAAGAAAACGTAATGCATTGTAACATTATAAAACAACAACAGATTTTTTTTAAGCAACGCTTGCCCAGTACTTAAAAAGACACTCACTTCTCTTAAGACGGGGTTCTCTCGAATACATATCCAAAGCAGATGAGATTTCTGCCCCGCATCCTTCAATATTACAAATCGATTTATCAGACGATTTGTCATATGAAAAAAATTTACGAAAGGGATTTTCTTTATGGTGACCCATCTAAAAACAATAGACAATCAGTAATTATTTTTTGTAATTTTAACTACAAGTTTTAATTAGGCTACAATAACTTAAACCTAAACATACCTTTGCACATGAAACAGCCAGGTGCTTGGTAACCTTAAGCTCGTGGCATCAGAAAGGGCTCTGCTTATGACGTTTGCTTCGTGGGCATTTCACCCCAGCCAGCAATGACATGTGGGGCCCAGATGGGTTAACTACGGGTTCCATGGGAACTGTGTGGGCATGGGCTTTGGCTGGGTGAAATCAGCGGGTCCAATGTTGGTTTTGTAGTATGAGTCCCACATAGGAAGCCCATATGAGCTGATTACATGGGCCACATAAGGGACAGGCATGGGCCAAGTGGGCATGGGTTTGATCTGGGAACACATATATGGGTCTTGCATGACATATTTATGGGCCAAGTGGGCATGGGTTTGAACTGGGAACACAAATATGGGTCTTGCATGACATATTTATGGGCCAAGTGGGCATGGGTTTGATCTGGGAACACATACATGGGTCCTGCATAGAATTTTTATGGGCCAAGTGGGCATGGGTTTGAACTGGGAACACATATATGGGTCCTGCATGGCATATTTTTGGGCTGAGTGGGGATGGCCGGATGGGTTTGATCTGGGAACACATATATGGGTCCTGCATGGCATATTTATGCGCTAAGTTTCGTTTGAACTGGGAACACAAGTGTAGGGACCTCGATCTGCAGGTCCTGGTGGGGTGGTGGTGGGGGGCTTGTCCTGGGGGTAAGGTTGGCTCCTTAGCTACCTTGTGGGTGGAGGCCACCGCCTCTAGGTGGCTTGGTCTCAGGGTGGTGGGGGCGTGCAGTGATTGCGGGACTCTCTGGGGGGCTATGGTGGTGCGGGGTCCTGTCGGGATGATGGGAACCTTTGGTACTTGTCTGGCCGGTGCTGGCGGGTAGTCGCAGGTTCAACGAATGAATGAGCTGGGTAAAGTGAGTCGGCGAATAAGTGGTGGTTTAGCGAGTTGAGTTGAGCAAGTCAGTGTGCGGGGTGGTGTGGGGAGTGAGTTTGGTGGGGTGAGTCAAGGATACTGTAGGAGAGTGTGTTGGGTCGAGGGAGGGGGGAGTGAGTGAGCTGAGCTCACGGAATGAGTGAGAGAATTTGGTGGAGGGAGTGAATGAGCGAGTGAATCAAGTGCACAGAATGTCTGTGAGTGAGTGAATGAGTGAGAGGATGGATGAATGGGTTAGATTGAGGAGAATGAGTAAGAGAGCGAGTGTGTGTGAGGGAATGGACGAGTGGGTCGGATGGAGGTGAATGAGTGAGTAGGTGTCCAAGGGTTTGAGCGGGTGGGGGCTTTGTCTGCCACCGTCTGGGTGGAAGCATGTGCATCTCTGTGGTGTGGTGGTAGGGGACATGTGCCCTGGGGTTGCTGCTGCTGGCCGGGGTACTGGGTTTCCTGGCCTTCCTCTGCCTTCCTTGGGGATACGGTTACGCTTGCACTATCACACATAACTGAACACGCTTCACCCCTCATATTCCGCATGGTGACACTATCACTGCGTCCCCTGTAAACATGTAAAGGCAAGGCAAGGCAAGTTTATTTGTATAGCACAATTCATGTTACAAAACAATTCGAAGTGCTTTACTTAAAACATTAAAAGCATTAAAGTGCAGAAAAAGCATTAAAAAGTAAAGAATAAAAGGCATAATTTCTGTGAGTGTAAACCGTGTACATTGATGGCTACTGTTATTTAGCTATTTTTCTTTTTAATTTTTCTTAGATTGTTTCCTTAAACCATTTGGCATGGTTGGGCTTAGATAAGCCTTGCATGAATTGCCCAGTTAGGACCAACATAAGATCCTTACAGAGCCCACTTTAAGCCCATATGGGCATTCACGGTTGAATCCTGGTGCAAGCCCACTTTAAACCCCTTTAGGCAGGTGGGGCCCAAATGGGTCTGACATGAATTACCCTTTACAGGTCCCCCTAAAAGCTGTTAAAAATAAATGTAAATTTACATGTAAATGTCTGTATTTTTTAACAGTATTTTACCTTTTTTTAATTATACGATGAAAAACTGTTGTTTTACAGATATTTTCTGTATTTTAAAGTTCCACCATTAAATTTACGGATAATTGCTTGTATTTTGATATTACATACATTTTCTGTTATTTAAAAGGAAATTTTCTGTATTTTTACAGAGTAATGTGTAATTTAACATAAAATGTCATGTAATAATTACAGATTATTCCTGTAAAAATAAGAAAAAATTGAACCACATATCATTTAGTCAAAGTGTTTTTATTACCATTGAAGGTCATTAATTATGTGAAGGTTAATGTGAGGTTTCAAGGTCAAATAATAGTATTTGTACATACAGTAGCTTACATGTACTGTTAATTGTTTTAAAATACTTTTACTACTCTTTTAACCTTGTCTTGCAAATATCCTCATTTTAATCAAATTTGGTGTTGTTTTCTGTCATGGTAGGTTTAAAGAGTGTGTGTCCGCGCGCGCGCCCGGGCACAATCCGCTTATTCAAATTTGAACGCAGATTCAAATTTGCCTCTAGTTTAGCTCTGCCCACGACGGTTGGCTGAGTTGTTTCTGTATTGGACAACAAGGATGGAACGGCGCGCGGGAATGATTTGAATTTATTTCAGGCCATCCATTCGGTAATGTGTAAGAAAATAACGCGCTCTTTCTTCAGTGAGCCTGTTTCACCAACTACAACAAATTCGGACAATGCTACAGCAGACGTCATGCCAACCACTGAGGTAAGTCTTTCATACAACATGTAAACGATATTTTATAGTGTAGCCACGCATTTGTGTTATTTAGTTTTGAAGCTAACATTAGCATTTCTAAACAAGTTTCAGTAAACTTGTTATTCGTATCAAAATCCATTCGAGTGTATATAACGTTAAAGTCTTTGCTTATCCGGAAGTACCCGGTAGTTTTTCAAACTCTTAAAATGCGGGACATTTTGAAACGCTGAACGTGGCTAACGTTACTTAAGTTATATCAGAAACGTTTTTAGAGCGAATTCAGTAGGCTGTACACTTTATTGATTATGAATATGAACGCAGCATGATAACGTTAAATCGCAAGGTAGGCGCTTTCCCCTTTCATATTCTCCTGTACATATATTTTTTTAAAAGTACTCATAATTTGGTCCTCCATTGTCACTAATGTGTTGAGCGTTTTGCAGTGGTTTTCTATGGGAAAACGCTCAATCTAACTTGCAATTAAAAAGCGTTGCATTCACATTCTGGGCGCATTTGCTCGTGTACATCTATATTATGCACGTGTAAGTGCATATTTTTGTCTTATAAGTAATAATAATTGTTATAATCTTTGTGTTCTGATTAGGAATGAAACGCACATCTTAAGGCCTGAGGCTGAGTAAACTGTCATTACATATGGGATCGTTGATTATGAAAACTGCATCCATCCTGGACAGTTACACTGTTACTGTAGGTAGTAATATGATGCAGCTAAGTCAAAGTAAGTAATATAAGTTTACTTTCTATAAATTGAGCTAAAGTCACATGGTGGACCAAAACATCACTGTTAATCTTTCCTGCTCAGCTTCCAGATCATTGTCTCAGTGGAGTATGGGCTGTAATGTCTTTAATACAAAGTATTAAATTATTATTATTATTTTTTGTTTCAGGTCGTGTGGAAAGACTGGAGATCTACAGCAGATAAGCATGGCAGTTCAGGTGTGGAACTTTGGTTATTATTGATATTATTATTATTATTATTATTATTAAATCTGTAATCAGCATGGACAAGTTTTTTCATGCCATATGATAATACAACAAATTCTGTATTTTCTTTTCGTGCAGCTGTTTGTTTTTTTATTTTTTTTAAATGGTTCTTTGTGTATTATTTTAAGTTTCTATGTGGTAAGGGGTGAATAAATTAACCATCAGTGTAATTAAAATCAGTGTAAAATGGCTGTATGAAAAAATGTCTGTGAATTTTATTGTTTGACAATCATTGTCATTTTATGCAGAAGCAAAAGTTTAGTTAAACCCTAGTGCTTTGTTTCATTATCTGGATCTGTATGGGTTACCTTTATGCTTTCTACATTACATTTTTGAATAATCAGAATGTTGGTATACCCACTTAGAGACATTTTATGCCTCAACAGATCTTGGACTCCAAAAGTGATTTGCAGAAGACATCTTGGAATGCATGGGGGTGAGTAAAACAAGATAATTTTCAACTTTGGGTAGGGCTGGGTATCGTTTTTTGATACTTTTTAGGCACTCACCAAATTGCCTCAAAACTACTGAGTATCAAAAAATGTCTTGTTTGAAGTATTAAATGTCAGAATGCTTTATGTCCCCAAATCAAGTGCTGGTCATTGGCTGTGGCAAGGCATCAAGGCAGTGTTTCCCACACATAGACGAATCTGTGGCGGTGCGCCACAGATTAAATTCCGACCGCCACAGATTCAACACCGACCGGAAAAAAAAAAATCAATACCGACCGTCGCATATTGCGTTTCGTTATTCTTTTGTACGCTATTTAAAACACGCAGCGAATTCGTTCAACTGCATTTCCTTTCCCTGCTCTCTCTTCATCTCTCTGTCACTCACGCGTCTCTCCCTCACACACACACACGCACACAGCCCCTCCCCTCCGTGCACGCCACATCTGTCTGGATCATCTGTGGAGAGAAGACGGCTGGCGAAAGGTTGGTATCTCGTGAACACTTTTAACACACAATCACAGATTAAAAAGTGCTATAAAATATTTTATATTCTGAATACAATAGTTTCAGTGTGTTGATGTTACTGTAAGTCCCGACCCTTAGCAAACGCGATTGCGCCTTCTTTAGAAAGTTAACTAGTCGCAAGTTTGCGGTAAAATGTAGGCTAGCCTAGTTGGGTTGTCGAGGTCAAAACACTATATGTAGCAGCTGTGAATCAAATAAACGTATTATAAATTATGTCGTTTCTTTACTCTTACACTGAATGTTTGCTGCTTCAATCCAGATGAGTATTGAAAAGTATTTTCCGCGACTGAAAAAGGCACGTGTTGAGGATGAGGACCATCCTGAACCGGAGGTATCAGTCTGAAACAGAGCTTAGTCCGACCAGTGTAATTAGTTATGTTATTGTTTACAATATTTTCAGGCTTCAACTAGTGCTGTTCAAGCAGTAAGACAAGGTCAGGGAGAGAAAGAAATAGATTTGTTAGGCATTGAAGAAAGAGTAGGAGAGGAGGACAGCATCCAACATGCTGCTGTGAGAGAACCAGCTGAAGCAACAGGTGAGGTGGACAAAAAGATGTAGTAGCAGGCAGGTAAGAAAGCAGGTTTCAGGACAAGGGAACTAATTTCTATTCTTCTGTTTCTGGCAGATAAGACTTTGGCAACATCCAAAAGCAGCAGACACAGGGGCACTGGATTCAACCCTGAGTGGTTGAACATGCCTCAGTTCATGTCATGGTTGTACGACACACAGCATGGTAAACTTAATGTCTGTATAATAAGCTGTGCAGCAAGTAGGCTGTTGTATATGGTGTTAAATTAATGTAATAAAGCTCTGTGTAACCAATTATTAACAGTTTTTTTTAACCTTTAGGAATTAGGAAATCCCTTTAGGGGATCCAATCGTATCCCCTATCCAATCGTTCTTTTCATCTGCAACACCCCAACCCCCCCCCCCCCCCCCCCCCCCCCGCCCCCCCCCCCCGCGGACAAACATCTAACCCCCCCCGGGCTGACCACCACACATTGCCTTCAAACCTGTGGGAAACACTGCAAGGGCTTTAAAATTCAGGAACCAGTATTGAAATCAAGGTATCGTTATTGATATTGAACATTTTTGAATGTTTACATTCATTTACATTAATTAATTTTTTTAACTAGGACCATTAAAACATGTCATTTGGGCCTAGAGTTAAAAATAATTGGGTCTGTCATTCAGAAACATGGCTTTTCATATTACTGCTATTGTAGTGACACACATCTCTCCCTTTCATTCCAGCTGGATTTTCTGACGGTTACTGCTCGCATCTCTGCCTCCTGAACAGAAATGCCTTGCTGAATGTTGAATGACCATCAGCTCAACCTTGCCAAGACAGAACTGCTCATGTTTTCAGCCATCCCAACCATGGTGTTACAGTGGACACATATGAAATTCACTAACCACATTGTAGTGGCCCAGTCCTGCAGATTTGCCCTTATGGGGCATGCAACAGAACTCCTTGTCCAAGCTCTTATTTTCTCTAAACGGGACTACTGTACTGCTCTCTTAGCAGACCTTCCAGGGTGTCCTACAAAGACTCTGCAACTAATCCAGCATATGGCACTGAATGCGGTCTTTAATGAGTTGAAGAGAGTGACGTCACACAAATCATCACTTCGCACTGGTTGCCAGTAGCCGTTCATGTCACATCCCAAAGAGGTACAAATTCACTTTCACAGACCTTTACTTTGACTGTTTGTCAAACTCTGCCCATTTTCAAGAAATGGCTAAAAAATTTTTTTTTGTTTTTCATGAACACTTGACCAATTAAAGGGATAGTTCACCCAAAAATCAAAACGAGCCTATGATTTACTCACCCTCAATCCACTGTATGTGTACATAACTTTCTTCTTTCAGACCAACACAACATCCTGGCTCTTTTAGGCTTTAAATTGGCAGTGAATGGCTGCTATGAGTTTGAAGCTCAAAAAAAAGCATCCATCCATCATAAACATACTCAACATGGCTCCGGTGGATTAATAAAGGCCTTCTGAAGCGAAGCATATTTTACACCTTATAAAGTAAAATAAATAATGTTCAGGTCGAACAGCCATACAAAGTCAACTTAAACATAACTTGCATGATGTAGGATTGTAGCTTAGCATGTCATGTTGTAGCATTTTGCTGGAAGCAAGTTTTTTTTTTTTACTTTAAAAAGTGTAAAATATGCTTCGCTTCAGAAGGGCTTTATTAACCCCCTGGAACTATGTAGAGTACGTTTATAAAGGATGGATGCACTTTTGAGCTTCAAACTCATGGCAGCCATTTACTGTCATTATAAAGCCTGTAAGAGCTTGGGTGTTTGTTGATATAACTCTGTGTTCGTCTGAAAGAAGAAAGTCATATACACAGAAACTATCCCTTTAATACTAACACTTTCTGTTTATTAAAAAACTGACTGCTGTATTAGACTAACTGGGACTTTGTATGTTGCTTTGGATAAAATGTCATTTTAAATGTATACAGGTGTAATGAGGACTTGTAGGAAGCGTGTAAGATCCAAATGCGAGCTTTATTACAGATCGTGGTCAAGACAGGCAGGGTCGATAACCAAACAAACAGTAATATCCAAGGCAAGGCGAGAGCGTAAATCCAATAAACAGGCAGAGTCCAAAACCTGAGAGAGCAGTCCGAAAAGTAACAAATAAACAAGGAAATGAAACCAGACAGAACTATGGCAATGAACGAGGCAAAACTGTGGCAAAAACAAAGACAAAACTATGACTAGAAACCAAACCGTGATAATCAAAAAACAGGGCAATGAAAACAGGAAAACGCTTGGTAGAGTCCGCATGAGCAAAACAATACTTTGCCAGGGGCCTGTTTGTAAATGGCCTCCTTTTAAGGCCACCAAACAGGAAGTTACCAACGAAGCAGCAGAGGGAGCAGCAACAGTCAGTCAGTGGGTGAGGGCTCCCTCTGCTGGCGTGGCGTTACAGAATCCCCCCCCCCCAGGAGCGACTCCTGGCACTCAAACAACAACAGTCCAGAAGAGTGGGGGAACAGAGACAAAACAGGGGGTGGGACAGAGGGCCAGGTCCATGTAGAGGAAGTGGGCCTGGATTGTGGAGCAGGGACAGACAGTGAAGCACTGGAGGACCAGGGCCGTGGAGCAGTGGCAGACAGTGAAGCACTGGAGGACCTGGACCGTGGATCAGTGGCAGACAGTGGGACCCTGGAGGGCCTGGGCCGTGAAGCTGTGGCAGACAGTGGAACACTGGAGGTCCTGGGCCGTGGAGCAATAGCAGACAGTGGATCCTTGGAGGACCTGGGCCGTGGAGCAATGGCAGACCGTGAAATACTGGAGGGCCTGGGCCATGAACTGTGGCAGG
This sequence comes from Cirrhinus mrigala, assembly GCA_036247105.1. Classification (NCBI taxonomy): domain Eukaryota; kingdom Metazoa; phylum Chordata; class Actinopteri; order Cypriniformes; family Cyprinidae; genus Cirrhinus; species Cirrhinus mrigala. The sequence continues at coordinate 254,393 of CM070008.1, read as the reverse complement.
CAGTGGTACACTGGAGCAGAAGTCCCCCATGCTTGATTCGGAGGAGCCTGGAGCCATGGTGGAGCAGGGTGAGCCGGTAGCCATGGCGGGGCAGGCAGAGCAGGCAGCCATGGCGGGGCAGGCAGACCAGGAAGCCATGGCGGGGCAGGCAGAGCAGGCATAGCAAGGAGCCATGGCGAGGCAGGCAGAGCAGGAAGCCATGGCAGGGCAGGCAGAGCAGGCAGCCATGGCGGGGCAGGCAGAGCAGGCATAGCAAGGAGCCATGGCGAGGCAGGCAGAGCAGGAAGCCATGGCGGGGCAGGCAGAGCAGGCATAGCAAGGAGCCATGGCGAGGCAGGCAGAGCAGGCATAACAGGGAGCCATTGCAGGGCAGGCAGAGCGGCAGGCATGGCGTGAGCAGGCCCTGGAGCGGCAGGCATGGCGTGAGCAGACTGTGGCTTGGCAGACGTGACGTGAGCAGGCTGTGGCTTGGCAGACGTGACTTGAGCGGGCTTTGGCTTGGCAGGCTTGGCATGAGAGGTTTCTGATGCAACTTGAATAATCCCAGACATGACTGTAGCTTGGCAGACGTGACGTTAGCAGGCGCTAGCTTGGTGATTACTGGAGGATCACGGGGTCCCTCATCCACGATCCCCGCAGTAAATGACGATCCCGCAAGCAACAAAGCACAGTCAATATATTGTTCCAGTGACCAGTGAATTTTACCTTCAGGCAGGCCAGAACGAATGGGGTCATTAAGTCCCGCTCTAAAAATGTCCTTGAGCGCCACATCATTGAAAGCCACAAGGTGACACAGTCCACAAAACTCCACAACATAATCTTCAATACAACGGTTACCTTGGCGGAGGCTGAAGAGGCATGATACCGGGTCCATGATGATCTGTGTTTGGAAGCCGCTGGATCTTTGGGTGGCGAAGTATTCTGTAATGAGGACTCGTAGGAAGCGTGTAAGATCCAATTGCGAACTTTATTAACAGATCGTGGTCAAGACAGGCAGGGTCGATAACCAAACAAACAGTAATATCCAAGGCAAGGCGAGAGCGTAAATCCAATAAACAGGCAGAGTCCAAAACCTGAGAGAGCAGTCCGAAAAGTAACAAATAAACAAAGAAATGAAACCAGACAGAACTATGGCAATGAACGAGGCAAAAACAAAGACAAAACTATGACTAGAAACCAAACCGTGATAATCAAAAAACAGGGCAATGAAAACAGGAAAACACTTGGTAGAGTCCGCATGAGCAAAACAATACTTCACAGGGGCCTGTTTGTAAATGGCCTCCTTTTAAGGCCACCAAACAGGAAGTTACCAACGAAGCAGCAGAGGGAGCAGCAACAGTCAGTCAGTGGGTGAGGGCTCCCTCTGCTGGCGTGGCGTTACAACAGGTATACAGCAATTGTCTCTTGTATGTAGGTATTTTTGCATGTTCTAAATTATGTACTAAACGTGTTTCCTATAATTTTATTATTCATTTAACTTAACATGCAGTGCTTCTGTACAATGATTAATACTGTGACTGTAGAATATGTTGTTAATTTTACAGAAATTGGCTGAAAATGTTGCTGTTGTTTTTATGTATTTCTAAGTACTGTGCTGTTTTCCCTACTGTCCAAACATTTTAAACTGTAATATTTCTGGAAAATGAATGATTAAAATGTATATCTACAGACATTGTCTTTGTATTAAAAATATTACAACATTTTTATGCAGCATTTCTTGATTATTGTAGTTAATAATATCTGTATTTTAACAAAATGATTCCAGGTAGACATAAAATAACTTCTAAATACCTTTTAATTTTTCTGTAAAAAGAAGGATTAATCCTTTAAAAAATATGTGTTTACTGCGTTTTTATAAATTATTTCTTAGTTATTGTACATGGAAAAACGGTAGTTTAAAAGTAAATTACTGTAGATGGACAGATCAGTTCTATAAAATAACTAATTAAAACCTTAAATTTATGGCAATTAACCTGAAAGTTGATTGTTTTTCTATGTAATTTAAAATAATTTTTGTATATTATCAACGATAATCCCCGAAGTGGATCCCGGGTGCAAGCCCACTTTAAACCCCTTCAGACTGGTGGGGCCCAAATGGGTCTGACATGAATTGCCTGGTTAAGACCCACATAAGACCCTTACAGATCCCACTTAAAACCCACCTGGGCATCCACGGCTGGCCCCCATGTGGATCCCGGGTGCAAACCCACTTTAAACCCCTTTGGGCAGGTGGGGCCCAAATGGGTTTGGCATGAATTGCCCAGTTAGGACCCACATAAGACTCTTACAGATCCCATTTAAAGCTCATCTGGGTAGCCATGTTGCAGAGCCCACTTTGGACCCATTTGGGCAGGTGGGGCCCAAATCGGTCTGACATGAATTGCCCAATTAAGACCCATGCAGTACCCTTACAGGTCCCACTTTTAGTACGTCTGGGCTTCCACGGCTGGCCCCAATGTGGATCCCGGGTGCAAGCCCATAATGGGGCCCACATTTGCCGCCCATGAAGCCCTCATCTGGCCCCCACATGTCATTGCTGGCTGGGACGTTGTATGCGTCACCGTCGCATTTGCGCACACAATTTGAATTCATGTTTTTGGTCTGCCAAATTGATATAATAAAGAGAACGATAAAAATACCGTTATTAACCGGTTAATTTGGAATTTCTGTTTCCGTTTCTGTTCAGAACGATTAAAATTGATTTTGTTTTCGTTTTTGTTTTTGTTCCTGTTCAATGTCATTTGTTTTCGTTTTTCGTTTTCGTTCCTTGAACCGGTTCAGAGCCCTGCCCAGAAAGGAGCTTACAAAGCTTTCCCCCTCCCCCACCTCGGCGCCTCGGACCACATCACTGTCATGCTAATGCCTGCTTACAGACCACTCGTTAAAGTCACCAAACCAGTTCGTAAGCAGATACAAGTGTGGCCGGAAGGGTCTTCAGAGGCTTTACAGGACTGCTTTACACCACAGACTGGAGTATGTTTAAGCAGGCTGCCACCTACAATAACACCACCGACCTCCAGGAGTACGCAGAGACTGTTACAGCCTACATCAACAAATGCACTGAGGATGTAACAGTCACTAAAACCATCACTGTCCGTGCCAACCAAAAACCATGGATGACAGGGGAGGTCTACAGGCTGCTGAAAGCTCGCAACGTTGCCTTCAGAACTGGAGATGAGGTGAGCCTGAAGACGGCTAGGGCCAACCTGTCCCGTGGCATCAGAGAGGCTAAGAGACAGTACTCCAGGGGAATATCCCACCACTTCAAAGACAGCAGAGACACACAGAGCCTGTGGCAGGGCATACAGACCATCACAGATCACAAGCCCCCACCACAGACCTGTGACAGCACCATCTCCCTGCTGAACGAGCTGAACACCTTCTTCGCTCGCTTTGAAGTGCAAAACAGCACCACTGCACAAAAGACCCCACCCCCTCCTGGTGACCAGGTGATGACTCTGTCCCCAGACAGTGTGAGGAGATCCCTCAGCAGGATCAACGCACGCAAAGCTCCGGGTCCTGACAACATTCCTGGTCGCGTACTGAGGGACTGTGCAGTGGAACTCACTGATGTCTTCACAGACATCTTCAATATTTCTCTCAACCAGGCCGTCGTCCCGACTTGTTTCAAAGCCACCACCATCATTCCGGTCCCAAAAAAGTCATCTCCCTCCTGCTTTAATGACTACCGTCCTGTTGCACTTACTCCCATCCTCATGAAGTGCTTTGAACGGCTAGTCATGCAACACATCAAGTCTGTCCTGCCCCCCTCCCTGGACCCCTTTCAGTTTGCGTATCGGCCCAACCGCTCGACTGATGACGCCATCTCCACTGCACTCCACTCAGCACTCACACATCTGGACAGAAAAGACTCGTACGAATGCTGTTCATAGAATTCAGTTCAGCATTTAACACCATAATCCCCCAACCAGCTGGGGCTCAACACCTCACTGTGTAACTGGCTGTTGGACTTCCTCACCGGAAGACCACAAGCAGTACGGGTCGGCAGTAACACTTCCAGCACCATCATTCTTAACACGGGGGCCCCTCAGGGATGTGTGCTGAGCCCCCTCCTCTTCACTCTGCTGACCCACGACTGCACACCATCACACAGCTCCAACCTCTTCATCTAGTTTGCGGACGACACGACTGTGGTGGGTCTCATTAGCAAAAGGGATGAGGCCGACTACAGAAGCGAGGTGAGCCGCCTGTCCGTGTGGTGCAGAGACAACAATCTCTCTCTGAACGTGGAGAAAACGAAGGAGATTGTTGTTGACTTCAGGAGAGCGCACACTCAGCATGCTCCTCTGACCATCAACGGTGCGTCTGTGGAGAGAGTGAGTAGCACCAAGTTCCTGGGTGTGCACATCACTGAGGATCTCTCGTGGACAAACAACACCACTGCACTGGCTAAGAAATCACAGCAGCGTCTCTACTTCCTCCGCAAACTGAGAAGAGCAAGAGCACCGGCCCCCATCATGTACACCTTCTACAGAGGCACCATCGAGAGCATCCTGACGAGCTGCATCACTGTGTGGTTTGGAGCCTGCAATGCCTCCTGCCAAAAAACTCTCCAACGCATAGTGAAAGCAGCTGAGAGGATCATTGGTGTCCCTCTCCCCTCCCTCCAGGACATTTACAGCACCCGTCTCACCAAAAAAGCCCTCTGTATAGCAGCTGATCCCTCCCACCCTATGCAAAGCTTCTTCAGCCTGCTGCCATCAGGGAGGAGACTGCAGAGTCTCCAGGCCAGGACCAGCAGACTGAAGGACAGCTTCTTCCATCAGGCTGTCAGGAAGCTAAACTCTCTCCCGGCTCTGCCCCCACTCCCCTCTCCTGCCCCACGATATTCCTGATCTGGGACACACACACACACACACACACACACACAGACACACACACAAACACTCACTGTCACTTTATTACAATCATAAGCTCTTTTTGCACGATATTTCTATATATTCTATATATTATATGTATAATTGTATTTATTTGCATCTTTAAAATTGTACTTTTTGTATTTAATGTTACGTGTATGCACCTAGGGTCTGAGAGTAACGCAATTTCAATTCTCTGTATGTCTGGCACATATGGCAAAATTGACAATAAAGTTGACTTTGACTTTGACTTTTGACTTGACTTTGAAACACAATCATCCATGCAGTAATTATCCAATGGGAGGCTCTTACCCATTTGCTTAGTTAAATCCAGGTTAGGTGGTGATTTTTTTTTTTTTTTTTTGGACAGGCCGTGTATAGAGGGTTTGCATGTGACATCACCGTCAGCTGGAGTGGCAGCATTGGTTTCAACACGAATGCTGGGACAGAACAAAACACCTCTAAAAACAGAACGAGCTTTGCGATTGACTGTACAAAGAGATTTGACAAGAAACCTGAGGTATATTTTTACCGATTGCTGAAATCTACTAAAAAAAAAGAGAAGCATATTAATCGCTGCAATTCAAAGAAACTATATAGGTTTTTCAACTGGACGATATATATAACATTGATATAAGTGATCACTGGGGTTTAGACCAACCTATTTTGTATTTACAAAATGAGTTCACAGGCAAATTTGCTTTATTTATTTTCCCCGGTGTCAAAATCAGACACATATAAGTGTTAGAAAACACGATTCCTGGCTGCATCAATATGCACTGACCACTGGATATTTCTGAAGTTGTTAGGAACATTATATCAAGCTCAACAACCATTAGTTTAAACTGATTATTGTTTGTTTTACTCGTGTTTTTGCATCTTCCCTATAGAGCTTGGAGATCTACGTCACTGCGCATTGCATTCTGGGTAGTCGCCGCCATGTTTTATGTTGCGATTTAGCTCAAAGGGAAATGTATATAAATAATTACAATTAATTATGATTAATTACAATTATTTATATCAGCTGCCAGTAGTAACTGTAGCAGAATTAATTTTCCATCAACTAATCTGTTCGTCCAGCGAACATTCAGTATACGTTTTATATCAACTCTAAGAAATGCTATTTTCTTGGGCACAGAAAATAACTTTCTTAAAGTACTGTTGCATTAGAGCATGTAGCTCGAATCAGAATCGTAAAGGGACATTAATTTGCAAGGCAGAATCAGAATCAAAACTCATGTAATTTGTGCACAAGAGTTTATTAACGAAGGACTAACACATAACTAATCTAAACAAACAGACATGAAATCATTCATACATGGGGGAAGGGTCAGTGAGAACTGAAGTTAGAGAGACCAGAGAATGTAGCTATGAAAAGAGTCAGTTAACCACCTGAGTGAAACCATCAGTGCTGTCTACAGCTTATACTAAGCCTCTGTTTTGTTTAGTTAAATGTACGATACTTGCATTGCCTTGGTCGATGAACAAGTGTCCGAATGCAGTCTCGGGTGAAAGTCTCGATGGTTTGGAGCAGTGGTGGTTTGAAATCGCGATCACGTTCTTCCGGGTCCGAAGAGTGATGAACTCCAAAGATGCTCTGACTCGATGGTGACTGGGAGTTTCTTCCCATGTGACAATTGAAGAAGAACCAAGAGCTGAGAGGGACCCAGCTGAAGTCCTGTGGTCTTTGGAGAATGGAAAGACAAGGCCGCAAGGCCTGGCGCAGCTTAGAGTTCCGACGAGTTCTAGCTCATCCTCCTCATCCTCTTAGGTTCTGAAAGAACTCACGTGAGACGAGTGAAGAAAGCTAAAAGCACGGAAGAGAGAAATGTCTGTTCGAGGACATTTCATGAGGATGAATTCCGGGGTTGAGTGAAAGTGTCTGGCTCTTTGTGGTGAGAGCCATAGCTCTAGATGTTGGGGCCTGTCGGGCCCGCCGGGCATGGCCTGTGCCGGCTCAGGCTCCCTGTGGGTTCCTCCACAGGCAGCAATCGGAAGATCTTGCAGAAGAGCGTGAAGAGACTCAAGAGAGGGAAGAGAGGGAGGCGGTCAAACATTTGATGCCTTTAAGGTCTCTGGAGGCTGCGCCTCCAGGAGGTCCACGAACCAATGGTAACTTTCACCTTTGGAGGGAAAGTTTACGACTCTTTGTCTGTGAGCATGGCATTTTGCATATGTAATTTGATTGGGTGTTGATGCAAAAACTAGTAAGGTTTCTTAAAACAATAATATGTTGCATAGGTATCAACATCTAATGTACACCATCTTTTAGATAATCAAAATACGAATTCAAAGAAACCAAACATGACCTAGGTGGGCAAACGACTAGTCATCTATCATAACGCATGCATAAAACAGTAGAAAGACAAATACAACAGACAAAATTAAAATACAATGCAGTAATACTGTACACAATGACCTGGGCTATGTGTGATAGGAAGGTCAAAGAAAGGTTTGTCTGTGAATGAATAGGAAAGAGTCCATTGCTATAGGCATTGTGACTTTCCTATAGGGAAATGTAGGGTGCTCTGCTTGCATTCCTTGAAGCAATAAAACCTATGATATCAGATGGTCACCCTGGCAACGGAGCCCTTTCAGGGTGTTCGTTGCTTTGGGGGGTTGTCTCCAAAACTCCAGCATATAGCTGGGGTTGTTGGTTTTGGAAGATTATTTGTTAAATGTAACAAATAACTGTGTCTGATTGGTCCAGATGCTACATATCTCCCCCCTTTCGAACGTTGTTGTCTGTCCAACAGAAAACAGCAAGCGATGTCCGAGGTGCAGAACAATCAGACACGCACCTGTCACTCATGGCTGGGAAAGAGCGGTGGCTCTCTGGCTGTTGGTGCCACTAGGAGTGGTTGGGGTGCTGTCGGGTGGTGTGCTGTGATGGTGTAGGCAGTAGCAAGGTGCAGGTCCTTGAGCTTGTGCAGCAGGTGTCGTGGCAGTGTCATCTGTCGTCCTGAGGTGATTTGGCCTGGGTCAAATGGTTGCTTTAGGTGTTGTTTGAAACAACTGGTTGAACTCTCACTTGTGAGAGGGCAGGTGATTCCGAGGGTCGCAGGGAATCGTAATGGAGATGGTAGTGTGAAGAGAGTTTCAGACTGACCTAGTGATGATGGCAGGAGGGCAGCAGGTAGTTGTTAGCCCTCCGTTCTGCTTGAACATCACTAAAGTCTGATGTTGGCAGTGTTGCTTTGCTCGGGTGGCAGCACTGACTTAAGCTTGCCTGATTGTGTTGGTAGAGGTTTCGCTGTTGGGCATGTGGGCCCGTTGCTCTATCCAACATTGTCTGGCTGCTCCTGGGGTGTCGGCTGGTTTTGCGGGATGCTCCTCCCCTGGAGGAGTCTGATGCTGTGTTATGTTTGACAAGGAGTCAAAGTTTGTCCTTTCCGGTACTTCTCAGTGGAGTTTTGTTGAAGGAGCTCTTTTGCTAGTGTCAGCAGCTCCTTTAACTCAAAAGTGGGTGTGTCCAGCTGTCGTTGTGCAGCCTCCGTTTAGCACCTGTGTGTGGGGTGTTGAGGAGGATGTTGTGGGCTGCTTTTGGACATACCGTGGTGTTCACGGGCTGAGGATGCCCTTTTCCATGGCTCCTTCCAGTGGTTGGTCTGGAACCTGGGTCTGTCCCGGGTCCATCCCGGGTTCATTGCGAGCTCTGAAGTAAGCTCGTCGAAGTCTGTGGAAGTAAGCGTATGGAGTTTCATACCGGCCCTGTTTGGTGGCTAGTACAGCGATCAGTCCGTGTTCAGACTCTGGGTCTGAGAATTTCTTAATGATGGCTTGTCTTAGCTGCTGGTAGTCCGATTGGATGTGTTCTGGCTGTCGAGCCAGGAAGCGTCACACCTCTGGGCTAGAGGTGATCCAGAGCAGATAAAGTCTATCTTGGTAGTTCACACATTTCCAAGACTGAAGGAAAAAGTCAATGTCTCTCAGGTAGGCGTGGACGTCATGGTCTCCTGCAAGTTCTGGTGTGAATGCAGGGATGTTTCTCGCCATTCGATTAAGTTCTTTGAGTGTCACTTCATGTGTCACTTCAGGGTTCATCTGAATTAATTCTGTTCTCTCTGCGGCTGCTGAGGTTTCCTGGAAGCCGACTTGAGAAGTGTCAAGCAGAAGGCTTTGGCTCCCTCCTTTGTATCTGTGTACAGGGGTACGGGGGTTTGCACTGCTGGCTGTGTGACGTGCAGCAGGGTGTCTTTTACTTGAGTCCATGCACAGTCTATAAGACTGTTTCAGTTCTCTCTGAACCATGTCAAGCTCCTCTTTAATGTTGCAGAATTGCTGAGTCAGGGTTTGGACTTCAGCTCTGGCTGCATGCAGATGGCCTTCTAAGGCCTTAGCTCTAGTGTCTCTCTCATTAAGTTCTACGTATGCTGTTCTTAACAGCAACTTTGTTTGAAACAGTTCTCTTTCCAAATCTTGTCTGATGGCCTTTTCAAGCTGCTCTTGGTGTCTGGCAGCTGTTAGAGCCTCCTGAAGACCGGTGATTTCCTTCTGTTGTGCCATTCTGTCAGGTTTCTTGCACCTGTCCTGTCCCTTCTGTTGCTAAGCAGGTGTCGGTTCCCTTTGGAACTCTGTGAATTGCAGTTTCAGTTCATTTACCTCCTGTCTGAGGCCCTTGAGGGTGTGGGCCAATGAGAAGATGGCGCTGGTCAGCTCCTGATTGTCCAGGCTGAGTGTGAGGTGTCCACTTGTGTTGCAGTTCCGCTGTTCCTTTCTCTGCCGTTGCAGGTCGTTGGCTGCTTTAGGCTGAAGGATGTCCATGACAGTGCTCTGTAGGGTCTCCAGGTGCTCCTGGTGGGTGGCAGGGCTGGATGTCTGAGGCATGCTGGTTCACTTGTGGGAACACGAGAGAGAAAGGCAGACGGCAAATGCAAGTACGCACAGAGGTGTTAGCTATCTGTATAGGGAACGGCTCTCTAGGCCGTGTAAGGTGTGAATAGCTGGTTAGGGCAGCTAGTGAGGTGGGGGTGCTAAGATTTTGTGCGGGTCAGCACAAAGAGAGGGTTTGAGTAACTTTGATGGGCTGTGAGCAGGGGTCAGCTGATGACCAGGCTTTACCTGTAGTCAAATAATTACTCAAAACACTGATGGTTCACAGGTTTGTCACTATGAAGGTATCAAATAAAACAAAACTGAAATAAAATCAGAAAGAGACAGAGGTAGAAGGAAGGGCTTTCCTTATTTAGTTTAAGATAGGAGATATGACTACACAGTTGTCCCTTGTTCAAAGGAATGCTGCAGCAGGGTCATAAACCTAGGGAGACTGTTAGCTCAGCTAGCAGGGACGCATCAAACATCTCAAGGTAAACAAGCAGAATCACTAGGAAGTGTTTCTAGTCTTCTCAGGGCCTATGGCTTGGTGAACGGTACTTGTACCTCATGTAATAGGCCTGACTGCTAGGGAGTAATGAGAGACAGGAATTAGCCTACTAATAACCTGTACGGTTCATTAAGGGGACATCAGTTGCTAGAACTGCTATAGTCCTATACCGAGAGGGAAGATAGTGATGGTCAGATAAACTAAAATAAGGTGAAAGAAAAATTAAAATATCCTAATAGCTTTAGGAAACTAAAGGAAAAGTAAATAACTTGATTTAATTAAATTTGTGATTTAATTAAAATCAACTTAGCTGAATTGGTACATTCAAGCTAAACGAGGGTATATAAATTAAATAAACTCCAAGCGAGGTAGAATAAAGTCAATATCAAAGTAACAGTTAAAACCCAAGTGTGTGAGGAGGGGCCAAACTAACTGAGCCTACACAGAAGGTGATAGCACAAATAGGAGGTGAAACCAAGAGAAAGGGGGAAAGAGAGAGAGAAGAGGTTGAACGTTACGCTTTACACTCACACGTATCTAAATGTTAGTCGGATGCTAACAGTTAATAGTTGAGGTAAAGGGCTTAGCTTATGTGCCTGTATGGCTGCTAAAGTGTTAGCTTTGGCTACACTCAGTTCTACTCAGTTTACACAGAGGTCTGTGATGTGTATGCTGTTATCAGATCGAACCGGAAGAGTCTGCTCTCAACTTCCGGGGTCAGACGTTGCTAAGAGACCGATGTATGTTTACAACAACGAGCAAGCTGAGCAGAACTTGTGCTGCTGTGAAACATGCATGGGAAACTCACACGCAGTCAGTTATGACTTATCGCATACAACTTCATTCACAAATCAAAACAGCACATTCACTTCACAGACAATGGCAAATTACTAGTTAGCTAAGCTAGAATTTCACCATTAATTCGCTATTCAATTGCATAATCTTAATGATTACAATGATATGCGATAGTTACAAGAAGGCCTTAATTCGGAGAAATGAGGAACATCGCTCAAATCGCCATTAGAATAACTATACCGTAGCAAGATTTCTTCTACGCTCAGTTTTAATATCAATGCAAGTGGGATTTCTTCGCCATGCAGATTATTTAATGCCGCTAATCTGAAACTTCCTTGTCAGACAAGACTTATGCATTTAAAGCTAAAAGTGGGGATTTCTTCGGCCAAATTTAGATGAATTTATTCATTTATGTGGGCTGCTAATCTGAGATTTCTTTGTCAGAGAAGACTTGCACATTTAAAGCTAAAAGTGGGGATTTCTTCACCCAAATTTAGATGAATTTATTCTGGTACCATTCATACGGGCTGCTAATCTGAGGTTTCTTCGTCAGAGAAGGCTTACGCTCTACTAACAACAGAAATTAGGATTTCTTCGCTAATATCAGGTTAGTTTCTTATCGTACGATTTAAAGATGTGTTATAGCATTGAACAAGTTTCTACTGCTTGTAGTAGGGCACATTCAAGCTATAGTCTATCTGATGTTGTCAGAAGCTGCATGTGTAAGACGTTAATAAAATCTATGAAACAAACACACAAATTTGATATTGAATCTCCTTGCAAATAATGTTTAAACGACTGCCCACATTCTCCACCATTAAATGTCGCGATTTAGCTCAAAGGGAAATGTATATAAATAATTACAATTAATTATGATTAATTACAATTATTTATATCAGCTGCCAGTAGTAACTGTAGCAGAATTAATTTTCCATCAACTAATCTGTTCGTCCAGCGAACATTCAGTATAAGTTTTATATCAACTCTAAGAAATTATATTTTCTTGGGCACAGAAAATAACTTTCTTAAAGTACTGTTGCATTAGAGCATGTAGCTCGAATCAGAATCGTAAAGGGACATTAATTTGCAAGGCAGAATCAGAATCAAAACTCATGTAATTTGTGCACAAGAGTTTATTAACGAAGGACTAACACATAACTAATCTAAACTAACAGACATGAAATCATTCATACATGGGGGAAGGGTCAGTGAGAACTGAAGTTAGAGAGACCAGAGAATGTAGCTATGAAAAGAGTCAGTTAACCACCTGAGTGAAACCATCAGTGCTGTCTACAGCTTATATTAAACCTCTGTTTTGTTTAGTTAAATGTACGATACTTGCATTGCTTTGTTTGATGAACAAGTGTCCGAATGCAGTCTCGGGTGAAAGTCTCGATGGTTTGGAGCAGTGGTGGTTTGGAATCGCGATCACGTTCTTCCGGGTCCGAAGAGTGATGAACTCCAAAGATGTTCTGACTCGATGGTGACTGGGAGTTTCTTCCCATGTGACAATTGAAGAAGAACCAAGAGCTAAGAGGGACCCAGCTGAAGTCCTGTGGTCTTTGGAGAATGGAAAGACAAGGCCGCAAGGCCTGGCGCAGCTTAGAGTTCCGACAAGTTCTAGCTCATCCTCCTCATCCTCTTAGGTTCTGAAAGAACTCACGTGAGACGAGTGAAGAAAGCTAAAAGCACGGAAGAGAGAAATGTCTGTTCGAGGACATTTCATGAGGATGAATTCCAGGGTTGAGTGAAAGTGTCTGGCTCTTTGTGGTGAGAGCCATAGCTCTAGATGTTGGGGCCTGTCGGGCCCGCCGGGCACGGCCTGTGCCGACTCAGGCTCCCTGTGGGTTCCTCCACAGGCAGCAATCGGAAGATCTTGCAGAAGAGCGTGAAGAGAGTCAAGAGAGTGAAGAGAGGGAGGCGGTCAAACGTTTGATGCCTTTAAGGTCTCTGGAGGCTGCGCCTCCAGGAGGTCCACGAACCAATGGTAACTTTCACCTTTGGAGGGAAAGTTTACGACTCTTTGTCTGTGAGCATGGCATTTTGCATATGTAATTCGATTGGGTGTTGATGCAAAAACTAGTAAGGTTTCTTAAAACACCAATATGTTGCATAGGTATCAACATCTAATTCACACCATCTTTTAGATCATCAAAATACGAACTCAAAGAGTCCAAGCATGGCATAGGTGGGTTATACTACTAGTCATCTATCAGAACACATGCATAAAACAGTAGAAAGACAATTACAAATACAACAGACAAAATTAAAATACAATGCAGTAATACTGTACACAATGACCTGGGCTATGTGTGATAGGAAGGTCAAAGAAAGGTTTGTCTGTGAATGAATAGGAAAGAGCCTATAGGCATTGTGTCTTTCCGATGGCAAATGTAGCATGGGCAGATGTGCATTCCTGCGGGCAATAAAACCTCTTATCAGATCGTTGTCCTGGCAACTGAGCCCTTTTGGGGTGTTCGTTGCTTTGGGGGGTTGTCTCCAAAACTCCAGCATATAGCTGGGGTTGTTGGTTTTGAAGATTATTTGTTAAATGTAACAAATAACTGTGTCTGATTGGTTCAGATGCTACATTTAGGACACGCTAAATAGCGCACAGTGACAATAAACACAAATCACTAGAGGAAAGAACGACTGTATTTGCGTTAATATTTTTAAGAGCTGCTTGCAGCTGCTTAGAATAAATGTACTAATATTGGAATCCATTGCGTTCATTCGAGCACTCAGTCGTGTGTCCAGAACACGACACACACACACTCACAGAAATCATACGGCCGCCTTCTACTGTACCACACACAGGACCGATTTAATTTCTCTTTTGCAGTTTTTAATAACTAGGTGGCGCTGATATATCTGCCAGATAACATAAACACACCATAGCTTGATCTCAGCCAGTTGATCTTGTACCCAGCAAACACAGAACGTTCCCCTAACGTTCCCCTATGGTTCCCATTTGTTTTTTGTTTTTTTTGGGGGGGAACCAAATAAGAACATTCTAGGAACGTTCCCTGTAGTTCCCTGTTCTCGTTTTAATAACCTTTAAAGAACGTTCCCAGAACGTTCCCTGCAGGTTATTTTTAGTTGTCATATCCATGTAAATCATTAAATCTTTGTAGATGTTTCTAATTATTCTAATGCTGAAATGTATAATTTTTTCATCATACATAAACTATTTTTTGCAGAATTTCTTGTCTGAAATAAGCATTTAATAAAGTATAGACATCAAAGTGGTCAAATCGCATTATAATAATAATGTAATTACAATTTTATAGCTAAAATTAAGCCAAAGTTAAATGTAGTCAGAAAATCACATCATAAACACTTGTTTGTTTGTATAGAGTCTGGAAACGTGATGTCAGCAACGCACGGCATTCTGGGACTTTCGGACACGGACACTACAGTCTAGACTGGGTAATAGTGGAGGTAGATGTTATAATGTATATTGTACATTTAAAAACACATTAGAATGGAGAACGCTTGCTGTGACATGAACTGTCAAATCTGCTGTCATGACCGGATGGAGAACGGATCTAAAATGAAGCGCAATTTTATTGTTAACACAATGGCGAAAGCAGCTCAATGAAAATAAACAACTTCAAAATCTGGCTTTGTCATTTGTATTTATTATTATTTACAGATTCATAATTCTGATCCACATGAATTTGTAAGTTATGAATAACACGTTTTTGGAAATGTAATTTAATCTGTGATGTGACTCGTTGCGATCGCTGTCCTTGTTCATAAAGCAACTCGTCTGATTTACTGTTCAGCAGCTCTTTGTAAGAAATCATGTATTTGTTCAATTTAAGTCCAGTAAAATTTATCCCTTAATGAAATTAGGGCGATATATGATTAAATACATTAGCGCTTACTTTACTTGGGAATATTCATTCATGGATTTGCACTACACGCAGACTAAACTTACTAGAGAAGCGTGACATCATATACCTCTGTAAATAAATGTAATTTAAATTCATGTCTTGCACACTTTAATGCTCGTTGAATGGAACATATACGCTGTCTTCGAACTGTAATCAGGGTGGAGTATTTCAAGTTCGCAGGGCACTTACTTTTGAATAGAACAGACATCTGAGATACAAAATGTGCAGAACGGCGCTTCACTTACAAGATCAACTGGCTGAAATCAAGCTACAGTGTGTTTATTTTATCTGGCAGATATATCAGCGCCACTGTCACGAATCTGGTCGGTGTCCTGCGGTCCGCTCACCGCCAGTTGTTGCTCTCACCCTGTCACTTCTCACAGACTGTTGCTTTGCACCCCGGACTACTACTCCCATCACCCATCGCGCCTATTGCGTCGACTCCTGTGACCAATCAGTGGTGCTATAAAAGCCCCGGTCTTTCCCTTTGCAAGCCACGGAGTATTGTTGTTGTGTTATTATTATTGTTAGCGTTCCCTAGTTTCCAGTGTTTAGTTCTCTCGCCTGGTCATCTCGTTTACGTCTGTCTCGCCGCCTGCCTTTTTGGACTATCGCTCGTTATAAGGATTATTCGCTCCTCTCGCTTCTGACACACCTGTTTGCTGTTGTTTTGACCTTGCCTGTTTTCGACCATGTATCTGTCTCGTCCCTTTAATAAAAGCTCGCGAATGGATCCGCTCGCCTCTCGTCTCACTCATTCCGTTACAGCCACCTAGTTATTAAAACCTGCAAAAGAGAAATTAATTCGGTCCTGTGTGTGGTACAGTAGAAGGCGGCCGTATGATTTCTGTGAGTGTGTGTGTGTGTCGTGTTCTGGACACACGACTGAGTGCTCGAATGAACGCAATGGATTCCAATATTAGTACATTTATTCTAAGCAAATGCAAGCAGCTCTTAAAAATATTAACGCAAATACAGTAGTTCTTTCCTCTAGTGATTTGTATTTATTGTCATTGTGCACTATTTAGCATGTCCTAAAACATGGCGGCGACTACCCAGAATGCAATGCACAGTGACGTAGATTTCCAAGCTCTATATTTCTTCACTGCGTGTGTCCAGTTTTTATTAAGTTACCTGCTGTACCTCAATAAACTCCCCACTGGACGGGTTTCAGGGCAAGCACGGCGGATACAACTCAAGCCACTTTTTGATCTTTTATTTGCGTACACATACACGGGATCCATCAACAAACTAGGCAGCCTGAATATTAACGCTACACTAGTTCATCAGTTAGCTATGTGACGATTTCCTTTGCTTAACTAAACAGTTGTTAGGTTATAAACCGGCAAGCGTACCAGCCCTGATTAACAACAGACTGAGAGAGAGGAGAAAAATAAAAACGCTTACGCGCTGACGCGTAAACAGACGTACTCTAGCTGCTAGGAACAACACTAAACATCTGCAAGCTAGTGTAATTAAAACATATATGAAATATAACATAGATGTACCTGCATTAAATTTAAGATGGTAAATATACACATTTTTTCTACGAATGCCCTGGAACATAATGACATCTATCTTTTATAATACACATATGCAAAACAATAGTGACACCTGCTGGAAAGCCTTACACCTCCCACTTGGCCTACTGATCTTCTGCTTCAAGGAGGCCACCATAACCAAACAAGTCACTTCTATTTATGAGATCCTCACCATGCGTTATCCTTGCCGACATTACGATCTCTTTTACCGAAACACACCACCAGCCTCGGAGAGGATGGTGGCGGGGAAAGTCTCAATCCTTCACCGAAACACACCATGGTGGGGATTCCTTATCAACCGAAACACACCATGGTGGGGATCCCTTTATTGTTCCTCTACTGGAAGTAGAACCACCAACCTCCTAACATCCCTGTGGAGGGTGGTGGAGGGATAGTTCTCTTCACCTCGGTTTCTTTTGGACCGTCCGTCGGTGACTGGACAACTCCGACATGTTGTCACCCTCACATCTCGTACTACACCCCTTACGTCAGGAAACACCTCCACTACTCGACCTAGCTTGAACTGGCCCCTCAGCGCGTTTTGATCAGCTAACCATACCAGATCACCTGCTGCAATATTCCTAGCAGGTGCATGCCACTTCTGGCGGATGTAGAGGTTCGGGCCTGCCAGCTGACTCCACCTCTTCCAGAACTTATCAACCTCAATCTGAATTGATCTCAGACGCACGAAGGGGTAAGTTGGGTATTCAAACCCCCGGGAGTCCCCCTTGGGTCCTGCTCGACCGAGCAGAAGCGAGTTGGGAGTGATTACTTCCACGGCCTCATCTTGTACCTGAGCCCTGGCGCCGATAGGTCTTTCATTTGACAGATTAGCAGCCAGATACAAAAGGGTCTGGAACTCCAGGACTGTCAAATTACATCCCATGCCAACACTACTCAACGCCCTCTTGAGTACACGAACTGCTGCCTCAGCTGCACCGTTCCGATGGGGAGAGTCCGCAGGGTGAAACACCCACGTCCAGTCAGTGCCTTTAACTACCGCTTTCTTCTGGACTTGATCCTTGTCGACGTTACTTAGGAACTCATAAAGTTCTTGTAATGCTGGTCTGGCGCCCACAAAGTTGGTCCCTTGGTCCGACCAGAGTTTTCTTGGGTGACCCCTAAGAGCCGTGAAACGCTGATATGCTTTCAGGAACCCTTCCGTCGACAAATCTTCCACAATGTCAGCGTGTACCGCTCTGGAGGCCATACAACTGAACATCACACCCCAGATTTTCATCTTCGTTCTTCGTCTCACAGTATCCTTAACAACATAGGGACCGAAAAGGTCCAACGTCGTAAACTCGAATGGTGCGGCTGGGTTAGTCCGCTCAAGGGGAAGTTCACCCATCACCTGTTTGCACATCCTCGCTTTGGTTTTCCGGCAATGTATGCAGGAATCAATAACATTTCTGGCAATCCTTGAACCCCTCACCACCCATGCTTTTGTTCTAACACGGAGGAGTGTGCCAGCTACCCCTTCGTGGTTAGCTTCATGGGCCTCTCTCGTGAGAAGAGTGCTGATCCATGCTTTGTAGGGAACCAAGGGCACACTAGTCTCTTCCTGGGTCAAAGCCTGGACTCTACCATGACATCTTAGGAGCCCAGAAGCCTCATCTCTGCTAACGACGAGTCTGTTTAGTGTTGTCACTGGAAACATAACTCCATTTTGGGCGGCTAAGCACAGGTCTTGGAATGCAGCTTTACGTTCTCTTACCGTTAATGCTGCCTCCCACTTTGCTGGCTTGGAGGCCCTGCCTACATGGGCCAACCACTTCTTTATAGCTCTGCGGACATAACCAACTATTCCACAAAGTTTAGTAAGGGAACTGCACCTTGCTGAATCCACTTGGTCTATAAGCGCGGCCCCCCACAGGGTCTCCTTCTCCTTAACCTCATTTAAGGCCAATTCCGTCCCATTTTCTGGCGATACTGAAGCCTCACTAATTCTGTCTGTGACTACTGGGTCTTCACTACCAGGGGAGCCAGGATTTAACCAATTCTTGGCTTGAGCTCTGGTAAGGACAGCTGAAAAGGCCTTTTTCTGGAGTTTACTCACTACCTCTCTAGCATCAGTTGCCACTTCTGAAGCGGACTTTATGGGCCAATCCTTGACTGGACTAGACAAAAACTTGGGACCTTCCTGCCACACAGAATTTTCTCCCAGCAGTTCAGGAGAGCACCCCCTTGTAACTAGATCAGCGACGTTAACCTCGCCTGGTATCCACCACCAATCGGTTACAGTTCCAGCCTTCTGAATCTCCCCGATTCGGTTCGCAAAGAATGTCTGGAACCCGTAGCTCTCTCTCTGGATAGCCCCAAGCACCGTCTGACTGTCAATGAAATGATACCACTTCTCTACGTCCAATCGTCCATGTTTCAACACGTACCCCTTCAGACGTGTGGCAAAGACAGCTCCACATACCTCAGCCTTGACTGCATCACCTTTCTGGTTGAGGGGAGTTAACTTAGCCTTTGACTCCACCAGCCGAGTGACCACACCCTCCGACGTCTCCCATCGCAAGTACAACACTGCACCATAGGACTCACAGCTCCCGTCAGAAAACGTGATCCCCCAGGGTCTGCCCTTCCAACCAGAAGGCGTAAGACTTCTGTAGAACTTAATGCTACTCAAACGAGCATACTCCTTAAACAGCTCAATTGCCTTTCCTCTGAGCTTGTCAGACAGAGGCTCATCCCACGTATCTTTAGTAAGCTTGCCAGCCTCCTGGAAGGCTCTTCTCACAAGGATTACTCCTTTCTGTTTCACAGGAGTCACTAAACCGATCGGGTCATACAATCCAGCAATTTGGCTCAGTAAAACACGGCGAGTTAGTGGGATTGGTGTTTTTATTTCTACTTCTTCCTCAGTAAGGTCAATTTCAGTTCTCATCTTCTTCTTCCTACTGGAGAAATTGATAGAGACCATTACAAAGAGTTTATCCTCTTGCACAAGATAACCAACCCCCAGGGCTTTGTTGTCCTCCTCCCTTAACTGGTTGGGCAACGTTAGAGTCAATGGTATGGGTTCTGCCCCGTCCCTCCTCCCACTCTGACCAGACCGAACCCAAGGCTTGAGGTAGAAGCCTCCCGCTTTCAGTATCTTTTCCACCCCATCTTGAATTTTGTCTAGACGGTGTGGGTCATTGTGGGACGTGAGGAGGTCATCGACATAGGAGTCTTCCTCGATGACCCTTCTTTCCTCTTTCATCTCAAAGAACTGTGGTAACTTTGCCGTCTCACGCATAGCGACCTGCGCAATACACCCTGCAGGTTTGTCCCCCATGTTCACTCTCACGACAGCATAATCCTCTATCTCATCCCCCGGTGAGTCTCTCCATAGGAATCGATGCACATGGACTTCTTGTTCCTCCAACCAGATCGAATTATACATCTTGGTAATGTCTCCGATGGCTGCATGTTCTCCTTCCCGGAATCTGAGGAGCACCGCCCTAATGGGATTCAGAACATCGGGGCCTTTGAGCAGAATGCTATTCATACTAACCCCTCCGAACTCCTGGCTGCTATTCCAGACAAGTCGTATAGGCGTGGTCGCCGAATGGGGGTTTGGGGCGATTAAGTGACTTACCCACCACACAGCACCTTTCCAACTGTCCATAACATCCTTAGTGAGCTTAACAGCAGCTCCCCTCTCTACCATCTCATGGACTTGGTTCAGGTAAACCTCTTTCCACAGAGGGTCTCTCATGAGTCGCTTCTCAGTCCTTAGGAATGTTGCTTCCACAGCCTTTCGGTTGTTAGGAAGAGAGACTGGGTCTTCCTTCCAAGGGTACTTCGCATCCCAGTGGGGTTGGTTGCTGTGAGCATCTCTCTCTCTGAAGGTTAAACCTGCCTTTATTACTTCTAGTTCTTTCTCTTCAGCCAGGGATATCTCCTTTCCTCCCGGTGAGCACTTCCCACAGCGACATCCTCCACAGATTGGATCACAGGCAGCACCGATACTGTCCCATTTTAGCCACTCAAGGATCTCTTTATTGCACGCTGCTGTCGTCCGAACCCCTACTCTACCTCCTTGATCCAAATGGCCTCCTGGCCTTCCCACAAAGTGTTCTTCAACTTTGACGGCTACTGTCTTCATTGAACGAGCAAAGTGCGTCTTCGACCGCCCTGCCGCCACCTTCACTTCTTCGAAGAGGTCCGGGTGCACACCACTCACAATCTTGCCTAGAGGACCATCCCACAACACTAGATCACCGACCCTTTGCAGTCTTTGCGGAGCTAATCGGCCTTCACGAGTGCTGATTAATAAATCGATCCTTTTTGGGCGGGCCAGTTCTCCTGGCTTCACATCAGGGAAAAACTGCTCTAGCCGCTCCGATTTGACCACTTTATCCACTCTGGCGATGTCTTCCATCCCATAACAAATCATCTCGTGGAGCCTCAGGGTACCACGGGAGGTCCACACTTTTATTTTCACGAGATACCTCCTTGTATCAACTTTCACCTTCATCGTACCAACACCATACACAACAAGAGAGATCGGTTCACCGGTCAGTCCGAGCCTTTCCGCAGCCTGGTGTGTAATGTAATTCGTATCAGAAGCGAGATCGACCAAAGCTCCAAGGCAGTCTCCTCTCTTTGTCGTAACAGGTACAATCATCATTAGGACTGGGTGTTCCTTTAAGCCACTCCGTTCTATTAGACTCTTCCTAGAGCACACGGTCGATGTTGCCTTGTTAGTACAAGCACTACGGACAGCCTCCAACTGATGGGGAGTCAGTCCCAACCCAGCGAACACAGCTTCTTGCTCCTCTGTTGGGCCTTGAGTTCCCTTCTTTTCCTCTACTTTGTTTTCCCTCCTAGCGGTGTCCTTCTTTGCTGATACCCTATGGCAAAGGAAATAGTGGTGGTCTGCTGGGGTGTCGCCTTTCTTACACTCTTCCTTTCGACAGAGAAACTTTGAAGTACAGGCACCCTCGACTCTGTGAACATCCAAGCACTTCACACATGCTTTTACCTTTTCCACTTGAGATTTCTTCTCTGACAGACTAGCCTTTCTGAAAATTTTACAACGAAACAGTTTGCCTCCGTGATCTCCATCACCACACATGGCACAGGGTAATTGCTTGGAATCCCTTTTAATTTCACTTGCTGAAGTCTTAGTGAACGACGACTTCTCTCTCCATCTGTCACCTGGTTTCTCTCGGTGGCTTGATCTCTCAGGAGCATTAGCAAGCCATTGTTTACTGGGTAGTAACTGCTCCAGCCTCACGAGCAACGACTTTTGGTCTCCCAGGAACATCAAAAGCCTGTCGAAACGGTTTCCAGGATGGACGTCATTCACGGGGTTTCTCACACACATGAGCCACTCTCTTTTCATAACATCAGGGAGCTTACCCTCCAAGGACCGAATCACTAATTGATTCCTCACAGCGTCTTCACACCCCAAATCTGTGAGATCTAATACTGCCCTCTCCACTGCAAGAATCAACTCTAACGTTTCTCGTGGCTGATGGTTCTTTACAGCAGGCCGTAACTGTAATTCCAACACGATCTCTTCGGCTGTTTGCGCTTTGTCGCCATAACGGTCTTCCAGTTCCCTGAAGATATCGTTTGCATCTCTGCAGTGCAACAGCCTGAGGTCACTTTTTACAGACTCACTTATACTGTCTAGTAAGTGAAGTTTCTTGCATTCCCTTGACCCCGTAGGTTCCGCTTGTGCCTGGATACTTTCCCATTCAGCCTTCCAACGCCAATAACCCCTCCTGTCCCCGGAGAATTTAGGTAAGCTTATAGGTGTAAGCCTTATTCTTGGTTGGGCCCACTGAGGGCTGGTTTCCCCACTGGCATACAAACCAGGGCCACTATACGGCACACTACTACTTTGTTCCATTCTGAGATCGACTGGCGAAGTAGCACGATCGTTCAACATTCGTGGTATGCCGGCAGGAGTTGAAGGTGAGGCAAAACTGACTCCAATTCCACTATCGGATTTTATTGACTGCAGAATGGGCTGTAACGTTTGTTGGGGGGCATTGTACGCGGTGCCTGCTACATACCTGCTCTGAGAATGACTAGTGACTGTAGAACCTCGAGCAACACAGGTAGAAATGCTTGCACTGTCTGCGGACATGAATGAAGGAGAGCTCGTAGCATCTACAGTTCTCCGCTCCTCAATGGGCGGATTAATAACGGTAGGTTGACCGTTAACAGGTGGAGTAGCGATAGCAAGGGTTGTTGGTTGGGTAAAGGTGATACTACCTGCATCTGTAAGGCTGTCGATCCCTGTTATGACATGCCCACTGACTGGGTCATCGCCTTTCTCATCTCCGCCCTCTGCGTCCTCACCATTCCCTTTTATTCCTCCAACGTTCTCCCTCATAACCACATCCTCATGTCTGTATGCCCACCCGTCTATCAGTTGCTCCTTATCCTCTCTCAATGATAAAAAGAGCATCCATTTGTCTCTTCCAAGTGGCCGATAATCTCTCCAAGTATACACAGCCTCCTTGAGTTCATGGAGTTTCCTATCTAGTTTACTACTTTCGACCCTTTGCTGTGTCCATGGCACTTTACTTGTGCCGAGCGCCTCAGCTCGATCAAAAGCAGACTTGAACTGTGCCACTAGAGTGTCTATGTCTGGTCCTGCATACTTAGACCACAGCAATTCCATGATCTTCTCCTCAGTTTCAAGGAATTTTTGCTCGCTGGCCTCTCTTTTCGCTATAGCATCCAGCGACTCACTGTTGTCACCTGTAGAGTCTATCTGGCTTCGTGCATCAACATACTCATTATTGGCATCAAGGAGCTTGTTATAATCGTCCCTCAATTTTGCCAACTCTTCTGACAGCTCAACTTCACGTAAACGGCCAGCACTAACTTCAAGGCGATTTATCCTAGTTGTAAAGGTTCGTTGCGCGTTTGAGCGTTTCCGCTTTAAACTCTCCAGATCTGGTGTGTCATCTGCCATTTTGTCCCCGGTGATCAGAATCACTTTTTTGGCTAAAAGATTCGTTCAGAAGAATCGACTCAAAGATTCGTTCAACCGTCACGGTTGATAGCTTCGTTTTTAGCCCCGCAGCTATTATTATCCGCACCGTTTTACTCACGATTGTATCAGTTGTTTAGTCCTTCAACAGCCCCGTTAGCTTTTGACTTCGGCTCCTCCGTTGCAGTGGTGTTAACGGCCGCTTCCTTTTCAGAATATGGGTCTCCGATCCCGACGTCGGTCATCAACGATTGCTTATCCTCCGCTCGGCGTCCGTGAATTTTCTAACACGGCTCCGACAACGGTTTATAACTGTCCAGTTTTTATTAAGTTACCTGCTGTACCTCAATAAACTCCCCACTGGACGGGTTTCAGGGCAAGCACGGCGGATACAACTCAAGCCACTTTTTGATCTTTTATTTGCGTACACATACACGGGATCCATCAACAAACTAGGCAGCCTGAATATTAACGCTACACTAGTTCATCAGTTAGCTATGTGACGATTTCCTTTGCTTAACTAAACAGTTGTTAGGTTATAAACCGGCAAGCGTACCAGCCCTGATTAACAACAGACTGAGAGAGAGGAGAAAAATAAAAACGCTTACGCGCTGACGCGTAAACAGACGTACTCTAGCTGCTAGGAACAACACTAAACATCTGCAAGCTAGTGTAATTAAAACATATATGAAATATAACATAGATGTACCTGCATTAAATTTAAGATGGTAAATATACACATTTTTTCTACGAATGCCCTGGAACATAATGACATCTATCTTTTATAATACACATATGCAAAACAATAGTGACACCTGCTGGAAAGCCTTACAGCGTGCCTCTGATCTGCACGCGCTTAATCCTGTCTTCCACAGAAAGCCGCTATAGCCCCCCTAGAATGACTGCTCAGCCCCCCTAAAATTTTGCGATCAGCTCAATAAACTATACACAAATTTGTGATCGCCTCAGTCCCCTTTAAATTTCATGAGAAAATTGCGACAAACTTCGATTGGTTCCTCCCTTCTTTCAGCGCGTTCTTCATCAATCAGCAGACCGCGGCGGCGCTTAAGGTGTGTTTATCAATAGATCATCACACCACAGCTGTTTCCTCCAGCGAAAATGAATCACATATGAATGCCAACTATCCACAAGTTTCCTACGCCCCATGAGGCCTTGCGTCAAAAGTGGGAGCGTCTTCCGGTTCAAAGTAAACAAGCGGGACGTGACACTCATTTATTCAACAGTTGACAGGAGTGACGGGCAAATGAAGCCTCGTGAAGCACCGAGACTTTCCTCTGACTGGTTCGGGAAAAGATTCAAAGCCTCGAGAGTGTCGAAAACAGCGTGATCTGGTGTTTAGTAAAAAATAAAGCAGACAAAAGCCTGTGAAGCTCCGTCGGAAGCAGCATTCCCCCTACTTTCCATAGATCGATCCATGTTATATGCACAAGTAAAAGCCTAACTGTGTGTGTGTTTGTTTGCTGAATTTCTGACTCTGACACATTAATTTACCCATTGAACAGTGCCATTAAATGCCAGTATGAATATCAGTTTGATGTAATAGAATAATAATGTACACATACATTAATTGCGTATGGCATATATTTAATTTTCCTGAAATTATTTGTATTCTTCATATTACTTGTATGACTGGGTATTAAAAAATGTAATTATTAAATAGGTCCCAGTTAAAATGTACTCGCAATGTAAGATCTGGGGGTCGAACATTAAGACACGCAGTGAATCTGCACACATGACAGGACAGAACGTGAGGTTTCTACGAAAGGGATTTCTATGTTAACAAGCCTCGAATCGAGGCTTCATCTGGCCCTTTAACACAAGCTCTGATGTCTCGGTTCAAATGTCATTTCATTAGTTGACAGTCACTCAAGATTTCGCAATCCAAACTTACTAATGATGTGGGAACACAAATTCGAAAAGCATAAGAACGTAATGAAATCTCAATCAATCAATGGTCTAAAAACACTTAGCCTCTTCGCTAATTAGCACACAAAATACCATTGGTATACTACATCCGCCGCCTCACCGGAAGTTGTACCCACGTTCTTTTTTACAGTAGCGCCCCCCCGGAAACTTTTGGATAAACCGATCATGTTTCCATTTTCATTTAAAAATTTTAACTTCCAATATAATGCATATTCCAGTGCCTGTGGCAAAGAGGTTTGCCACTTAAGTAAAGAGGGTTGTACTAGAAATGCAAACCGTAATTTTGTATTTGTAGAGTAAACAGGTGTGTGTGTGTGTGTGTGTGTGTGTGAGAGAGAGAGAGAGAGATCATGAAGGCTTGTATTTGGCTTATTCAGTACTCAGATACCCTCATTGAGGGCTAAGCCCCCCTAAAATGCAAATCCTAGAATCACCCCTGGTAGTTGGGATTATTGAGGTCCACATCCGTCAGTTTTACATGCCGCTTACTACGGGACGCGGGAGTGCTCACCTACAGCAGCGGTATCGGAGTGAAGAGGTTAGGAGAAATTCTGGGAACCTTCAGAGAACTTTAAGGGAAACTTCTAGGAACATAAATAGAACATTCCCTATTGGTTAGCCAGAAAAGTTTTCTTAACGTAAATAGAACATTCCCTGTAGGTTAGGGGAACGTTCTCAGTAGTTTCCCAGAACGTTCCCCTAACCTACAGGGAATGTTCTGTTTACGTTAAGAAAACTTTTCTGGCTAACCAATAGGGAACGTTCTGGGAACCAAAAATTTTTAGCTGGGTAAGTGAAGCGCCGTTCTGCACATTTTGTGTGTATCTCAGATGTCTGTTCTGTTCAAAAGTAAGTGCCCTGCAAACTTGAAATACTCCGCCCTGATTACAGTTTGAAGACAGCGTATATGTCCCATTCAACGAACATTAATGTGTGCAAGACATGAATTTAAATTACATTTATTTACAGAGGTATATGATGTCCTGCTTCTCTAGTAAGTTTAGTCTGTGTGTAGTGCAAATCCATGAATGAATATTCCTAAGTAAGCGCTGATGTATTTAATCATATGTCATATCGCCCTAATTTCATTAAGGGATGAAGTGCAGTAAGTTTTACTGGACTTAAATTGAACAAATACATGATTTCTTACAAAGAGCTGCTGAACAGTAAATCAGACGAGTTGCTTTATGAACAAGGACAGCGATCGCAACGAGTCACATCACAGATTAAATTACATTTCCAAACGTGTTATTCATAACTTACAAATTCATGTGGATCAGAATTATGAATCTGTAATAAATAATAAATACAAACGACAAAGCCAGATTTTGAAGTTGTTTATTTTCATTGAGCTGCTTTCGCCATTGTGTTAACAATAAAATTGCGCTTCTGTAAGGAGGACTCGTAGGAAGCGTGTAAGATCCAATTGCGAGCTTTATTAACAGATCGTAGTCAAGACAGGCAGAGTCGATAACCAAACAAACAGTAATATCCAAGGCAAGGCGAGAGCGTAAATCCAATAAACAGGCAGAGTCCAAAACCAGAGAGAGCAGTCCGAAAAGTAACAAATAAACAAGGAAATGAAACCAGACAGAACTATGGCAATGAACAAGGCAAAACTGTGGCAAAAACAAAGACAAAACTATGACTAGAAACCAAACCGTGATAATCAAAAAACAGGGCGATGAAAACAGGAAAACGCTTGGTAGAGTCCGCATGAGCAAAGCAATACTTCGCCAGGGCCTGTTTGGCATGGCCTGCCTTTTATGGCTGCCAAACAGGAAGCTACCAGCTCCCTCTGCTGGCGTGGCGTTACAGAATCCCCCCCCTAGGAGCGACTCCTGGCGCTCAAACAACAACAGTCCAGGAGGGTGGGGGAACAGAGGCAAAACAGGGGGTGGGACGGAGGGCCAGGTCCATGTAGAGGAAGAGGGCCTGGATCGTGGAGCAGGGACAGACAGTGAAGTACTGGAGGACCTGGACCATAGAGCAGAGGCAGACAGTGAAGCACTGGAGGACTTGGGCCATGGATCAGTGGCAGACAGTGGAACCTTGGAGGACCAGGGCCGTGGAGCTGTGGCAGATAGTGGAACCCTGGAGGGCCTGGGCCGTGGAGCTGTGGCAGACAGTGGAACACTGGAGGTCCTGGGCCGTGGAGCAATAGCAGACAGTGGATCCTTGGAGGACCTGGGCCGTGGAGCAATGGCAGACAGTGGAACACTGGAGCAGGGAGAGCCGGTAGCCATGACGGGGCAGGCAGAGCAGGCATAGCAAGGAGCCATGGCGAGGCAGGCAGAGCAGGAAGCCATGGCGGGGCAGGCAGAGCAGGCATAGCAAGGAGCCATGGCGAGGCAGGCAGAGCAGGAAGCCATGGCGGGGCAGGCAGCGCAGGCATAACCGGGAGCCATTGCAGGGCAGGCAGAGCAGGCAGAGCAAACAGGAGCAGAGATATCCATAGTGTAACTAGTGACATCCACAGCAGAGCGGTGTGTACACAGACGATTTCCTTGGCCGTGGCGTGACAGGCAGAGAGTTCATAACAGGCCTTCTTGGCTGTGACATGACAGGCGGAGAGTTCACGATTGGCCTTCTTGACCATGACATGACAGGCAGAGGGTTTGTGATAGGCCTCTTTGGTCGTGACAGGACAGAGAGAGAGTTCATAGGAGGATGCCGCCCCCATTGGAGGATCTACAGTGGGTGCTGACACCTCTGGAGGCATGGGCGCAGATTCTTGGGCAGACGTGGCAGTGAGTTTATAAATGGACGCCACCTCCTTAGGAGGTTCTACAGCGTGAGCTGACACCTCAGGAGGTATAGGCGCAAACTCGTGGACAGATGAAACCTCAGGAGCAGACTTGTGGTCAGGCGAGGCCTCTGGAGCAGACTCGTGGACAGACGAGGCCTCTGGAGCAGACTCGTGGATATACGAGGCCTCTGGAGCACAGTGTGCAGCCCACACACTGAAAATGGCTACGGCCATTACAGGCAGCACAGTGGATAGTGGGATGTCTGTTGGCCTTGAGGGTGTGGATGCTGTGCACTTGTGGTTTGGGAATGTGGGCTCTGCGTGGCTTGGGTCAGTTGATACATGATGAGGCTCTAGGAGATCAGCTGAGACATGATGAGGTTCTAGAAGGTCAGAGGGGACCTGGTTAGGTTCTGGCAGGACAGCAGTTTCTTGAATTGATTCAGGGAGGCCTGCCGTGACTTGACTTGATTCGTGAAGAACAGCAGTGTCTTGACCTGGCTCGTGCTGTCCAGCTGTGACTTGACTTGGCTCATGAAGGTCAGCTGTGGCTTGACTTGGCTCATGAAGGTCAGCTGCAATTTGACTTGACTCGTGAAGATTTGCTGTAACTTGGTTTGGTTCATGGAAATTAGCTGTGGTTGGACATAACATAGACAACCCAGCTGTAACTTGACTTGACTCAGCAACAACATGGCTTGACTCAGGAACAACATGGCTTGACTCAGGAACAACAGCTGTAACGTGACTTGACTCGTGGGGAGCTGCTGTGACTTGGCTTGACTCGTGGGGCACAGCTGTGACTTGGCTTGACTCGTGGAGAACAACAGCTGTATCTTGGCTTGACTCATAGAGAACAACAGCTGTATCTTGGCTTGGCTCGTGGAAAACAGCTGTGACTTGGCTTGATTCATGGGGAACAGCTGTGTCCTGGCTTGACTCATGGAGAACAGCAGCTTTGGCTTGACTTAACTCTGAAGCTTGACTGGACTCTGAAGCTTGACCGGGCTCTGAGGCTTGACCGGGCTCTGAAGCTTGACCGGGCTTGGAGGCTTGACCTGACCCTGGAACTTGACTTGACCCTGGAACTCGACTGGACTTGGAAGCCTGACTGGACTTGGAAGCTACAGCTGTAACATGGTTTGACTCTGGAGCGGCAGTTGTAGCTTGACTTGACTTGGAAACTTGACATGACTTGGGAAATGCAGCTGTAAATCGACTTGACTCAGGAAACACAGCTGCAACTTGACTTGACTTGGAAACTTGAATTGACTCAGGAAACGCAGCTGTAGGTTGACTTGACTCAGAAGATGCACCTGCAGCTGGACTTGGCTCCGCGGCTTGACTTGGCTCTGGAACTACAGCTGCAACTTGACTCGAAACAGGGGTAGCTGCCGTGACGTGAGGGAGAGCCATTTTAGCTGCCCATACCGCCATTAGGGGTGAGTCCAGCACGTGGGCCATCATGAAGCGTGGCTTGGAGACAGCGACCATCTTGTGGAGTGGCTCTGGGATGGTGGCCATCTTGTGAACTGGCTTGGGGGTGGCAGCCATTTTGTCGACTGGCTCAGGGATGGCAGCCATCTTGTGGACTGGCTCTGGGAGGGCGGCCATCTTGTGCACCGGTTCTGGGATGGCGGCCATCTTGTGGACTGGCTTGGAGATAGCAGCCATCTTGTGGGCTGGTTGTAGGAGGGTAGCCATGACAGGTGCAGATTCTGGACGGGCGGCCATGACAGGTGCAGACTCTGGAGCGGCAGGCATGGCGTGAGCAGGCTGTGGCTTGGCAGGCTTGACATGAACAGGTTGTGGTATTACTGCAGGATTGCGGGGTCCCTCATCCGCAATCCCAACAGTAAAAGGTGAGCCAGTTAAACTGAATGCAAAGTCTATGTATTTTTCGAGTGTGAATTTTACCTCCAGGTAGGCAGGACTGAATTGGATCATCTAATCCGTAACGGAAAATGTCTTTAAGCGCCACGTCATTAAAAGGAACCAAATAGCATAGCTCACAGAAGTCGGTGACATAATCCTCAATGGGCCTGTTACCTTGGCGAAGGCGGAAGAGGCGTGATGCAGGGTCCATGGTGATCTGTGTTCTTGAAAGCCGCTGGATCTTTGGGAGGCGAAGTATTCTGTAAGGAGGACTCGTAGGAAGCGTGTAAGATCCAATTGCGAGCTTTTATTAACAGATCATAGTCAAGACAGGCAGGGTCGATAACCAAACAAACAGTAATATCCAAGGCAAGGCGAGAGCGTAAATCCAATAAACAGGCAGAGTCCAAAACCAGAGAGAGCAGTCCGAAAAGTAACAAATAAACAAGGAAATGAAACCAGACAGAACTATGGCAATGAACGAGGCAAAACTGTGGCAAAAACAAAGACAAAACTATGACTAGAAACCAAACCGTGATAATCAAAAAACAGGGCAATGAAAACAGGAAAACGGTTGGTAGAGTCCACATGAGCAAAACAATACTTCGCCAGGGCCTGTTTGGCATGGCCTGCCTTTTATGGCTGCCAAACAGGAAGTTACCAGCAAAGCAGCAGAGGGAGCAGCAACAGTCAGTCAGTGGGTGAGGGCTCCCTCTGCTGGCGTGGTGTTACAGCTTCATTTTAGATCCGTTCTCCATCCGGTCATGACAGCAGATTTGACAGTTCATGTCACAGCAAGCGTTCTCCATTCTAATGTGTTTTTAAATGTACAATATACATTTTAACATCTACCTCCACTATTACCCAGTCTAGACTGTAGTGTCCGTGTCCGAAAGTCCCAGAATGCCATGCGTTGCTGACATCACATTCCTATTCTCTATTAAATCCGTTCACGCTGAAGGCTCTTTTGCCACTCAGTCCGGCTGAGGGGGCTTGTCCCAGTGACGTCAGTGCATGCCCTCTATTATCTTGCCTAGGGCCCACAACCCAACAGCTGTCACTGGGTGAGAGAAGAAACTATAATGAGGTGCTTGATTTGTCTTTGGAGGATCAGAACAGAGGAAGAATAAAAAAACCCATCACCTTTGTTCATCAAGTGTGTAGAAGCTTTATTTATATCTGTCAGAGAACAAAAATAACATACTGAAAAAAATATAATTAAAATTAATTGGTTAAAAATGACAATATTACTTAATCATTAATAATAATATTAACATATATATTATTAACTAAATGAGTAATTTCCATCAAGACCTTCGGTCCGCTTACCACCGGATGTCGTCCTCTCACTCCATTGACATTCACATTACACTGACTGTTGCACCACATCCCGGACTACATTACCCATCATCCATTGCGCTGCTTACACACACACAGCTGCATCCAATCAGAGACTCTATGTAAGCCTTGGAATTCCTCTTGCTGTTTGCCGAGTATTCTTGCGCATTTAGCACTCACCTAGTGTTAGCCACATGTACAGAGCCATTTCCTAGTATCCTAGTATACTCTAGTTTAGTCTTGTTTATAGTCTTGTTTTCTTAGCCTGGTATTTTTTGTCATGTCTGCCTTCAGCCTGCTCTGGACTTAACCCTTTGCCTTGTCGTTTGGATTCTGTTTACCCCTCGAATTAACTCTTTTTAGATTACCCGTTTTGCCTCATCCCTTGGATTACGTCCGCCACTGATCGGCCCCCGCCTGTTTTACGGATTACTCTTGTGTCTTGCCTACATGTACCTGTTTGCCTGTGTTTGACCCTGCCTGTATTTGACCATGTCTTTGTTTCCAATTAATAAAGCTTTAAGTTTGGATCTGCCTGCTTCCTGTCTCCCTCACTCCGTTACACAGGTACAAGTTGAGAAAAGCACAGAAACACATGATCACTCAGCAGGACTCACACACACACTGATCTTACTGTCTATATGAGGATTTATTACATACATTTATTCTGACATGTTATTTCACTGACAGAAGTTCAGCTGCAGTATTAATGTCATGAAGAGAAAAGAAGAGACTCTATAACATCTCACTGTTACTGATTCATCATCAGCTCAAAGCATTATGGGTAGAATCTCTCATCAGTCTATTCTGATTCACCAACACAGTTTTACTGATGATGCAGTAGCAACATAAAACCCAGGATAGAGCGGCTGAGTGAATGTGGTCTGGACTGTGTGGATGAGGCTCATTGTGTCAGAGACGCTGTAGAAGGACAGAGTTCCTGCACTGTGATCCACAAACACTCCTATTCTACTGATGATGGACGGCACAGGGAGATCAGTCCATATGTTATTGTGTCTGAATGAGTATCTGGAGGAAGAGCAGCGCAAACTCCAGGACTGATCATTAGATCCAAACCAACACTCATCACCACCTCCCTTCCTGCTGATGCTCTTATATGACACTGATATATACACACATCCACTCCACTCAGTCTCCCAGTAACAGCGTCCACACACACTCTCTCTACACAACACCTGAAAATAACCATCAAATCTGTCTCGATGATCATGATATGACTGGACTGTTTTAGTGCCAGTAATCACTCTGTTTCTCCCAGACAGACGGAGGTGTTTATTCATTGTGTTCAAATCCAGAGTGAACTGATGGGAATCTGATGGAGATAAAACACATCAGAATCAGGAATTATGAATCTGTTTGATGTTTTCATGTAGCTGAACTCTTCATGTTCAGTGTATCATCAGTGTCTCAGTACAGATGAGCAGATATCCTGTGCAAATCATCATTTACATCATCAAATATAAAACTCTTCTTTCACCTTCTACAGGAAGAACATGAACACACTCAGTGAATTTTTCTGCTTGTTTTCTTACTGACTTACATTGTAGGAAGTCGTTCCTGGTCCTGGGAACAATGTTGGTGAATGTGACTGTGGAAATCAACAGACATGAACAATGTGATTCTCATGATCCTGCATCCATTCCTAACACATTTCTAATATGATGTTCTCCATGATATGAGTTGATGATGGACTCGTTTCTGAGAGCAGATGAATCTCCAGGACTTTACCTCTGTCTGAGATCTTCTTGAGCTCCTCTTTGCAGAAATCCTCCAGTTTGTCTCTCAGCTGATGGACAGATTCTCTCAGACCATCAAAAGAGAAGAGAGAAATGAAGGAATCGTCATTTATGTCTGTAGATTCAGGAGGTGCTGAGAGAGACTGGAAACTCTACAGAAAACAGAAATCAAAACTCATCAGCTCCACACTTCACCCAATAACCTGCATCAGATTTGACTGATCTTTAGTAACTCAATCCAGCACTTTCACAGCATCAGCTTCATTCTTCTTATATTCATTATATCACATTAGAGCTACAGATTCTAGTATTTGACACTTACACTATATGTGAACTTTCTAGGAAATAGTTTGGATGATAAAACATCTGCTAAGAACATAAATGTCCATCTAACAGCTCAAGCACATCAATGGAGTCTCATTGTAGGGTTGAAATGTTTCTCTGTGAGTCTCCTGTCACAGCAGGATGTGTCTCAAGTCCACTATGATGGTGTTCTTCTAGATCTCTGTTACCTGCAGGAACTGGATGTGATCCTGTGTGTGTGAAAGCTGCTCCAGCTCAGCGTCTCTCCTCCTCAGATCATTGATCTCCTGCTCCAGTCGCTCCAGTCGTCCTTCAGCTCGACTCACCGCTCGCTTTTCCCGATCTCTGATCAGCCGTATCAGCTCAGAGCGGCTTCTCTCAATGGAGCGGATGAGCTCAGTAAAGATCCTCTCACTGTCCTCCACTGCTGTCTGTGCAGAGCGCTGTTAGGACACACAGTGATTCAGGCTTCAGTGGGACTGAAAGAGACAAGAGAGTCTGAACTGAGACTGAGACAATCTTCTCTTCTTCTCCAGACTCACCTTATGAGACTCCACAGCCTCTCTCAGCTGCTGAAGATCTTTCTCTCTCTGCTGGATTCTCTGCTGGAACGTCTTCTGCGTCTCCTTCAGCTGCTTCTGCAGGACAAACGCATGATAGTGAATGACACAGAAAACTACTGACACTAAATCATCATGTGAACAGATGAATGCAGTAAAAGTGGAGCTGATAACTAATGTTTTGTCGTACATGAATTCACATGAAGATTAAGGCTTGTTTTACATTGCACGTGTAAGTATTATAAGAGTGACTGACACAGCTTCATAGAGCTTTGCACTGACAGTATTTCTGCATTCTGTGTTATTAAACTGCGCTGTACACAGTAAATAAAGGAACAAAGTGAAGTTATAAATGACTAAAATCATCTGAATTCAGTCAGATTTACTGAACAAAGTTGTCTGTCATTGCATTAAAATTCTGCTTTGATTGATAAAGGTATACGGTATAATTTGTCAAAAATGGGTACATATTTCACTTCATTATTTTATGTCTCTTAGTCAAGGCTTATTTTATGACAGATTGTATTAATAAAGGTTTACAGTGTATTTCCAGCAAACAGTGAAACTCTTCTTGCAGCTGCTGTTCATTTCTGCTGTGGTGTTCAGTGTGAATGCTGTAAGCTGTTAATATGGGTGCCGATATAAACACATATGAAACGAGTGTCAGCAATATTTCATCAGTGTCTAGTTTTAAATACCTGTTTCTCTGTCCTCTGTGCTGCAGCTGATACAGTGTCGTGGTTTTTATGTTCATCCATACACAGCACACATATACATTTCTGATCAGTGCGACAGAAAACCTCAAGGATCTTCTCATGTTTCTGGCAGATCATCTCCTGCAGTCGTCTAGTGGCATCAGTCACTTTGTGTCTCTTTCCTTTAAACAAACTCTCATGTTGTTCAAGGTGATTCTGACAGTAAGAGTTCAGACACACCAGACAGGACTTGACAGCTTTGTATTTTCTTCCAGTACAGACGTCACACTGCACATCTCCAGCTCCAGCGTAACAGTCAGCAGGAAGTTTGGTCTTCTTCAGTTTCTCCACCATTTCAGTCAAGATGGTGTTTCTAGCTAAAGCAGGTCTTGGACTGAAGGTCTGTCTGCACTGAGGGCAGCTGTAGACTCTCATCTGATCCTCCTGATCCCAGCAGGCTGTAATACAGCTCTTACAGTAACTGTGTCCACACTGGATGGTCACTGGATCCTTCAGGAGATCCAAACACACTGGACACATGAACTCATCGTGAGAAATTCTGGCTTCTGCCATTTTACTGCATGAATACAGAGACACAAACACACAACAGCTCAAACACACTTTCACTTTCTCTTTCCCTGAACTCATGTGATTCCTGTTTCCTGGTTCTGTGTTTGATTCTGCATTTATTCTGTCTGGGAGGGCAGGTTGGGTAGAAGATGACCTTATGGGCCCATGACCTTATGCTGCCTGGCATGGGCGACATTTGACTCTTGATTCAGGGGGGCCAAGAAAAAAAAATTCGGATAAGCATCAAAACAATCCCCTGCCCTATTGCAATGCACCAAAGCAGTCAATACAGCGCAGTCAAGAGTAACGTAAAGAGGTTGCCAACGTTTACTGAACTGTGGACGAGCTTTTGACTCTTGAATCTGGCAAAGCTTCCCGTTTTAAGTGTCAGTTGACAGCCTTTCATTTTTAACCAAATGTGCACGCTCCTTTTCTGATTTTCCTTTCCTCCTTTCTTTTTCCCGTGTCACGTGAAATGTATCCGTTTTGATTCGTTGTTACAAAAGGTGAAACACCTTAAGAAAAAATGAACGATCAGTTGTGGGACTATTTTGTCATTAATCGCATATTATTCATTCCTGAACTTTACCGTCCGTTACTGGCAATTAAATTAGGCTACTGGTTGATATGTCCCGGTAGAGCCCTGCATTGCAGCCCGAGCCCGCCAGGCCCCGACTTTTTTACGCCCCTAGGGCCGGGCTTCGGGCCAATTTTCACGTCATAGTTCAGACGCGGGACTGGCTTCGGGCCTGTTTTAGGCTTCTTCTTATTTTATATTTTAGACATCCACCCAATATGGCGATGAAAAAAAAAAAAAAAAACTTTCGAGACCGAATCGGAGAGCGTTTAGTGTCTCCGTGAGCGCGCCTTCAGCGCAGCTGGAACAGTTCCTCGTTCAAGCGCACGCAATAGGCCAGAACTGCAAAGCACCGGCAAAAGTTATTACCATGAATGTGTCGTGGGAAAAAAGTAGGAGATTTTTGAATTATTCATTAATAAACTAGAGTTTTCTGAGTCAGTGTAGCAAGGATGAAGCTGCCGATCCTGACTCGCCATCTCCTCTTTGGATGCGCCTTTAGAGAGAAATGCGTCCTTAAAGATTACAAGATTACAAGATTGAAATAGTTTTTGTTATCGATTTGCTTCATTTCGTTAAGTTATAATTTAAAGCTTTCTATGGATATATGTATCATGTCTGTGAGTTATGTATTCGCTGAGTTTCGGTTCATTTTTGTGAAGCGCTCCTGTTGAGACCACAGATCATGTTTGTTTTCTTTATTTCAGAAGCACCATTTGCAACGTTCTGTTGATATTGTGAGTGCACACAAATAAAAGTAGACCCTTTACAGTTTGGAATGATGTATTATTTTTATTTTTATCAGCAAAAATGACGGAATATTTAAAATGGTTTCCACTGAAAAAAATGTAAGTGATCGCGCTGGCGCCTCCATGTTCTGCGAAGCGGCTTTAGCTTCCACTCTCCACACAAATGACTGGATATGCGCCTAATAGCACACGTTTATCTAGGTTTAACGTTTAAACTAACATCGATTTATACTTGAACTGTTTTATATATAGATATTTTATTTTAGGCAAGTCGTGATGATTTGAGAAGGCAAAATCGATCAAACAGACTATGATCAGTCTTCCTCTGGCCGCTTTGTCGTTACTTTAAAAACAAAAACTTATATTTAACCCTCCAGGGGTTAGCGCTCTCCCTGGCAGTGGCACTTCCGGGGCAGGTGCCACGGTTTTTCTCGCTGTTTTTGCTGTTTATTCGGTAAAAACGAAAGGTTGTCAGTGGCGTGCCGCATGCGGTGTTTTTTTTTTTAAATGATGATGCAGAGTTCCCACAGTTCCCCATTACTATGCGTTTTATGCATTTTTTATGAGTCACGATCTATATACGATATATAAATGTTTGTGTATATTTATTCAGGGTGCGATTTGTGAAAAAATCAGAGGGGGGGATACTTTTGAAAACTTTTTTCTGTCCAGGTATAAGGTTATAGCCTAACCTAATGTTAATGTGATCTGTTAACAACGCAAATCCGTCTTTTTAGTCCATTGCGTAACAGAATGATTCGAAGCGCTCCAACTGGATGAGGTATCGCGAATCGTTTGATTCAGAACGTAATTTCAAAGCGCATCTTTTGTTGATTTTGACTGCTTCAATTGTCCTCATTTTAAGTCACATTGGATAAAAGCGTATGCTAAATGACTAAATGTAAATGTAGATAATAGCCTATATTATTATTATAGTATATTAATATTATACTTAAACTATTATATTATATATTATTTGCAAGCTGTTTGGAACGTAGCATTAGGTTAACATTTACGAGCCATTCTATAAATTGACATTTCAGCACATGAACAACGGATAGCGACTCCTAAGTGGCACTTAAAGCACGGCTGCTTGCGATCTAGTTAAGTGCGTTTTTGGCAAGTGAAACAATAACGAACGTTCGTAAAATGACTCGTAGAAAACGCTCTTAAGCGCTAAGATCAGTCGTTATCGAGAAACCCAGCTCTGGGCATGGTTTTTCCGACAACGATAATTTATATATTTAATTCTAAACAAAGGAATATTCTAAAAAAATATACTGAAAATCGGAAATATAAAGGTTCTCTGAAGCGCTTTAATTATCTCAGCCAAAAGGAAGAAAAGAATGAAATTACACACAATAATTGTGATATTAATTTCGAAACAAAAAGGAAAAATGTGTAAGCTATTAGATTTTCCCTACAGTTTAATAAAATGAGCATGAAAATGAACTTAAAAAAGTAATTTCTGATTCTGTTTATCGCAGTGTTACCATTACAAAACTTACTTTTCAGGGCTGCGTTCTCCGATAACGTTGTCTCTTAGCGCGCTACGAAGACTCAAAAGGTACACCTTAACTACAGGTATACATTTCCTACGTGTGTTCTCCGAACTATACCTTAGGATGTTGCTTAAGGTAAACCTTCTTAAGTTCGACCTTAGCAGGTGCTGTCCATGGTGGAGGTGCTGAATAGGTTGATATCGATGCCTCGATGATCGATTGTGCGCTCTTTCCTTCACATCGGTATAGGTAAAGAATTGAGAAAACAATGTTCTTTATAAAGAAGCGTTTTAGAAATAGTACAAACTGCATTTATCGGGGCTCATTGAAATATGTACATGCAGAAATAAATATGAGTATGTGTTTATAATTTAGCAAGTGTGCAATCAGTGGCGGTTTTAGGCATGGGCGAACGGGGCAGCCGCCCGGGGTGGCATTTTTTCATGACACGTGGGGGGCGGCACACGAACTTGGAGGAAAAAAAAATCATCTGTGCCGCTAAGCGGTTTTCTATTGTCTATGATACCTGTGCCGCCCCTGCTGCTGAAGGAGCCGCACAGAAGCTGAGGGAGAGGAGAGGGGATGAGGGGAGGGGACACCTGACTTTATTACAAATAACGCACATTTCATTCAAAATATTACTTTGAAAAAAAAAAAAAATTATAAACACAGACCAATAAGTTGCACTTTTTTAATTTATTTAATTGTGCGAAATTGCTAATAAAAATAGGTAATAAAAAACGATTATGATGTGGAGGTGAATTGGTTTAGTCTTGACTTCTGGTCGTGAGTGACAGCGTTGGGGGATGGGAAATCTGTTGATTGTCGATTACAAAGTAAACACAGCGATGGAGAGAAAAAGGCCAAAGCTGTCAGGTGCCCAATTTAGGAAAAAAAGAAAAGAAGATGAGGAGAAACGGGCAAAAGATAAAGGTATGCAACAATGTTCTCTCTGTATGAATAAGGTATTCATGTCATTATGTTAATTAGTGGTATAACGTTAACTCTTAGGTTTGTTAGCCTTCTTGCTTATGATGCTTGCTATGCTTACCTTGCTAAAAAAACACAATAGAAGCCTAATATACAAACCATCACAGAAATTCTAATGGTTTCTATTAAATAGCATTATGAACCATTAACTTTTTCCAGTGAAACTATTACAAAATTCCTTATTGTAGTGTGTTTTGGACACTTTTCCAATAGGATTTACCATCCCACCCACCAATAGAATCCATCATATACCAGCAGACACTGTTATACTTACCATTAAAACCAATACAATTCCCATTATAACCATTAAATCCATTACATTTTCTATTATTTTTGGGCAGGGTTCTATTGTTTTTTCAGCAGTGTATACAACATGAGATCTAATTAAATTTAACCACAAAATTATGCTTTGCAACAAAACTGTTGCAAGTACAGTTATTTATTTCCATTGTTTATGTTAATGTTGGCTATAGCCAATATATTTACAATATATTTACAGTATACTGTAAATAGCCAGTGTAATTTACATATGTGTAGATAGTTTAAAAGACAAACATTTGCTATAACTCTGTTACGTGACAAAGCATATAATTTGAGGCAGTAAATTAACCAAGGAGCTAATTGTTCCTCCCTTAGATTAGATTATATTAGATTAATAAAGTGTCAATAGGGGAGCATATCTCATATGATGCCATTATTGATGACTTTGCATCTAGAAAGGCCAGAAATGTCAGATTTTAGTTTCAGTTTGTGTTTCCTGTTCTGCAGTGAAATAAGTAACTTAATTTTCTTTAGTGTGATTTATTCTATATTTTATTCGTATATTATTCTTAATAATTTAAAATATTTTTTCTTAAATAATATTTGTTTGTACACAGTATATTTAAGTTATGAGCAGTTTATTTTATTTTTTTTTTGCAAAAATTGGTCTGTTACGGGATGACGTAGTATTACTACAATACAACGTGTGGTGTGTACAAAATGTGAAGTTTTGTCTTGTTTTTTTTTTTTTTTGGGGTTGTAGGGGGGGTGTAGAGTGGTGTAGAACCGCCACTGGCCATAGCTATAAAGTTTGTGTAAACTCATCTTTCTTTATATAGACTCCTAAGCCTTTTCTGTCAAATGGTTCGCCAGCTGATGTGCCTTAGGATAGTAATTAAAAAAAGCTAACAACCATTAGTGTATGGAAACTTTATTAATGAAAACACTTCCATACACTGGGTGTTGGCTATAACAACTTAAGTATTTTATGTGTAAAATTTTAAAGTGAAGTAAAAATGTAATTTCAATACTAAATCAGATTTTATATTAAATGTTCATATCAAATTTTCTATGTGTAATTAAACTGCGATGTAAAAAAGCTTTTTGCGTAGTGGTGGCCACTAGCAGTATGAACCGTCAGCAGCGATAAGGTATGGCTAAGAGCGCTCCAGACCAACCTTGCGAACGTATGACTTACAGAAGGTATACTTAACTAAGAAGGTTTCTGAAAACACGTATTAACGATAAGGTACTTCTTAAGGTACAACTTAAGAACGACGTAGCGTTAAGGTAGTTTCGGAGAACGCAGCCCAGAGAAATAACTTTTGTATTACTTACTTTTCCTTTGATATCCGTTCTGTCCTGTGCTTCTTCATCATAAATGATAACTAAACAAGGTTTCCAAAAAAGACGCTTAATGTGAAATGTACTTTTCAATTAATGTTTAATTGTTACATTTGTTTAACATACATACAATACACATTCTCAAAAGACAATCAAGTACTATAGTTTTTACAGTACAAACAGCAAAGCCTGACAATAATTATAAGATGAATTTCTGATGCAGGACTAGATGGCAAAAAGGGTAAATCACTTTTTATTAATCATTTCCTGTGAACTGTATACAGTGAACTGTTGGATCCTGAAGGATGAAAAGTTCTTACTCAAATATGGTGACAGCAGCCCACTTGTTTTCACCAACAAGTTCTGTGCAGAACATTTCACAGTCCTATCTTTTTACCAACATGAAAGAAGTTCCACTGGAGAGCTTTCTGCCCACATAGCTTTATGTATGGATTTAATTCGGTGCTCATCTGCTTGTTGGTATGTAGTATGCATCAATGTTTTATAAAAAAAAAAATGTAAAAAATAAAATTAATTTCACCACGCACCACACAGCTGCAATCCTCATGTCTCTAAAAAATGTTTTCCTGAAGTGAAAAAGGAAAGTATGGTCAAAATATTTGGTGAATATATTAATGTTACAATTAATGTCTCATACTTGTAGGCCTAGAGCATTTACAGTACATGATATAATTGATATTTTCTAACAATGAATGCTTTCTATACATATTATTACTTTTAATTATAAAATAACAGTAAAAATTGTTTGCCATAAAACTTACGAAATTTTCACATGGCTTTTCAACAAATAAAAAGTTATTACAGTTAAAACATTGTACAACACTTACCATAATTTAAGCATGCTATTTCTATAGGAATTGTAAAAAATAAAAAAAATAAATAAAAATTCCCAACTCTGAAAAACATTTTCCCACATAAACATTCTATACTTAATTAAACAGCCCAGTTCGCATTTAACTCTTTATTTATTTGCATGAATGTAAAATAATCAGTCAAAATTTACATAACCTCAAAGCAACAAGGATCATAATTTAAGATTAGGGCTTACTGAATTTATGATGTTTGTGTGTTGTACAGCTTCTGCCTACATTCTTTGCCTGCCATCAGTAAAAATGGATTAGAAAACGATAGATATTACAAAAATAAATAAAAATATAAAAATAAACGCAAGTATTACAAAATATGACATTAAAAAGTGTAAAATTCAACGGTATGTAGAAAGTAATTCAACAGCGACACCAGCTGGTAAAGTTAAAAATAACAGCAGACAAATAAAATATTTTTGTATAGTTGCTGTCTTTCCATATTATTTTGGAATAAATGTAAAATAAAATACATACAAACACTGATGAGATTTATTGGTTTTGATAAAACAGAATATCATACAGTGTAAAAATACAAAATATAACTTTGGAACTGTGACAACAGTTAGGATATATAAATATAACCCCCAATGAACGTGATTTTGCGATTTATCAGTGGTGCACGGGGCTCTGAATTCCCAGCGACGCCCCTATTCTGGTCGCATCTGCTGCTTACTGTATAATATGCATCATCAAAACTTTTATTTATTTAAAATAAACGGCGACAAACGATCGCGACTCATAAAAACAGCCTAAAAATGTAGAATAATAATAATTGTAATTGTAATAATAATGACATTACAATTACACTGCCAGTAGCGACTAGTGGCAGCTGCCACGAACTCTGTGGAAATCTCTGGCGGCTGGGGATGCCACCGGAAGTGGCGCCGCGAGCTGCCACTGCCAGCATTCGCGCCTGCTCTCTCTCATTTAACGAACAAAAAGATGCTTCTAAACGTTTAAATTAACTTGATAACAAGCGAAATATAATCACTTTGTCACTGCATACAAAACTGGACTGTTTTAATAGCTGAAACAGTAGTATAAGCTGTTTTGGGAGAAGAGGGAAAAAGACGGGCTCGGGTCGGACTCCGGCCGAGAATTCTGATAAGCTGTCGGACAAGGGCCGGACGAAGAAGGAATCCAGCATAAATATGCAGATGTCATCCCGAAACATTGCACCGTATAAAACGAACGTTTCATACAAATTCTGAACGTATTATACCGCAGTAAAGATAGTTTGCGGTTTGATATTTGTTTTTTCTTTTGGCTATAAATACACAATGCGCTGTCACAAACATGCAAATAATCCCGAATGTAGTTCTCCATGATTTGTGAATTCTGGTGATGATGTGCCTTTTGGCCGAAATTTTATTTTATTTTTTCGACTCTTAATTTTATAATGCTTATAGCTCCGAAAGTTGGAAACTTAGCAGACTGAAACCAGTGTCATGTGAACCAGCTTGATCTGTCAATTTTTTCACAGCAAAGCTCTTGTCCGTAACCCCCTTGGTAAGTCCGCTATAGTAAGGAATGTGAAAAATATGCGCTCTTCATGTTTAACGTATTTTACCATTAAACACGCAGACTGCTCGAATACAAAAACATTGTTTTTAAGTCAAACTCGATTTGTGAAAACTTTCACAATCGCTATTTATTGCGTAACAGTGTTCCTAATGCTCTGCTCTCTTTTTCTTCTATCAGTACTGGTCAGCTGACCCTTCCCTGAGTCATATTATTCACTATTCTGATCTGTGAAAACTTTCACAGTTCAGTATTGGTCAGCTGACCCTTCCGTGAGTCACTA
Organism: Cirrhinus mrigala; assembly: GCA_036247105.1. NCBI lineage: Eukaryota > Metazoa > Chordata > Actinopteri > Cypriniformes > Cyprinidae > Cirrhinus > Cirrhinus mrigala. The sequence goes on along the minus strand of CM070008.1, from coordinate 211,101 downwards.
ACATCACTTTTCTGATCTGTGAACATTTTCACAGTTCAGTACTGGTCAGCTGACCATTTCCTGATTCATGTACATCACTATTCTGACCCAAATTGAACTGTGAATTTTTTCACAGATTAAAATAGTGATGTTACTGACTCAGGGAATGTTCAGCTGACCAGTACTAAACTGTGAAAGTTTTCACAGATCAGAATAGTGATTAATATGACTCAGGAAAGGGTCAGCTGACCAGTACTGACCTGTGAAAGTTTTCACAGATTAGAATAGTGATGTTAGTGACTCAGGGAAGGGTCAGCTGACCAATACTGAACTGTGAACATTTTCACAGATCAGAATAGTGATGTTAGTGACTCACGGAAGGGTCAGCTGACCAGTACTGAATTGTGAAAGTTTTCACAGATCAGAATAGTGAATAATATGACTCAGGGAAGGGTCAGCTGACCAGTACTGATAGAAGAAAAAGAGAGCAGAGCATTAGGAACACTGTTACGCAATAAATAGCGATTGTGAAAGTTTTCACAAATCGAGTTTGACTTAAAAACAATGTTTTTGTATTTGAGCAGTCTGTGTGTTTAATGGCAAAATACGTTAAACATGAAGAGCGCATATTTTTCACATTCCTTACTATAGCGGACTTACCAAGGGGGTTACGGACAAGAGCTTTGCTGTGAAAAAATTGACAGATCAAGCTGGTTCACATGACACTGGTTTCAGTCTGCTAAGTTTCCAACTTTCGGAGCTATAAGCATTATAAAATTAAGAGTCGAAAAAATAAAATAAAATTTCGGCCAAAAGGCACATCATCACCAGAATTCACAAATCATGGAGAACTACATCCGCGATTATTTGCATGTTTATGACAGCGCGTTGTGCATTTATAGCCAAAAAAAATCCGAATATCAAACCGCAAACTATCTTTACTGCGGTACGGAACCTAGCCTAGAAAGTGCAAAGCTCGCTCACTTTCTCATCACGTATAAAAGCGTCACTCATCTCATCCCGATCTCACAAGTTCTGTTATAATCAGTGAACTCTCTAAACCAGGGGTGCTCAACCCTGGTCCTGGAGATCGACTTTCCTGCAGAGTTCAGCTTTAACCCTGACCAAACACACCTGAACCAGCTAATTAGGATCTCAAGGAGCACTTGATAATTACAGACAGGTGTGTTTGATTAGGGTTGGAACTAAACTCTGCAGGAAAGTCGATCTCCAGGAACAGGGTTGGGCACCCCTGCTCTAAACTAAACAGGGAGTCTGGCTATTCTGCCAGATCTTCAGTTGCTTTTGCTTTCGTTTGAGGGTATTTAGCGTCTAGTACCATCTGGGATGAATCTTGGAACTGTTTTTCTGCCAAAATTATACATCTCTGTTTAGACGAGCATATGATAAATGATTCAGGAAAGGCGGATAGAGCGCCGCCTGGAGCACGAGCGCGTCACTGCCTGATGGCGTCATCTACACAACGACACGCCCTCCTGTGTTTCTCCAATCAGGAGCACTTCCTGTCTGGATCGGATGGAGGATCATATGTTCATGCTGAACAAGACAGATCTGATTTTTTAACGATAATGTATGTGTAGTGTGAATAAGTGTCGGCTTGTTTGTGTCATGACATCAAATGCCGACGCGACAGGAAGAGTTTAGTGAAACCAGTGAATGATTCCGTAGCGTGATCCGCGCAGTATTATAAACGTTATAACGATATTCGGCGATCGGTCTTACTGTGACACTATAATTTAGGAAACGTGTAGCTGTTCGGTGAATAACGGGGTTTAATATGATGGACACCGTGTTGACGCGGAGCTGTAAAGTCACTTAGATCGCCGGTTTCGCACTGCGCTCAAGATCAAGCTAAAGCTAAAGCTAAAGCTAATGCTGGATTACACACGGCTCGCTTCTCCTGAAGTGTGTCAAACAACGACGCGTTAGTGAATAAGCAGGAAAATCCGCCTGTTTCTGTGCTGCTCAGATGGCGAACGGACGCTAAAGCGGTTCGTGTGACGGTAAACACACCGCAGTGAAACCGGATCCGCGCGCACGGCGATGAGCCCTCAGAAGAAGATGAAGAAGAGGAAGGAGCTGAACGCCCTCATCGGCCTGAGCGACAGCAGCCGCAAGAAGAGCAAGCAGAGCTGCGGACACCGACTGCTGCGGACCGAGCCGCCCGAGACCGGCTCCGAGTCCAGTTCGGAGGAGCAGGAGTTCAGCGGCGGCGGCGGCCGGAGCGGCCTGTTCGGGAAGTGAGTGTGTAAACAGACACCTATAGCTCATACACGACAGACATCAGAGAGGTGTTTTCAGCTGAGATGTAACGTTAGGAGAAGAGACGGGATGATTTCTGCATGATCTGAACCAGCTAGTCAGTTACAGAGATGATGCAGTATTTACAGTTGAGTTCATGGGTTTGCACCTCCTGCAGAATCTGCAGATGCATGAAGAATAAACTTCATCCTGCCCTGATGAGGCTCTTTCACAAGACACATATGACGTTATTCCACACTGATATGTCAACCGACACACGTGATCCTGGTGAAGATTCCATTCTCCTGGTTCTTCATTTCATGTTTCCTTCTTGATCACCAGTGAATCTTTGCAGTATTTGTTATTGTTGTGTTTGAGTTTCTCCATGTGAAGGCTGAAATGTGCAGAGGATGCTGAGAATTTTATTGAAGAAAACACATGACAAGCAAAGTCATGGACAGCATAAAACGCATGATTACACTTTAGGGAACCCTGTTCACTAGCTGCTTATTAGCATGCACATTACTAGCACATTGGCTCTTTATTAGTGCTTAGAAAGTATATATTAATGTTATTCTGCATGATTATATTTTTAATTCCTATACCCAGCCCCATACTTAATCATAACTATGGCTAACTACCTTACTTGCTATCAATACACAGTAATTAGGAGTTTATTGAGGGAAAACTCTTAAAGGGGTCATCGGATGCTAAGTTCACTTTTACATGTTGTTTGAACATTAATGTGTGTTGTCAGTGTATGTACAAATCTACCCTATAATGATAAAAATCCATGCAGTGGTTTTTAATTAATCTGTAACAATAATATCCCCTTTTTCAAATCGAGTCACACCAGCAGAGGCCACTCCCACCATAGTTGATTGACATGAGCGTCTTACGACAGACCCGCCCTAAATCAGCTGTAACAGTCCGACCTCCATGTTTTGATGCCGGAGCAGGGATGTAAGTTAGACAAGAATATCTCCGATTGAGTGATTGAGGTGTTGTGTTGTTGGATGTAATAATGAACATAGTGGTCGTCATTTACTCCCGACATCTGAGCCGCTGAAGATGCAGTGGATTACGTTTGTTTGTGAAGGGAATGCAGCTCCCGATCTACATATATCCGTCTATGTTCACACAAATCATTCATGATCCAGCTTCACTTACAGCAGAAGTGAATATAAAGGTTTATTTATGAATCTTTTCAATCGCCTTTTTCCTAATAATGTGCTAATTAGCAAGTTTAGCGGCTAAAGTAAACAGATTCGTCACTCCACAGAGAGAAGAGAGGGGCGGGGCGAGCAGAGCTCATTTGCATTTAAAGCAGCCTCGACCAGAACAGGATCATTTTTGCAGAGCTGATTTTGGCAAGGTAAAAAGGGTGTTGTTTTACACTACCATTGAGAATTTTTAACCAAGCTATATTATAGACTTTTTATTAAGACCCTAAAGAATCATATCAACTTGTGGAAAATGGGCATCCGATGACCCCTTTAATAGTGAATATATGTTCCTTCATCACTAAGTCATATACACACAAACTGGGAAATACAAACTATCAGAAGACCCAAGAGGATGAAACTCATGTGTGTCAGTTCAATTATTATTGTGTCTTATGGAATAGATTCATCAGAGAAGGACTAATTAAAAACAATGCAGTAATGCGGAGTCACAGCACGTCAACAGTAGAGACAGAGATGTGTATTTCATTTAGATGAAGTCTGTCACGCTTTTATACTGATCTACACTGTGAGTTACATGGCCTGTTTTATTATTTTACTTTTAAAGTGTGAGAAATGAGCTGCGGTCTGTTTGGTCAGTCAGCCTGTGCTGGATTTGTTGTTTTTAACTTTAAGAAAAGAAAGAAATGATTTCCACTATCATTGTCTCAGATATTGGTAGAGAGAAAACTGGCACAGAAATGCCTCTGATCCCTGAAATACATGATGATGTACAGCGGCTGCTAAAGCAGGACAGGGTGATCAGGACTGATGTAAAGCACTTATTATTGCACACCTACTGGTCGCATGCACAAAAAACTGGACACAAAATATTGATTTGAGTTGAAATACCTAATGAACTCATTAGTAATAAACTCAAAACATCCCTGCAATCAGCTTCTAGTCAGTGGGAACAAACAATTTCAAACATGACAGTCATGTAATGCAGCTGAGAGAACAAGTCTGATGTCTGACACGAGACACGAGAGCGGTGCGGGGTTCAGTTACAGGATGATGATTTCCGGCATTATCGCATGACGAATACTAACGAATATCAGAGCGCTGATCGATCCATCAGAATGAAGTTCTCAGAGAGCGTCGGGTGATCGCTGGAGCTGTGTTTCAGTGTGTTGTTGATGAGTCTGTGTCTTGTGTTTGGACAGAAGCTCGGTGCAGTGCTGCTCGCTCTGTTACCCGCTGTGCGTGTTCATCGTTCTGGCGGCGTGTGTCATGGCCTGCGCCGGACTCATATGGATGCAGATCGCCCTCAAAGAGGACCTGGACTCCATGAAGGAGAAGATCCACATCAGTACGTCCACATCTGAACACACGACGGCCGCTAAAGTCAACATGAAATCAAGCTGATTCACTCCAGCTAATGATCCTGCTCTAATGGTGAACGAGTCATCGGTCACGTTATTACAAAGAGATACACGTTAGTCTTCGTAATAATAATCTCTACCGCTTCCGTTATTCACTCTTATTCGTCAAACACCTTCATAAGCCAATCAATAGAATTATAATCATGTTTTTGTGAGACATATGTCACAGCACAGGTGTGAACAGCGTTTCATGTTGACCTTAGAGACACCGGAGTGTTAATTGTTGTCACTGGTTAGACTGGAAAGCATGTTGATGATGGTTTGGTTGATGTTGGACAGTGGAGACCAGTCAGAAGCTCTCGTCGCACGAGATACTGAAGCTCAGCGAGGATCTGAAGGCCAAGCAGATGAAACTGGACGACTTGGAGAGCGGAGACAAAGGCCTGGCCAAACTCTGGTCCAATCTGAGCGAGATCAATCAGAAGGTACGTCTCGTGCGCGACTGTCGCTCAAACGGTCGAGCTCTGATCAGTGTGTTTGTGAGCGACACGTCAGGAGATGAATTACACGCTCATCTCAGCGTTTGTCTCTTATTGTTTAGTTTTGAAACATGTTCAGTGATCTGATCTGAAGCGTTCATTAGCAGCACGTGAATCAGTGTGATGGGTGTTAATGCTGGGTTTGTGTCTCTTCAGCTCAGCGCTCTGGATTCTGCTGTGAATCACCTGAAGGCCAACATCAAATCCGCTTCAGATCTGATCGCACTGCCGCGGACGGTGGAGGAGCTGCAGAAGGTTTGTTTTGTTCAGATCACTCGCGTGCGTCAGACGTGAGCTCACACTGATGTGTGTGTGTGTGTGTGTGTGTGTATGTACTTGTTTTTGCTACATTGTGGGGACCAAATGTCCCCACAAGGATAGTAAAACCTGAAATTTTTGACATGGTGGGGACGGGCCTGCAGTCCCCACAATGTAAAAAAATGATTAAAAATAGTAAATGATGTTTATCTGAAAGTGTAACGATGCAAACATGTTTTCTGTAAGGGGCAGGTTTAGGGTTAGGGTTGGGTGAGGGGATAAACGGTAACGTTTGGTCAGTATAAAAACTATAGAAGTCTATGGAAAGTTCCCACAATTCACAAAAACAAACGTGTGTGTGTGTGTGTAGAGCGTGGCCACCATCGGCAGCACCGTCACCAGCGTCCAGCACGACGTCACCATGATTCAGTCTGTCGTGGAAGAGAGAAGGAAAGGAGAAGATCAGCTGAAAGACACCGTATGTTTCTGCTTTCTACTAAACAGTACTTTATCAGGGCTCGACAATAAGGACTGAAAGACACTCGGGACAGTTGACGAATCCGTCGCTGGCCCGATCGGCCCACTGCTGCGTCGGCACGAAAGTTTATCATTTGCAAGTGCCTTGTTTAATTAAAATTTCAAGCGATCACAGAGAGACACGTCTCTGACGGACAGATAGCCTACAGAAGTATGTTAAAATACCCGTTTTGACGAGTAACTTTGTAGCTGTAACAATGATTAATCTATATTTATACACAGTAGGGATGTAACGGTATGAAAGCTTCTTATCACGATTCTAGTGACCAAAATGATCCCGGTTATCAGTATTATCACGGTATTGTTCAAATGTACTGGAAATGTTCAAAAAGTACTGACACATAAATCACTTCAAGTTTTATATTTAAAATCAACAAACAACAAATAAAATGACTTTTGTTTGCATAATCACTAAAACAACAACAGTAGCCCACCAATAATGTCCGGATTTTAAATGACAACACGACTGACAACAGTTTAACTAATAGCATGTTCAAATATCAAATGTAAAATTTTCAAATAAAGCTGTGAAAAAGTTTCATAAAAAGATAAACCTTACATTTTAGCCTTTAAATTTAATAAATTCTTATATGTATTTTATCTGTTCCATAAATAATCTAGATAACTGGTCTGAATTGTTTAAATGTGTAGAATCCACTTAAGCTTGTTTTTCATCAACCAGTCAAAATTTATGCTACAGCAGGGTATGGAAATTCGGTCCGTTTTTTAGCCTGACAAAAACTGCCCACAATTTAAATTAAATTTAAGTCTCTGTAAATCCACTGTGTGACACCAGATGGCGCTTATGGAAAAGCCGAATTACAGCTGTTTCCCGTGAACTCCGTGGATTAAGCAGCATTGCGATTAAGAACACTTAACACTTCTTTAGGTATTACACAGAGATGATGAAAACAAAATGCCATCGAATCTTGTCTGAAGACAGTCAGAACCTTCAGAGGTACATTCATATAATTAATTAATTTAAATATTCATTATAATTTCCGATTTATGTTTCTGCCGGTGGGTGCCCAACCTCCACGGACTGCAAATACGTTAGTTACCAAATAATACACACGTTCTTTCTATGAGAGTTGCGCTTCACTAAATAAAATTTTTTAATAAATACCTGTTAACAATAAGCACTTATTCGCGCGCACACAGGACAAAGTTTGAGGGTGCATATGTAATATCTGAGGGAGCGCAGAGCCATGATCACTATATATTTGGGAGAGGAAGCCTCTGCAAGCCGAGAGGATTCGTGCCGACACCCTCTCATACAATAATGCACTCTTGACATTTACCATTAAAATAACGCCAGAAACGGCTTCAAATGAACTATGAAAATGAGAATAAAGTCGTAAAAGCTGCAATGTATTTCTTATTGCTTAAAATGAACAGAGACTATCTGGTGTTTTTCCGTGGGTTCTCGATTATTTCCGTGAGGATCGGCGCCTATGCCCTTAGCACTCTTTTAAAACATCCACCGTCTTTTCACACAAAACGAAGCTACTCTGCGTGCCGTGCGCAAATGACACTGTTACTTAAAACTGCGCCTTATGCTGTACAGTATTTATTTATCATCAGCTGTTCAAATCGTGGTACTCGAATACGGTTTTAATGATAATTAATATATGAAACAGTAATACTAACTGTGGGAAATTTTATCATGATTTATCATCTAACCGGTAATCATTACATCCCTAATATACAGTGGTGTACAGATGCACCGATCGTCCGGACATATTTCAACCGATTTCTGTTCCGGCCTTGCACATAAACTGCATGCAATAAATTTTCAAAATGTCATTTGTGTGGGAGTATTAAATATTATATAACTCTTTAAACATCCGTTAACAGAGGCCAGAGACGCTGAAGACGAACGCAAAGAGGAAAAAAATTCTGTAGCAGGTAGAGCAAGCTCACGGTTCAAAATATTGGAAACATTATCCTAAATATTGAAGTGGGGTTCATATTAATGCATCTCTAAGGTGAACTGACTGTATTAAATGTTTACATGGCATTTTCTTATCCTTTGCCTCTGTATAATGCAGCTAAAGTTGGTTTATAATCACAGCGCTGCTTTGTTTCCATAAGCGACACCTGCTGGCAGACGCTGAATTTGCGTTCATTCAGTCCGTCTGCTGTTTTTCCCTAAAGCATCATTTAATTTGTAAGAAATAATTTTTGAACAAATAATGTTTGAACTTCATATTTGTTAGGCTAGTAGGTTTTGCTGTGATATCCAAGTTGGAATCGAGAATTTTACCATTTAATTGGCATGTAAATTTTAAGCTTATTTATTAAAACATAACATGAGTCAAAAACAATGATAACAGCAATTATTTTCGTTTTTTTGTGGCAGGGCCAATGAAAATTTTGAAAAAATCCTTAGCGTTGAGCCCTGCTTTATTATTTTCATTCAAATGTTAGGTTATGTTGACTTTAGAACATGTTAGTAGGGTTAGATTTTTGAGATGTGCTTTATATCAGTTCTTATAATGTAAAGTGAAAGTGATTGTGTTGATGTGAGTCCAGCGTGAGGTTTATTTATAATGGTTTTCTCTTGATTTCTGACCATGCGGGACTAAAGAATGGAGAGAAACCCGTGAACGGCAGCAGCTGTGTGACGCTCAAGCAGGTGAACACACCACAGCATTCAATCAAACACACACACACACACACACACACACACACACACACACACACACACACACACACACACGAGTAGCGCTTCTATTGTCATTGTGAATCTCCAGCACCGGAGTGTGAGCGCTCCTATTTCTGAATGTGATTTTGCAGTCTGAATAGAATCAAACACAAGGTCAGTGTCGTCTGATTCACAATCAAGTGAATCGTTTGAGCTGATTCTTTTAATGACTCATTCTCAGCTTCGCTAAATAAAACGTTGATGATGAAGCTCAGGGAAAACAGTATTTTTGTATTTAAGATTCATTTAAATTGTTTAATTTTTGTTTGTTTATAAAGCAGTTTTATTGCAGTGTTCATGCCTATTTAAATGACAAAAAAATGCTATGAAACTGATAGGTCTACATAAATTATCAACCACAATTTTAAGATTATGTGACATAAATATTGCTTATATTTCTCACTTTGCGTTTCTCGCTATATACAGCTGTAACTGGGGTCTAGAATGTTCCATGATCTAAGCACTTTAAACACGTTAGAGATTGATGTGACGCCTCACATTTGTGGTGCAAACACTGATGGACAGCAGTCAATGTGCTCAAACAGAGCTGTAAACTATTTTATGATGCGACGTATGACTTCAAATTAAGAAAACTGACATACACATCACTGAACATCTCTAATGAGTCTGACGTCAACATTACCTGAACATAAAATAATAAACACTTCAAGCGCTCAGTTTGAGGTGAGATTACAATTTAAAAACTGAGTGTTGACATAACACCCAATAACAGTAGTCAATAACAATACCAGTAGAATTTCACAGTTCTTGGTACCAATTTTAATTCCACAGCAAAAACTACTGGAACCCACTCATTTTAACAAGTTAATTTCATTCATCCATCCATCCACCTGTCCCCAGTACAGCCAAGGTAATAAGTTTATTATTAATGCTAATAATAATCAGAAGTAAATAATGCATTAAAACATTAGCATGTAACCAAAAAACAAGTGCTTTAAAAAAAGTCAAAAGAAAAGTCAGTAAAATTGGAAAAAATATATATTGAAACACTTAGGGGTGTGACAGTACTCTGATTTCATGATACGATACTCACTTAATTTCAAATATATGTTCGACGATAACGATTATCCAGAAAACGAATGCAGAGCTGTTTTAATTTACTGGCATTATCAGGTGTAATATGTTTTGTGATTGGATCACATCACTGAAAGCATCTGGCGGTGGTCAGAAGCACACGTGATCGTGTCACACGTTTAGTGTAAACACTCATTCATCATGAATGCGTTGAGATGCGCTCGCTAACACACGACAGCTCTGTGACATGTTGTGAGGAAACACACCAGAACGAGCGATTCGGACTTCACTGTGTCGCACCTAAACACACTGATTACAGTCAATATCACATCTGCCCTTCTTATCCTTTCCAAAAATACACAGGATAAATACAAAAGTGAGTAACAAGCGCTCCTTTTATAATCACTGGAGCTGTCAGTCACTTCAGAGTCCAGCTATAGGACATACAGATATCACACATTATAAACAACATCAGGATTTTCTGTAAAGCTGCTTTGAAACAATGAGTTCGTGAAAAGTGCTATGCATGCGTATTTGACTTGACTGAATCAGCTGATAGAAAGTTGGCTGTTCATGCCCTAGAATGGGGCCTCCCTAAGACCTGTGATTCAAGGGAAATTGGTTCACATTTTATCTCATGGTCTTCTCCCATCATCAGTTTGAAATAATACAGCCTCCTCTTACTCTCTTTGCCTCATTTCCCCATCTATCTTCCATTTTTCATTTTCTCTCCCTCCTCATTCTTTCTTTCCCTGTTTAAAGATCTTTTGTTTTCTAGCTTTATTATTTAGTTATTTATTATATAAGCTATATTTTCAAGATGGCGGTGGTGACAGCAATGGTAACAAAAGAAAAGAAAATGAGTTATTATACTTTGAATTTTACACATATTCAAATGGCAAAATCACTTCTTTCTCTCTTTTTTCTTTACGTATATTTTTCTTTTTATTATTATCAATAATAGCAATGTGTACATACTGGATCTACATAATATGTTATAATTATTATTATGATTATTTCCACTGCTACTACTGTTATTATTATTATAAAAAAGAAAGTTGGCTGTTCAAAAAAAATGTAATAAAACACATCAGTTATTGATTTGAACTGACATGAGTTGGATAATGACACTACTGTCTTTAGAGACCGTATGGACTGAACAGACTCCATAATTGACTTTCCATCAGTTATTCTGTTGTTTTCCTGTTTACCTCTGTGAAGCTGCTGTGACAATGTGTGTCGTATAAAGTGCTGCAGAAATAAATGTGACTTGACTTGACAGGACCTGCAGCATCTTCAGGACGGTGTGAAGGAGTTGAACGGCTCTCTGATGCTCCACGAGTCGTGGTCGAGCGAGCAGATCCAGAGCGTGCGATTCGTGCTGTCCAATCTGAGCAGATGGGTGTCGGCGCTGGAGCAGAGCTCTTCAGGAGACACGGTAAGATCAGGAGCGTCATGAGCGCCTCACAGAACCTCATTCATCTGTCAAAAACTGACTGCTGTCTGTCTCACCAACAGCCGACGGCCATCCGTCCGCTCCAGACGCTCCAGGTGGCCGCTGACGCCGGTACGTGCGGCGCTCGATGCTCACGTGAGGTTACTCTGACTCGGGAAACCTGTTCATGATTGCAGTGTCTTTCATCTGATCTTCAGGTTCCTCACCGTCTCGCCGCCCCAGGTTCCTGTCCCGCAGACGTTACAAACGAGAACAGACGTCCTCCCGCAGGACCGCGGTGATTGACGGCGCGGAGTCTGAGAGAGGTGCGTAAACCGGCTCATGTTATGATAGTCACCGCTGGTTAAGTGTGTTATTTTCTAGTGTCACTGAAGGAGTGAGCCTGAACGTGACGTTTGCACGAAATATAAACACTAATCTAGATCACATGTATGGTTTTTATTTAAAGTAGTTTGTCCTGCTCACGGTTTGCCTCTATAGACGACCGTGAGGAATGATGCGTTTACGTCGGTTTTCTTTCATAACCTGGTCGAGTTCTTGTTCACGTGACGTTCATTTGTCCACTAGATCACAGAGGTGACTCGTTCCCTCACGTCTGAATGCTTTGCTCTGTTTTGCGGACAGATGTGGAGCAGTTCCTGCGGGGCCGTCCGTCTCTGACCTCTGAGGAGCTGAAGGAGGCGTTGGGCTCAGACGCTCCAGACTCCAGCCTCCTCGCGCCCTACGACGCGGACGGGGACGGCCTGTATTCGCTGGAGGAGCTGCAGGCCGCTGGGGTCGGTCCTGATCCGGAGCGTCAGTGAGGACGGACAGAGCGGCCCCGTTCACTGCACTGATTCTCTCACGCGAGCGGTTCACGCACCGACTGACCTCAGAGTCGCTCCTCAAACAGTCCGTGTGTTCGTTCTGCTCAGTTGAGTTCGACCAAGCAGCTTGAAACCCTTAATGTGACCCGTAACCCGCCGGATCATCACACGATCTCACCCGCCGCTCGCCGGTTTAATGTTTCAGACTCCTTCATCTCAGCTAAGAGTGAATCTCTCACACCTGTCAGGAACAGGCATAAATCAGCACAAAATCAGAGGAATTATATTTTACCTGAAGACAATGAAACCCGGTGTAAGATGTTTTGCATTATGACGTTGTTTTAATGCAGTTTTAAGCTGAATCTGATTCCTGTAATAAATAAATCATGCTAGTTGTTGTACTGCTGATTTAAATCAATCTTTGTTTTTCAAAATAATATAGTAAATTGAAATATTACTGTGATGAGATTCAGCAGTGAGAGGAGCTCAGTGTGCTTATTTTACAGCAATTAAGGTCACATTACAGACAGTCTTAATAAAAACAGGCTTCGTTTCTTTGACAAATCCTCCCATGATTCTCAGTGAACTGACCTGATTCCATGAGATTCACTCTTATATATTTAAATAATTATCTGTCTCAGAAATGATTTTGAAGTCTGTATGAACAGAGGGAAATGAAGATTAATTAAAGCTACATTACTGTCAGATCTAGCAATAATATGATCCATACAACTGCTTTTAGTGAATATAATCATCAGATATTTAAGCTAGTATAATGCAGTGCACTTGGCTGCTTGTCTTTTATCAGATTTTGTTTTTAATTTAAAAGTAACGTTCAGCACATCTGAGGGTAATTGCTCGAGCATTTCTGACCTGTAGATGAACAGCGTGAGGATTGAGATGATGAATGTTCATGTGTGTATATATCTGCATCTGTATTTCTGGGTTCAGTGTGAATGGTTTCTGCACTCAGCTTGTGTTGCTCTGCAGACGTGAAGGACTCGCAGAGGCTTCACTCACAGCCCTTTGGAAATAATAACGGCTTACAAACTTTACTGTCGCTTTATGAAAGCTGTAAATATTGTAGAATTGGACATTTCTATGTGAGAAACTAATTTTAAGCAGTAGGAAGATGAAAGCGAGATGAAACGACGTCTGTACATGTGAGTTTTGCATGTTCCCTTTAATGTAACATGAATAAAAGCTCATTTTATTTAAGCTGCTCTTCTGTTTGTGTGGATCTTGTGCGTACCGTCTGCATTTCTGTTTGTTTCTCGTCATGTATGTAGGCATTGCAAAGGGGCAACAACTTGCAATTAATCTCGAACAGAATATCAGTGCTCTATATAAACTAGTGTAATGTGTCTTTCAGTTTCTCTTGTCTTGCTGGAACCTAAATGACCATTCATTTGTATCCAATTCTGCTCATTACAAACTAGTCTTTGATTGTATGAGCTCTTGTTACCCGAGTCATTCATTAGTCACTAAACTGCTGGCAGTTCCTACAATAATCAAAACATCGGGGGGCTGATCATTTCCTTACTAGCACAGATCAGGACTCACACACCAGACACACATACTCAGTGTAAATCTAGATCTGTTCTTTAGTCAAACGCTGGTCTCTCTTGTTTTCTGGGATTATTTGTAATTTTTATAATTTACTGATTATATGTATTATTTAACTATAACAAAATAAGAAAAATAACATCTCGATCCTGTTCTAAAGTGTACACCCCCTAATTTTTAATGCAAAGTATGTGTATTAAGGCTGTTGATTTAATACAAAAAATTGCATATATATGATATATGCATTAATATTGTTTATATCATCATTCATTGAACACCACAAACATCGCCTGCTTGATTGTTAATATTGTAGGCAAATGTAAACTATTCTTGTCCAGCTCTGAGCTGCTAATTAGACAGTTATTATAAACATGAACATCATGAATTCCTGTCAGTCTGTGTATTGTGAATAAGAATGACAGACCGGACACACTTACTGTACCTGCGGACCATTAGAGGACGATTAAAGATAATAACAGCCGAGGAATCTGAGACTGAACCGGATGTGCTTTAAAAAACTTCACAACGCATTTTGATTTAATAAATCTCTGTACAGAAATGACAGTAGCAAACAAAACATGGAAAAAACAGAGAAAGACTGAAGGTCAAACGGAGCTGAACGTCTCTTTGTCGGCGTTAAGCGAGAGCTCCTTTGGCCCTCCAGTCCTGCGTCAGCACGTGCATCAGCTCTTCCTCATCATCCTCCTCATCATCATCACTGGCGTCTGGCTGCGCCTCGGCCGTCTGGCGTCTCTCTCTCATCGTGGCGCTCTTCACCACGTCCTGTTTGGCGCGTAACAGCTCCACCCGCCGGAAGCACTCGATCTGCTCGTTGATCTCGTCGATCTGCCGCTCCAGGCGTCCCTCCTCGTCATCCTCAGCGACGATGGCGTCAGACGCGTTGTTCACCTGCCGCATCTCCTTCTGGAACTCCTCCCACTCCTTGTCCATCTGGTCTCGCGGCGTGTCTACGTTACGCACTTTAGCATCGCGCACGGGGTCGTCGAAGAAGCCCTCGGGTAAGGCTTCGGCCGTGTTGTCCTTCTTCTCCGTCACGCTCTCCTCCCCGTCGTCCGGTTTGGACACGGAGCCCGAGTGAGACACGGCGGGCGGCGCGGAGGGGACGCCGCTGTCGAAGAAATCGGCCGGGAGACCGGCAGCCGGGACGGCGTCTTTGGCTTTACTGCTGGTGTCTTCATCATCATCATCATCATCATCATAGTGTCCAGCGAGGAGCCCCAGACCCACAGAATGATGCGAAGATGCGGCCGTCTCCTCCTTCTGTCCTCCTGCGGCACCTGTTCACATCACAGAGATCATTCATCTCATCTCACACAGCAGCACGACTTCAGCTCCTCCATAATCAACACACTGGATTCACATCGTTTCATTCACTCAGAACGAGACTCATCAGAACGATACATCTGAAAACATGTCTCTTTTCCCGCATTTAGGCCTTTCATCCACACTGAGATGTTGTTGTTGCTGGACAGAAACATGAAAGTGCAGTTTTTGTGTTGTAGTGTGGACTGTGAAAATGATGACACACATTTAGTCATGTTAGCTTATGCTCCACACACATTGTACTCATGTATATATATATATATATATATATATATATATATATATATATATATATATATATATATATATTATTATGTCTGCTGCTCATTTTAATAATGCTGCTAAAGATGAATGTTGCTTTGTATATTCTTCATATCACATTCCCGCAATTATGACATAATATTTACTCATAACTGCTGTCCTGCAGTGAAAGATGATGAGAGTTCAACCACGTTCCTGAAACCCCCAACACTGCACATTTTGCATCTCTCCTTTGTCTGACACACATATTTCAGGTTTTGGAGTCTCTACTAATGAGCTGATGATATGAATCAGGCGTGTTTGATTAAAAAGACATGGAAAACATGCGGTGTTGGGGGCCTCCAGGAATGTTTTGGAGCACACATGGAATGGTGATGGAGAGTGATCCGAACGCAGCAGTGAGTGATGGGATATTTGCTAATAAAAACAACTTTATCAGTCAGTGAGCCTTTATGATGTTTTATGCATTTTTACAGTGATTTAAGAGTTTTCAGGCATGTCAATGTGGATTAGCCACTTCTGGAAAACACTTAACAGCACTAGTGTGGACAGACAGCATTTGAAACAAAAAAAAAAAAAAAAAATCGACTTAATATCAAGACATATTCAACTAAACCCAGAAAGAACCGTGTTTCTGATCAAACAGAAGAACAGCTATCAGCAAAAACTGTGACGTATTTCTGACTGGGGTCAGAGGTCAAATCACAGCTCGTTCCGACTGTAGGCGCGTTCACGCCATATCGGAATTCCCGTAATTACGAGATTCCAACTTTCCAACAAAGCGTTCACGTCCTCGTAGAACTCGTAATTACAACTGGTGAACTGGGAGTCTTCTGACAGCTACGACTTGTACCACATGACCAACGTAGGTTCTTTAGGCGTTGATAGTGTTGCCATAGAAAAGCAGAATTCCGAGTCTGAGGACGTGAACAGCTCCGAGTAGAACGTCGCATGTTGTCATCTCGAAATGACGGTAATTATGATATGGCGAGAACACAGCATGTGTTTACACCTGTAGAGCTGAACGGGTGCAGGTGAACACAAGTGAAACGGTCACATTTGTATATACTGGTCGTTATATCTACACTTATGCATTTACACACACACACACACACACATTATGAACGTGAGCGGCTCACCTGCGCCTCCGCTGAGCGGCAGCTTCGCGCGTTTCCCGGATGCAGACGCGGGCTCCGGCGCGGGCCTCTTCAGCGCTGAGGATGAGGATGATGAAGGTGCTGCCGGTGTTTTAGTGCTGTCTCTGTTCTTGAGCTCGGTGACTTTATCCTTGTGCTGTTTTCCCAGCACATGCGTTTGCCAGAGCAGCGCGCTCTTCACCGGCGCGTTACACAGCGCGCAGCTCAGCTGACCCACACTGTTGTATTTGGCGTACGGAGATTCCACGCGTTTCTGTCGATCGGTCGATTGTTTCTTCTCCTTCATCAATCGCCGTAAATCCTCTTGATTAACCACCTTCTTCCCCTTCTGTAACGAAGCCATTTCCACAGGCTCGTCGCGGGTGAATGACGTAATTCTCGGCGTCTCGTTCTGTCCTGCAGGAGGCGCTCATTTATAATTGTCTACTGTATGTAAATATGGATACACATCTATGGGGTTGTGGCTAGAAGGGATACAGCTCCGACCGGAAACTAACAATGAGATTAATTGTTCTACCTATTAAATTGTGTTGTTTTTTTTAACGTATACACCTACATCAACCCTAAACTTAGCCCTTACTATAATACAAAGAAAGTATTGTTGTACAGTGTGACAAAAGTAACGTTAGATTGATGTGCGCATGCCCAGTAGCCAGAGCTGTATTCCTTCTAGCCTTTACCGAATGAAGTTGCCTTATCTGTGTCTCGTATTCTTTAACCCTTTGCTGCCTGATGAATGATTATCTGCCATCAGATGTCTGATCTTAAAAACCTTCATGACATGAAATGAGACATTAGTTCCACTCTGGCAATAAACACTAAATATCTAAACATCAAATTCTCTCTTGCACTTCTATTCTAAAATCTAGAATGTTTGTGGTGTTGTTGTTGTTGTTTCTTTTTTGTAATTGTTGGGCTTTAGTCATTCAACTGAACAGAAAAAGCAAAGTACTGGTTACACTTGAAATATAAATCTAAAATAAACGAGGAGATCTGGGCACAGGTAATATGGAGAATAAATACACACTGTTCATTCACATCCACTGATGTTATAATAATACAAATCTGATGAAGAAGTGTCATTTTAAAGGTTCACTAAGCAGGATTTTCATCTCTCTAATATACTCATGTATCCATACTGGATAACTACTCATCCTATTACATAAATAAAAAGTAAGTAAGTAAGTGCCAATGTTCTGTTGAATTACAGTACAACACAGGGTGGTAATGTACCCGCAAAGCGAGTTTGGCATATTTCATATATTCTTATAATAGCTATATATAGTTATATAATTAGTCTTAGGACAAGTTCGATAAACATTATACTATCTAAAATCACAACACCAAACAGACAATATATAGATATAGTTGGTAATAAGCTGATGCAGCCAGAGGAGAACAGTCAAACCACAAAAAAAAAAAAACAGCATAAACCATTCCTAAAATCATGGACATGTTGCTTATGTTTCTTCTAAAATACAAGACAGTAGAATACATATGCAACCTTTATCATATTAATGGATAATTATGTATGAAACTGCTTATAGGTTTGAGACTAATTTCATCCCATATCTTGGCGCTCTTTATTGCTGAAGGTGTTTGTACGGATCGGATCTTTAAATGTTGACTTCAATATTTTCTCTTAAATATGAGCCTATCTGTAAATATGAGTATGAATGTTTCCAGTGAGCTGCAATGAAGGCTTGAGCGCCATAGATAGGTTAATCTTATTGTTAGTTTCCGGTCGGAGCTGTAACCCTTCTAGCCACAACCACTTTATTCTCATTCAACACGTATCAGGAAGTAACCGACAGTTATTACTTCTGAAGACAACAGCAAAATAGAGAATCGGTCATCAGTTGAGAATGAAGAGAAAACACCTTTAGAATACCTTAAGAAGGAGTTTGTTTCTGAACGGACGGCAGATCTTTGTGATTTACATGATTATTCATTCTTGAATACTTCCTTCAGAAAGTGAAAGTAAAGTTTGGATTGCTGGAGCTGGAACAGTGAAGATGGAGTCAGTAAATGTGTCTGCAGAAGAGCTTTCTTGTCCCGTGTGCTGTGAAATCTTCAAGGCTCCTGTTCTTTTATCATGCAGTCACAGCGTCTGTAAAGAGTGTCTTCAGCAGTTCTGGAGAACCAAGAAAACTCAGGAGTGTCCCGTCTGCAGTAGAAGATCCTCAAAACACGATCCTCCGTTGAATCTCGCATTAAAAAACCTGTGTGAGTCGTTTGTGAAGGAGAGAAATGAGCGGCGTTCGTCAGGATCTGAGGAGATCTGCAGTTTACACAGAGACAAACTCAAACTCTTCTGTCTGGAGGACAAACAGCTGCTGTGTTTAGTGTGCAGAGATTCACAGAAACACGTCAATCACACATTCAGACCCATCAGTGAGGTGCTTCCATCGTATAAGGTGAGACAGACTCATAGCTGCGGATGAAGACTTACCGCCAGTTCCTCATTCTGTGTGTTACATGCATGAACAAATGACAACAGGGGTCTCCGGTGTTCTATTGATTTATATTCCAGGAGGAGATCAGTAAAGCACTTAAGTCTTTACAGGAGAAACTTCAGCACAGCAAAACACTGAAGGGAGAATGTGAGAAAACGGTTGAACACATCAGGGTGAGGACGCTTCTCTTGATGTTTGCACACTTGGTTAGAACAGCTGGATCGGTTTGATGTATTTACATGTTCCTCTATTAAAATAAAAAGCTCTCGCACACACACACTGTCAGAACTACAGCTGACAGATCCAATGAAAAGTTCACAAAGCACTGAATCCAGTTTAACGCGTTTAGTGTTTGCATAGTCTAATAAAGGAACATTTATTTTTGTATAAAATGTGAGTTTTACACATTATATAATATGAGCAAAAGTGGTATATTGCGTCACTCAAACCAGGGCAAACTCAGTGCCAGTCACAGATCCGGTCTGTGTAAGTGAACATATAAGTGATTCAAAGCATTGTCATTCAACGTGTTGGCAATTAGGCTTTCCGACTGATGTAAATAAATATATTCACAGTATAATGGTAGTAACTATATCTCTCTCACGTGAGTCACACAAAGAGTCCTGCAAAATCGCATCTACTGTCCTGCAGCAGATCAGTCACACTAATTAAACCATCTGTTTTCATTTCAGCAGACGGTAGAACACACACATCATGATTATTGTTCATGAGCCCAACAGCCTCTGTCAGTCATTACTGCAGACACTGAATGTATGTGATGTATCTGATTAAAACTGGGTTGATGGGTTAGAGAATGTGTGTTCACAGCCTACAGAGACAGAACATCTACATCTGTCCCAATGTCCACCTCACTCTTCATGAATTAGTGATTTATGCATGTGAATAAATGTTTTGATTTCAGTCTCAAGCTGAGCACACAGAGCATCAGATTAAACAGCAGTTTGAGAGGCTTCATCAGTTTCTCAGAGATGAAGAAGAAGCTACAATCACTGCACTGAGGGAGGAAGAGGAGCAGAAGAAGAAGATGATGAAAGAGAAGCTGGAGGAGATCAACAGACACATCTCAGCTCTTTCACACACAATCAAAGACACGGAGGAGATGATGAACGTCAGCGACGTCTGCTTTCTGAAGGTCTGATTTCAGATGACTGATTGATTGATTGATTGATTGATTGAGTTGTTGATGATCAATGGTGTGTTTGTTCTGCAGGAGTTTCCAGTCTCAATGGAAAGGTGAGTGATCTGCTGTTGTCTCTGGTCTCTCTGCTTCTGATCCAAGGCACCTGCAGTTCTGACTCCTGAATGTTCTTCCAGAGTCTAGATCTCACAGCCGGATCCACAGACGCCTTCTGGAGCTTTGATTCACGTGCCACATTACTTGGGCAACCTGCCGTTCAGAGTCTGGAAGAAGATGCAGGACGTCGTCCAGAACAGTGAGTCTGGAGAAGATCTGAGCTCACACACTGCAAATGATGCATGTGGGATATTTACAGATCTCAGCATTTTGTCTCAATAACCAAGTCAAGTCACCTGTGTTTTCATAGTGCTTTATACAGTGGAGATTGTTCAAAGCAGCTTCACAGTATTAAACTGGTGACAGAATCAATAATGCAAGCTTCAGCTCCAGTCAGTTCGTGCTGACCCGGTTGAGTTCAGTAACAGCTGTAGTCTGCAGGCTGAAATATGAAGTAGAAGAAGACTGGCTTATACATGATGATCATCCTTCTGGTTAAAACTGTTCTCCAAACCATAACTGTTCTTCCAGCCATTCTTCTTCAGGGTAACGAGTGCATCAGGTGTCATGGGAAGTGTTCCCGGTTCCGGCCGACCTACTATATGCAATCCTCTAATGGATCCGATTGAGAGAAATTTGATAGTGTGTTATATGTTTGTGTGCCAGGTCAAATAGATGGTCCATTGATCTTTAAACTAGCTGTAAACAAGAGTAGAAGAACTGATATTGACATGATTAGAGTTATTTAGCAGATCTCTTCATTCAGTTTATTTTCATTAGTGTCATTTTCTGTGAAAAAAGAAAAGTTTTCAAGCATGTAATTATTGTTACAGTACTGTCAGAGGAACACGTTTAGTGTGTCTCATCAATAAGATGAGTATCATAGTTCATAATCATCTGTAAAGCAGCTGTTGTTTGTGTCTCATCAGCTCCTGTGATTCTGGATCCGAACACGGCTCATCCGGATCTCGTCCTGTCACACGATCTGACCTCTGTGAGAAAGGGCGGGAACGGGCGACGGCTTCCTGATAATCCCGAGCGATTTGACGGCTTTGACTGCGTCGTGGGGTCGGAGGGGTTCGACTCGGGATCGCACCGCTGGGATGTGGAGGTGAAAGAGAGTCCGCACTGGAGTCTGGGAGTCGCCGCGGCGTCAAACCAGAAGAAGGGAGCCGCTTTCTTCAGGTCTGGTGTGTGGTGCGTGCAGTACAGACAGAGTCTGCCGTCTGGATTCCGTTCATCAGCAGCTGGAGCGTGTGAGAGTGGATCTGGACTGTGACGGAGGAACCGTGTCCTTCTCTGATCCTGTAACTAACATACATCTACACACATTCACAGCCAGCTTCACCCACACACTCTTCCCATTCTTCTCCTGCTGTTCTCTTCACCCTTTGAGGATCTTACCGCTAAAGACCATCAAACAGGTGTGAGTTTTCCTCTGCTTACACTGCGTGAACAGAGAGACGCTGATAGTTCACAAGTTGCATATAGGCATCATACAGTATATAATGGATATGAATCAAAGTGTGAACTGATTAAGTGCTTATGAGGTTTATTATTGTCTTTATTATGAGGGGATTTTTAGGAATTCTGTTTATCAAATTGTTTTGTAACGTATTTAATTTAACTGTCACATTGCACTGAATTAAAATACACAGTGAAGAGTTAAAATAATTCATGTTATTTCTCATTCTTGCTGTCCAGTTAGAGTCAATAATGTGCCACTAAAACTCAGCCATTTTAGGATTCGCATTTACAGACCTTTTCCTGATTATTTCACTGAATTGTGTCTCCTCGCTAGAGGTTATAGAGCTTAAATGATCGGAAAAACAACACAATTACAGATGCATGTAAAAGAGATTTCAAAAAATAAAAATGCGTACGTTTAGATCAGTCCGGTCTGGACGTACGGCAGTGCAGATACTGAAATCAAAGCATGTGCTCATGATCAAGAAACACTTTGTTATTTGCAGGACACACAAACATACACACAGCTGATATGCGCTGCCGTCCAGACCACCACTGTCACTATGCTTAGATGAAAGCTATCAAAATGTAGATGTTCTTGACCTGCAGGATATTGTGTGTAGACGTCATTCAAAACGTACTATTAATACTCTGCTTTAATGCTGTATTATATGTATATGTAAAACTCAAAAGGGTTATATAAAATGCTTTAAATGAACTGAAAACAACTATTTTTCAGGGGGAAAATAGTACAGTAAAAGATGTATATAATAAATTACAACATTCAGCTTCTTGTAACAACAAAATATAAAGCGATGTAAACCAGCCACAATCTGACAGTGAACTCCACGTCTCTGTTTAAACCCAATGTCTGAAAGTCAGCACAGATCCAGACAAACAACCAGTCATTCCCTGGTCTCTCAATGTCCAGTATATAGTTGAGCTAATAATAATAATAATAATAATAACAAAAATGAACCAATAATTGTCCATCCAACACACCACCGTTAAACCAAACTGTTGTCGGATGATTTATTGATACTAACCAGAGTTGCTTTTCTCAAAAGTATTGTGAACTAAGTTGATTGTAAAGAATATTGATGCCACTGGTTCTATGATCTACTTATGCTTACAATGCTTTTGGGAAACGCAGACCATTTCTTCTTGATCTGAATGACTGCCAAAGGCTGTGATGCTCATCAGGCTGAAATATTTTCACACTTTATAAACAGAACCACTAACCCAGCACCACTAGTCCAGAGTCAGACAGGATCATATTTGCAATACCATGAAGTCTGTGACCACATTACAGCCGCGCTTCCTGAAGCGTCTGGTCGGTGGATGCATCCTTGTGATGAATAATGTTGCACATCATAAAGATATGGTTCAAAGCTGCCCTGTTGTTGAGGAAAAGGTTTTTGTAAGCTTGCAAAAATCTGCTCTGCAGTTTGACTATTCTGCCAATCGTGTAGCTCTGGAAGCAGGTACAGACTACAGATAATGTAGTCACCCCCTTGTCATCCAAGATGTTCAGGTCTTTCTTTCTTCAGTCAATAAGAAATTGTTTCTTGAGGAAAAAAATCTGTAATTTTTCTCCATATAGTGGACTTCAATGGTGCCCCCAAGTTTGAACTTCCAAAACATAAACAGGTTGTGCGAAACAAAGGTGTTCGTCTGAGATTCAGCAAGACTTTTCATATGCATAATTAACTGCAGACACTGAATTGAAAGACAAAACAAGATGCTCCCTTATTTTCTTTTGCTGAAGTTGGCAACCGTAGTCGTGCCTTTTTTTTATTTTTTTTTATTGTGTCATTTTATTTTACTGCATTATTTATTTATTTATTTATGTTTGTCAGTGTGAATATTATGTCTATGCCAATACTCATGTTAGAACATAATCAGGAGGGAGGGATACTGCATTTAATGCACTTGATCTGAAAGGCGCTTCATGTGCTGTAATGCAGGAGTGTGTGATTCTGACTGATGACTGATGCTGTGTTTGATGAGGATGTGTTCGGTGCGGCCGGTAGGGAGAGTTAGAGAGAGACTGAGAGTGATTCTGAGAACAGTTTCAACTTCAGTACCAGCGGAGGAGCCCAAAACACAACACAGTGAACAGGACGGGCTGCAGCAGTCTTACCACAGAGATTCTCTTTATAATCATTAAAGCGAAAGCGGACCGACACCTGCTTCAGTTTCAGGAACACAAACCAGCACATCAATGCTGCTCATCCTGGGCCGGGCTTTGCTTCTCTCCTTCCTCCTGGATGCTTCGCAGGTAATGTGTTTTTATAGAAGTGCGACAGATGAGTTGTTCAGGCGCAGATTACAATAAACGTGTATGTAGTGCTGCTGCTGTGAGGCGCCGGATAAGAAGATCGGACGGGATCGAGTCCGGTACGGACAGACAGTGATGGACGAACCGCTGAGGGAAGTTAATTTTGTTGTGTCGTCATGGAAAATAGGTAGATTGTGCTCAGCGAAGAGTCTTATTTGCACATTAGTTTAAAATCAGTTCTTTCACATTCACTTTATTTGAAACATCCGCAGTTTTGGGCCTGCAAAGGTTATACGCATAACGTTTACTCGGGTTATCAGGTTTACTACTGTTACTAGAGTAAATGTGTGGTATTTGATATTAGCTAAACTGTACCCTCCGTTTAATTGCTCTCTGGAAATTCAAACGTAAAATTAGTTATCACTTTTTCAAGCATTTTGAATTGTTGAAACTCAATAAATCCAGCGAACATGACATAAATTATTGTTACAAGTTACATGAGAACAAAATTAATGCTGTTATCAAAGCAAATGCTGAAAAGAGAACATGTTTACTGTGCGCCGCTGTCATCAGTCAATCATTTAGTCAATGAATCAAGTTTGCCGAAATGGTCTGAAGGAGATCCAGTGTTCATTTATTAATTTATTTACCACTTTAACCAGAAGCGGGAGCGGTAGTCTAAAATAGTTTAATCTCTTTGGCTTTATAACCTAGATAATCTGAATAGGTGAACAGCAGACACTGAAGCATGAATCTGGGTAATTTGTGTTGATGAGTTTCTGTTGTGGTCTTGCAGTGGGGCTCAGAGGCCAGAGACAGCGGCGTGTGCAGGCCGGGCTTTTCTGAAGACATTTACACCACAGTAATGCCTGAGCGCGTGCTGCCGGGACAGCCCGTCATCACTGGTAAATATATGTGACCCTCCGTGCTTTCTCCGTTCGTATGAGCTCACAGGAAATACATGTGACGCTGCTTGAGATTTCACATCAACTGCACACATAACACTGTGTAAATGTGTATTTGGTGCAATTAAAATGTGGGGCTTAACTTTGCAAAAGTGAACACAAGCTAAAAATGAACATCAGCATCTGCAATGTATGAATGAATAAATAAAAATGAAAATGATGAATTCTAAAACTGGCAAATTATACATGAAAAAAAAAAACAAATACAAATGTAAAATTTAAATTCATTACAGTTATATATATATATATATATATATATATATATATATATATATATATATATATATATATATATATATATATATGTGTGTGTGTGTGTGTAGTGTGTGGGGTTTTGTTTCATTAAGTGGCTAAACAGCTGTGTTGTTTGGCTTTTGCTGTTGCTTTATGAAAATGCATGATCAAACAATTCACAATAATTTATCATTGATTTTGCAGAGTTTAATTTTGCTCTATAGATGTTTCTTATCGCAGAACATATGCGGTGTGGATTTATATTTGCAATACAAACATATATGAGTCTCTGTCGTTAATGTAAAATTGGACCAGGGTGTAGATGTTGTGCTATCCTCTGCATATACACTGCTGGAAATAGCTGAGATTCACTGGGTCTATTCAAATATAAATGCCTCTATAATACTCTATATGATATTAATAGATAGTGACACTATGCTTATTTATGTCTCCTGTAAATGAAGGATGTTCAAACTGGGGTTAAGATTTCACATCCAGTGGGCTGATTCTAGGTGTTTCATGGAAATTTTCAGGAAAAAAACTTACTTTGGACTCGTTTATTGTGAAGGCATCTACATGTCTTTAACAATTACCAATAATTATTTTTCATTAGTGATAACACTTTTTTAGTGCAGTGACAGCATGAATGATGCGTGAGTGTGGATCTGTTAGATGTTAAAGGTTCTGTGATTCTGATTCTAATGATTCATCTGTTGATTATCAGACAGCCTTTACAAACTTGGATCATTTCACATAAGCATACAGAGCATGTTCTTTTAAGATTTTTGGCTAAAATTTGGGCTGTATGCTTTATGTTTGCATACTAATCGTACTGTTTTGAACTCAATATGTGTTAACTTATGTGACGTAACTGGCGTGAGTATTTGGAAATGAGAACCGCTGATTATCATCAGCTTTGCTCGTTTGCAATTCTACACTAATTTGCGCTGCTCTGGGTAGATTGTGTTTATGGAAACGATCTGCGTCTGCGTTCTTTAATTTGACCGTTTGATGCAGTGATAAAAGCACAAATGGTTTGGCTCCATCATGGAGTCACTGCAGGTGAAGCTGGTTTTGTGTGTGAGGATTGTTTGGCACGTGTGGTCCCGTCTGTCTGCGTTTGTTTGTTTAATTGTGGCTCAAGGGACGTTGATAAAGTTGGTCTGATGAATTCCTGCTGTGGTTTGTTGAGTCTCATTCCAGGTTCATGTGTTCACTCAGACGTCGCTCTATAAATATGTAGCAGTCGTGTGTTCATGTCACTGGAGAATGTACCGGTGGCTGGTCAGGGTCAGAAATAACAGATTATCTAATCGCTCATTAGATTATCACAGAGAGGTGGTTATTAATCTGACACAGAGCTGATAATGCAGCACTTTCAGTAAGTGGGTGTGGGTGACAGGAATGAATTGTGACGCTGAATAAACCAATACAGAACAGAGATGCTGCAGAAGTTAAATGTAGAGCTTGAGTAACGGTATTTGTCAGGATGGTTGGACAGTGTTGACTATCACTATTACTGTCATTAAGACCTGACCAACTTATAGTGAGTTTCTCTTTAGTTTGTTTCTTCTAATTAAACTTTAAGCTGGCCACACACTAGACGATTTTAAGGCCAATTTGCCTCCCCGAACGATCGGGGGATGCGGCCCGATTAGAGGCTTGTTTATTTATTGTGTGGCGTCATTACGAATATTTAACTGCTTCCGCCCGAGACGAAGCGTCCCCAAACTCGAATCGTAAATATCAAACATGTTTGATATTTAGGATTCTTGATCGGGCTGCCTCTGACGTGATACAGGTCACTTAACAGATACTGCTGCTTCTATAGCTGAAACTTGGCAGCCCCTAAAATGCCACAAAAGCAGAATACATCAACCGTTTTCTTTTTCATACTTTGTTTTTCACTTTGAAACAAAACGCGCACCAAGAGAAACCGCTGACAACTTCGATTGTCTTCCATTTGTTTATCTTCTGTAGTCACGTGTGATCTCGCGAGTCTCCGTGAGCTCTCGTGTCACTGTGAAATCGTTCCTACAGTCAACAAGTGTGTGGTCTCGTCGTCTGGTCGAATGGGCTAGTGCAGCGGTTTTCAAACCGGTCCTGCGAGCACCCCCAACAATACACATTTTGTAGGTCTCTCACATCTGACACACCTACTTCAGGTCTTGCTGTCTCTACTAACGAGCTGATGAGTTCAATCAGGTGTGATAGATAAGGGAGGCACAGAAAACGTGCAGTGTTTGGGGTGCTCGCAGGACTGGTTTGAAAACCAATGGTCTAGTGTGTGTGTTCAGAGGATTATAAGGCTAAAAATCGTCTGAAATGGTCTATATGTCTGTGGTCTCCCATGGTTTTAAAATGGGTTAAGATTTGAAAATCGTCTAGTGTGCGGCCAGCTTTAGAGTCTGTGATTTGGTGAAGTTACTCATCAGAAATCAGCTAACCTGTGGTGGTATAGAGTGAAGGATGTTTCGTCTATTTATCCATGTCTGATGATGCTCATAGCTGATATAATATACTCAGGTAAAGCTGTGCTAATGGCTTTTTGCCCGAGGATAATCGGGTCTGCGGGGTGGTTACCGAAATGAGCTGACTTAGCTAACTTACATGCTCTTAGCTCAAATTTGAAATTACAAAAACACCTTTTCATTGGTAGTTTCTGTGAAAGCTTTAAACCATTAACCACATGGGCTCTCAGCTTGCCGATCACATAAATGTTCACATTTTAATGACAGAAAAGAGTGTGATCACTTCATGACAGACATGATGAATATAAAAAGTTCTGTGTCTCAGCTTCCACTGAACTAAAGTTAAATATTAATGCTACAAGGTGTGTGCAACTCAGACTATTATTAAATTACTCCAGACCAATCAGCATTAACAACAGCTGCTGGTCAGTCTGAATACATGCGTTCTTCTCAGCTCTTCTCTCACACAAACCTGTTCTTCATTAAAGCTCCAGGTGAAAGGTTTCCAGATATCACAAAAACATCCTGTTCTAATATATACAGAAACCTCAGATAATGTGCTTTGGGTGGGAGATGATATTCTCAAAACAAGTCCCTCGCAAACACAACAGACGAAGAAGACAAAACCCTACCTCACAATGAACACATGAAACACTAACCCTGCATCACAGTGTTCATAAATATCCATCCTCAATAGTATGTGAGATTAGAACAAGTCTGTGCCAAAGCATAGTATGTTGAAAGGAGAATGCCGGATGATTGACCGTTTCAGGTAGATGTTTGAAGTGTGGATCCAAACCCCCACAGAGATGTTAGAAATGTATCTGTAATACCGTTACCTCTCGTAATTCCTCATAAATTTTTTTCTGATAACCTACAATAGTAGAGTTGACTATTCAGTTCATCTAATGCACATCAATGGATTAACTTAAAACAAACAAACAAACAAGCAATGTATATAGTAAGTGTTATAATTGAATTGTCTTCATAGCTTCATTGTAGAAGTTGTTAAGAAGACCACAACTATTTTCATGAAACTATAACACTGATAGCCTATTATAGGCTGTTACGGAGTGAGAGATGCGACGTGAAGCGGGCGGATCCAAATGCAAGCTTTTATTAAGGGACATCGACAGAGACATGGTCATATAACAGGCAGGGTCAGACAATGGCAAACAGGTATGTGAACGCAAGACAAAAGTCTGTAAGGCAGGCGAGGGTCAATCCATGGCGAACGTAATCCAAGGGTCTACGCAAAAGGGGTCATCTGAATAGACAGGCGAAGGTTCCAAAGGGCAGGCAGCTAGACAGACTAAACGATATTACGATGCGTAGATACAAGACTCGAATGACTAGAAACTGAAACAAGACTAAACTAGAAAACACAAATGAACTGACTAAGTGGCTCGGTACAGTTGCTAACACACAAATCTGTATTGCTAAATGCAATACAGATACTCGGTGAATCGTGGGAGGAAGTCCAAGGCTTATATAGGGTCTCTGATTGGGTGCAGATGATCAGCGCAGTGCCTGATGGGGACGTAGTCTGGGGTGTGGTGCAACAGTCTGTGTAATGTGAATGGCAAGGTGACCTCTGGTGGCGAACAGACTGGCATACAGGACCAGAGTCGTGACAGAGCCCCCCCCCCACCCCAAGGAGCGGCTTCTAGACGCTCCAAACACAAAACAATCCATGCGAGCGGTGGAGCGGGGGCGGGACAAGGCACACGATGGAGGGCCAGGTCCATGTGGAGCACCTGGGGACTGAGGCAGGACCGGCAGAGGGGAGAACCAGGGCGGAGCCGGTGGGACAGGCAGGGCTGAGGGCCACCAGAACTGGACAGACAGACCAGGAGCCCTCCAGGGTGGAGCAGACACATGCAGGATTCATATCTAAATGGTATTTTTGTGGCTTAATATTTACAGACGCTAGTTCATATCATGACTCGAGGCTAAGAGTACTACTGCTGACCTACTTTTTATTAATTCACCCAAACTTTGACAAACTCCATGACATTCCGTATTATACAGTAAATTTGATTTATGACTAGATTCCGCAATTCCATCCGCATTTTCTGCATCACGGAAATCAGAGATAACAGAGAGGTGTTTTGCAACTTCAGTGTGTCATTAGATTGAGATTTATTGCAACTTCAGCAACATCTGCTGCTGCCTTAACTTTGAGGGACAACTGATGCGTGCGTGTTCACTGCAGCCTCCGGTTAGCAAGCGCTTTCGGTGTGAGAGAGTGTTCTGTGTTGATTGGTTAGACTCGAGACTCCCAACAAATCAGATGGGCGGTGGGCGGAGATTGCTCTCGGCCACAGAGTGGTGAGTTCCGTCAGGCTGCATCAGAGCCAAATAGCACGTTTCTAAATTAATCGGTTTTGAAAAAGACAGATACTCATAAAAATACCTAATATCGGCGCCGATAATCGGCCAGTCCAATAATCGGTCGACCCCTACTACAGACCTGAAGATCAGGAAGTGTAACGGCTTCATCATTAGAGATACAACAGCTTGAGACTGACGCAGTACCGTTAAAGAAACAACTTTATGTCTTATTCCCCCCGGTAATGTTCATAGTAGCTCTTAAGGGTCCATAATCACTACTCTAGAGTACTAATTTTCAACCATTTAACAGTAGATAAGGTACAAAGTTGATCCCTTTAAGATTTCTGACCAGCTTAAACAGCGACACACATAACTCCATTCAGAACAAAAGCATAGCAACAACCATTCATAACAAAATAGAACTGTGCTGGTGAATTTTGGAGATAGCAATATTATCTTGTGAGAAGTCTAAAATATCCACCATTAGATTAATTTTTTTTAAACTATAACAAAACACTGATCATTTGCTGTAGTAATGATGTGTAGTTTGATAAGCGTGTAATTTATGTTGGCACTGCTGTCATCTGTTCTACTCGTCTGTTATAAGTCAAGGCAACAATACAGATTGTGTCAAAGCAACTTTGCAGTATTAAATAGGAAAATAGTGGATCAATAATGCAAATGATAACAGTAAACACTCAATTTTCAGTTAAAGGCAGTTCATCATTGAATTCAGTGATGTCATTTCTACACTGATGGTAGAAAGAGGCTGTATGTTTTGAATGCAAATTGCTTCTAAATCTGAATTTTGTCATTGTTTTGCAGCACACTAGCAAATAGAAAACCTTAAGAATAACATATTCAAGCTAACAGCCAAAGATGTTGATTTCATGTGAACTTTAATTGGTGTCGAGGGTGTTCAGGAGGGGAATGTTCCTACACAGTTGTTCGGATACTTCTCCATGGAACGACTACGTCTCACACTCCGGATGATTCCTCACAGATAAAATCAAGCCTAGCCCTGCATTGCTTTTGTAAATACATTTTTTACAGCTGCTGACTTTAGCCTAACTTTACAGCAGTAGTGTGTGTCTGACAGATAATATTTCATCAATACAGTGTGAGATGCACGTCTTCGCTGCCGTTTCTTGTCTTTAATCTTTCTCTTTGAATTTTTCGCTTCCCTTTTTCATGGAGTTTGAGGTGTGGATCGCTGTCTTTCTCACTACAAAGAGAGGCCTGTCTGTATTCGGGCTGCCAGTTCACTGAGCAGCATTCAATACCTCTTTTATTGAGCTCTGGTCCTCCCTCGCTCTCTCTGTCTTGTTTTGCTCGTTATAGAGGCCGAATGCGCTGAGGATCAGCCTCATATTCATCACAGAGAAAGGAAAAATACATTCTCCAGCAGGCCTGCTGTTGTTGTCCGTCAGATCTCTCTTTGTTTTCTCGGCTCTGATGCTGGAGGGTGTGGGTCCTCTTGGCACGGCCGTGTGTTAATTCAGCGTGGTGTCAGGTTTCATGGCCGGCACTGCCTGTCTCTGAGTTTGACAGATCGGCAGAGTTTAGGATGCTAGCCGTTCAGAGACTGGTGTAATACTTCAAAGTCGCACCTACTGAAACCTCCGTGAACGAGCCGAGCGGCAGGCGTGATGTGTGTCGTGTGCCTAGCGGCGAATCGGAGAAAGACTGATTGTGATGGAGGATGATTGTATTTGACCCTGATGAAATACCTTCTTCTTCTTAGTACAAATGTTGATTACCTATGACCACATAGTGCTGTATCTGAAGTTATTCTGTACAGCGTTGTCCCGTCTGAGCATGATTCCTCTTGAAAGTTTGTGTTTCACAGAAACCTGGTGCTTCTTCTGAAAGCTGATTGTCATTGCTCTCCTGGATAACATGCTTTCTTTCAGATAGCCCAATGTCATTCCTTGTCCGGACCATTTTCCACCATAACCTGCTCCTGCTGGTCAGTCAGACCAGACTATTTTTTATTTATTTTTTTTGATGACTATTCCACACAGTAATGCCATTTACTGGACTTTCTAGAGCTTGTTTGCCATTTCAGTAAGGGATGAGCAAATTTAATGTATGTAGCAAAGTATGGTGACCATACTCAGAATTTATCCTCTGCATTAAGCCCTTCCAAGTGCACACACAGCAGTGATAACCACAATGAAATGATAACCACAATGGTCAAAGTGTGTGTGTGATAAAGACAGAGAGGGAGAGAGAGAGAGAGAGAGAGAGAGAGAGAGAGAGAAAATGTACAATTTATGAACTGAACAGGATAGAGGTAACCATCAATGATTGTGTGTCCATCAGACAATTTAGAGATGCATGAGAAGAAAGGAGACAGATGGAATCACATACATCATCTTACATCAGGGAATCTCTGTTTAGCTCCAACCTGTGATTTTCTAAGTATCCTGAAGACATTGATTAACATTGATTAAGGTGTGTTTGATTAGGGTTAAAATTAAACTCTGCAGGAAGGTGGATCTTGTGGGCCAAATCTGAAGATCCCTATTTTACATACTCTAAACCAGGGGTGCTCAACCCTGGTCCTGGAGATCGACTTTCCTGCAGAGTTCAGCTCCAACCCTGACCAAACACACCTGAACCAGCTAATTAGGATCTCAAGGAGCGCTTGCTAATTACAGACATGTGTGTTTGATTAGGGTTGGAACTAAACTCTGCAGGAAAGTCGATCTCCAGGAACAGGGTTGGGCACCCCTGCTCTAAACAGAGACAGAGTGAAGACTGACAAATTGCTGTAAGCCATCCTTCATCTGAACAGATCAGTATAAATTCAGTCATATGGTACAGCGAGAACATTTTCTGTACTAAACTCTGCTCCTCAAAGCACCTCGTGGCCATGTCATACCTTCATCACACCTTCTGGTGAAACAACAGACAGATAGTATTACAAACATTATGGATTTTTGCTCTGTTACGCGAGTTAGGTAATGTAAGTGTATTTTCGACCATGACAGCTAGTCAAAGGGCTAAATTTACGAACAGCTTGCAGGAATGCAAACCCTTTTTGGCGTTAAGAAACTACTTTCAGGATTTACTAAAAACATGCAGTGAAACATTAGCAAAGGAAAGATGTGAGAACAGTTGTTTTAGTGGCTGATCATATTGCATATGCATTTGTAGCAGTTTCCCTTTAAGGCACAGCATTTATCAGAAGGTGTCTTAAAGGTGGTTTCTGAGAAAAGCTGTTGATATTGGAAATCACCAAACAAACTCTCCCTACCCAAAAAGGTTTAGGTGATAGCAGCTCTGCGCCAAATTCACAAACATGCTATGTAAAACAGGCACCTCCCCCATCACGAGTGGACACGCCCCTTACTGCTGATTGGCCACAAGTGTGTTTTGGTGTTCGGTCTGATCTACTTTCAACAGCATTTTTCAGAAATCAGTTACTGCACCTTAAACTCATTTTGCATCTGTGTTGTTAGTAGATCACACGCACCTGAATATCATCAGCTCTGCTTGTTTGTGACACTAAATTGTACTGCTCTTGGTAGATTGTGTTGTTCATTACAGAAATGATCTATAATTTGCTCAGTGGCCTGTTTAGTAAAAATGTCTTAAAATCTGCTATCTACATTAAAACTAAGAAGCAGCATAATTATTGCGATGAAAAAATGTGGTGTCACTTAGAAAACTTTGGAAATGTTTTTTTTTTTTTTTGATGATGATGATGATGACGGACAAAATATACGGACAAAAAATACATTTATAGTTGATGTAACAGACTCTTTGGCTGTCACAGAGGAAACCAAAAATACGAGCAGAACAATCACACTGAAATCTGAGGGAAGCACATTGTGGTGCCCAGATATGATTCAGAGAAGTTATGTTTGTGTTTTGAGTCTATGTAGTGCAATATCTGATGTAAATAACAAAAAAAAAAAAAAAAAAAAACATCTCCCATGTGAGGACGCAGAGCAGGTTCTGATACTAAATAACCTGCCACAAAAAAAAAAAAGAGTTTGCCATTTATTGAGGGTTCCTAAACACTTTGCTGTTTGCTGAATATCTCGCTGAAGTTTTTTTTTCTTTTTTAATTTTCATTTTAGTGCATCACTTTTTATTATTAATTATAAATGCAACCATTGGTTGAATATTGGTGCCTTTTATCATATTGCTGTTTCCACTCAAAGCATTTCAAACATGTCAGTGACAGTGATCCTTGTTGCGTTGTATTGATAGCTGATACTGTTTCATGCTGTTGTCTTACTGTAAGTCTGAAGAATTCCTGATTTGTAAGAGAATAGCAGCATCCAGCCAGTTTCAGCAGATTAGGAGAAGAATTTGACCCCAGCTGAGCTGCTGCTGTTTCATTGGCTGAAACCAAACTGACCACATTCTTCTTAGCAGGAGGCCGAAAAAGCCTGCGTTCGCTCTGTTAACAGGACACAAACTCAGTCCTGCACATCCACGGCTGATGCTGTGATTTACTGTACAGCAGCATTTAAACCATTCCCTGTTGATTTGTTTTACCCCCAGAATTTGCTTTTTTGAAGGCTTTTGAAGGCTCAGTTTTAAAAGTGTAAGAAAGAAAGAGAGACTGAGAGAAGCAGGTCACAGGGAAGCGTTTAGCCCAGCTCGTTTGCTTTGGCACATTGGTGAGACTTGTGATCCGTTAATCTTTGTTCTTTGGAGGCGAGCGTCACTCCTCAGGCAGTAAGAATGGTTTGTCAAATGCTTGTTATATTTTACACCAGCTATACAACAATAAAGACCTCAAATCATTAGTCAGTAGGCCCTTTCACACATACAGTCTTTACTGGTAAATTACCGTTATGAGATCATGTGTGAACAGGACCTTTTCAAAAAATACCAGTTTAACATTAACATTACCAGTAAATTAGCAGAATGATGCTGTGTGTAAACACAGAATGAAGATTACCCATTTGAGCATGTACTGTTCAACACGCTGATGAATGAAGTCTGCTTTGGTCCCAATTGACCAATCATAGGATTCTTATGCTCTCATTGTTATTAGAATTTACCGGCGTTTTGGTGCTGATGTGTGAATGGTCTCTTACAGTTGAAAAGCCGGAACACCGTTGCCTGTGTGGAGAGCACATTTTTGTATTTACCTGTAGTCATACTGGTCATTTTACAGCTACTTACCGAGATTGCAGTGTGAAAGGGGCTAATATTGTCATGGTTGTGCGTGGAAGGAGCGTAGGAAGACGAAATATAACAACAAGTCTTTAATAAAATCCACAATAGGAAAATCCAGACAGGAACGGCAGGGAAACACACACCAACGTAACCTTAAGATCCGGCGACAAACATTGAACTGAATACAACTTATATAGGGGTGCTAATGATACAATGACAGGTGAGGGTGATTAACCAATAAGGGCTAAACAAGGACACGAACAGGAAAGACCATATATAGGAAAAGGGAGAAACCAACATAAACAGTCCACAGGGGTGTGACAAATATGTACACAACACACATGTTCATGTTCTACACAAAGTTCAGTCAATCTCTGAAGATCTTTCATATATAGCTATTTATTTTTTGAGCAGCAGAAATAGTTTAACTGTGAATTGTGACCATTTAGCTTTGCTTTTCTAAAATGCTAGACCATAAATACACCTGTTGTCAGGATGATTAGCAGACATGTACGTAGGAACAGTAAAGTGAGGTGCCATATTGTCAGCCTGTTCTGTGTTTCCACTGTGTGTTGCTCTCGTGCTGTAAACCAAAGACTACAGGGACTTTGCTGTATAATGAGGACCTTCTCAGCTGCTCCAGCAACAGACCCAACCCGGAAAAAAACTATCGGTATGGATTTTTGCCGATAACCGATAGTTCCTCCAATCAACTATTGGTGCCGATTAATTGGCAAAAACGATTCGTCGGTCGACCTCTAATCCAGAATCAACTAAGAATCACCTCATACTTTCTGAATGTTTCCAAATTGCGTTTCTGGATGCGTTTGAACGATCACTGTCTGCATATTTCATAAATAATTTCTGACACTCTGGCTGCGTGAGATTCTCCGGTTTTGTTGTTGACGGTCTATCTGAAGTGCAAGCTGTAAATGGTGCCCCTTTCAGGGTTTATGGCAGCTTGAACATTCTTTAAATATATATTTCCATCTATCCATCCATTTTTAGAACCGCTTGTCCTACAGTAGGCTGGATCTCGGCATTTTAGACCATATGTAGGGAAACACTGAATGCATTGCCAGTCCAAAAGAGTATAACAGATTTGAAAAATTTTACATTCATTGACAGTACGAATTTATTCATCTTAAAATTATTTTCAAAAATATCAACGCTATCTTGTTCAGTTTAGCTGAAGGGACTGTGATGGAGAATTCATTCTGCCTCACATTCAGAGACTTGTTCTGAATGATTACTGCTGGCAGCGTTAGGGTTAACCCGTGACCTGCTCTTCTCCTGCTGACTGCTGCTGACTGATGAGTATAAATTGCCTGCTTGCCATCTCTCAATATCTCAATATTTTATATAGTCACTATAGTGCTGCTATCTAAAAGGAATACTGTGGACAACTGACTCCTGAATTTGCAGTGATAGAAATTCATCTATTTCAGTAATTGGTTTTTACCTTTTTATAGGCACTTTTTAACTTTTATAAAGCCATTTTTTTCTAGAAGTGTGCATCATCTTTCGAGTCAAATTTTTTACATTTAAACAGTCAATTAGAATAATAACACATTTGGGCTGTCGCCAAGCAAATTTAAATCAGTATCAACAAAATTCATCTTTGCAATGCAGAGGAAACACAGAAGCTGTCTCTGAAGTGGTGTTAAGATGTATTTACACACTGCATAATGCAGCTCAGAGGGACATGGAATGCTTTCAACTGCAGTTACACATGCATAAATAATGTTTAGATATTTCAAACATATTTAAAATTATATAAAAGGCCACTTTAAATGTGAAATTGAAACCGCCAGTAGGTGGCAGTAAGTCACTGTTAAGTGATTCTTTGCGATTAAACCAAATAATTTAAACGGTTGATTCATTCATGAAAGAAACACCATTATGTTGCTCAGAGATGCAAAACAGTGCTGTGAAATGATTTTTGTTGGCGAAATTGAGCAAAACCAGGAAATATGCTGTCTAAAACGTAAGTCTCTTAATATTAACTTCTTGTTTATTAAACTGTTAAAATCAATCCATGTAGAGACAGAAATGGCATACCCTTGTGTAAGTAAGATAACTAACATGAGGCTATTTAGTTTGTTTAATAAAAGAGCAAGGTATGGACCCGTTCTATAGGAAAGGTAACCTTAAATGACTTCTGTTGTGATCTGGCGCTATATAGAAAATAAAATTAAATAAAATTGACTTAACCTTCAAGGGGGGTGGGGCGCTCCCCTAATATAATGATATGGGAAACACTGCTGTTGAAAGGTGACACTGTCCAGAGTCACTCCACAGGAGAAATGGCTGTTACCTAAAAGCATTCATTTGGCGGTTATCTGTGCAATGGATGATTGGTCATCAGCTGGTTTTTTCCCTAGGTTTTACCAGATCATTGTGCCTGGGTTCAGTGTCGTTCATCCAGCAACATTCTCAGCTGGATCAAAGCAGGTAGTGAGCACAGTCCAGTTACTCATCATGTCCTATGAGGGGAGAGACTAATCACAGACCTATGAGGAACTGGTTTGAAGTAATAAACTTTTTTTTGTTGTTGATAATGAGCATGCTTCACTTCAGTATTGCACAAAGTTTCAGCCCTTGAATTTTGATTGGTGAAATGGCATTCCAAGAGTACTGATATAACAGTCAAAGGCACTGGGACCTTTCAGCGTTAGATCCAGACCACTGTCAGTCTGTTAGAGCCTTGAATAAATTCAGCACCACTGGTCACCAGCATAAGTTATGTTTTACACGCTGAGACCATCATGAAATGCTGGCAAGATCCCAGCAAAACCACAAATAATTAGTTAGACACTTGGCCCTTGACTTTGGTTATATTCATTTTCTTTCAATAATTGCTAAAAGTGCATGCTACCACTTTTGTCTACTGATTTCAATGGCACGCTTCTTAGTAAGTACACTGTTATGGTGTCAGTGACTATATCAGACTAATAGCACTCTTGTCCATGAGATATTGATTAAATAATTACGGTTGTAGGTACATGTAATATTTTTGCTAACTATATTGTCTCTTGAGTCAACAACTTGAATTTAGTTATCCATTTCAGTGTTCGTGCTCATACTGAAGTCAAACTCCTTAATTTAGACATTTAGATGTACATCTCTATCTCTGGGGTTGGGGCTGTATAGTGGGCAGTGTGCGTGTGCGTGTGTGTGTGTGTTTGTGTTGAATGGGTGTATTGAGGTGGATGTAATGTGTTGTGTGGTTCAGGGCATTAGTGTGGCGTATCTCTGCTGACTGCATCCTGCCTGCTGCTGTATCAGCCCTTCTGTAAGCATTCCACACACATTATCCACCATTCCTGTCATTCATCGCTCAGTGTGTTTTGATGACACATGCTAGCTAAAGTTTGATTATATCAACTATCAGTGTTGCAGTTGACATTCAGTATTGCAGTGATGGAATGGAGCTAGAATGGAGCCAGTCATTAACGCGTTACCCAAGTGTACTGATTTTTACACAGTTCTTTATACAATAAGTTCTAAGGTACCGATCACACCGAATGCGTTTTTTAGGTCTGAAAATGTGAGGCGCACCGCACTGCCTTTTTTTTGGTGACACACTGGTGAGCAGTGCATTGTGTTTTTTTAACGATCAAATCAGCAGTCCTGTCAGTCTAATCAAAGGATTATAGCACGAGCATACATGCACGATAGCACGATCGCTCTAAAATCTTTGTTTTTTGCTGTTAAGTTTAAGCAAAAACCTTAAAAAACCTTGCGGCTCCAGATAACCCACGACAGACACCAAATTTTTCTTTGCAATGGTAAAATTTCGTCACTGCAACGGAAGGCCCGCCTCTCCATTTATTCGATTGGACAATGGAAAAAAAACGCAATTATGTTGGGTGCTTATCTGCTCAGAGTTGCTTTTTTTTCAACTTCAGGCGCTTAGAGCGCTCCGGCAAAAACGCGAGGCACCCGGGGCGCATAAGCAGCGCGCATAACGCTCACTGCCAATAGAAAACAATACAAAAAAGGTGCCTCTCACTGCAAAAACGCGTTCTGTCTGATCGGGGCCTAATACATGTATGCTCATAGCAAAAGTAAGAGTAGCATTTTTGCATGTCAGAAATATGTGAAACTTTTTGCTTTTGCATTTAAGGGGGGAAATGAATTTAAGAAATCACGTTCAACATTATATGTAGATAGGGCCTCATTTTTTCAATTAGCCTGAACTTACGTGTGATACGGAGTGAAGGATCCGTGAAATGGGCGGATCCAAATGCGAGCTTTTATTAAGGGACATCGACAAAAACATGGTCATAAACAGGCTTGGTCAAACATGGGCGAACAGGTGTACAGACAGCAAGACAAAGGAGTATTCCATTACACAGGTGAGGGTCGATCAACAGTGAACGTAATCCAAGGGAAAAGGGTGATCCACTAGACAGGTGAGAGTTCATACAAGGGGCAAAACAAAGTCCAAAAATGACAAGACAAAAGGTAATCCAAAGCAGGCGAAGATCAGGACACGGATACTCAGATGGCTCCGTACAGTTGCTAACACAAGACGTTTGCTAAACGCAATACAATACAAGAGACTGGAAGATCAGTTCTTTTCAAATGACTCCGTTTCAGTGTGGAAAGGTCTGAAAGCCATTACAAACTACAAGACACCATCCCCCAGCACTGAGGTGAATCAACGACTTGCTGAAGACCTGAATGAGTTTTATTGTAGGTTTGAAAGCCCCCACACCCGTTCTGACCATCTCTTTCCACAACCTTTAACACCTCCAGCGACCCCCCTCTCCCCCCCTCCTGCTCTCCAGATCAGTGAAGACGAGGTGCGCCAGGTCTTTAGAAAGAACAAAAGAAGAAAAGCACCAGGCCCAGACGGTGTCACACCAGCCTGTCTGAAAACCTGTGCTGATCAGCTGGCCCCCATCCTCTCACAGATATTTAACAGATCCCTGGAGCTGTGTGAAGTCCCATCCTGCTTCAAACGCTCCACCATCATCCCCATCCCAAAGAAACCCAAAATTACTGGACTTAACGACTACAGACCTGTTGCTTTAACGTCTGTGGTCATGAAGTCATTTGAAAAACTGGTTTTGGCCTATCTGAAGAACATCACTGGACCCCCTGCAGTTTGCTTACCGAGCAAACAGGTCTGTGGATGATGCAGTAAACATGGGACTGCACTTCATCCTGCAACATCTAGACAAAACAGGGAATTATGTGAGGATCTTGTTTGTGGACTTCAGTTCGGCCTTCAACACCATCATTCCAACACTCCTCCAGTCCAAACTAGCCCAGCTCTCTGTCCCCAGCTCTATCTGTCAATGGATCACCAGCTTTCTGACAGATAGGCAACAGCTAGTGAGAATGGGTAAATTCACATCCCACAGCCGCACCACCAGCACAGGTGCTCCTCAGGGTTGTGTCCTTTCTCCACTGCTCTTCTCCCTGTACACCAATGACTGCACATCTAAAGACCCCTCTGTCAAGCTCCTGAAGTTTGCAGACGACACCACACTCATTGGCCTCATCAATGACGGAGATGAGTCTGCTTACAGACAGGAGGTTAAAGAGCTCGCTGTCTGGTGCAGTCACAATAACCTGGAGCTCAACACGCTCAAAACAGTAGAGATGACAGTGGACTTCAGGAGGAACCCCCCTGCTCTCCCCCCACTTACTATCATGGACAGCACTGTAACGTCAGTGGAAACATTCAGGTTCCTGGGCACTACACTCACTCAGAACCTGAAGTGGGACAATCACATTGACCTGATTGTCAAAAAGGCCCAGCAGAGGCTGTACTTCCTTCACCAGCTGAGGAAGTTCAATCTGCCGAAGGAGCTGCTGAAACAGTTCTACTCGGCCATCATTGAATCCGTCCTCTGCACTTCAATAACTGTCTGGTTCAGCTCAGCTAACAAAACTGATCTTAGAAGACTTCAGAGGATAGTACGGACTGCTGAGCGAATCATTTGTAAAACACTCCCTACCCTCCAAGAACTGTACTCATCCAGAGTGAGCAAAAGGGCTGGCAAGATCATTCTGGACCCCTCACACCCAGCCCACATCCTCTTCGAACTGTTGCCATCTGGTCGGCGCTACAGAGCACGGACTACCAAAACAGCCAGACATAGGAAAAGCTTCTTCCCTCAGGCCATCTACCTCATGAAC
The DNA here is from genome assembly GCA_036247105.1 of Cirrhinus mrigala. Classification (NCBI taxonomy): domain Eukaryota; kingdom Metazoa; phylum Chordata; class Actinopteri; order Cypriniformes; family Cyprinidae; genus Cirrhinus; species Cirrhinus mrigala. Next base: position 169,885 of record CM070008.1, on the reverse strand, counting down.
AGTTAAATATTCCCCCTACTGTGCAATAAAATGTGCAATACCGCTATCCATACCTATATTTATACCGCTATCCATACCTATATAGATTCCATACACTCAATTCTTTTGTATAATTTGTATATAGAACATCTGTATTTACATTATATTGTCTTGTGTATTGTCTTTCACATATTTATTCTAATCACTTGTTTATTTGTCTATTGTTTGTGTCTTTTCATATATTTATTCTAATCACTCGTTCATTTCTGTTATTTGTGTCTTGTCACTTGTGATCCTGTCTGTGCACTGGAAGCTCTGTCACCAAGACAAATTCCTTGTGTGTGTAAGCACACTTGGCAATAAAGCTCTTTCTGATTCTGATTCTGATACTCTGCAAATAGTGAGAGGAGGTCCAAGGCTTATATACGGTGTCTGATTGGATGCATGTGATCAGCGCAATGGCTGATGGGGAACGTAGTCCAGGGTGTGGTGCAACAGTCTGTGTAATGTGAATGGCAAAGCGACCTCTGGTGGTGAGCGGACAGAAGAGCACAGGCCAGACTCATGACATAGCCCCCCCCCCCCCCAAGGAGCAGCTTCCAGACGCTCCTAATAGTATAAAATCCAGGAGAACAATGGGGCAGAGGCTGGACCTGGCAAGGGATGGTGGGCCAGGTCCTTGCGGAGGAGGAGGACCTGGGGACTGAGGCAAAACTGGCAAAGTTGGCAAAGTTGGCAGGACAGGCGAAGCTGAGGGCCACCAGAGCAGGATAGACAGACCAGAAGTCCACCAGGATGGAGCAGACAGGACAGAAGCCCTCCTGGGCGGAGCAGACAGTGCAGGGGCCCACCAGGGTGGAGCAGACGGACCAGGAGCCCACCAGGGCGGAGCAGACGGGCCAGAGGCCCTCCAGGGCGGAGTAGACAGGGCAATAAAGAGAGAGGCAGGAAAAATAGTAGGTCCTATTAGCACCGGCTAAGACCGGTGAAGAGAGTTCATTAATGGCCTCCATGGCTGGAACAGGACAGACAGAGAGTTCGTTGACGGCCTTCATGGCCGTGACAGGATGGACAGAGAGTTCATAAATGGCCTCCATGGCCGGAATGGGACAAGGTGATGATTCACAGGCTGGGTGTGAGTCATTGGGCGCTACCACCGTGCAGGGAGCTAGAGCAGACGTCCCTGTTTTGTGAGGTTCCGCAGCCTCAGCTACCACCTCCGGGGGAACTGCGGCGGGCATCCCAGCCGCTGAGGATGCTTGCAGCCCGCCCAGACACTAGTGGTGGGTCCAACACACTGGCCATCATGATAGGTCGTGACCTTGGGGTGTCAGACGTGACATGGCAAGGCTCTGAGAGGACAGACGAAACGTGACGAGGCTCTGGATGGTTAGGCAAGACGTGACGAGGCTCTAGGAAGTCAGACGAGATGTGACGAAGGTCTGGACGGACAGATGAGAGATGACAAGGCTCTGGATGGACAGACGAGGCGTGACGAGACTCTGGGAGGTCAGACGAGACGTGACGAAGGTCTGGACGGGCAGATGAGACATGACAAGGCTCTGGATGGACAGACGAGGCGTGACGAGGCTCTGGACGGACAAACGAGATGTGACGAGGCTCTGGGAGGTCAGACGAGACGTGACGAGACGCTGGGAGATCCGCTGAGACGTGATGTGACTCTGGACGACCAGCTGAGACGTGATGTGATTCTGGACGACCAGCTGAAACGTGACTTGGCTCATGAAGAACAACTGTGACTTAACTTGGCTCATGAAGGTCGGCTGTGGCTTGACTTGGCTCATGAAGATCAACTGTGACGTTGCTTGACTCAGGAACAACAGCTGTAACTTGACTCAGGACCAACAGCTCTGACTTTGCTTGACTCAGGAATAACAGTGTTGACTTTACTTGACTCAGAAACAACAGCTGTAACTTGACTTGACTCAGGAACACACACAATAAAGCAAAGTCCATAAACTGACAGAGTGATGAACACGGACCCTCGCCTCTGAGCCGTGACTTCAGCGGCTGATTAATTCCTTCGAGGAAAAAGTCTATCAGCACGCAGTCCGGCAGATCAGAATAATGTGCAATGTCCAAATACTCTTCAGTATAGCCCTCGAGCGATCGTGTGCCCTGCTTGAAGGCTAATAACAGTCTTTGTAGGTCCATACCTGGGTGATGTCTGTGTGAAAAGCTGCTGGGTCCTTGTGTGGCTGAGTATTCTGTTACGGAGTGAAGGATACGTGAAGCAAGCGGATCCAAATGCAAGCTTTTATTAAGGGACATTGACAAAAATAAGGATTAAAGTAAGGAAAAATAAATAAATGTCTAAATATCTAGTCTGTAATGACACGTGGACCAGCTGAATAGCAGTCACTTGTAATATGTTGAGAGTGAAACTATTTGAAATGGCCTAATTGAATGGTTCCCTCCACTCTGCACATTATCTGTTTCTCTTATCAAGTTAACTTTGAACTTTGACTTGGTGCGCAGTTTCTAAAGTTGTTGGGATCTCTTCTGAAATTTAACAGGAGACAAATGTAAGAGCACCATCTCACAAGAAAAATCTGAGCGTTGTTTGTGATTTTGAGACCGCTCCTAAAAGAAGAGCAGCATTTTTTACAGCATTTTTCAGAGGAGAAAAATTTAAGAAGCAGTAGACTTTGTTCATGTACCCTCATTTCCGTCTAGGAGAAACGTTTCGGTTATGTATGGTAACCCTCGTTCCCTGATGGAGGGAATAGAGACATTGTGTCGACACTAGGGGTCGCTCTTGGGAGCCCAAACACCTCTGACTACATTAAGAATAGGCCAATGAAATTGGGTGTGCAGATTTTGAATAGCTGGCCACGCCCCGGACATCCGGGTATAAATAGGGTAGTAGGGTAAAAAGTGAACTCAGAACTCAGAACTCAGAACCTAGAGACAGGACAGGACATGGGGCCACATGAGGAGCCACTACATGTGGAGCACTAATCCAGCACTAATCCAATCAGAAGTTTGCAGAAAGCAACTTACCTTGTACTGGATTCTTATAGCAACTTCCTCCGCCGAACTTAGCTACATCCAGAAATGCTAAGTGATGGAAGGTTGTTTAGGATTCACACAAGGAAAGTTACTGAACTGTAGAAGCATAATCACCATGAGGGGAAACGCTATAGCAAGCTCTACACCAAACCAGTCTACTGAGTCGAAGAGCTTGCGTTCAAGACTCTAGCAGACACTGGTTCCATACGCAGGTTAAAAAACCTGGCGAATGTGTTAGGTGTAGCCCAACCTGCAGCTCTGCAAATGTCTCTTAAAGAGACCCCATTCGCAAAAGCTGCCGAGGCAGTGACACCCCTGGATGAGTGGGCTCTCACTCCCAGCGGGCAGGATAAGCCTCTGGCCTGGTGGGCCATACGGATCGCATCCACATGCCAGTGGGAGATCCTTTGCTTGGAGACAGCCTTCCCCTTCTGCTGTCCTCCAAAACAGACAAAGAGCTATTTGGAACATCTGAAAGCCTGAGTACGTTCAAAATAAATGCGCAGGGCATGGACTGGGCATAATAAGGATAGATTGGGGTTCACAAAAATGCACCATTTTAGGTCATACAGCCCCTAGTGGAGGGGGCTCTGGCCTGTAAAAGGGTGTTTACCACTGAAGGTGGAAGGTCTCTGAAGTCATCCTAGTCGCGTCCAGGGACCACAGATGGAGGTTCCAGAGTTCTGGGCGCGGGTGCCAGATTGTGCCCTTCCCCTGAGTGAGGAGGTCCGAGGAGGTGCGAGGGAGGGATTGATGATAGGAGCACAAGATCCGAGAACCAGGTTTTGTTGGGCCAAAACGGGGCCACTAACAGAACCTGTTCTCTGTCCTCCCTAACTTTGCACAGGGTCTGTGCAATGAAGCTCACTGGGGGAAACACATACTTGTGTAGGTCCCTTGGCCAACTGTGTGCCAGTGCATCTGTACCAGTTAGACCGTACCACAACTGGCAATAAGTGGATTCTGGTGAGACAAAGAGATCTATTTGTGCCTGGCCAAACCGACTCCAAATCAGCTGGACCATCTGAGGGTGGAGCCTCCACTTGCCTCGTAGTGAAATCTGTTGTGATAGAGAATTGTCCACATGATTGAGATCACCCGGAATGTGAGTGGCACGCAGAGACTTGAGTCTGTGCTGGCTCCAAAGTAAGAGATGGCGGGCCAGTTGGAACCTCTTCAGAGCCAAAGCACTGTCAAGAACTCCAGGCATTTGATATGCCAAAGTAGCCGAGGGCCTGTCCAGACCCCCGACGCTGCATGCCCATTGCCCACGGTGCCCCAGCCTTATTTGGAAGCATTGGTTGTGACAACAATGCGTCTGGGCACTTGTTCCAAGGGCACCCCTGACCATAGGAATGAAATATCTTCCCAAGAGCTGAAGGTTTTGTGACACGATGGTGTGATGTTAACACAGTATGTACCTTGGCACCATGCCCATCTCGGGACTCGGATATAAAGCCAGGCTGTAGCGGTCTTATGTGCATCAGGCCCAGTGGCGTGAGCATGCCATGTGCCCCAGGAGCCTCTGGAAGTATTTCAGGGGGACCGCTGTTTTGAGTCTGAGTGCACTCATGCATCTCAGCACTGAGTGTGCACGGTCTTGGAAAAGTCCAGCTCTACACCGTGAAAAGAGATACTCTGTGTTGGGGAGAGTTTGCTCTTTTCTCAGTTGACCCGAAGTTCCAAACGAGCCAGGTGGTTGAGAACCACATCCCTGTGAGCGCAAACCAAATCTCACGAGTGAGCTAGAATCAGCCAGTCGTCGAGATGATTGAGAATGCAAATGCCCACTTCCCTGAGAGGGGCAAGGGCAGCCTCCGCGACCTTCGTAAAGACGCGGGGGGACAGGGGGAGGCCGAAGGGAAGAACCTTGTACTGATAAGCCTGACCTTCGAAGGCAAACCGCAGGAATGGCCTGTGTCTTGGAAGGATCGAGACATGAAATGTCTTTCAGGTCTATTGCCACAAACCAATCTTGAACCCTGACACACGTGAGAATGTATTTGAGGGTTAACATTTTGAACGGGAGCTTGTGAAGGGCCTGATTTAAAACTCTCAGATCTAGGACTGGCCTGAGCCCACCACCCTTCTTGGGTACAATGAAGTAGGGGCTGTAAAACCCTTTCTTCATTTCAGCTGAGGGGACAGTTTCTATCGCATCCTTTGCCAGAAGGACTGCGATCTCCGCTCGGAGGACCGCAGCATTTTTGTCTCGGACTGAGGTGAAGAGAAAAGCGTGGTACCTGGGTGGGAGTCTTGCGAATTGGATTGCATAGCCGAGTCAAATGTTCCGGAGAAGCCAGCGAGAGGGATTGGGGAGGTTCAGCCAATCTAGAAAACTCTTCGCCAGGTGTCTCAAAGGAGTGACACCTGACATACCTGGAGTGGGGGAACTGTGGCTGGATAAAGCAAAACGGCCTGTAAGAAGCCCCGAGGACCACTGGCTGTTCTGCTTGGCAAATTTGTTAGGTGAGAACCAACCAGAGGATCTCCCTGACGAGGGAGAACGTCTGAATGAACTTGCTGTTTCAGAACATGAGAGAACACAAGGGTTGTGCCGACACACGTTCTGGCTGAAGGAAACAGCTTCCGGCCGTCACATGAAGAGTCGGAAATGCTGTGAAAAATGCCCAGTGAAGTACAAAATTGCTCTTTTATTGACCATGTGGTGGCCGTCTGCCAGGTGGTAGACAGCCGTGATGGAGCCGAATCCAACTCTCGTCCCCTCGTCGAGTGTGGATCCAGGCAGGTCAGTCGGTTCCTCTCCTCTGGACTGCCTGTCTCAGGAATGCTTTGAAGCCTGACGAGGGTTCCTTGTGGCCTGTGGACGGGCTGGCATTGCCACCTTCCTGCGAGAACTGGACCGTTGGGTCTGGCTGCAGGACCGGCTGCAGGACCGGCTTGCTGCGGTCCTGCAGCCAGGTGGGGCTGGGCTGGCACACGCCGCACGCTGAGGCAGGATGTGTTTGATGGTCTCTGTCTGCTTCTTCACCGTGGAGAACTGCTGGGCAAATTCTTCCACGGTATCGCCAAAGAGATCAACCTGGGAAATGGGAGCGTCGAGAAAGCAAACTTTCTCAGCATCTCGCATCTCTGCCAGGTTTAGCCACAGATGGCACTCCTGGACCACCATAGTGGACATCGATCTACCCAGCACCTGCGCCGTGACCTTCATAGCTCTGAGAGCATAGTCAGTCACAGAACGCAGTTCCTGCAGTAGCTCTGGGTCGGGAACACCCTCGTGCAGATCTTTTAACGCCTTGACCTGGTAGACCTGCAGGATGGCCATGGCATGCAGGTCGGACGCAGCCTGTCCAGAAGCCATGTAAGCCTTCGCCACGAGTGCCGACGAGAACTTACAAGCCCTGGACGGGAGTCTCGGGCAGCCCCTCCAGGTGGCGGTGTTTTGCGGGCAAAGATGCATCGCAACCACTCTCTCCACCTGGGGTACCTCCATATACCCTCTCGCCGGGCCGCCTTTGAGAGTGGTGAGGGTGGAGGAGTTGGTATATATCGTGTTCTGGCTGAGAAAGGGGCCTTCCATAATTTCGTCAACTCCTCATGCACTTCGGGGAAGAATGGTACTGGAAACGAGCTTGGCGTGGAGTCGCGGTTGTTACCCAGAAACCAATCATCCAGCCTAGAAGGCTCGGGGCGAGGCGGGGCAACCCACTCCAACCCGATCTCCTTGGCTGCCTGTTGAAGCGTGGCGGCCATTTCAGCGTCCACCACCGACTGAGACTAAGCCGCCGAAGAGGTGAGTTCAGAAGAGGCGTCAGCGTCAGATGGTTCACGCCCTCCCTCCGATGCTGCAGTAACTTCCTCCTCCCCAGCAGAAGCTTCGAACCAAAGATCCAGCCCATACTGGGATGAACTGTCAAAATCATCCGGAAGCTTGACTGGTGAGCACACAGGGCAAGCGGTCTGTGGGGGATTACCCGGCGAGACATCGCACATCTCCCCCCGCTCTCCTTCAATGCACATCGCTGCAGCCTCGTACCCGGAAGCAGAAGGACCAGAGCGGGAAGCAGTTGAAGTGAGTTGCGGCTTCTTAACAAAGAACTCGACTCTCGAGCGGAGCGTGCCCAAGGGCATGTCCTCGCAAGCCTGACATCCGCCGCGACCCAAACAGTGAGCACAGCAATCGTGCCGATCTTTAGGGGAAAGGTAGAAACCGCAACCAGAAGGACACGGACGTAAACACACAATCTGTACCGTGTAGCACTTACAGAGAAAATTTGCTCTTTCAGAGGAGCATCTTGTCTTGTTAATCGCCGTCAAAGCACCCAGGGGAACTCTCACAACACTTAGCTGTGTTAGAGAAGGGAGAGACCACTGCCCGTGCCGTAGATCCCGCATTGCCCTATTTACACCCGGATGTCCGGGGCGTGGCCAGCTATGCAAAATCTGCACACCCAATTTCATTGGCCTTTTCTCAATGTTGTCAGAGGTGTTTGGGCTCCCAAAAGTGACCCCTAGTGTCATACACTCTACACAATGTTGGAGTGAATGACCGATAGGAGGGAACATTTGATATGTCAAAGAGATGTAATTTTTTAAAATTTTGGATAAATGATATGTATGATATGTTTTTTTTTTTTTTTATTTGTCTTGTAGTGAAGTATGTGGACTGTGGCAGAGGAGGTCATGTGAGGTTTGAATGCAGTCAGCCTGAAGACTTTCGGATATCATTGGATGGGGTGGTGTACGCCCTTCGGTCGATGCGCCTGTCCCGCTCCTGGACTTCACTGCTGCTCATTAAAGCCCAGGATGATGTCACCGAGCAGCACTGGCAGACGCAAGTCCGACTGCTTCCTGCAGGAGATCATCCATCAACGGTACGACATGCGCATCATATGTCATGGCTGAGCAGTGATCATGTAGGTTTGAGTTTCAGAAATATCGCCCTATAATGTGGAGCTCTCTTCTGGACTGTATTTTGGAATACTTTAATTGAGAGTCTGTAGTGTATTTAGACAGATATTTGTCTATTCTGGCTGACACTCCTATAGTGATACCCTGTGGCATGGATGCAGCAAGGTTTCAGTTTACTGCCATAGAATTTGCAGCAGTAATGATTCATTTATTTTCTGGGTACCCATTAAAGGAGAAGTCCACTTCCAGAACAACAATTCACAAATAATTTACTCACCCCTTTGTCATCCAAAATGTTCATGTCTTCAGTCGTAAAGAAATTATAGTTTCTGAGGAAAGCATTTTGGGATTTTTCTCCATATAATAGACTTCATTGGTGCCCCAAATGTGAACTTCCAAAATGTAGTTTAAATGCAGCTTCATAGGACTCTAAACGATCCCAGCCGAAGAAGAAGGGTTTTATCTAGCAAACGATCTGTCATTTTTTTTCGGAAAATAAAAATTTGTATACTTTTTAAGCACAAAAGCTTGTGTAGCAGAGGCTCTAGGATGCGCGTTCATGACGCTAAGTACTATTAAATCACGTTGAAAGGCCACACAGAATGTAGGCGGCGCTACAGACCCAGTGTTTACAAAGCGAACGTGCAAAGACTAAGAAAGTGCAAGTAAGTCAAACGTTGTTTACAAACAAAAAGGTACAACGTGTCGGACGATTCTGAAGTTGTAGGAGAAATAAGATTTTCACCATACTCTACTTTTTTGAGCTGGAGTACACAGACGATGAACTTGACGTGATTCGTAGTAGTGATGGGAAGTTCGGATCATATTACCGACTCGGACCTTTGAGTGACGTTCAGCAAAATGAATGAATATTTTTTTGAGACATTTCGTACATTTTAGCAAAATATAATTAAAATGTTACATGTTACTTCCCTAACATATCTACTGCTTACACAAACATTGATAACACTACAAACAAGACAAAACTATAATGCTTTAAGAAACAGAGAAGATGAATCCATTGTTTACCTGAGTCTTTAGTCTATTATTAGGTCACCTCACCTCTTATCTGACAAGTTTTTGGGTTTGAGCCATTCGTTCATCACGTGACAGCCCCATAAGCTTAACTATTGAGCAGGAAAAAGAATTGATTAGTTCATCTCTCGAGTCTTTGGGCTCGAGTCGTTTGTTCATCACGTGACCGCCCCATGAGATGAACAAACGACTTGAAAAACCCGAAGACTTGAAACAGGTGAACTGATTCCAGTACAGAACCTAATAGGATGTTGCGCATGCGCGACTGAACGAATCACTCCCCAAGATGACTCGTTCTTCCCGAGTCACATTAAAGATTTGTTCAAAATGAACGAATCGTTCAAGAACAACCCATCACTAATTTGTAGCATCGTGGACATGCATCCCAGAGCCTGTGCTACACAAGCTTTTTTGCTTAAAAAGTATACAAATTTTTATTTTTTTAAAAAAATGACAGATCGTTTCACTAGATAAGACCCTTCTTCCTCGGCTGGGATTATTTAGAGCCCTTTGAAGCTGCATTTAAACTACATTTTGGAAGTTCAAAATTGGGGGAACCAGTGAAGTCCATTATATGGAGAAAAATCCTGAAATGCTTTCCTCAAAAACCATAATTTCTTTACAACTGAAGACAGAAAGACATGAACATCTTGGATGACAAGGGAGTGAGTAAATTATGTGTAAATTGTTGTTCTGGAAGTGAACTTCTCCTTTAACGGGGTTGATATGATGAAGTGAGGAGTGTTCAGCTGGTCATGTGATCTTAAAATCCCTCCCCCGAGTGGACTACTGTATGTAAAATAAAGTTGCATATGCATTGAGCGCTGACTGGGATTTATAAAGGGAATTTTGCACAGATTCTGGTGTATTTTTTTATAAATCTGCAAACTTGTGAGCTTACATTCCTTTGTTATGCTTTTTGTGCAAATGCATGTTTCTACAGAAAGATTTATACACTGGGTATGAAAACTTTATTTTATTGTATTGTATTTTATATGGTTACAGGCACCGTTTTATTGCTTCTGCTATTGCCTCAGCTGATGAGTTCAGATCTTAATTTAAAGCTATCTGAACTAGATGGGTTAATTGGCCGATGAGGCTATGTAATCAGTGGCCCACTGTGGCTGTTTCTCAGACAGGTGTATCATTTTGGGGCAAAAAAAAAAAAAAACAATTTTGAAAAGAGATTAAAAAAAGTTTTGTAGGCTGTGTTTGCTTTTGCAGAGTTTTGTATTTTGTTTAGAGTTTTGGGACAGTGCATGGGCCAAAGATTCAGCAAACCTGTCTTAATAAAAGGGAAAAACTGTAAACAAACAAACTAACAAAATAGAACCTCACACAAAGCATTTTCAACTATGTATAATTCACATTCACTGTAATTCACATGACACTTTTTACATTATTTCCTAATTGAAGGAATATGTGAAGAAACAAGAAAGCATCAACAATTTCCCCATTGAGCCTGTTGTTTCTTTTACTGATTAACACTCTTGCTTTTGAAAAGAATCTCTCAGAAGGTTGTTCATGATTTCTTTACTAAACTAATAGGTCTTGGTTGTGGGAAATGATCTTTTCTTCAGCATAGCAGTGCATTTCAGTTATAGAACCAGTTCTTGCTGGTGCTGTTGTGCTGACAACTTGAAAGTCAGACTCCTCCCATCTGCCTCGTTTAACTGTAGCTGAGTCAGTGTATGGAGTCACTGTACTGTAGGAGTCACTGATGAGGCACAGCATGCTGTAGGTATTGAGACAAACCTTGATGACAGCAGCTAACCCTGATGTGGCTGAGTGGACATCCTGTATTTCAGATAGGAGTTGCTTTTACACCACTGATGCCTGATCTTTGTCATGAAATGCAAGGTGCTTGACACTAATGACCCAAGGAAAAGTCTCAAGGCCAGGGGCCTCATGTACAAAGAGGTGCTACTGTCTGAGGTAGAAACTAGAAAGATATTTTATTTGGAACTTTGTCCTCCAGAATTAATGCCAAAAAAACAAAGAGTGGGATAGTTTGTGGGATCGGAATGTGTAAATGAACATAAAAAATATATAGATATAGATATATAGATATATAGATACATAGATATAAAGGTGGAAGTTAAGCGGAGAACTGCCGCGCACCGACAAAGTGTCACACAGAGACATAAGCCACTCATTAAAGGAATTGGTCAAAAAATGAACTTCGTCTCTGATTACCATTTATGTTTTATTAATATTGCCGCAATCACACATTGATGGGCCTGAACGGCTTGGTTGGTTGGGCTGCACATACACTGGTTCTGGGTCGGGGTCATCTGGCGCCGGTGCCACCACCTCACTTTAATGTTTGGCTGGTCAACTGTATCGTATCATCATCGTGGTCCAGAAAATTGGCCCCTAAAAACTCGTTCTCTTTGGATTCTGCCATTGGCAATGTCCTCTAATAAGGCCAACACTGTCATTGCCATAGACGAAGGGTTGTGTAAATTTGCACATGCTTTTATATGTTCTAACTTAATTGCATAATTGAGAACATTCCCATAAGGCTTGTGTGACAATATAAGTCAATTATTTTATCAATTACAAATTAATAGCAATGTTTCTCTCAGGTGGTGTTGCAATAGACTTGTAGAATACTTCGTAGTCTAATATTTGCAACTTCACTTCATTGCCTCTAAGAGTCGCCAACGGACAAAAAACATGAGAAATGTAGGTACGCCAGACAGGAAGTTGGCGTGGAGGAACGCATATTCTCACGTTAATTTCACTGGCGTAAGCAAAGTTTTTGTGTGTACGCAGCGTTGATACATGAGGCCCCAGGTCTATATCAGACCGCTCTTCATTTGTAAAGCACAGGTCACTCATCCCAGGCAGACAGAGGGTTTTGCTAATTGGATTTATTATGTAGTCTCTCCAGCATGTAGAAAGCAATTCCATTCCTTGGTTTCAACTGAAATAATCAGTATATGTATCTGTTTAAGCATCTGTGTGGCTTTTGTGCTGTGGTGGAAAAAGGTAAATCTTGTGCATTTTTCCAGCAGGTGAAAGATCTCAAGAGGCTTTTATCGAATTGGTGTTCACCAAGTGTGGGTGCTTTCACCCAGCCTTATGCACTGTAGGAACCATGTTGGCATCATTGTCTGTGGCAAATGCAAGCATACTTTGAGTTATGCCTTTCAGCTGCAAGCTAATATTGTCCACTGGGACAAAAAAATGACAGAACACAGATATTTCTCTGTGGACCTTGAGATCCACATGTCCGTTGTGAGAATCACATGAATTATCTGTTGTAAAGTTGCCATTACTTTGGCTTCACAGGCAGCATACATTTTGGTAATTGTACCATCCATCAGCTTTTTCTGACTAGGGATTTGGGACATTGTTTAAGAGTCTTGATGACTGCAATAAAACCTCTGCCTTCTACAATGAGATTGGCTGTAGGTCCCTCACAATCATTTCTCCAATGCTTCTTATAATTTCTGATGCTCTCAGAATTATATAAAAAAATGCTTAAAATGCTGCATTTAATACATGGAATTAATTCTCTACCAGGTATTACTTGATGTTTAAACAATGTAATTTATATAATAAATAATTCTTGGTAGCTGGAATTTGCTTGGATGTCAGGCACTTTGACTCCGGGGAAAGGTGGCTGATGTCTGTATTTTCACATTCTGGTTTTGAGCCAGGGGAAAATGTTTCTTTAAGGCTCCTTGACTGGAATGGGCTCTGGAGTGGACTCTGAGGCAGGCTCTTGGGAAGCTGGAGCAAAATTTGAATTGACCCAGGCATCCAGAACAGCCATGAGGTGAAAGACAAAGACGGCCTTCCCAACTATGGCAGCAGCAGTGAGATCAGGCAGCACTGTAGCAGCCTCCATGACTGAGATAAGGAGAGCAGGATGCTCAGGCTTTCCACTTACCATTTCACAGATGTAGTCTACCAACCACGGTGCGGTTGATGTATTGATTTAGAACTCATTTTTATTATTACATATACTATAATTGTCACGGGGAGAACGAGACGAGAGACGAGCGGATCCATTTGCAAACCTTTATTAGGGCTAGACAGACACATAGAAAAGCAGGCAGGGTCGAGACAGGAGCAGACAGGTGCATAAGGGCTAGGCAGAGAGTAATCCATAATCCGGGCGTGGGTCGAACAGCGGCGAACGTTATCCAGGGGGCGAGGCAGGAGAATGGTCAGGCAGGCGAAAGTACCGAAAGACAGATTAAACAAAACAACAAGGCAAAACCAGGAAACAAGACACGGGGAAACACGGAGAAACGCTTTGTATGAACGATAGATACAATTCAATACTCGGCGAGGGGTGACAGGAAGACCAGGGTATTTATACTGTCCGTGATTGGTGCAAATGGTAAGAGCAGTGGCTGATGGGAAATGGAGTCCGGGGTGTGGTGCAATAGTCAATGTGTGAGAACGAGGTGAGAGCGACATCTGGTGGTGAGCGGAGAACAGGACACCGACCAGATCTGTGACATAGCCCCCCCCCAAGGAGCGGCTTCCAGACGCTCCAACAGAAACAACAGTCCAGGGGAGCGGTGGGGGGGCCAGGGGACTGAGACCGGCTGGGCAAGAGTCCTCCAGAGCGGAGCATGAGGCACAGGCGTACTCCAGGGCGGAGCCGGAGGCGGAGCAGGACTCCTCCAGGGCGGAACTGGAGGCGGAGCAGGACTCCTCCAGGGCGGAACTGGAGGCGGAGCAGGACTCCTCCAGGGCGGAACTGGAGGCGGAGCAGGACTCCTCCAGGGCGGAGCCGGAGGCGGAGCAGGAGGCGCAGGACTCCTCCAGGGCGGAACTGGAGGTGGAGCAGTCCTCCGGGGCAGAGCAGGAGGCGGAGCGGCCCTCCGGGGAAAAACAGGAACCCGCGTTACGGTCTGGGATCTGGGGAGAACAGGGACAGAGGAGACAGACAGAAGGAGGGGAGAAGCAGAGAGTATTGAGGTGAACGCCCCCTCCTTAAGAGGTTCCACAGCAGACGCTGACACCTCTGGAGGCATTGGCGCAGCTTCTCCTACGGGGAAGGCCTCGGGGGCGGACTTGAGGTCAGACGGGACCTCTGGAGCAGACTTGGGACCAGACGGGACCTCTAGAGCAGACTTGGGACCAGACGGGACCTCTGGAGCAGACTTGGGACCAGACGGGACCTCTGGAGCAGACTTGGGACCAGACGGGACCTCTGGAGCAGACTTGGGACCAGACGGGACCTCTGGAGCAGACTTGGGACCAGACGGGACCTCTGGAGCAGACTTGGGACCAGGCGGGACCTCTGGAGCAGGAAACCGCGTTATGGCCGGGGACCTATGAACAGTAGAGACAGAGGAGGCAGGCAGAATAAGGGGAGAAGCAGAGAGTTTGAAGCAGAACGCCACCTCCCTAGGAGGATCTACAGGAAAGGCTGACACCTCAGGAGGCATTGGCGCGGCTTCTCCAACTGGTGAGGCCTCTGGGTCTGTCTCGTGGTCAGACAGGACCTCCGGAGCAAACTTGAGATCCGACAGGAGCTCTGGAGCAGGCTTGAGATCAGACGGGAGCTCTGAAGTTGGCTGGCGAACAGATGAGACCTCTGGAGCTGAGTGTGCAGCCCACACACTGAAAATGGCGATCGCCAGCAGGCTAGGAGACATGACGTGACAAGGCTCAGGGAGGTCAGACAAGACCTCTGGCACAGACTTGACGACGGGTAGGACTTCTGGAGTCGTCGTCAAGATCTCTGGAGCGTAGCTTGCGGCCCAGATGCTGAGAATGGCGGTTGCCATCACACTGGCAGACATGATGTGACAAAGCTCTAGGCGGTCAAACGAAACGCGACTTGACTCTGGGCGCTCAGACGAGACGCGACTGGACTCTGGGCCGTCAGGCGGGACGCGACTGGACTCTGGGCCGTCAGGCGGGACGTGACTGGACTCTGGACAGATAGACGAGACATGACAGGGCTCTGGAGGGTCAGACGAGATGTGACTTGGCTCCGGGCCGTCGGGCAGGGCGTGACTTGACTCTGAAACAACAGCAATACCTTGACTTGGCTCAGTGAGTGCTGCTGTGATTTGACCAGATTCGTGAAGATCAGTAGTGAACTGACTTGACTCTTGGAGATCAGCGGTGACTTGATTTGATACGTGAAGACCAGCGGTGGCTTGAACTGGCTTGTGAAGATCATTGACTTTACTTGACTCAGGAACCACGGCTGTGACTTTGCTTGACTCGGGAGCCACAGCTGTGACCTTGCTTGGCTTGGTTTGAACGGCTGTGACGTGACTTGACTTGGTAGGAACAGCTGGAACATGACTTGACTTAGTAGAAACAGCAGCTGGTGCAGGTTCAGAAGAGGCAGACATGACCTTGACCGGTTGTGGCCTGGCTGACGCGGCGTTAGCAGGCGCTGGCTGGGCTGACGTGGCGTTAGCAGGCGCTGGCTGGGCTGACGTGGCGTTAGTGATAGTCTTTGCGTCAAGCACTGGCGTGGCGGCCCTCTTGAGCAGTGCAGACTCGGGCTCAGGGATGATGGCGGAAGCTTGACTGGACTTGGCAGCTTGACTGGACTTGGAAGCTTGAGCTGTAGCCTGACTTGACTCTGGAGCAACAGCAGCAGCTTGACTTGGCTCATGAGGATCTGCTGTAGCCTGGCTTGACTCAGGAACAACAGATGTAGCGTGACTTGACTCAGGAACAACAGCTGTAGCGTGACTTAACTCAGGAACAACATGGCTTGACTCAGGAACAACAGCTGTAGCGTGACTTAACTCAGGAACAACATGGCTTGACTCAGGAACAACAGCTGTAGCGTGACTTAACTCAGGAACAACATGGCTTGACTCAGGAACAACAGCTGTAGCGTAACTTGGCTCGTGGGGAACAACTGTGACTTGGCTCGACTCGTGGAGAACGGCAGCTGTGTCTTGACTTGAGCCAGGGGTAGCCGCCGCGACATGGAGCGCCACTTTAGCTGCCCAAACTGTCATTAGGGGTGTATCCAGCACGTGGGCCATCATGACCACAGGTGGCGTCCGGGTGTTGACCACAGGTTCTGGAATGGCGTCCACATTGTGGAGTGGCTTGGAGACGGCAGCCATCTTATGCAGTTGCTTGGAGGCGGCGGCCATCTTGTGCAGTGGCTCTGGAAAGATGGCAGTAATTTGACTTGCGACAGGGGCAATGGCTCTGACTTGGCTTGACACAGGAAACGCAGTTTTAACTTGACTTGCCTTAGGAAGAGATGCTCCAGCTTGGTTCGACACAGGAACAGCAGCTGTGGCTTGACTTGACGCAGGAAACACCGCTGCAACTTGGCTTGATTTGGAAACTTGACTTGACTCAGGAAATGCCGCTGCAACTTTAAATGGCTCTGATATGGCAGCTGTGACGTGACGGAGCTCTGTGTTCGCCACCATCTTGTGAACGGGCTCCGCCGTCGCCGCCATTTTGTGAGCGCACGCCGGCGCCGCCGCCATCCTGCAAACCCTGCAAACGGGCACCGCAGTCGCCGCCGTTTTGTGCATGGGCTCTGCTGTCGCTGCTGTATCCTGAACGCGCTCCGACGCGGCCGCCATCTTGTGAACGGGCGCCGCTGCCACCGCGATTAGGGGAGCGCTCTCCGCAGCCTTCGCCAGTGCTTGAGCGCGCTCCTGCACGGCCGCCATTTCACGAGCGATCCAGGTGGCAAACGTGTTTGTGGGATCGTGCTCCAGCATGACCGCCAATCTGCGGGTGGGATGCGCGGATGCCATTACCGCGTTGTTGCGTTCCCTCTCTGCGACCCCCACGGTGCACGGCGAACCCACACACGACAACGCAAAGTTCATAAATGCCTCAAGCGAAGAGCGCGGACCCTCGCGTCTAAGCCTTGCTCCTAACGGCTCGTTCACACCGTCACAGAACACCTCAATTTGAATACAGTCCGGGAGGGTGGAATAATTTGAGATGGAGAGAAACTCACGGGTGTACTGTTCCAGTGTGCCAGATCTCTGTTTGATCCTACATAAAATCCTGTCTGTGTCCATATCTTCTGAATGTCCGGGTGGAAAGTTGCTGGATCCTGTTGTGGCCGAGTATTCTGTCACGGGGAGAACGAGACGAGAGACGAGCGGATCCATTTGCAAACCTTTATTAGGGCTAGACAGACACATAGAAAAGCAGGCAGGGTCGAGACAGGAGCAGACAGGTGCATAAGGGCTAGGCAGAGAGTAATCCATAATCCGGGCGTGGGTCGAACAGCGGCGAACGTTATCCAGGGGGCGAGGCAGGAGAATGGTCAGGCAGGCGAAAGTACCGAAAGACAGATTAAACAAAACAACAAGGCAAAACCAGGAAACAAGACACGGGGAAACACGGAGAAACGCTTTGTATGAACGATAGATACAATTCAATACTCGGCGAGGGGTGACAGGAAGACCAGGGTATTTATACTGTCCGTGATTGGTGCAAATGGTAAGAGCAGTGGCTGATGGGAAATGGAGTCCGGGGTGTGGTGCAATAGTCAATGTGTGAGAACGAGGTGAGAGCGACGTCTGGTGGTGAGCGGAGAACAGGACACCGACCAGATCTGTGACAATAATAATATGCCACAAGATAATTCATGTCAGTGAATTAATACATAGATATGCATAAATTATTTTTATATAACAGTTCTGTCTGGTTCTCGAATCTGATTGGCTAATAAGAGTTTGATATAAGAGTCCAAAAGAACTCCAACAGCCATTTCACCGTTTGTAATTGTATTACTCCGCTTGCGGTACTTCTTACAGTGAGTGTCATGGCGGACCCCCAAATCCACTATAATATTAAAAATATTACTGTTTATGTGTCATGGAATGTACTTCTAAGAGGTTTTCAGGTGAGAATGTACTTGTTTATAGTTCAAATATGCAGTTTGTTAATAAAGATAATTAATAAAGATAAAATTTGAAAATTTGTGTTTTTGGACGTGTGAGCTCCAGAGCATGAGCGGCCGTCCAGCACTCATGAACTCACCCGAAAGAAGCCTCAACGTGTCCAGATCTTCTGGAATTTGACACTGGCTCTAATGTCTCTATGAGAGATATGTCGTTTTGGGCAAATCTAACGGGCAGTCTGTGGTCTCATTATTCTATTAGTTGTTCCAGAGCAAGCTGTTTTGGCAAAATCTCATCATGTTTATGTAAATTCAGTGCTGTATATCAGTTTGTTGTTGTTTATTAAATATTATTTTAAAAATAATATTTAAATATAAAAAAACTGGTATTTGATACTATATTTTAGATGAATAATAGAAGTATTTAACGCTGTTTAGTATTGAGGAAGGAAAGGACGTGACATGTGGCCAAGTACGGTGACCCATACTTGGAATTTGTGCTCTGCATTTAACCCATCCAAGTGCGGAATCCAAGTTCACACACCGTGAACACACACCCGGAGCAGTGGGCAGCCATATTGCTATCGCTGTGGTGCCCGGGGAGCAGTTGGGGGGGGGAAATCGGTGCCTTGCTCAAGGGACTCACCTCAGTCGTGGTATTGAAGGTAGAGAGCGCTGGTTATTCACTCCCACCACCTTCAATCCCTGCCGGATCTGGGACTCGAACCCGCAACCTTTCGATTACAAGCCCGCGAGTTAGCGCTGATTGCTCCACCACGTAAGGGTTAAAAATGACAGTGACAACGCACAGGTGAAACAGAGTAAGAGAAGACACAGAATCATGACAGAATGACAGAATGACAATGGTCGCTGTCTCCCTTGCTGAAGGTAATTTGGGGAGGGGACCATGATGTTACCATCAGACAGGGGTAGGCCTGTGACAAAGTCCATAGCAATGTGGGACCAGGGTCTCGAAGGGATAGGCAGTGGTCGGAGAAGCCCTACTGAGGGACGATTAGAGCCCTTACTCACCACGCATACTGGGCAGGCCAACACAAACTCGCAAGCATCCCGCGCCATTGACGGCTACCAAAACCGTTGCTTAATCAGCGAAATGGTATGAGCAGCTCCCAGGTGACAAGCTAGTTTGGACGAATGGCCCCACTGAAGGACGCTGGTTCAAACCGGCCTGGGAACAAACAACAGACCATCTTGGCATCCGGCGGGGATAGTGATACTATCTAGCGCCTCGCAGACTCTGGATTCCACCTCCCAGGTGACCGCTGCAACCACCCAGCTGGGTGGCACGATGGGCGCCGGAGAGGTGGGGTCAGTCTCAGCTTCAAAAAGCTGTGAGAGCACATCGGGTTTACCATTCTTACTCCCCGGGTGATAGGAGATGTTAAAGTTAAAACGCCTGAAAAATAGAGCCCAATGGGCTTTTTAATTTGTCAAAGGCCTCTTGAGCCTGTTCTGACCAACAGAAACACCTTCGTGTGGAGGTGAGACTAGTCAAAGGCAGGGCGATTTGGCTAAAACCTCGAATGAACCGCCTGTAAAAATTGGCAAACCCCAGAAATCCCTGGACCACTTTTCGATTATCCGGGGTGGGCCAATTGGCAACTGCTTCTACTTTGGCAGGATCCATTCGAATGCCCTCTGGCGACAAAATAAACCCCAGGAACGGAACTGACCGTGCGTGGAACTCGCACTTCTCCATCTTGGCGTATAAACGATTCTCTAGAAGCCGCTGTAACACTCTCCTGACGTGCTGGACGTGATCATGCTCGTTCTGGGAGAAGATCAGGATTTACTGAACACTGCTCTCAAGTCATGGTAGGCCTCTGCAACATTAGCCAGGTCCACCAGCTCCTCCTGTAAAAAAAAAATCAGACATTACAGGGGGTGAAGCAGACACCAAACATTGAGACAGACAAAATGGGTTCCACTCTACAACCATATGATGAGCCCAATCAATAAGAGGGTTGTGCTTGGTAAGCCAAAACTATGGGAATGGAGGTAGAGTACATTTGGAGGAAACGAATCTCCTCAATGTGATTGCCAGATGTGGTCAAGTGAACGAGTCCAGTGACAGATGTGATCTTAGTGAGAGGAGTGCCACAAAGTGTACTGGCAGAGACGCCATTGTCTGAGGGAAAAACTGAAATATTCTAGCTCTTGGCCAGTTCGATATCCATAAAGCCCCCTCCACTCCAGAGTCAATGAGAGCAACGACAGGGTGGTTAACCCCCTCCATCTGAAGAACTACCTGGAGGGTAGTGCGACCATTAGAGGGCAGCAGAGCCATAGTCACGCTTACCGTGCATGACCATCCTCCAGAGGGGGGTTGCTTCCTGTGAGGGCAGCCCTTGACAACATGCCCCGCCTCCGCACAATAGAGGCACAAACGGTTGGCGATCCGATGGTTCCCAGGCAGTGAGGTGAGCATGGCCAATCTGCATCGGTTCCTCCTCAGAGAACCCGAGTCATGGCGGTGTGGCTCCCTTAGTGCCAGGTGAGGGATAGGAGCTCTTGTGCATGGTCTCTGTACAGAGGTATTCAGACCTAAGTGTCGGAAATCAACCCAAGTGGTGAGTTCAATCAGCCCATCGAGTGTAGTAGGCAGCTCCAGAAAGTATATCTCATCCTTGATGCGTTCCCCTAGTCCGTGGAGGAAATGGTCCCATAACGCCTTGTCGTTCCAGCCCGTCATCACCAGCGTACCATGAATTGTGGGGTGCTTCTCAATATCCCTCCTCGCTCCTCCATCCTCCATCCTAGGACCCGGAAACCGATCAAGCTCAGCCATCTTGTAGGACATCTCAATTCTCTAATTGCACCGTGAGGAGGCGAGGACCGAGGAGTGTGGAGGCTTCCTGAGGAGTCATGAGCGAGGATACACAGGTGTATCCTTTGCGGAAGTGGTGCACGTATAAATTCTCCTCCACCTTCACATCTGTCGTAATAATTTACATTTATATTTTACTTTTGCAGTTTAAATAATGTCATATATTTAAACTGGGCGTCTTGTTTTATTCATATTTATTAAGAATGCCTTAAATAATGAACTTTAACAACATATGGGCAGATCCCTTTAGCGCAGATGATGACGCTTTGAAGTGACGCTTGAGTGGTCAAGAATATTCCAATGTTCATCCTTTGATTCCTCCGTCCTTGCATCCTTCCCTCACGTCCTAAAGGGGTGGAGCTAAGACGTGAGGAAAGGAAGCTAGAAAAGGAAACGAGGATGCACAAATAAGGAATGAGAAGCACCCCTGGTGTATCCTTCATTTGCCGGCAAAACAGAGGGCGCATTTGAAGTCGTGTTCTCAGTCGTGTCTCAGAACGCTCCTGCAAAAACGCGAGGCACAGCAGGCGGTTAAAATGCGAGGCACCCGGGGCGCATAAACAGTGTGCATAACGCTCACTGCCAATAGAAAACAATTAAAAAAAAGGTGCCTCTCACCGCAAAAACACGTTCTGTCTGATCGGGCCCTAATACGATAAGCTTCTTAAGTTCTAAAGTGACATTTTGGAATTAGTAACGAGGCTTTGGTTCAGCTGACCAACTGTCAAACTTCGATTTGAATCCGTGGCAGAAGAAAGTAGTTGTATGAACTCAATATCACACTCGTAGACTTGAGATATGGCTGCATATCGGCATGCTGTGATTACATACGGCCGAATCACAGCTGTGCCGATATACAGCCATATCTCAAGTCTAAGAGTGTGATATTGTTCATGTATTCGCAAACATTCTAGTGGTAAAATTTTATTCAGATGTGTTAGATGTTTTGGGTTCTAATCCGCCCTCACATAATTTTTTTCCCCCTTATTAAAATCAAAGATGTTCATAGTGAACATGTATCAAGAGGAGGGACACATTTGTGTGTATTTTGTTTTGTGATTTAATGGATCGAAATGAATAAATAGTCTCCACAACACCAAACGATAGATTGAAGCGCATGTGTGAAGACTGAGCACGAGCCGCATTGAGAACGTTCCGTCACTAATAACATCGCAGTGAACATTCATCATGATTTTAGAAACAACAGATTCCCATGCCAGATCGCATCTTATTTAACAGGAACAAATGTTTCTGTGGTATGTCCATGCCACAAGATGTTCAAAAAATTGGTGGGGACAATATCAACCCTGGCAAAATGTGGTGGGGACATGTCCCACCAATAAATTACACCTATGTTGTAATGTGGTATAAAGCAAATGTACTCTTAAAGGTTGAAAGAGATTAAAATTTACAGGGGAGGCAAACTCTGATGCTTTACACTAAGATAATTTTTTGGTTTGTTTTTCTAATTGGTCATTCCTGTAATTGTAATTGATTGATGCCTGTGATTGGCTGAAATGCAGGAGTTCACTGTTACACAAATTTAACCCATTTCTTCACCTATAACCTGTGTATCTGCAGGATCATGATGCACTCAGGGGAGATATACCAGAAATAGTGCTTCCTTCCCGACAGATAGACATGTCTCTCAAACGCACAAAGAGAGATTGGGTTATTCCTCCTATTAATGTGGCAGAAAACTCAAGAGGGCCATTCCCAATGAAGCTTGTCATGGTAAGATCAACACTTACACACAAATATAGAAATATCATGCATATCATATTATACATATACCTCACAAATACCATATGTACGCATGTACACACATTACGCTGTGTTAACACAAAATATTCTTATAAATATAAATATTTATTCATATTAATGAATCTATAATTGTAGGGTGAATGTTTGGGAAATGTTTGGGATGTGCTCTCTGCTGTCGTGTAGATTCGCTCAGACAATGATGAGAAGGTGAGTTTGCGTTACAGTGTGACTGGTCCCGGTGCCGACCAGCCGCCCACTGGAGTCTTCTCCATTGACCCGATCTCAGGACTCCTGACTGTCCTCAAGCCCCTGGACCGCGAGCACCTCCCCAACTTCAATGTGAGTTCATCAAGGCTGATCAGGGGTGCGTTTCCTGTAACTTAACTGATTAGGGATCTCTGAAATGCAGCTATATTGAACATGGCAACTGATGACTATTTTACTATTTTTTTCCTGTCATTTTGGTCTATTTGATGTTTGATTCATCGCGGGTTCCCTCTTACGTCATACTCTGGGGTAGCGCATGCGCACTATTCAAAAACGGCACTTACAGAGGACGTGCAAAAATACATAGATTAAAATGCATTTATTTTTAGGTAGAATGGAAAATGTAGACCACATATCTAACCACAAGTCGCAAGCTGTAGTTCCAACCATGTACGTTTGTGACGTTGTTTGCGAATGTTCGTTTGAACTATGGTTTCGGGAAACACTGAATCGCTGAGCTATGTTAGTACTGACGGAACTTTTGACCATAGTTGGCTAACGATGCTTTTGGGAAACGCACCCCTGTTCTATTTTTTAAATTCTAAATGTTTAGTTTTTAAGAATGCCCTGTGAGAAAGTCTTTTAAGCTAGTAACTATCCACATTTGACTGTATTCAGCAATGGGATCAGCTGAAACATTTCCATCAGCATTTCACGGTAGTGTTAGAGTATTGATCCCTCTCTATATTTGTCTATTTTTTTAACGCCGAGTAATGAAACAGTGTCAGGATTCGTCCAATAAATGCAGGAGGCATCAACTGACGTTTTTAAGGGTTACGCATTTTATTATTAAAACACATAGCCAAACACAAGAAAAAACAAAAAAAACACAAATAAAGATAAACTTTGGATTTCTGGGGCACAGATGTTTCGGCTGGGATCCCCTTCCCCAAAAAAAAAAAAAAAACCTAAATGAATACACCTGGTCCTTATATTCCCAGGACCATACCATTGATGACAGAGGGGTCATCTAAACATAATACATGTAAATAACTTAATCATCCAAATTAAACAAATTCACATCACAACAAATCAAAAACAATACAAATCAAAACCCGTATTAATATACACCAACACAAATCATAAACAAACAACAATCTTGATCTTTGCTCGTTGTTATACCTTCCATTCACCAGCGTGCACTCTGGCATGGAAAGAATTATTAGGAGCTACTGCCCTCCTTTAGCGCGCATAAAGAAGACAACCCAACTTCCTAACCAAAGCATACATATTTAGACAAATCACACAAAACATACAAACAATACAATACACCAACCCCCCATATCACAACTTAAACAATTGTCACATTTAAATCAAAGTAAATAAACTTATGTGCGGCCTCTGCCATCACAAACAGACTCCTGGGCTGATGGGAAAAAGAGTGATTGAACAAAACATTTGATTTTAAGCATTGGATAAAGGCAGAATATTTCTACTGTGCAAAAAATGATCAGAAGTGTTTTTGAGGGAATTTTAACTGTCATTTGAAAATGGGTCAATAACGAATCCAGAGAGAAATGCATCACCTTTTCCTCAAAAAATATTGCACAGCACAACTGTTTTCAATGTTGATAATAATCAGAAATGTTTCTTGAGCAGCAAATCAGCATATCAGAATTTCTGAAAGATCACGTGACACTGAAGACTGGAGTAGTGATGCTGAAAATTCAACTTTGATCACAGCAGTCAATTACATTTAACAGATATTTACATAGAAAACTTTTTTTTTTTTTTTTTTTTTTTTTTTTACATTGTAATAATATTTCACAATATTACTGTTTTTGTTGTATTTTTGTTTAAATAAATTCAGCCTTGGTGAGCAGAAGAGACTTCTTTCAAATACATTAAAAGTAAATGTATTCTTTCAAATACATTGGAAATACTTTGAATGGTGGTGTACATTTCAAAATTCTGCTTATTCTTGTGTTCAAAACCAAGTGAACACAACTGCCTGGAATAGTTTGGAACAGTTAACAGATAAAACAAAATTTACTGTAGAGTAACTTGGTCTGATAAATAAATGTGTTTTCATAAAGTCAGTGAGTGAAGTAAAAATAATCTACCCTTCTTGCTACATTGAAATATGTGTTTTGCATGCCCTGTATTTATTCATTTATTTATACAGTACTCTGTGTGTTTATGGCATCAGTTGAGGGCACACGCTGTGGATCTGAATGGTAATCAGGTGGAAAACCCCATTGACATCATAATCAACGTTATTGATATGAATGACAACCGACCAGAGTTCATCCAGCAGATCTGGAATGGAACTGTTCCTGAAGGCTCTAAACCAGGTTAAACCATTTCATATGGCAAGCTTTTCAAATGAATAAAACTGGGGTTGCTGAGTGTTTGTTTTTTTTTTTTTTGTCTCATTATATCTTTAATTTGTGTAGGCACGTCAGTAATGACAGTGACGGCGGTGGACAAGGATGATCCCAAAACTCTAAACGGCCAGCTGCGCTATAAGATTGTGTCTCAGAATCCCGACATCCCCAGTCCAAACATGTTCACCATTAACAACAGGACGGGAAGCATCATCACTGTTGCTGCTGGCCTAGACCGAGAGGTACAGCAGTCCATCTTTTGCAAATTATTATCCAAATGTACATTTTAAAAAAATAAATAAATAAAGCTCTCTTTCTATATATATATATATATATATATACACACACACACACACACAAACAAGCTTATGTCACTGTAACGGAGTGAGTGAGACGAGAGGCGAGCGGATCCATCTGCAAGCTTTTATTAATAGGACGAGGCAAAGACATGGTCATACAGGCAGGGTCAGCACAACAACTAACAGATATGTTGGAGCGATGCATAAGAGTAGTCCGTGAGGCAGGCGTGGGTCGATCAGCGGCGAACATAATCCATAAAGGGGCAAGACGAGAGAATGATCCGAGAAACGAGCTAGAGTCCAGTGGGCAAGCGGCGGGACAGACGAGATGAGAAGGCCAGGTGAGGGAACTAAACACAGGGGAACTAGGAAGCTAGGGAACAAGGGAACAAGGGAACAGGGAACGGCAAAAAGCATGAACGGCAAGATACTTACACTGTAAAAAGTCCCTGGCAGGTTTATCAAGAGCTGATTTCTGGATCTCATCCACTGCAGACAGCAAGCTACTGTCACGACCGGGACTTGAACCAAAAATGTGTTGTTAGAAGCTCAGAGCGTTAACCCCTACACTATTGAACAGTGTGGACCCAAATTTGCAGAGACTCACTAGAGGCAGGATTTGAGGAAAACAGTCAGTCATTACTTAATGTCCTTTCTTGGATATACACAACAAATCAAGCATCAAAAGCTGGACTGAGAAAGGTACAAATCCCAAAATACTTGCAGGCAATATCCAGTAACAAAGAATAGTTCTCAAACATGCAGGTCAAGATCTGGGATAAAGGTCCTTCTAAATAATCCAAGCATGGATTCCAAGAGAACATGCAATAATCAAAATGTGTCAGACAAGAGAACTTCAAGACTGAGCAAAGTTACAAACTTTACAAGGTCTTAAATACACACATACACACACACACACACACACACACACACACACACACACACACACGCACACACGCACACGCACACACACATGTTGTGTTTACATGTTTTATGGGGACATTCCATAGGCGTAATGGTTTTTATACTGTACAAACCCTATTTTCTATCGCCCTACACCTAAACCTAGCCCTCACAGGAGACTGTGCACACTTTTATTTTCTCAAAAAAACTCATTCTGCATGATTTATAAGCCTGTTTCCACATGGGGACCTCACAAATGTCCCCACAAGGTCAAAATTTACTGGTATTACTATCCTTGTGGGGACATTTGGTCCCCATAACGTGATAAATACCAGGTGCGCACACACACACACACACTCTAACAAGCCAGGCACAGGTGATATCACTGAGCTAATTATGAACAGGAAATCAGGAGGATGTTGTGGAAGGCCTTGTGCTCTTGGTTTCCCTCTGCTGGACAGACAGTGGTGTGGCAGCTACTGCAATCAGTCAAAGAACATAAAACCTTCAGATGTTTTACGCACTACTTACACATGATTGGGAAAAAGTGTAAATTATTTTGCATATCAGCGAGCATTTCGAACACTTGTGAACTCTTTCATGAATCCAAGGTCCATAGACACACAGGGACAAATGACAAACACAGCTGAGAACAATCTGACAGTAACAAAGGGAACAGGAAGCAGAAACAAATTCCACATAACCAAATAAGAGCACAAAGAAATTATTAGTTTGTGCAACATGAATTTTGCATTTGTCATAGATTAAAGCAGGGCTGGGCAACCTCGGTCATGGAGAGCCACTGTCCTGCAGATTTTAGCCCTGACCTTAATCAAACACACCTAAACAAGCTAATCAGTGTCTTCAAGCTTACTAGAAAGCTACAGGCAGGTGATTTTGATTAGGGTTGGAGCTAAACTCTCTGGCCATTTCTCAAACTGAAGGCTGCATCCTCCGGAGGTCGCATTTGTAGGCTGTTCGTCATTAAGAAGATGTTATTTTATAATATTAACAGTTATAAATTTGACCGTTATTCTTAGTGAAGCGTAAATTGTTGTAATATGTTTATGCCTCGCAAATATAATGCTCAGTTAACTGAAATAAACCAGGCTTGATGACGAATGCAGCCTGCAAATGTGACCTCCGGAGGATGCAGCCTTCCGTTTGAGAAACAGCCTGCATGGCCGAAGTTGCCCAGCCCTGGATTAGACTGATTCCACCAGACTACTGGGTAGTGCAAATCAATTCCAAAATAATGAATTTAATTAATTTACCATGAACATCACCATAAATATTCATTAGAAATCAAATATAATTTTTAAAGCACCATCTTACATAAGCATTACACAACAAATTACAAAGACGATCGCACAAGTTGCTAATTTGTAAATTAGACACAGGTGGAAATGGAACATTTGGGCCCAGGAAACAAAACATTTCATTTTCTGCATCCAACAAGATCCAGTTGTTTTGCTTTGTAACAATTAAGTGTCCCTTTATTTGTTCATGCAAAATGTTTATTTTTTTCTTGTGACTCTGTAGTGAATTTTTCATAATATTCACCTTTGCAAGAAAGAATTGGCTTTCTCAAACATGTTCAGTTGGATTTATGAATTAAATGTGAACATTGACGTTGTGGTCTCTCTCTGCAGAAAGTGCCTCAGTACACATTGATTATCCAAGCCACTGACATGGAAGGAAATCCCACGTATGGTCTATCTAACACAGGCACTGCTGTCATCACCGTCACAGATGTCAACGACAACCCTCCTGAGTTTACCTCTGACACCGTAAGAACTCACACACACACTCACTCTTCTATACCTGACAGTCAACTAACCACTGATAGGATGACCATATTTATTTTTTTATTTTTATGTAAGGGATAATCAGCGGTTTGCTGTGAATTAAAGGATTTTAAATGCACAACGCAAAGGCAAAGAACCAGATTTAAAATCCTTTAATGCACGGCACTTATTCCGTGGTCACTGGTCAAGTTATAGACAAGTTAAAACTAGAATTGCTCTTTGCAGCGCAATATTTGACTGCATGGGTAAAAATGACAGTAATTTTCGTCAGTTACTGTACGCACATTATCTCTAGCATTCTGCCCGCTCCAAATCAGACACAGTGATGAAATAGTGCGGTAAGATCACATTTATTTTAATGAATTATAGCATCTATTTAAATTAATTATTGATCGAGAGAGAGAGAGAGAGAGAGAGAGAGAGAGAGAGATGACAGTTGTGTGTGTGTGTGTGTTACCTGCCTGCTGCGTGTCGTTCTACAAACAATTTATTACTTTAAAAACAGCAATTTTACCACCACATTGCTGAGGAATATAATGTAGGGATCTAGTGTATAGGCTATTTTATTAGTAAAAGTCACGGACAAGCATCAAGTTTATGTGTGTGCGCAGCACTATCTGCAATCTCCAACCTCTCTCTGTGTGTGTGTTAGTTTGTGAGTGATGTGTTGGTTAGTGTGTATCAATTAAATCAACGCATTAATATACAACGTGATTAAACTGACTTGGAACTACCTGTGCATTAAACGGTTTTACTGCATACCTGCCAGCCAATCAGAATTCAGTATTCAGACAGACCATGGGAATAGGATTTATTTATTTTAGTTTATTTAACAGGCTACAGGTTTATGCCGCAGATTTCATCTGCAGTCCCTGGGTAGGAACAATGTAGTTAAAACATTCATCAATAATTAACATGCTTCACTAATTAACATGTATGAAACAGCACATCTAATATTAAAATGCACAAGCAAGGTGCACTTTAATAAATGCTAATACATCTAAAATACATAAATATTTATAAATAAAAATGCTGAAGAAAAAAGTTATAAATGTGGCACTCTGTCTTATGTTAATTGGTAGTGTGTTGCAAATTTTGACAGATTTTATAGAGATGGCTGAGCGATCAATATCTGTGACTCTATATTTCACTTCACAATCACCTCCTGATGAAGTGCTTGTTTGTCTTTCAGTTCTCTTACTTCGTAGAGTTAAATCACTTGCACCTTTATTCATAAAAGTGCTAGCTTTACATATCAAACATTTTACTTCCCGATGAAAGCATGGGATTTTTTGTGAAAAACCTCTGTAAATTTGCACTGTGATTTGATGATTGTTCTGACTCAGGACAGTCGTCATTTCCTGCATGTCAAGCCATTTTTGCAGTTGTACTGAACAGTGGTTTGCACCCTGTAAATAATGAGACTAATGGCTGAGAGGCAGAAGTGTGGTCCTTAGTTGCTGCAAGCAGTTTAATAATCAAACTGTTTTTTTTTTTTTGTTTTTTTTTTGATAAGGTGGGAATTATTGGGAGGGTCAAAGCAATGCAAATATGAACACCCATAATAAAGTATTAGACTACAGGCACCTTATAATGAAACTAAAGTTGAATCAAGGTCATTTTTGCAAATTTAGAAATCCTGGCAAAATGAGCAAGAGGCTCCTTGGTCCATTAACTAATAATGCAGTATCAACATGTGAAATATATTTAAATGTATATAAAAATAACATTAGGTGCTCTCTGTTTTGTGTCTGTCATGTACACTTGTTTTGTTATGCAGTTCTTTGGCGAGGTACCAGAGAACCAAGTCAACATTATTGTGGCCAACCTTACAGTAACAGACAAAGACCAGCCCAACACAGGAGCGTGGAAGACGATCTACAAGATAACAGCCGGTGACCCCATGGGCCATTTCTCTGTGCCCACTGATCCTGTTTCTAATGAAGGACTGGTGACTGTTGTCAAGGTATGAAAATACTGAGCACTGTCACATTTGCAAACATTTGAAAGAACATACTTAAGAAGCACCTACAGTTCACAAGAATGGGGCTTAAAGTTCACTGGCACCATGCCGGACCTCTGGTGTACGGCATTTCGCTGTGGAAAAAATATACTCCTATATTTAAAAAAAAAAAAATACATTGCCTACCAATTGTATCAGAGGAACACTCTCAACCAAACTAAGATTACTAGCCAATCAGAAGTTTTTGCTCTTATGAACGCGAGACGCGCATAATAGTATCCAACCGCAGAGGCGCAGCCCTGATGAATGGAAAAGCCGCCCGTGTCTCGAGTGTGACACTTCAAAAAAGCTGCGAGGCACAATGGTCAGAGATGTATATATAGTGCATGTTTACATAGAAAAGCTATTAAAAAAGCAGCAGAGCTTTGTAAACAGCTCAGAGTAATCAGGTCATCTCCATGAGAATGGTATGATTGCCCAAACAAATTTTTGAAAAGGTCCTGTTCACACATGATGTATTAACTGTAATTTACCGGGAATTTACCAGTGGAAACGGTATGTGTGAAAAGGGCTAAACTCTTGTTCTGCATATGCTGTGAGTTTGGATTGCTTACCATTCATCTGGGAAAACGGTGTGCATTTGTAACGCCATGCCAGCAGAGGGAGCCCTTGCCCATGGACTCTCTGTTACCGCTCCCTCTGCTGCTTCTTTGGTGACTTGTGAAGTATTGTTTTGCCTGTGTGGACTCTACTAAGTGTTTTCCCTGTTTCATTGCCTTGTTTTGTTATTGCCACTGTCATTGTTTTGTTTCATAGCCATAGTTTTTGTCTAGTTTCATTGCCTTGTTCATTTGTTACTTTGGACTGCTCTCTGGTATTTTGACCTTCTGCCTGTTTACTGGATTACGCTTTTGTCTTGCCTTGGATATCACTGTTTGTTGGAGATCGACCTTGCCTGTCTGACTACGATCTGTTCAATAAAGCTCACATTTGGATCTGTCACGCTTCTGAAGAGTCCCGTTACAGAATACTTCGCCACCCACAGATCCAGCAGCTTACGGAATACAGATCAATCATGGATCCAGCATCACGCCTTTTTCATCTCCGGCAAGGTAACCGGCCCATTGAAGATTATGTCATGGACTTCTGTGAACTCTGTCACTTAGTAGGCTTTAATGATGTGGCGCTTAAGGACATTTTTCACCATGGATTGAATGAACCCATTCATTCTTGCCTACCTGGAGGGAAAGTTCATTGGACACTTGAACAGTACATTGACTTTGCTCTCCGGTTGGCTGGTTCACCATTTACTGTGGGGGTGGCTGATGAGGAACCCTGCTATCCCCCATTATCTGTCAAACCTGTCTGGGATTATTCAAGTTGCATCAGAGCCCTCTCACGCCATGCCTGCCAAGCCAAAGCCTACTCGCATTGTAACTACCAAGCCACTGTCTACTCATGTCATGTCTACCGAGCCAAGGCCTGCTCACGTCACGTCTGCCAAGCCACAGCCTGCACTCATCACATCTGCCAAGCCACAGCCTGCACCTGTCTCGTCCATTCCAGGGCCTGCTCACGTCACGTCTGCCGCTCCAGGGCCTGCTCACGTCACGTTTGCCGCTACAAGGCCTGCTCACGGCATCCCTGCTCATGCCATGCAGGTGGCAGCTCCGGCTGCAGAACCTCCAAAGAGGGCGGCGTCCTCCCATGAATTCTCTTCCCGTCATGTCACAGCCAAGGAGTCCAATGATGAATTCTCTGCTCTGCTATGGATGTCATTTGTTCCACTGTGGGTATCTTTGCTCCTGTCTGCTCTGCCTGCTCTGCCTGCCCCGCCATGGCTTCCTGCAGTGTTCCACTGTCTGCCACAGCTCCACGGCCCAGGTCCTCCAGGGTTCCAGTGTCTACCACAGTTCCACGGCCCAGGTCTAGTGCCTAGCTTTTCAGAGGGGATGTAAGGAGATAAGATTTTCTCTTCCTCTAATTCCCTTATTCACTTTGACTATGAAACTGTGACTATGAAACAGTTCAATGTTTGCACTGAGGATCGTTTGCTTAGAGGCCGCGAAAGCAGAGGATCGTTTGCTCAGAGGCCGTGAAAGCGGAGGATCGTTTGCTCAGAGGCCGTGAAAGCAGAGGATCGTTTGCACCGAGGATCGTTTGCTCAGAGGCCACGAAAGCGGAGGATCGTTTGCTCAGAGGCCGTGAAAGCGGAGGATCGTTTGCACTGAGGATCGTTTGCTTAGAGGCCGCGAAAGCGGAGGAACGTTTGCTCAGAGGCCATGAAAGCAGAGGATCGTTTGCTTAGAGGCCGCGAAAGCGGAGGAACGTTTGCTCAGAGGCCGTGAAAGCAGAGGATCGTTTGCTTAGAGGCCGTGAAAGCGGAGGATCGTTTGCACTGAGGATCGTTTGCTTAGAGGCCGCGAAAGCGGAGGATCGTTTGCACTGAGGATCGTTTGCTTAGAGGCCGTGAAAGCGGAGGGTCGTTTGCTCAGAGGCCGTGAAAGTGGAGGATCGTTTGCTTAGAGGCCGTGAAAGCGGAGGATCGTTTGCACTGAGGATCGTTTGCTTAGAGGCCGTGAAAGCGGAGGGTCGTTTGCTCAGAGGCCGTGAAAGCAGAGGATCGTTTGCTTAGAGGCCGTGAAAGCGGAGGATCGTTTGCACTGAGGATCGTTTGCTTAGAGGCCGTGAAAGCGGAGGGTCGTTTGCTCAGAGGCCGTGAAAGTGGAGGATCGTTTGCACCGAGGATCGTTTGCTTAGAGGCCGCGAAAGCGGAGGATCGTTTGCTCAGAGGCCGTGAAAGCAGAGGATCGTTTGCTTAGAGGCCGTGAAAGCGGAGGATCGTTTGCTCAGAGGCCGCGAAAGCGGAGGATCGTTTGCACTGAGCTAACTGTCAGCTAACTGCGCGAGGAGACTGCATAGGTTGGATTTGTGCTGGAAATAAGGAGAATATAATTGTGACTATAAGATGCAGAGGAACGCGAAAAACAGCCACGAGGAAACCATCTCCATGGCTCAGGTACGAGAGTTGTTTGATAAAGAGAAAGAGCATTTTAAAGAACTAACGCTGCAACAAGAAAATAGTTATAAAGATTTCACACAAATGATTATGATTTCTGTGAATCAAAGAGTAGATGAGCTCATGAAGGAGGTACAAGACTTAAAGATAAGTCTCCAGTTCACTCAGAAGGAGGTGGATGATTTGAAAGTTAACTGTAGAGATTGTTCAACTGAATGTAAATCAAATACAGATGACATACATAAATTGGCTGAATCTCTTTTGGTATTAGATGCTAAAGCCAATTATTTGGATGGTCAGTGTAAACAGAATAATATAGTGGTGGAAGGCATTCCAGAGTCTCCAAATGAGAAACTACAGCTTGGTCAAAATAAAATTACTTTGGAGAAAGCACACAGAATAGGATGAGAAATAAGAATTCTAGTCGACCTCGACCTATTGTGGTTAAATTTCTTAAATATAAAGACAAAGCAGCAGTGCTGGAGAGAGCGAAATACCTCAAAGGAACAAATATATATTTGAATGAAGATTTCCCGGAACATGTGCGTTTAAGGAGGAAAGAGCTTATGCCAGAACTGAAAGCTGCAAGAGAGAGGGGAGAGATAGCTTATCTTCGTTATGATAAATTAATCACATATCCAGCAACACAAGTTAAAAATGATAGCAATGAGAAAGCGAGGAAGACTTCCAAGTCAAAGTAGACCTATGGCCTCCTTAAGTTAGCGAAGTAGACTTTTGGTTTTTGGATGAAATTAAGAATTTTCTTTTTTTTGTTTGTTTTTTTTTTTTTTATTTTTTTTTTTTTTATAAATTATGTCAGTACTAACAAAGTTACCAAGGAAAGGATTAAAATTAGCTCACATTAATATTTGTAGCCTTCGGAATAAACTTGATGAAATATTTAATGTTTTGATTACAAATAATATTCATGTTTTAGCAGTAACTGAGACACATCTTGATCAAACATTATCAGATGATTTAGTAAATATAAATGGTTATAATATTTATAGGAAAGATAGAAATAAATATGGTGGAGGTGTTGCCATATACATTCAAAATCATATTCCAGTAAAGATAAGGCAAGATTTAATGCCTGTAGATGTAGAGGCTCTGTGGTTACAAGTACAGTTACCATTTGTCAAATCATTATTTGTTGGTTGTTGTTATAGACCACCATGTGCAAATAGTTGTTATTTAAATGAATTGTGTGATATGATTGATAATGTATGTGATACTGGAAATGAAATTTACTTGATGGGTGACTTGAATATTAATTGGATGTCTCAGGTTTGTTCCCTAAAGACTAAAGTGGTACATGTAATTAATGCATGTAATTTAACACAAGTTATTGATCAACCAACAAGAATTTATGTAAATAGTTTTGGTGAGAGAACATCTACTTGTATAGACCATATTTATACAAATGCTGTGGAAATGTGCTCTAAGGGTGTATCTGTTCCTATTGGGTGTAGTGATCATAATATAATAGCGATCACTAGAAAAACAAAGGTCCCTAAAGGAAGACCAAAAGTAATTTATAAAAGATCATATAGGAAATTTTGTCAGGACTTATTTTGCAATGATGTAAACAATATATGTTGGGCTGATGTTTATAAGGAAGGTCATCCTGATGATGCATTAGCAGCTTTTGAAAGATTATTTTATTCTTTGGTGGATAAACATGCGCCTATGAAAAAACATACAGTGAAGAATATTAGGGCACCATGGATTGATAATGAATTGAAGACCATAATGGTAGAAAGAGATGTGGCAAAGGGTATAGCAAATAGAACTGGGAATAAACAGGATTGGGAAGTCTATTGTAAATTGCGTAATCAAGTGACTAAGATTAATAGAAAAAAGAAAAGGACATTTTATAAAGTGAAAATAAGTGATGATAAATATGATGGAAAAAAATTGTGGAAGACTATTAATGAAATAATGGGTAGGAAATTAGGTCAAATTCCTTTTTTTATTGAGGCAGGGGATTTATTCTTAACCAAATCAGAGGAAATTGGCAATTATTTTAATGATTTTTTATAAATAAAGTGAATAAGCTTAGAGAAGATTTTTATATCATTTTATATCAAGTGAAAAGCAAATTGAAAATATGATAAGTGATAACCCAACCCTAGGTTTTGAATTGAATGAACTAACTGTACAGCAAGTGGAACAAAAATTATTAATGATAAATATAGATAAACCATCGGGAATGGATAACTTGGATGGTCGTCTTGTAAAATTAGTAGCCAGTTGTTTGGCTGGACCAGTTTGCCACATTTTTAATGTGAGTATTAAAGAAGGGATTTTCCCTTTAGCTTGGAAAGAAGCAAAGGTCATTCCTTTACAGAAAAATGCAGCATTGAGTTTTAGTGGTGCTAATAGTCGACCAATAAGTTTATTGCCAGTTCTTAGTAAAGTGTTTGAAACGATAGTCTGTGAACAAATTCAATTATTCTTTAAGGAAAATAGTTTATTTTCTGATTTTCAACATGCATATCGAGTAGGACATTCAACAGGAACAGCATTAACACAGATAATTGATGATTGTTTAGTACAGATTGATGATAGTAATTTAGTAGGAACAGTATTGTTGGATTTTAGCTCTGCTTTTGATGTACTGGACCATAAATTATTGCTGGAAAAATTGAAATGGTATAAATTTACTTCTCACACAGTGCACTGGTTTAAAAGTTATCTGACTAGTAGGAGGCAATGTGTATTTTATAATGGAAGTTTTTCGAAAGTAAAAGAGTTGCTATGTGGTGTCCCTCAAGGAAGTTGTCTAGGACCATTGTTATTTTCTATTTTTACCAATGATCTTCCTTTGGTTTTAAAGCATGCAAGGGCAGTTATGTATGCAGATGATACATTATATCTACCGGCGACATCAATTGAAAAATTATCTGCTGACTTGGATGAGGAGTTACAATTAGTGGTAAATTGGGTGCGGAATAATAAGATGGTTTTAAATTTGACTAAGATGAAAAGTATTGTGTTTGGATCAAATTTTAAACTTAAATGTAAACCACAATTAAATTTGTCTGTAAAGAGTGTGCCTATTGAACAAGTAGAGGAAATCAGGCTTCTTGGAGTTATTCTTGATAGTAGGTTAAAGTGGTCAAAACAGATCGATAATATGGTAATTGTTATAGGAAGAGGTTTATCAGTTATTAAGAGATGTGTAAAATTTTTGCCACAGAATTGTATCTCTAAAATTGTGCAGGCAATGGTTCTTACTTATCTAGATTATTCTCCAGTGGTATGGTCGAGTGCATCAAATAAAGACTTAGAAAAATTACAGATAGTTCAGAACAGAGCTGCACGATTAATTTAGAAGGGTTAATATTATGAAAATGCACACAACTTTAGGTTGGTTATTGGTGAAAGATAGGGTAATTGTTTCTCTGCTGTGTTTTATAAGAAATATTTCTGTATCACAAGTTCCAAGTGTGTTATACTGTCAACTTTTGTATAGTAATGCTAGTCATAATTTTAACACCAGGTATGCATCAAAAGGATATTTCTTGCTTCCGGTTTCAAAAACGAATGCAAAGCAATGGACTGTAATGTATAGAGGAATGAAAACATGGAATGAATTGCCATCGAACATTACATGTGTTTCAATAAGTAAAATGAGGTTTAAAAAATTGTTGAAGAAATATTTAATGGCACAGTACTGAGTGGATTGTTGATTTTGATGCTATGTATGCATTCTGGGTTTTTATGTCTTTGTAGTGGTTTTGGTTGTTATGGATTAATGTAATTTTGTTGTGTGTATGATGGACCCCAGGAAGAATAGCCACTACTTTGGTAGTGGCTAATGGGGATCCAAATAAATAAATAAATAAAACTGTCCACCAGTGTTCCACTGTCTACCACTGCTCCACGGCCCAGATCCTCCAGTGTTCCACTGTCTGCCACTGTTCCACGGCCCAGGTCCTCCAGTGCTTCACTGTCTGTCACTGCTCCACGATCCAGACCTACTCTGCACGGACCTGGCCCTCGTCCCACCCCCTGTTTTGTCTTTGTTCCCCCACCCTCCTGGACTGTTGCTGTTTTGAGTGCCAGGAGTCGCTCCTAGAGGGGGGGATTCTGTAACGCCACGCCAGCAGAGGGAGCCCTTGCCCATGGACTCTCTGTTACTGCTCCCTCTGCTGCCTCTTTGGTGACTTCCTGTTTGGCAGCCATTTAAGGAGGGCCATGCCAAACAGGAGGTTCCAAAGTATTGTTTTGCCTGTGCAGACTCTACCAAGCGTTTTCATCGCCTTGTTTTGTTATTGCCACAGTTATTGTTTTGTTTCATAGTCATATTTTTGCCTTGTTTTCATTACCATAGTTTTTGTCTAGTTTCATTGCCTTGTTCATTTATTACTTTAGACTGCTCTCTGGTATTTTGACCTTCTGCCTGTTTATTGGATTACGCTTTTGTCTTGCCCTGGATATCACTTTGTTAGAGATCGACCTTGCCTGTCTGACTACGATCTGTTCAATAAAGCTCGCATTTGGATCTATCGTGCTTCTGAAGAGTCCCGTTACAGCATTATCTCACTAGATTTGTAACGTAAATCATTTATAAACCTATGCCGACAGGAGAATACATCAGCTTACATTGCGATTTCAAAATAAAAGTTTAAACTCTTGCTCTGAGTTTGCATGTGGCCAAAAATTTTAAATAAATGGATTTCACTAATTAAATGAAATTTGCAGTTTTTACTTACCACTGTGGTACATGCGGTCTGAAAAACCATTTCCAATCAAAGCATACAGCTAGTGCAAACAGTGCTTCATCTTTGACAGTCGACACTTGATAATGTGGCAGATAGACCGATAGACAAATCGCTAGTCCAGCTATTGCGGAATGGATAGCTACAGACCAGTTCATATTGTGGAAGATGGAAGGTTGCGACACATAATACAGATCACATCTATCAATTCAATGCGTTGCCATCGGTCATAACAAGAATAGATGAGCTTCTTTGCACGTTTTTAGAGTTCTCTGCAGAGCTGTATGTTTGACAGTGCACTACAGTACAGAACAGTAATATTTTAAACAGTCCACTAAACATTTAAATAAGCAACTTCGCTGGCTAATAAATGCATAAAAGTGACCAGATAATAACAAAAACCAATGCAATAATAAATAAGCTAATGCAGATATATATTGACAGTTGTGACATTAAACATTTGTTTCAGACTTTTTTGTTTTTGGTCACATTGTTTTAACTGCTTGAGGTACTAATGTTAGCATCCTCTCGATACTGATGACAAACATACTGCTGTTCTTTCTCTAGTAATGCAGAATCTAGTCAACATGTTAATTATAATGATATGAAAACATGTACTATATGCACACCATTTCATTCTGTTTAAATTTGTCATCTTCAATGTCCTGCTCAACAGCACGAGGCATCAGTTATTCTTCAGTGACCTTCAACCGCTCCAGCAATGGATGCAACCCGAAAAAAACAATCGTATGGATTTTTGCCAATAGACGATTGTTTCAGCAAACCGTTATCTGTGCCGATCTATTAGATTGTCACAGCACTTCATCCTACCTTTAAGGACAGACTTGAAGTGTGGGGTTTGATCAGTAAGATAAAGAGGAAAAAAGCAGCTCTCTTAATTGTTTCAGAGGCTGACTCTGAAGAGGAGGAGGAGGACTCCATTAATATAATGTCTGGGATCAGAGCCTAACATCAGCATGGAGGATTGTCCCCTACTGTGGTGGTCCAAATGTGCAGGGGTGCACAACATGCCTCTCAGTACACTCACAAATACCTGGCAACACTTGCCACATCAGTGCAGTTTGAGAGGCTGTTTTCCGCATATGGGTATTTTGTGTAGAGCTGCTCTTTCAACTGAAAATACACAGAGTATCTAAGCAGATGGCTCACAATCTTTGTACTTTTTCTCTTGAATGCTGAGCATTGCCAGGTTATATGGACTGCATGCAGTTGTTCTAAATAGGCATATAACTGTGTGCAATTTAAAGCTGTAAATTCACTGTCGATCCAAACAGAAAATTGTATGTGTACCCTGTTTGCACGAAGCCATCAGTGCAGTTTAAGAAAAGCACACATAATAGAACAGAATAATCAGCTGAGGGATGGTGAGTTTAGCATAACTCATTGTGTTCAAACAGAAAACATAAAACACAAACCTGACAGAAGCGTACAGATCACGGACAAGGTGCATGAAACCAAATCTTAGAGTAGTGAGTTTCTGGTAATTCTAGCCAGATACAGTGAAACAAATTGAGTGTGCAATACAAAAGTGTGCAATACATTTTATAAAAATTGCATTAACATTACAATTAATGTTTTTGTGTAATTGCTGTTTGCTTACAAAAAGACAAGAGCACATGTTCAGGAATTTGAAAAACCATGCGCTCGGAGACAAAAAACAAAACCATGGCACGAGCGTCATGACCCTGTTGCTAACTGTTAGACATAAACTCTCAGAAGTGACAGAACTATGGCAAGAATAGAATATAATATTCTAAATTTTAGATGGACACGGAATACATTTCTAAATAAATTCAGTTTATTTATTTAACTTTCTTTTCCATCTTTATTTCAGTCCATTGACTATGAGATCAACAGATCATTTGTGCTGACAGTGGTGGCGGTAAATGAGGTTCCTCTTGACAAAGGCATCCGTCTGCCCCGCCAGTCCACAGCCACCGTCTCCATTCGTGTGGCGGATGTCAACGAGAGCCCGTATTTTGATCCCAACCCTAAAGTGATCAGACTGCAGGAGGGTATTCAGGCCGAGTCTGAGATCACTACCTTTACTGCCCAGGATCCAGACCGCTTCGAGCAGCAGAGCCTCAGGTACACACAAAAACAAGACATGAAATATCAATCAGAACAGAAATGACGTGTGTATCTGAGGATTGGCCATAGAGTACAATTAAAAACACATACTGGAGAGACAATCAAGAACTCTTTTATCATTTGGTACATTATAGCTGTGTCCAGCCATTCATACTTCTATATAAAACTGTAATTTAAAGTTTAATGTAACATTTTTACTCCGTTATTAGGTACAGCACGCTGTCTGACCCTGCAAACTGGCTGAGAATTGATCCTATAAACGGACAGATCACAACCGTCGCTGTTTTAGACAGAGAGTCTCCATTTGTTCAAGACAATATCTACACAGCTATGTTCCTCGTCATTGACAGCGGTATGTTTGAATATAGATATTTGAATTGATATAGTCCATCCTTTCTCTGTCTTTGTTGAATAATTTTCTGTCAGTCCCTCACAGTCACACTTTATGTTTTAGGTACCAATAAAATTTTACAATTCTCAATTCCAATTTCGATACCACAGCAAAAACTACCAGCCTAACAAATATAAAGTTCAAACATTAATAAAAACAATTGAACAGTACGTAAATAAGAACAAATGAACAAATTACAAGCAATAGCATAATTGCATATATAAATGAAATGATGCTTTAAGTTAAGTTTGTAGGTGTTCAGGTACAGAAATGGAATAATCACAAGCAAAACAACAATGCATATACTTCACGAAGTAACACACCAATTTTTATTTTTCATGGCTTTTTTAAAAAGCAAATTGCCCAATTGATTTATTTTAAATATGCAGTCATGGATTTAAATTTGATTCCATAATTTCTTGCTTGAATGCTTTACAATGTAGGTTCTGTAGGTTCATGATTAAAAATGAAAAAAAAAAAAGCAATGTGTTATAACAATTAAAATATGAAAATTAAAATGACGGGTAATTATAGAATATAACGGAATTTTTATGCCCCTCCGTCCAAATGATGGACAATGTAAATGTCAACCTCTCTCTCTCTCTCTCTCTCTCTCTCTCTCTCTCTCTCTCTCTCTCTCTCTCTATATATAATCGATTCTCGAATTAAAGCATTAATTGGAACTGAGATTTATTTAACTAAAGAACCTGTTTCAACTGGTTAATTCCCTGATGAATATTCTCTAGATTTAATTCCCTAAATACTGCTGAGGAGAAATTTAGTTCACCATTGACCCATATTGAAATACATATTGTAACCTCATTATCTTGACATTGTCAGACCCCTGTGAACTATTTTGGTTGTTTCCCTTGTGTATGCCCATATTTGGACTTCCCATTTCCATTTCTAATATTTACGTCATTGTTTCTTTGTCTTTCCCTGATTGGTTCTTTCAGTGTATTTAAGGTTTGGTTGTGTATGTATTGGTTTGTCGGTGATTACATTGTCATTCTGTTTTTGTTCGTGTACATTGGTTTTGTTTTGGATTTCCCTGCTGTTCCCGTCTGTTCCTGCCTTCTTGTGGATTATTTAATAAATGTTTATGCATTGGACTTTCTCGTCACACCCCTCATTCTGCGTACACCACGACACGTGACAGAATCACCGACCACAATCAACAACATGAGTGCTGAGGAGACTGTGATGCGTTTGCAGCAAGTCGGCCGGAGCTTGGAGCGGTATGTGGAGGAGTTCCTCACTTTAGCTAACCAGCTAAGCTGGCACGACGCGGCTTTAGGCGTTTGTTTTCAGATGGGGTTGGACGAAGACACAATTCATTGCGATCTTCCCACTTGTGATTATCCCCTGATCGAACTGATTAATGTGGTCCTTTATTTAAACGGATCTGACTTTGAAGTTGAAGAGTGCCACAGGTCTAGTCATCCAACCCCCTCTGAAGCATGCCGTGCCAACGGTTCGGACCACCTGCCCCGCCGCAAACGAACCCCCCCAGGTTCAAGACTCCCTCCATCTCCTCAGCCCGGAACCGCCACCCGCGGTCAGCTCTCGGACACCGCCCACGGCCAGCTCTCAGACTCCACCTGCGGCTCGCAAAAAGGTGGCAAAGACAAAGCTCCGTCAAGTCACTGCGGCAATAACAGAGCCAAGTCAAGTTGCAGCTGCGTTTCCGGAGTCAAGTCAAGTTGCAGCTGCGTTTCCTGAGTCAAGTCAAGTTGCAACTGCATTTACTGAGTCAAGTTGCAGCTGTGTCTCCTGAGTCAAGCCAAGTTACAGCTGTAGTTCCTGTCTCCAGTCAAGGTACAGCTGTGTTTCCGGAGCCAAGTCAAGTCAGAGCTGTGATGCCAGAGTCAAGTAAAGTCACAGCTGTTCCCCATGAGTCAAGTCAAGCTGCTGCTGTTGTCCCCGAGCCAAGCCAAGACACTGCTGTTCTTCACGGACCAGAGCCCGAGCTGCCTCCAGCGCGCCCGAGCTGCCTCCAGCGCGCCCTCCAGAGCCGGGGCTCTCTCCAGCACGCCCTCCAGAGCCGGGGCTCTCTCCAGCGCGCCCTCCAGAGCCGGGGCTCTCTCCAGCGCGCCCTCCAAAGCCGGGGCTCTCTCCAGCGCGCCCTTCAGAGCCGGTGCCATCTCCAGCGTGCCCTCCAGAGCCGGGGCTCTCTCCAGCATGCCCTCCAGAGCCAGCACCTCCTCCAGCGCGCCCTCCAGAGCCGGCGCCGCCCGAGCGCCCTCCGGTGCTTGCGCCTACTAAGCCTGACTACGCCCTAAGTTCCCCCAAGAAAATTTTGGGAAGGGCTACCCCCCTGAGCAGCCATGGCCGAATGGACTGTGTGCTCGGCCGTGGCTTCCTGAACTCTCTGACCCGCCATGGCTGAATAGATTGTATACCCGGCCGTGGCTTTCCGAGCTCCCTGACCCACCATGGCTTTATGGACTCTATGCTCCACTGTGGCTCCCCGAACTCCCTGATCCGCCCTGGAGGTGCGCCTCCTATGTCCCCTGTGTCTGCCCGGCACGGACCTCCAAGGCGCCCACCCTCACACCCCGGTGTATTTGTTATTCTCATTCTGCGTACACCACGACGCGTGACAGACATGTAGCGAATCTTAAGTTTTTTTTGTCGATCGCTGGCAATTTGTTTATGTTCCTATTCTCACTATTGTTCATAATGAGTCTGTTTGGTCTCCAGGGATTCCTTCGGCCAGCAGCACCGGGACTCTGCAAATCCTTCTCCTGGACGTCAATGATAATGCTCCTGAGGTTTTCCCGCCAGAGGCAGAGATGTGTGAAAAACCTGAGAACAATGGCATTAATATCACAGCATTGGATGCAGATATGGACCCCAACGCTGGACCCTTCTCCTTTGAGCTGCCTTTACAACCCAGCGATGTCAGGAAGAACTGGACAATCATGCGTCTCAGTGGTGAGAAAATACACAAACACAGAAATACGCAGAAATCTGCATCTCATCGGCCTCTTGAACAGTTTCTATACCAGACGTGTGCAATGAGAGAGCTGAGCTCTCATGCCTCTGTTGGTAAAAAAAAAAAAGAAAGGCTAATCACCACTGAGTGTTCACTTTAAGTGCTGAGGAGTGTTGAGGAAAGAAACCTCGCAGGGGAGGCTAGCCTCCCTTCTGGTACATCAACCAATCATCATAGAGACGTAAATTACGTGATATTAGTTTGAATATCTCCTGCTGCGCTGATAATATACCAAGTACTTATGATGATTAGCCATATTGAATATTTGAGCGCCAATGGATTTACCAAGCTGTCATTCAAAGTGTATATATACAAATTAAAAATAAAGGGAGAACATGCCTAAGATGGATACAGGCTACAGCAGGCAGTTCTCTTTTAACACAATCTTTTAAGAAGGGATGGATGTTTGCTTTAAGTGATAGGCCAGGTAAGTAAAATTATATTATGTTGCTGTATGTATGTTGTTTTCTTTAAGTTTTCTGACTAAAAGCAACAACAACAACTACAAAAACATTTTAAAGTGGTTAAGCAAATAAGAATAATAATAATAATAATCGGCAGGGATCCCCAGACCAATACAATTAGTGTGCCTCCTCTATTTTAAAACCGAGAAGCCGCCACTGGTGAGAAATTATGAGAACAATTACATTTAAGCGATGATGTTCAGAAATATATGGTATGGCTTAAATTGCAATTAATAACTTCTCAGTATGGAGACAAG
Source organism: Cirrhinus mrigala (assembly GCA_036247105.1). Lineage (NCBI taxonomy): Eukaryota > Metazoa > Chordata > Actinopteri > Cypriniformes > Cyprinidae > Cirrhinus > Cirrhinus mrigala. The sequence continues at coordinate 125,986 of CM070008.1, read as the reverse complement.
ACAGATTTTGAGGCAGAATTACAATATTGTGATGTCTATCATTACTGTGGTTGAAAATGATTCTTATCAAAATTGTAAGTTACTGGCCATATTGCCCACCTCTAAGTAGTTTAATCAGGGAACTACTGAAAAGTAACTCCACAATGCTTTCATTTTGCATGTGGAAGTCTTTGTAATCAATCGATGTCTAGCAGGAACAGGACAGCTGACAGTAAGCATAATGGGTGTGCATCAGAAATTACAGTGTGGATATTGATCATGCTATGCTCACTTTCATTCATAGAGTTGACATGCTCACTGTTCAATGGTAATTTTAGTTATCTTAAATATTATCACCTGGCTAACCTGTTATCTAGCAAGACCAAGGAGTGACTGCATCTGACTTTGGGCACATTCCTAGTAAACATCCGTGCATTACTGCTTGGACGTGGAGTATAATCCAAGAGCAAAGACAGAGTAAACTAAACACATATTAATATAAAAACTTATTTATGAAAAAATAATGCTTTCTAATTTTAAAAACTCACCTGTACCACCCCGCCCCAGACCTATGTCAGTCATCTTACATTTCATAAATTCGATTGGTGATGAACATGATGCAGGGCAACAGCTCACTGTAATGAGGACTCTGGGAAGCGTGTAAGATCCACGTGTGAGCTTTATTGAACAGATCGTAGTCAAGGCAGGCAAGGTCAATCTCCAACAAACAGGTACATCCAGGGCAAAACAATAGCGTAATCCAATATAAACAGGCAGAGTCCAAAAACCAGAGAGAGCAGTCCGAAAAGTAACAAATGAACAAGGAAATGAAACCAGACAGAACTATGGCAATGAACAAGGCAAAACTGTGGCAAAACAAAGACAAAACTATGACAAGAAACCAAACCGTGATAATCCGAAAACAGGGAAATGAAAACAGGAAAACGCTTGGTAGAGTCCGCATGAGCAAAACAATACTTCACGAGTGTTGGAAATTTTTCTTAGAGACCAGGAGACGTTTTTGGATATCTTGAAGCAGAAGTTTTTCTTTATTCAGATACTCGCTGCTCTGCACTGCAGTCTTCAAAAAGTCGTCTAACTAAGGCAGTGATACATTGTAGTTTATATACATTTAGGGGGCAGTGCTTAGATCTGGAGACAAAGCACCTGGGTGACAACCCCAAACAAAGCATGCAAATGAAGTATTCAGGTATAGCAGCCTGCACCATTTACACCAGTCCTAATCCAATCATCATAACTACTCAAAGACTGGGCAGAGGTACCAAGAGCCATTACAAACAAAAGGTGAACATCTCAGTAATCTGGCTCATTTGACTTACAATAAGAGAACAGGAACTGGCAGGAACCTCTTGCTACAAACTTTGCTTGAGAGAATCATTTGTCTGATAACATTGTATTTACCTTAAATGCTAAATACAATATAATTCACCTTAGTTTTTATGTGATGCTATGTCAGAACATAAGATCAGCATATTTTCAACAGATTCTTAAATTTGTAATCCTTCAGTCCCCCCTTTGAGAGTTTTAATAACTCTCACATAATACAAATTTAAACACTTAAAAAAAAGTTCTGTGTTGATTGTCTGTAGTCATGAACAGCATGCTGACACAGAAACAAACATGCTTCTAGGGTCCGTGAAGTTCTTACGGATAATAGTCTTTTCCGGTTGGAACTGTCATTTCCTCATGATGGGCATGGGTCATTTGTTGAATGAAACACTTGATACTGTGGACGCATAGATAGTATACTAGTAGGAAGAATAACAGCAGAATTGCTATTTCCTTGATCCACAGCCAGGGTTTACCTAACAGTTCTCCGAACCATAAAGAATTATTTTCAGTCATTTGGTGTAGTTTTTCTGAAAGATCAAGAATGTCTCGTTGGACTTTGTTCAAGTTCTCTGTTGGATCCATTAACCCGGTGCAGCATTCAGGGCCAATAATGGTGCAGGCTCCCCCTTGCGTTGCAAGAATGTAATCCAAGGCCACTCTGTTCTGTAAGATCATTATCTTGTGCGAAGCAAGAGTGTCCGTGATGTTACCTAGGGCCAAAGCTGTATCATTAGCTAGTTTCTGTACAGAATTCGATAAGCTTCTGACTTGATCCAGGGCCTGTATGACACCATAAGACGGGATTAAGGCTCCAAGAGTTCTTGACCACCATGTTTGTGCACAAGTGAGTAGTCTATAGCTTGTGCGATGTTCACGATGATTACTAGAACGGCAATCTTGATCATGTTGATGGATGACTGAAGTTCTTTCATTTAATTCTCTGCGTTGTGTTTATTTTTTTTTATGTTCTGTCTTCTGTGACAGTTGGCTCGGCAGTGGGTCTAGTTGTCCTTTAAAGTTTGTAGCTTCATACACAGGTGAGGGGGTCGATGTGTATGGGTCTCGGGACAGCGTCAAAGGGTATCTGCACAGAGTAAGAAAGAAAACAAAAGACAACAGAGCAGTATTTGTTGTAAAAGGCTGCAAACAATGTAGTTGTAGCCTCTGGTCAATCTGAGTCTAGTCTTGTTGTTCCTTCTTTCCCCAGTTCTTAATTCCCGTGACACCTAAAGAACAGTGAGGTAAGGATGGACTAGTGGATGGGGAAGGCCTATGAGGAAGTCTTCACCTCAGGGTTGGCCCCCGAAGCCTGTTGCATTCGGTTCTTCCCTGGGCTCCTCACTGGTCTGTGTGTCCTATCCTATCCCTGTAGGTGGGGGAACAACTTTACAGTGTGACACATGAGTCCAGGTTTTCCTTCCCTGACACAAGACTGCAGCTGCTGTAATCAACATCACTTGATGTGGTCTGTGCCACTTAGGCTCTAATGGTTTGTTTTTGAATGACTTTATCATAACCCACTGACCTGGGATGATTGTGTGTCCACCTTCTGGTGGATTCTGCCAACATGACTCAACTCTTTCTCTGGAACTCTGTACTGCCTTTGTAAGGTTTTCACAATAAGTGATCAGAGCATCTGAGGCAATGTGCACATCAGCATTTCTAAGATCAATCACACCTGGCATCTGCATTGGGCGTCCTGTAATAATCTCATGAGGGCTTAGACCTACTGATCTGTTAGGTGATGCTCTCAGACTACACAGTACCGCTGGCAGCGCTTCGACCCATACTACTCCTTCCTGATGCATTTTGCTTAGCCTGGTTTTGATTGATCTGTTTGCACGTTCGACTTGCGCCGATGCTTGTGGCCTATAAGGACAGTGAAGATTCCACTTTATTTTCAACATTTTAGACACTTCCTTGACTACCTGTCCTGTGAAGTGGGTTCCTTGATCTGAGTCAATGCTATCTGGTAATCCCCATCTGGGAATGAAATCAGTGACAAGACATTTAGCAGTATGTGTAGCTGTGGCACGCCCTGTTGGATAAGCTTCTATCCATCTTGAGAACTTGTCTATTACTATCAAAACGTCAGTTTTTCCCTTACAAGGAGGCAATGATATGTAATCAACTTGTAGGTGACGAAACGGTCCTGGTGGAGCTGGGGTATGTGTTGCTGCTGTAGTTGCTGCTGGCACATCATTATTTTTTTGACATGTAACGCATCTCTTGACTGTTTCAGTGGCTACATTTCTGAATTTTGGATTCCACCATTGATTTGAGAACCTGTGATTCATTGTTGCTGGACCACTGTGACCCAAATTGTGTATTTGTTGAGCCAAATATGGCAGCAGTGATTCGGGAGCAATATACTTTCCTCCTTTGGTCCAGCAACCAGATGAATCCACTGTGGCTCCTTTGTCTAGCCATGTCCATGCTTCATATAAAGGAACGTCTTTGTACAGATCGATGATTGATTCAGGAGGCAGAATTGTCTTCTGTGCTGTACTACCTGAACACACCTGTACATTTGCATATGAACAAGCCTGTTTAGCAGCTGCATCAGCAAGAGCATTACCTTTAGCTTCCGTAGTATTAGTTGTGAGATGTGCTTTCACTTTGATCACAGCCAATTTCTTTGGAAGTTTCATTGCAAACATTAGATCTTTCACTAATCCAGCATGCTTAATGGGTGATCCAGCAGAAGTTAAAAACTGTCTACTTTGCCAAATGATACCAAAATCATGAATTACCCCAAAAGCATACCTGGAATCAGTGTAGATATTTGCAATTGATCCTGACGCTAGCGTGCATGCTCTAGTTAAGGCTACTAGTTCTGCAGCTTGAGCTGAAAAATGATCTGGAAGACGACCTGAAGCTACCACTTCAGTGGTAGAAGTTACTGCATAAACTGCTCGTCTGTTACCTTCAATAACTTGAGCTGAACCATCAACATACAACTCCAATTCGGCATTATCTATGGGAGTTTCTGTTATTTCACTTGTAGGTGTGTATGTAAGCGTAACACAATCATGAGCCATTTCTCCTTCATCCTCTAAGACAACTTCAGTCATTGCAGACATCATACATGAGGATGGGTTTGTGACTGGTGCACGCTGTAAAACAATGTTCGGGGCTGTGAGGGTTGTTAACCAATTTCCCCAACGAGAGGATGTGACAGAAGTGACTTTTGCTTGATTCATTAGTGCAGACACTGCATGAGGGCATCTTACATTTGCAGTCTGTCCTAACACCATTCCTGATGAGGCCTGAAGAGCTAGATGAACTGCCTGTACTGCTCTGAGACATGGGCCCATACCTTGAGCGACTATGTCAAGTTTGCCAGAATAGTAATGAATTGGGCGTAAATTGCCCCCATGATCTTGCATTAGACATGCAGTCATAAAGCCTAAGTGTTCATGAACATAAAGCACAAAGGGCCTATCAGATTGGGCAATTCCTAATGCTGGCGCTTGACATAGTGCTCTCTTCAAATCATTGAAAGCTTTGAGGTGAATTTCTTCCATACAAACTGTATCGGAATCTCTAACCTGACCTTTCAACAAGTCGTAGAGTGGCTGAGCAATCGAGGCATAGTCTTCTATCCAAGGTCTACAGTAACCTGCTGTTCCTAAAAATGATCTTAGTGTTTTAATGTTAGTAGGCGGAGGTATTGCTTTAACTGAAGCGGCTCGATCATGTGTAATGGATCTATTTCCTGTACCAATTGTTTGACCCAGAAATGTAACTTGATTTTTAGCAATTTGAGCTTTGTGAAAGCTACATTTGTGTCCTTTTTTCTGCAAATAGTCCAACAATGCTGTAAATTCAGTTTGATGTACCTCATGATCTGTTGAGGCAAATAAAATATCATCGATATATTGAATCATAGTGGACTGTTTGACTGGACATTCTGGGTCACACAAATCACGTCTGAGAGCCTGATGGTATATGGTTGGGGAATTTTGAAATCCCTGTGGCAAACGTGTCCACTGATATTGTTCATAGTCAACTGTGAAAGCTAACCATGGCTGGCTGTCAGCGTGCAAGGGTACAGAAAAGAATCCATTAGACATATCAATTACTGAAAAAACCTTACAATCTAATGGTAAGCCATTACAAATTGTAGATGGATCTGCTACTAGGGGGGTGATTTTTTCAATATGCTTATTGGCTACTCTGTAGTCTATTGTGAGTCTCCATGACCCATTGGCTTTCTTGATGGGCCATATAGGTGAATTACAGGGACTATTGGTTTTAACGAGCACTCCTTGCTTCAGCAATTTTTCTACAATAGGTTTGACTCCCTGTATAGCTTCCTTACTGATCGGGTATTGTTTGGTAACAGGAGGGGCGGTTCCTGTTAATTTGGCTGGTTCTACACCTGTGAGAAACCCGCAATCATCTTTGTCTTTAGCCCAAATTGGATGATTCTGTAAGAAAGCATACTCAGGAGTGATTGCATTACTGGTAGAAACTTGTGCTGAAGCAATTTTTATGCTAGCAGATTCTGAGGACATGTCTAATGTTAGATGTACTTGTCTCAGTAGATCCATGCCTAGAATTGCACCTGTATTTAATGGAGCACATAATTTTGTAGTCAGAGTTTTCGGGCCTAATTGTACCTCTATGGGTGGAGTTTCATACAAAACAGAATCTTCACCTACTACACCAGTTAAACAAAGTTTAGTTTTCTTGTACGGAATGTTTAAATCTTTAGCCAATTTTGTAGGAACTACTGTGATTTCTGCACCTGTATCAAGCAAAAAGTCAATCTCTTTCTCTTGTATGCTACCTTTCACAAAAATTCTTTTGTCATTGTGATGTATTACAGGGGAAAGGTAGCTACTCACAGCCCCAACAATTAGTTTTTTTCCTGCTCTTTTTGTGCTCTTAGAAGAGCCTGAGCGAGCTGTCCTAATGTTTCACTGGTCACTGGTGGAACTACTTCAGGGTTGTAGGCGGGCTGAGAAGGAGCAGAATTATGCATAGCATTTCTTTTATTATCTTGCAACTTCTTCCTACACTCTTTCTCCCAATGTCCTAGTTTTCCACAATAATTGCATTTCCCTTCTTTTTTAGACCATCTCTTGTCTCGATTTGTTGTGCTAAACGTAGCTGCTGCTACTCTCACTTTTGCCTTAACATCAGAATCTCTTTCCCAAGTAGCTAACGTGTCTAAGTTACTTCTGAGAGTTTTGTTAGACCAAGTTAGATCTAGGAATGGCAAGGCTTTTCTGTACTCAGCTACAAGGCCATCTGACCAGATGCGGACTAAGGGTCCCTTGTCATCTAGCACACTTTCAGGATCATCAACTATTCCACTGTAAGTTACAGCTGACTGGCAAAACTTCTCAGTGTATTCACTTACAGTTTCCTCTTTCTTTTGTACACAGTTAGTGATTCTGGACCAGTCTATTTTGGGTCCCATAATATTCTTTAGAATTTTCAAAACACCTTCTCTCAAATCCGCTTTACTGGCATTTCGTAGTTCAGAAGTAACAGCAGACTCAAAACTGTTGAATTCAGATTCAGTTAGAATTTGTGACATCAGCTGTGTGACTTCTACTAACGACATGTCGTAGAGACGCATTTTGCTAATCAGTGCTCTTCTAAATTCACAAAAATTTGTGCGTGCTGAGGGTAAGATCTGGGACAATCTCTCTATATCTTTAGGTTCCAGCATTTTTGCAATTGCTTGAACCCGGACAACAGCAGAGTTGGGAGGAACACTTTCAATTCCCTCAATTCCCTGAGATCTTCTGAGATCTTCTCCTAGCACCACATACCTTCACCTACAGGCACATCAGTTACTGATTGGATGGCTACATCTTTTTCAAAGAAAGCTTGTAAGTCAGGATAAAGGTTATCAGGCTGACTAACTTCCATATCAGTTTTTTCTAAAGCTTTGTTGCGGTTCAATTTCTTAGTCAAAGCGGATATTCTAGCCTGAAGCTCTTTGTTCTGTTCCTCTAGCTCTGAGTTACGCTGAGACTGTTGTGTAGCTAGCGCTAAACCAAATTCTCTGTGGCAGCAGATAATGCCTTTCACATTGTTCTTACGAATACATGCTCCAAGTACTTTTTTACACTCATCTACAGACCAAGTCTTGTCTGGATGGATCTCATATTTCTTAGTTAATTCTTGTCTAACTTTTTCAGTTACTATTAGGTTCATTTGCACTCCTAACAGTGATTTGAATTCGCTATCTGACCACAAAGGAGTTGCGAGACCACCTTTTTCAGTTGTGGGGATCAGCCTAGCGTTCTTTCTAACCATTTTGTGAGTTTCTTTGTTACCACACAATCACAACACTAAAACTTCTCTGATCAACAGAGGGTACGCTTGTTAACACAGATCAACTATAGTTAACCTTTCCTGAATTAACAGAAGACAACACAAACTACTAGCACTTTACACTAGTCTTCTCTGCCTAAACAGAGGGTAACAGATATTAGCACTTTACGCTAAACTTCTCTCCCTGAAGAGAGGATCAACAATTCTTCTCTGCCGAAACAAAGGATAACAGATATTAGCACGTAATGCTAATCTTCTCTATCTGAATAGAGGATAACTGATATTAGCACGTAATGCTAATCTTCTCTACCTGAATAGAGGATAACTGCTATTAGCACGTAATGCTAATCTTCTCTACCTGAAATAGAGGATAACTGATATTAGCACGTAATGCTAATCTTCTCTACCTGAATAGAGGATAGCTTGTCTGTTAAACAAACCCTGCAGCTGTTTGTTAACACTTCTCTGGCGGCGCAGAGGATAACCACATGTACTGGCTTCTAATGGTTCTTTTGGATAGAGTGATACTCACCAACCCTTGGTACAGAAAGATTCAGTCTGGAACGAAGTCAGATCTTTGTTTAGCTTGTTGAGCTTCAATCTGGATTCAGGTGAGGAGCTCTATCCGGGTCACGGCACCAAAACTGTTGGAAATTTTTCTTAGAGACCAGGAGACGTTTTTGGATATCTTGAAGCAGAAGTTTCTCTTTATTAAGATACTCGCTGCTCTGCACTGCAGTCTTCAAAAAGTCGTCTAACTAAGGCAGTGATACATTGTAGTTTATATACATTTAGGGGGCAGTGCTTAGATCTGGAGACAAAGCACCTGGGTGACAACCCCAAACAAAGCATGCAAATGAAGTATTCAGGTATAGCAGCCTGCACCATTTACACCAGTCCTAATCCAATCATCATAACTACTCAAAGACTGGGCAGAGGTACCAAGAGCCATTACAAACAAAAGGTGAACATCTCAGTAATCTGGCTCATTTGACTTACAATAAGAGAACAGGAACTGGCAGGAACCTCTTGCTACAAACTTTGCTTGAGAGAATCATTTGTCTGATAACATTGTATTTACCTTAAATGCTAAATACAATATAATTCACCTTAGTTTTTATGTGATGCTATGTCAGAACATAAGATCAGCATATTTTCAACAGATTCTTAAATTTGTAATCCTTCACGAGTATCTGTTTGGCATGACCTGCCTTTAATGGCTGCCAAACAGGAAGCTACCAGCGAAGCAGCAGAGGGAGCAGCAACAGTCAGTCAGTGGGTGAGGGCTCCCTCTGCTGGCGTGGCGTTACACTCACTTATGAAGCCTGTACAATGCAGTTGTATGCCCCTCAAATTCAAGAGATTGGGGAAAAATGTCCCCTATTATTTTCTTGTTATTAAATTAAATATGAACTTTGTAGGATTGCAGAACCTGCTCCTCCACTGTGAATAAATCGCCATCTGAATCTTGAGTTTCATCACTGAGGTGCCATGGGAATTCATTTTTACAGACGAAAAACAATTACCTGTCACACCCCTGTGGACTATTATTGTGTTTTTCCCCTTGTATGCCCTTATTTGGTCTTTCCCGTTCCGTTTTCAGTTATTACGTCACTGTTTGATCATTCACACCGGTCTCCCCCTGATTGGTCCTTGTATGTAAGTTTGGTTGTTTTCACAGTTTGGTTGTCGGTTATTGTTATTGTCATGCTGTAATGAGGACTCTGGGAAGCGTGTAAGATCCACGTGCAAGCTTTATTGAACAGATCGTAGTCAAGCCAGGCAAGGTCAATCTCCAACAAACAGGTATATCCAGGGCAAAACAATAGCGTAATCCAATATAAACAGGCAGAGTCCAAAAACCAGAGAGACACTTGGCAAAAGTGACACTTGGCAAAACTATGGCAATGAACAGACAAAACAATGGCAAAAACAAAGTAAAACAATGGCAAGAAACCAAACCGAAACAATCAAAACAGGGCAATGAAAACAGGGAAAACGCTTGGTAGAGTCCGCAATAGCAAAACAATACTTCGCAGAGTCTGTTTGTAAATGGCCTCCCTTTATGGCCACCAAACAGGAAGTTACCAACGAGGCAGCAGAGGGAGCAGCAACAGTCAGTTCATGGGTAAGGGCTCACTCTGCTGGCTTGGCGTTACACATGCTCAGTCTGTTTATGTCTCTCTGGTTTGTTCTAAGTCTTTTCGTGTCCGTTTACATTGGATTCCCTGCTGTTCCTGTCCGTTCCTGCTCATTTTGTGGTTTATTTAATTAAGTGCATGTTCTGGACCTCCTCGCTCCTCCTCCTCATTCCCTGTGTGACATTACCATCCAAATTGGGCAATAGGCTACAGATTTTGTCCTAGGATCAAAGGAATCTTTTAGGATTCTAACCAGAACCCCAACGGCTTTAGTCTGTCTCAGTTTTTTCAGATGGACTCAATGGTGAGATTAAATCTCTGTGTTGACCACACCGTTTACATACAAACATATTACCAAATTATAACACTGAATGGTAAAAATGAATGTTTAACACTTTAAAGTTCCCTTTGTAAATGGTTCATATAGGTGTTCATAAATGACTAATACACGGGGAAAAACACACAAAAACAGACCAAAGGGTCTGACTTTAAATGTCATTTAAAGATTTTAATGTTGTTCTTTGGTGAAACCGCCAAACAGTCAAAGTTGTCAAAGTGTTGTGAATACCAGTGTAGACCCTTTCTTAAATAATTTCTTATTTTAATACTGATTCAAGAACACAAATAACACACCTGTAGGTAAATGCGTATAAGTAATTATAAGTATTGCTTTAATAGTGTTTAATCCATTTCCCAGGTGAATATGCACAACTCTCTCTCAAAATCGACTTTCTGGAGAGTGGAATCTATCAGATTCCCATTATAATCACAGACTCTGGTGACATGCCGTTGTCCAACACCTCGTATCTGCGAGTGAAGGTGTGTCAGTGTGATCATAACGGCGACTGCACAGATCAGGAGCGCATCATGACCGCTGGACTCAGCACAGGAGCGATCATTTCCCTCCTGCTCTGTATCATCACCCTCCTCAGTGAGTCACATATGCCACATTTACAGGTCAATCTCAAGAACATGTACAGATCATATTTCTTTCAATATCATTTAAAAAAAAAAAGTTTTCCTTTAAAAAGCTCATTCATTACAGTAAAGATATACTAAAATATTTAAATGGTAATGCATTTATACAGGATCATAATGTTTGTTCAGCCTTTAATTAGGCAACAGGCACTAAAGGTGTAAAGGTACCTGATTTTTTTTTTTTTTTTCTCTGCTTTTGAAGTCTATGGCAGCCCATGGAACCGTACATGACATTTATGAAATCTGAAACACAGTTCAGGAAAGTCTGAACATTTAAAAATTGCACTTGAAATTATGATAATAACAGTAAGGGTTAACAAAGAATTTTTGGTATACGTCATTGGCACCATTTTTGAAGGTACCTGAGAACTTCTGCATAACACCTTTATGTCATGTCAGTGCTGATGAGGAAAACTATTCTTTTTATGTTTGTAATAATAACTCTCTCTGTGTAGTCCTTGTTTTGTTGTTTGTCATATGGATGAAGAGGAAAGATACAGAACGCCTGGCCAAGCAGCTGCTTATCGACCCAGAGGAGGACGTAAGAGACGACATCCTGAAATATGATGAAGAGGGAGGAGGGGAGGAAGACCAGGTACTGTCCAATAACCCCAATTCTAACTTTAACTTGTATTGGTTTATAACAAGCTAAAAGTCTTCTCAAGATTTTAATTAAAAAACATTTTACTCCCATTTTTAGATTTTACAGTAAAGAAAGACACCAGAGGGGACCCTTCAAAATTAGTATTATAAAGGAAGGCAGGTTTATTTTACATGCCATCAGCCTCTCTTCACAGTGCGATTTAAGTTTATGGTTTACACTACAACATTTACACTGGTTAGTCTGTGATTTTATTGCTGTCCAATTCCAGAATGTCAGTGTTTTTCTCCCACTACTTGTGTAAAAACCCCAGGCTGAATTACCTACTGTTTTTTTGACAAACACCAGGGTGTAACCAGGAGTGAGAGGCGAGAGGCGAGCGGATCCATATGCAAGCTTTATTGTAGGGACGAGACAGATACGTGGTCGTACAGGCAGGGTCGAGACGGGAGCAGACAGGTATATCACAGGCAGTAGAGGAGAATAGTCCTTAAACAAGCGAAAATCCACAAGGCAGGCGGCTAGGCAGACGAAAACGAGGAAACCAGGCGGGAAAGACAAAACACAGGGAACTAGGAACTCGGAACCAGAAACTAGGAAACAATAACAATACAACAAAACAACGATTCAACAATCCATGAAGTGCATTGGGGAGGACCGGGGTTTTTATAGAACGCCTGATTGGTCACGGGGGCTGACGCAATCAGAGCGGTGGAGGATGGGAGATGCAGTCCGAGATGCAAAGTAACAGTCCGAGTGTGTAGGTGAAGCGAGAGTGACATCTGGTGGTGAGTGGACAACGGGACACCGACCAGATTTGTGACATAGCCCCCCCCCAAGGAGCGGCTTCCAGACGCTCGAAGGAAACAACAGTCCAGGGGAGCGGTGGGGTGGGAGCGAGACAGGGCGAGGGCTGGAGGACCAGGTCCATGTGGGCAGCCCAGAGATTGAGGCAGGGCCGACAGAGCAGGTACCCTCCAGGGCGGGGCCGGAGGCGGAGCAAGAGCCCTCCAGGGCGGAGGTGGAGCAGGAGCCTTCCAGGGCGGAGCAGGAAGCGCAGGAGCCCTCCAGGGCGGAGCCAGAGGCGGAGCAGGCAACGCAAGAGCTCTCCAGGGCGGAACCGGAGGCGGAGCAGGAGCCCTCCAGGGGGGAGCCGGAGGTGGAGCAGGAGCCCTCCAGGGCGGGGCAGGAGGCGCAGGAGCCCTTCGAGGTGGGACAGGAAGCGGAGCGGTCCTCCAGGGCGGAGCAGGAGGCGGAGCAGGAGGCGGAGCAGCCCTCCAGGGCGAAACAGGAATCTGCGTCACGGTCTGGGACCTGGGGAAAGCAGGGACAGAGGAGGCAGACAGAATAAGGGGAGAAGGCGCAGCAGCCCTCCGGGGCGGAACAGGAGGCGGAGCAGGAGGTGTCGCAGCCCTCCGGGTGGAACAGGAGGCGGAGCAGGAGGTGCCGCAGCCCTCCGGGGCAGAACAGGAGGCGGAGCAGGAGGTGCCGCAGCCCTCTGGGGTGGAACAGGAGGCACCGCAGCCCTCCGGGGCGGAACAGGAGGCGCCGCAGCCCTCCGGGGCAGAACAGGAAGCTGCGTCATAGGCTGGGACCTGGGGAGAACAGTGACAGAGGATGCAGACAGAAAAAAGGGAGAAGCAGAGAGTTTAGCGGTTAACACCCCCTCCATAAGAGGTTCTACGGCAGGCGCCGACACCTCTGGAGGCATTGGCGCAGCTTCTCCGATGGGGAAGGCCTCTGGAGCAGACTTGAGACCAGACGGGACCTCTGAAGCAGACTGGTGAACAGACGTGGCCTCAGGGGCACAGTGTGCAGCCCACACACACCAGATGGCAACCGCCATTAAAGGTAGAGCAGCAGCGGGAGGTTGTGGTGCGCTGGCTATCCCGATAGGCCGTGGTCCTGGGGTGTCAGACGAGATGTGACTTGACTCTGGGCCGTCGAACAAGGCCTGGTAAGGCTCTGGGTGGTCAGCGGGGACTTTGCTTGACCCAAGAACGACGGCCTTGGCTTGACTGGACTTGGAAGCTTGACTGGACTTGGAAGCTTGGGTGGACGCTGAAGCTTGGGTGGACGCTGAAGCTTGGGTGGACACAGCCGTTTGACTGGAGACTGAAGCTGCATCATGACAGGACCTGACAACTAGGCTTGACTCACGAGGATCTGCTGAGGCCTGGCATGCTTCAGGAACAACAGCTGTAACGTGACTTGGCTCAGGAACGACAGCTGTAACGTGACTTGGCTCAGGGACGACAGCTGTAACGTGACTTGGCTCAGGAACGACAGCTGTAATGTAACTTGGCTCAGGAACTACAGCTGTAACGTGACTTGGCTCATGGCTTGACTCGTGGTGCACAGCTGTGACTTGGCGTGACTCGTGAGGAACAGCGACTGTGTCTTGACCTGACCCTGTTGCTGGACCAGACTTGGAAGCTTGATCGGATGTTAAGGCTTGACCGGACTTGGAGGCCTGACTTGACCTTGGAGCGGCAGCTGGAGCTTGACTTGGCTCTGAAATAACAGCGGCAGCTTGACTTGGCTCATGAGGATCTGCGGTAACCTGGCTTGGCTCATGGAGATCCGCTGTAACGGGACTTGATTCATGAACAACATGGCTTGGCTCAGGAACAACAGCTGTAGCGTGACTTAACTCAAGAACAACATGGCTTGACTCGTGGGGCACAGCTGTGTCTTGGCCTGACTCCTGGAGAACAGCAGCCTTGGCTTGACTTGACTCTGTTGTTTGACCAGACCTGAAGGCTTGACTTGACCCTGGAGCTTGACTTGACCCTGGGGTAGCAGCCGCGACGTGAAGGAGCGCCATTTTAGCTGCCCATACAGCCATGAGGGGTGAATCCAGCGCGTGGGCCATCATGATAGGCCATGATCTTGGGAAGTCAGACGAGACATAGCGAGGCTCTGGGCCGCCAGGCGGAACATGACTTGACTCAGGGACCCCTTCAGGAAGGGCGGCCATGATGGGTGCCGACTCAGGAGCAGAAAACATGACGTGAACAGGCTGTGGCTTGACTGAGATGGCCTGAGCCGGCAGTGGCTTGGCTGACGTGGCGTTAGCTGGCGCTGGCTTGGCTGACGGGGCTTTAGCAGGCTGAGGCTTTGGCGTGGCAGCCATCTTGACAGTGCTTGACTCAGGAAATGCAGCTGCAACTTTAAATGGCTCTTGTAGGGCGGCTGTGACGTGACGGAGCGGAAAACCTGTTTGTGGCGTCGTGATCCAGCGTTACCGCCAATCTGTGAGAGGGGTGCGCGGCTGCTCTGTCTGCGTTGTCACAGGGTCCCAGGATCATTTAATTGATGTCCGAATCCATACCTCTTCATTTAAATTTTGCTATTCAATCCTTTATGACCAGGGACATTTTTTTTTCTTTCATTAGGGCAATAGGGCGACGCACCACCAGAGTGCAAAAGGGAGGATTTTTTTTCTGTCACATTCTACCACAGCTGTCACTGTTCAAATGTAAACTGTTTGTTATGCCTCTGGATATACACCGATCAGGATTAACATTATGATCTCCAACAGGTGAAGTGAATAACACTGATTATCTCTTCATCTTGGCACCTGGGGGTGGGATATATTAGGCAGGGAGGGCTGGCCCGTGTGGTCCAATCCAACAGTTTAGCTATTGTAGTGTTAGTTAATGTTAGTTAAAGTTAATGCTGTTTCTCATGGAAAGGTGTCAGAATACACACTGCATCGCAGTTTGTTGTGTATCGGGGCTGCATAGCCACAGACCAGTCAGGGTGCCCATGCATGTGGCCTCTTTCAGCAACATAATGCTCCCTGTCATAAAGCAAAAATGGTTCAGGAATGGTTTGAGGAGCACAACAGTGAGTCGTCTGTGGATGTGCTAGACAAACAAGTCCAATCAACGTCACAACTTATAGGACTTTGAAGGATCTGATTTTAACATTTTGGTGCCAGATACCACTGTACACCTTCAGTGGTCTAGTGGAGTCAATGCCTCAACAGGGTCAGGGCCATTTTAAACAGCAGAAGGGGGACCAACACAATATTAGGAAGATGGTCACAATGTTATGCCTGATCGTTGTATAGTCCAGTGATTGGTAAGTCAAGTTCTATGTAGTACTGCCCCTGTTTGGGTGATTTCTCTCAGGCTGAATCGCCCGGAGTGTTCTCATTTTTATTTTTATTTTTTTTGCTGTTTAAAGGAGAAGTCCACTTCCAGAACAACAATTCACATATAATGTAGTCACCCCCTTGTCATCCAAGATGTTCATGTCTTTCTTTCTTCAGTCGTAAAGAAATTGTTTTTTTTTGAGGAAAACATTTCAGCATTTTTCTCCATATAATGGACTTATATGGTGCCCCAAATTTGAACTTCCAAAATTCCTGGTCTTCGGAGCAATATATTGACTATGCTTATGCTCTGCTGCTGGCTGGATCATCATTTACTGTGGGGATTGCAGATAAGGAGCCCTACAATCCTACAGCACCCGTTACATCAGAACATTTTCACACCCCAACCTTCATGTCTGGAATTGTTTATATCATGCCAGAGCCCTCTCATGCCAAGCCTGCCAAGCCAAAGCCTGCTCAAGTCATGTCCACCAAGCCACAGCCTTCTCATGTCAAGTCTGCCGCTCCAAGGCCTGCTCACGTCACGTCTGCCGCTCCAAGGCCTGCTCACGTCACGTCTGCCGCTCCAAGACCTGCTCACGTCACGTCTGCCGCTCCAAGGCCTGCTCACATCACGTCTGCCGCTCCAAGGCCTGCTCACGTCACGTCTGCCACTCCAAGACCTGCTCACGTCACGTCTTCTGCTCCAAGGCCTGCTCACGCCATGCCTGCCCTTCCAGAGTCTGCACCTGTCATGGCTGCCATCCCCAAGCCAGTCCACAAGATGGCCACCATCTCAGAGCCAGTCCACAAGATGGCCACCATCCCAGAGCCTGTTCACAAGATGGCCACCATCCCCAAGTCTGTTCACAAGATGGCCGCCCCATCTGAGTCCCCGGCCAAGATGGCTGCCACGCCTGAGCCTCATCAGTCCAAAATCATCTCATCCAAATCTCATCTCGCCATGTCTGCCACTCCCAAAGCAAATCAAGTGATGGCTGATCCTCCGGTGTCGAGTCAAGTCAGGGCTGCACTTTCAGTGCCAAGTCAAGTGACAGCTGTGTTTCCTGAGCCCCGTCAAGTTACAGCTGTTACTTCTGAATCAAGTCAAGTCACAGCTGTTCTCCATGAGTCATGCCAAGTTACAGCTGTTCTTCATGAGTCAAGCCAAGTTACAGCTGTTGTTCCTGAATCAAGCCAAGTTACAGCTGTTGTTCCTGAATCAAGCCACGTTACAGCTGTTGTTCCTGAGTCAAGTCACTTTACGGCTGTTGTTCTCGAGTCAAGTCAAGCCACAGCTGACCTTCATGAGCCAAGTCAAGTCACAGCTGACCTTCATGTGCCAAGTCAAGTCACAGCTGGTCTTCACGAGCCAGGTCAAGTCACAGCTGTTCTTCACGAGTCGAGTCAAGTCATTGCTGATTTTTCTGAGTCAAGCCAAGTCACGGTAGACCTCCCTGTGTCAAGTCAGGTCACGGCAGACCTCCCTGAGTCAAGTCGAGTCACGGCAAACCTCCCTGAGTCAAGTCAAGTCACGGCAGACTTTCCTGAATCAAGTCAAGACACAGCTTCACTTCTAACAGAGCCTCTTCACGACGTGGCTGCTAGTGTAGAGCCTCGCCAAGCCACGGCCGTCATGCCAGAACCTCGCCAGGTCCCGTCTGACCTTCCAAAGTCACGTCACGTCTCAGCTGATCCTCTAGAGCCTCATCACGTCTCAGCTGACCTCCTAGAGCCTCGTCACGTCTCAGCCGACCCCCCAGAGCCTCATCACGTATCAGCTGACATCCCAGCATCCCAGAGCCTTGTCAGGTCTTAGCCGTCATTCCAAAGCCTTGCCAAGTCTCGTCTTATCTCCCAAGACACGCAGAGCCCACGCTCCCAAGCCACGCAGGGCCCATGCTCTCTAACCCCACAGCCTCCACACCCTCAAGCCCGGCAGGCATCCCACTATCTTCTGTGCTGCCTGTCATGGCGATCGCCTTTTTTAAGCGTGTGGGCTACACACTGTACTCCAGAGGCCTCGCCTGACCGCAAGTCTGCTCCAGAGGCCTCGTCCGACCACGATTCTGCTCCAGAGGCCTCATCTGACCACAAGTCTGCTCCAGAGGCCTCGTCTGACCACAGGTCTGCTCTTGAGGCCTCATCTGTCCACGAGTCTGTGCCAGAGGCCTCTCCTGTCGACGAACTTGCGCCAATGCTTCCAGAGGTGTCAGCATACGCTGTAGAACCTCCCAAGGGGACGGCGTCCGTTCATGAACTCACTGCCACGTCTGACCACAAGTTTGCTCCTGAGGCCTCGTCTGTCCACGAGTCTGTTCCAGAGACCTCTCCTGTCGACGAATTTGCGCCAATGCCTCCAGAGGTGTCAGCGTACACTGTAGAATCTCCCAAGGAGGCGGCGTCCGTTCATGAACTCACCGTCTCGTCCGTCCACGAGTCTACTCCAGAGATCTCGTTTGCGCCAATGCCCTTGGAGGTGGCGGCTCTGGCTGCAGAACCTCCTAAGGGGGCGGCGTCCTCCTATGAACTCTCTGCCCATCCTGTCACAGTCATGGAGGCTACCTGCCATGTAATGGCCCAGGAGGTCAATCATGAACTCTCTGCTCTGCTATGGATGTTATTGGTTCCACTGTGGGTTTCTTTGCTCCTGTCTGCTTTGCCTGCCCTGCCATGGCTCCCTGCTCTGCCTGCTCTGTCTGCCCCGCCATGGCTCCCTGCTCTGCCTGCCCCGCCATGGCTTCCTGCTCTACCTGCTCCTCCAAGGTTCCACTGTCTGCCACTGCTCCACAGCCCAGGCCCTCCAGTGCTTCACTGTCTGTCACTGCTCCACGATCCAGGCCCGCCTCCTCTGCACAGACCTGGCCCTCCGTCCCACCCCCTGTTTTGCCTCTGTTTCCCCACCGTCCTGGACTGTTGTTGCTTGAGCGCCAGGAGTTGCTCCTAGAGGGGGGGATTCTGTAATGCCTTGCCAGCAGAGGGAGCCCTCACCCATGGACTGACTGTTACCGCTCCCTCTGCTGCTTATTTGGTTACTTCCTGTTTGGTGGCCATTGAAGGAGGCCCATACCAAACAGGCCTCGCGAAGTATTGTTTTGCCTGTGCAGACTCTACCAAGCGTTTTTCCTGTTTCATTGCCTCGTTTTGTTATTTCCATGGTTTTTGATTTGTTTCATAGTCATAGTTATACCTTGTTTCATTGCCATAGTTTTGTCTAGTTTCATTGCCTTGTTCATTTGTTACTTTGGACTGCTCTCTGGTATTTTGACGTTCTCTCTGTTTATTGGATTATGCTTTTGCCTTGCCCTGGA
The DNA here is from genome assembly GCA_036247105.1 of Cirrhinus mrigala. Classification (NCBI taxonomy): domain Eukaryota; kingdom Metazoa; phylum Chordata; class Actinopteri; order Cypriniformes; family Cyprinidae; genus Cirrhinus; species Cirrhinus mrigala. The sequence continues at coordinate 107,224 of CM070008.1, read as the reverse complement.
TATTACTGTTTGTTGGAGATTGACCTTGCCTGTCTTGACTACGATCTGTACAATAAAGCTCGCACCTGGATCTGTCACGCTTCACACGAGTCCCGTTACAGTTGTAAACAATCCCAGCCAAGAAAGAAGCATCTTATCTAGCGTAACGATCGGTTATTTTATTAAAAATAATAAAATTTATATACTTTTTAATGCCAGGCACTCATCTTGTCTTACTCTGCCTGGACTGTTTTTGTCCCGGTTTTTGTTCCTGTTTTTGTTCTTGACAAATCCTTGTTTTGTACTTCTAATTCATGACCAGCCTTTTTTTTTTTTTTTTTTTGGCTGTCTCTCCTCTGTGCTCGTCACTTTCCCGCCGAACACGCCCCCTCAGTCGGACTGAGTGGCAAAAGAGCTGCTGCATGAGTGGATTTAATAGGGAAGCTGCCAAAACGTGTGTTAAACACACGATAATCAGTTGAAACTAAAGGTTGCTGGACTCGATATAATGTTCCTAACAACTTACCAAATATCCAGTGGTCCATGGGTGTTGGTATGCAGCCAGGAATTGTGTTTTCTGACATTGCTATGTGCCTGATTTTGACGCTGGGGTAATAAATAAATCAGATTTGCCTGTGAACTCATTTTGTAAATACAAATCAATGTTATATATATCATCATATTGTTCAGCCCAAACACTTATATAGTTTTTGTCAGTGTTTATTTAAACACGTCCAGTTATGCAGAATTTAAGATGGTAAATATTTAAGTTGTCAAAATGATATATTATAATACACAGTATTGCGGAGTAACTAGTTACATGTAATGAAATTACGTAATTTAATTACAAAATAGATGTAATTGTAATTAGTTACATTTACTTAGAAAAAATGTGTAATTATATTAGTTACTTTTGAAAAGTGTTAATGATTACAAAGGGGGTTACAACTGATTTTTTTTTCATGCACACACACACACACACACACACACATACCGATTTAATTGACTTCTTTCATAAATTGCACTGACTGCTCTAAAATGAGACACCAATTTTCCAGGAGTTTAGGACTTGTTTGATAAACTGCATTGTTTATGCATATACTTAATTTTTTATTCCAAGGCATTGTTTTTTTTTTGGGTTTTTTTTGGCCTTTTTGTGCTTTTTAGATGATAGGACAGCGAAGATTGACAGGCAAGTGTTGAGTGGAGAGTGGGGGAGCAGGATCGGCAAAGGACCCTGGGTCTGGATTCAATCCCAGTACAGCCAGAGGCGCAGTTGTGCTATGTGTCAGTGCATTAACAACACGGAACTGTAACATTCCAAGAACTGTACCTTTTTTTTTCTGACAGAGTAGGCATTGACTCCTAGGCATTGTTAGATGCCAGTGTTTCCTGTCAGAAGAATGCAAACATTTTATTTAATTTCTTATTATGATTTCAAATCTGTATTTAACCTCAGGATGATCTCAAAGTAAATAAGAGGTGTTAAGTCTGAATTTGTGGTGGCTGTGCTTTAAATTAAGTTATTACACAGCTCTGTGGAATGCTTGATTCTGATTGGTCAGTTATGACATTCCAAGGTTATTCCCAGATAACAATTGATAAAAGCTAATAACACAGGCTCATCCAGGCAACTTAAGTCGGCGCTATACTCTTGATAGTTTTTCTTGGTGGAAGCTTTGCGTTGGCGAGATGCGGAGTCAGTGTGAATAGGGTCCATATGCAACTTTATTAGAGTCCAACTCATAAACAAACAGATCAAAGTCAAACAGGAGCAATCTGAGCAATACAGACAAACTAGAATCAGAATCAGAGTCCAGGCAAGAAGATCGAGGCAGGCGGCGGTCCAACAGAGTGAATCCAATAAACAAAGTAAGGGTCACAAAGCAGGCGGCAGACAGACAGAGTACAAAGGCAATCGGGTTGGCAACGAGAGATCAAAGAGGAATAAAAGCTCAGAAATGTCAGCAACAGCAAAACAAGACTTCACGAGGTGGTGAGCGATAGCGTGCTATTTATAGTCTGTGGGTAATGGCTGACACCTGTGCCGGTGATCAGCCCCAGGCACAGGGTTGTGGGTAATGGAGTCCAAACTGAAACTAATACTCCGGTGACGGTTCCCTCTGGTGGTGATCGGAGGGAGCCACAGAGGCTGAATTCGTGACAGTTTGGTTAGCTAATAAAATATTAAACCTCAATTCAATATTATGTGTACAATTTTTAATTCTGTCATCCTGGTTTGTGGACTCGCTCTGTTGTTTCATACAAAAGCAGCTGCTGCCATTTTGGTTTGTACACTTTGATAACTAACAAACTAGCACTGCAAGTACTAGTACTTAATCATTTATGTGGTAAAATGTTGTGTAATAAAAGTGGTATGACTGCACTGTATCTGTCTAGTTTGAACTTAGCAACTGACTTGTTCATCAAAGCTTTCTGTTCAAATATTTAAATATGAAATTCCAAGTTTATAGCATACATATATGCAATTGCTTAGACCTGAACAACCATCAATCACTTAATTAACCCTCGCATTGAGTTTCTCTATGAGGTTATTAAACTTTATATCAAATGCACCAGTTCAGCTAGAATCTGGAGGTTGTACTTGCGTTGCCTTTGTGTTAAGGGGTTTCCTTTGATGACGTCATTGCAGAAAGGGGTTCCCCAAGGTTGCTGATTGGCTGGAAGTTTGTGGTCGTTCGAAGGGATGTCTTGGGCGTTGGCTGGAGGATGGAGTTGTGTACGCTGGTTGAAGTTTTGAGGCGGCACAAAGTCTGAGGCTTAGCGGCAAAACTTAACTTAGAACACGAAACTCTCAATGGAAAGAAAAAAAGATTAAAGTAAAAGAAAGAAATGCGACGATCTCCACATGGTTTCATTTTAGAGGAGTGGCTGGCATGCAAGCCAGCAAGCATTCAAAGAACGCAAAAAGCAGCAGCAAAAAGCATGGCTAGAAGTGATGACTAAGAGCAATAGCTAAAAAGCAATGGCTAAGACCAATAGCTAGAAGCATGGCTAGGAGTGACAATTAAAACCAATAGCTAAAAGCAAAATTTTATGGTGTCCTGTGGTTTTAAACTCAGCTTTGGACACATCCCAAAATGGTGTCTTGACCAGATGCTATCTTAACTCGGGATATTTCTATTTTTCTTCTCCCACTCTGTCAGAAAAAAGGTACAGTTCTGTCGCTGGGGCGGTACCCTAAGGTCCAAAGTGAAAAGGTACAAATATGTACTTTTAAAGTACTAATATGTACCTTTAACCCTCTGGGGTCCGGGGGTGTTTTGGGGCCCTGGAGAAGTTTTGACATGCCCTGACATTTGTGCTTTTTTCAGTATCTTAAAAACATATTAATGGCTAAAGTCTGGTTACAGTGTAATCAGCACAAACTGGGCTACAATAATATGCAAGCAAAATGAATGTACATGTTTGTGTTTTTGAGAAAACAACATTTATGCGTGGTTAGTGAAAAACTAAATGTTTTAAGTCACTGAAATAAGGCAATGAAACACATTCAGAACATTAGTTCACAAGACTTTTGAGAACTGGATGTGGTAGGCTAGAGTTTTTTCTACAAAATGATGTGAAAATCATCTTGTTCACTCGTTCAGAGAAAACAATATATTGATGTAAATTTTCTAAGACATGTTTTGTGATCGAAAGGGAATATGCGAAGGAGTGGCAATGACCCATGAATATTTAGCAATTCACACCTGAGAGACAAAGAGTCCTCCCTAATGGCCCATCAATGAGACTGACTGTCAGGTAAGAAACAATGAGAGATTCAAAGAATGGAGTTTTAGATTATTTGTATTTTATTTACAACACAGTATAATCAAAATATAATGAAGGTCAAATACACATTATTGAGCACCCTGATCTAACCACAGAGATGTGAACAGACTTTGTGTAGTTTCTGAAAACTGTTTTCTGAATTCTGTTCAACAATTAAAAAAAGTAAACCATACCTGATATTTAAGTGCTTGCAAAACTCATCATCAGTAGTAAAGGAACTTTTTTTACACTAGAATATGTGTGGTTGAACATCTGATGTTAGTACAGCGCTCTCAGTTCTCAGCTCTCAGTCTCAGAGTTTGAAAGACAGGAGGATTCATCTGTTGTGCAGGTATCAGATCACTAAAAAAACAAACAACATAAGAAAAACATCTGTGAGCATGTTAATATCATGAGCATCTGTAAAATATATATGTATATATAGTGTATGAATTTGCAGCCATAGACTCGCGCATTTGTACTAACGTAAAAAGGACATTTTATATCTGAGAAACTAATAATTATTGTTTATCACGTTAAACGTATATTCGAGAACAGAGTATTAATAAACATGGTCTAAACATACACTCATTGTAAACACTCATATTACATCCTACTGTTATACGATAAATAAATATCTAAAAAATATGATCTTCAGGTCATAAACATAAGCATGCTTTGTATGTATTATACAATACAAAAACAGTTATATTGGGGAAACTATATTATTATTGTGAAGCGTAAGTGTAAACAATATTACCTTTATATCGCATTGTTTTCTATTTTATAGAACGTTAAAAAACATCCTGGCGTTGTGTAAAAAAAAAAAAAAGTCTAACTATTAAAATGTGTACAAGTTCTGTCACAGTAACACAGTAACAACTAACGCAAGCAGGCTAATAAAATAAATACTTACTCACGTAAATATCTCCTCTGATGGATCGCGCCGTGTGTCACGTCGTGTTCTTCCTCTGAATTCTTATTCCTCACAGCGCATCTTTTTCCAGAAAGGACAAGTAGCCCAGATGAACTTGGAAAAGAAAAGGTCTCGGCGCATTGTTTACTGTGATGTGGGCGTTACGTTTGGCGCGTGCCTTAAGGTGGCGATTATACTATGAAAGCAAAAGCATCTCGTGGGCGTGATCTAATTAAAAATAATGAAGCAGACGGAAGAAACTGAACATAGTGTTGGTTTCATGCGAATTACTTCAGAGAATATTTGTTTTCGGCAAGAGGGGCTTCATCTAAAAGTAAAAATATCAAGCTTTCTATAGATATATCTCTCGTGTGTGCGTCACGTATTCGCTGAGTTTTAGTTCATTTTACCGACGCATTTCAAAAACTTCGGTGTGGAGACTGAGACTGCTGAATGCGCTCCCTGTTCATTTTCCTTGTTTTGCAAAAGCATGTTTTGTTGATATTGTGAGTATACTCAAATAAAAGTAGATCCTCTACAGATTTGAATGATGTATTACTCTTATATGTACGATCAAAAATGAGCGAGCATTTTAGGTTCATTTTGCTGGTGTCAGGAAAAGATGCAATTGGCATCGCCGGCGCCACCGTCGACCCCGTCGACCCCAGGAGGTTAAGGTACCAATGTGTATCTTTAAGGTACCAATATGTACTTTCAAAGTATTAAAATGTACCTTTAAGGTACTAATATGTACTGTTTAGGGGTAGGTAAGGTACAAAGATGTACCTTTTCACTTTTGTACCTTAGGGTACCGCCCCAGCGACAGAACTATACCTTTTTTTCTGAGAGTGTACATTTTACAAAGGACTAAATGATAGAAACGTTTAAAGCATGAATTTTTAAACTCATACATACCAAACACAAATATAAAGCCTTAAGCTATTCGATAGTTATTAAAAGGACATACACAACAAGTGATTAGAACATAACAGACAAATGTGTGGATAACATATATAGTAGGGAGTTCTGCAATGGTCCTTTTAAGCATCATTTTGGTGCATATTTATGTAAAAAGAACAGTCTCTCTGTCATTCTGTGAACTAAGGGCATGTTCTGAGGAACAAAAGAATTTTGAAGGAACTCGGTCTGGTTCTTGTCTTGGGTGGGGGAGCACCACCCAACAAAGTTTCCTCATGTGATGGTCCTGATGTGCTGTATCTTTGACCATTAATCTTGGGTTTCTTGCCCCAAAATTGGCAATCTCCTTCCTGAGTTGGGATTATCAATAATTGTGTTCTTTTGTGTTAATGTTGCAAGTTGTTCAAAGCTGTTTGGTTAGGCTTACTTCAGGCTGGCTGGCGCCAGGGTGGACAGAATTATGACGTGGTCTAGTTAGCCAGGGCCTCTTTGTGGAATTTGGCTCTTTGGTTTCAACAATGTTCTGATCGAATCTTCAATTTGTCTGATTCGCTCTGATACCCTACACTACTTATTAAATTTTAAATCAAGTAATTTGTAATCTGTAACCTATTACATTTCAAAAGTAACCTTCCCAACACTGATAATACAGTATATAGGGTATGATTTCACTGCAAAATTCAACATATTAACATGAAATGATAACTGCAAATCCGTATTCGCTGCCTCTTCCATTTGTTTCTGTGAACTGCAGCGATCAGTTTGCTTGTCTTTTCTGTAGCTATCAGCAGTCTGTAAAAATATACCTCAGGTTTCTTGTCAAATTATTTGTACAGTCAATCGCTGTTACGGATCTGGTCGGTGAGCTGCGGACCGCTCACCACCAGATGTCACTCTCACCTTATCCACACATACAGACTCTTGCACTACACCTTGGACTACATTCCCCATCATGCAGCGCGCTGATTGGTCTACACCTGCGACCAATCAGTAACGCTATAAAAGGCCCGGACTTTCATTCAGTTGGCGTGGAGTATTGAGTTGGAGTTTCTTTGTGTTTATTATTGTGCTTATCGTTGTTTCCTAGTTTTCCCGTGTTTAGCGTTTCTGCCTGGCCTCCCCGTTTATGTCTGTCTCGCCGCTTGCCTGTTCGACCCTCGCTCGTTTCCCGGACCCTTCTCTCGCCAGCCCCTTAAGGATTACGTTCGCCGCTGTATCGACCACCGCCTGTGTCACAGTTTACTCCTTGCCTCGCTGTCCATATACCTGTTTGCTATTGTGCCGACCCTGCCTGTCTTCGACTATGTCTCTGCCTTGTATTTTAAATAAAAGCTTGCAAATGGATCCGCTCACGTCTCGCCTCGCTCCCTCTGTTACAGAATACTCGGCCACAAAAGGATCCAGCAACTTTTCATCCGGACGCCACCCAGGTATGGACATTACAAGACTGTTGTTAGCCCTCGAGCAGGGTACACGAACGCTCGAGGGCTACATTCAAGAATTTTTGGACATTGCTCATTATTCAAACCTCCCGGACTGTATTCTCATAGACCTTTTCATTGAGGGGATTAACCAACCGTTACAATCTAAACTCAGACGCGAGGGTCCGCGCTCATCATTTTGTTTGTTATTGGACTTTGCTTTAATGTGTGTGGGCTCACCGTTTACTGTGGGTGTTGCGGAGGAGGAACGCAACGACGCAGTAATGGCGGCCGCGCATCCCGCTCACAAATTGGCGGCCGCGCCGGAGCGCGACGCCACGGACACGCTGGCCGCCTGGCTCGTTTGGGAAATGGCAGCCACACTAGAGCGCGCTCGTGCAATGGCGGCGACGGCGGAGCCCGTTCACAAAATGGCGGCGAAGACAGGGCTCCATCACGTCACAGCTGCCATACCAGAGCCAAGTCACGTTGCAGCTGTGTTTCCTGAGTTCAGTCAAGTTGAGGCTGCGTTTCCTGAGTCAAGTCAAGTTACAGCTGCGGTTCCCGAGTCAAGTCAAGTTTCTAAGTCAAGTCAAGTTGCAGCTGCGTTTCCTGAGTCGAGTCAAGTTTCCAAGTCAAGTCAAGCTTCCAAGTCCAGTCAAGCCAAAGCCGTCATTCCTGAGTTAAGCAAGGTCACGGGCGTCGTTCCTTCAAGGTCAAGCAAGGTTTCACCCGAGCGCCCAGAACCACCGTACAAGATGGCCGCCACGCCAGAGCCTGTCGCAAAGATGGCCGCCACGCCAGCCAAACCAGCACCTGCTAACGCCACGTCAGCCAAGCCAGCGCCCGCTCACGCCACGACAGCCAAGCCAAGTCAAGTCACAGTTGTTCCAGCCAAGGCAAGTCACGTCACAGCCGTTCCACCCAAGCCAAGTCAAGTCACTGCTGTTGCTCTAAAACCAAGTCAAGTCACAGCTGTTCCAGCCAAGCCAAGTCAAGTCACAGCCGTGGTCCCTGAGTCAAGTAATGTCACAGCCAGTCACCACAAATCAAGTCTAACCACAGCTGATCTTCATGAGCCAAGTCAAGTTATTGCTGCTGTCCCAGAGCCAAGTCACGTCTCATCTGACTGCCCAAAGTCGAGTCACACTCCGCCCGACCTTCCAGAGCCTCGCCAGGTCAAGTCAGTCATCCCAAGGTCACGGCCCGTCATGATGGCCAGCGTTCGGGACCTACCACTGGTGTCAGTGCGGTCAGCCAAACTTCCAGTGGTATTAGCACCTTCTGGACCCACCAGTAAGGAGACCCTACCTCCCGCTGTTGCTCTTCCTTTAATGGCAGTTGCCATTTGGTGTGTGTGGGCTGCACACTGCGCCCCTGAGGTCACGTCTGTTCACAAGTCTGCTCCTGAGGTCACGTTTGTTCACAAGGGTGCTCCTGAGGTCACGCCTGTTCACAAGTCAGCTCCTGAGGTCACGCCTGATCACAAGCCTGCTCCAGAGCTCCCGTCTGATCACAAGCCTGCTCCAGAGCTCCCGTCTGATCACAAGTCCGCCTCAGAAGACCCGTCTGGTCTCAAGTCTGCCCCAGAGGTCCCGTCTGGTCCCAAATCTGCTCCAGAGGCCTTCCCCATTGGAGAAGCTGCACCAATGCCTCCAGAGGTGTCAGCGCCAGCTGTAGAACCTCTTATGGAGGGGGTGTTACCCTCTAAACTCTCTGCTTCTCTCTTTATTCTGTCGGCCTCCTCTGTCCCTGTTTTCCCCACGTCCCAATCCATGAAGCAGGTTCCTGTTCAGCCCTGGAGGGCCCTGGCGCCTTCTGTTCTGCCTCCGGCTCCGCCCTGGGGGGCTCCTGCGCCTCCTGCTCTGCCTCCGGCTCCACCCTGGAGGGCTCCCGCGCCTCCTGCTGCGCCTCCTGCTCCGCCCTGGAGGGCTCCCGCGCCTCCTGCTGCACCTCCTGCTCCGCCCTGGAGGGCTTCTGCGCCTCCTGCTCCACCCTGGAGGGCTTCTGTGCCTCCTGCTCCACCCTGGAGGGCTTCTGCGCCTCCTGCTTTGCCTCTTGTTCCACCCTGGAGGGCTGCTCTGCCTCCTGCTCCGCCTCCGGCTCCACCCTGGTGGGCTCCTGCTCTGTCGGTCCTGCCTCAGTCACCTGGCCCTCCGCACAGACCTGGCCCCCCAGCCCTTGCCCTGTCTCACCCCCGCCCCACCGCTGCCCTGGACTATGGTTCGTTTGTAGCGTCTGGAAGCCGCTCTTTGGGGGGGGGGGCTATGTTACGGATCTGGTCGGTGAGCTGCAGACCGCTCACCACCAGATGTCGCTCTCACCTTGTTTCCACCTCACTGTTTCACCACACCCTGGACTACATTCCCCATCAGCCATTGCACTTCACCCGCGTCCAATCAGTGACAGTATAAAAGCCCCGGTCTTCCTGTCACTCACTGCCGAGTATTGAATTGTTTCCTAGCATTCGTACAAAGCATTCTCCCTGTTATCCTGTGTTTTAGTTCCCTTTTGTTTTGTCTCGTTTTCCCATCCTTGTGACCTAACCTAGTTATTCCGTTTTGTCTGTCTCGCCGCCTGCCTTTGTAAACCCTTGCCCGTCTTTTCGGATTACTCTCTTTGCCTAGCCCTCATCTGGATAACGTTCGCCGCTAATCGACCCTCGCCTGCTTTATGGACTATTCTTCGTCTTGCTGTCTAAATACCTGTTTGTTACTGTTTGACCCTGCCTGCCTTGACCATGTCTTTGTCGCGTCCCTCCAATAAAAGTCTGCAAATGGATCCGCTCGCCTCTCGTCTCACTCCCTCTGTTACAATCGCAAAGCTCTTTCTCATTTTAGAGGTGTTGTGTGTTCTGTTGCAGCATTCATGCCACTAATTCTTTTTGCCACTCAGTGGGCTGAGTCAATGGTGATGATGATTGTCACATGCATACCCCCTGTAAACGCACACATGACACTGACTGGAAGTTACAGAAAACTGTTTATAACATTTTAAATATGGATATTTTTGTTACAAAAATGCATCGATTTGCTTTTTATTCACCCCCCAGAGCCATGTGAGGCCCCTTTCTATTATGGATGGATACGCTTTATTTGACTTCATTTGGACTGTTAACAAAAATCACCCATTCACTGCGATTCTAAAGCTTGGAAGAGTCAGGACAATTTTTAATTTAACTCTGACTGGATTCATCTGAAGGAAGGAAGTCACATACACCTAGGATGCATTTAGGGTGAGCAAAACATGGGATAATTTTCATTTTTGGGTGAACTAACCTTTTAAGAACAAAAAGAAAAAAGAAAAGCACGCAAACGTTTGAAATGGGTTGCTATTATGGCAGCTATGCAATTCAATTTTCAAATATATATTACAAACAATTATATACAGTCATGTGAAAAAGTTAGGACACCCTATTGAATTCCATGGTTTTCCGTACCAGGACATCATTAAAAAAAACTTTGGCTGGTCTTAAAATTTTGAAAATAGAACCTCAGATGAACAACAAAACATGACAAATTGCAATGTGTCATTATTTACTGAACAAAAATAAAGCCAAAATGGAAAAGCCATGTGTGACGAAGTTAGGACACCCTTACTGTTAACATAATAATAATAATATTTTTTTATTTATATAGCGCCTTTCCAGAGCTCAAGGACACTTTACAATGAATGTAACAGAGAAGAAATAGTACGGACAAAACATTGAAAGAAACAGTAGTCAAGTAGAGAAACATTAGGTAAACAAATATACAAGAAGTCAAATATAACAAACTGGAAATACAAAACAAGACCTAAAAGACAAACATGCAGAGTACAGGTTGATCAAGCAGAGCAGTCAGTTTATCAAATCAGAGGTGTAACATTCAGAAAACAAGTGAGATTTGAGTAAAGATTTAAATTCTGAGATATTAGTGACAGAGCAGAGAGAGCGTGGTAGAGAGTTCCAAAGTTTGGGTGCAATAACACTAAATGATCTGCCCCCCCATTGAAGAGAGGCGGTACCGAGGGACAGCAAGAAGGCCAGAGTCGGAGGAACGTAGTGATCGAGTAGGGATGTAGGGGACAAGCATATTGCAAAGATAGGAATGAGCTAGACCATTTAAGGATTTAAAAACAAGGAGGAGAATTTTGAATTTTATACGGTATGCAACTGGGAGCCAATGGAGGTCATACAAGATTGGGGTTATATGAGCAGAACGTTTGGTATGAGTGAGTATTCTAGCCGCAGAGTTTTGAATATATTGTAATCTGGAGATGGAGCTGGCAGGCAGACCAATGAAAAGGGCATTACAGAAATCAATGCGTGAAGAGACAAATGCATGGATGACAGTTTCAGCGTCTTTGGTGCTGATGAAGGGACGCAGTTGGGCAATACGGCGTAAATGGAAGAATGCAGATTTAGTGACAGATTTAATGTGAGACTGAAAGGAAAGTGTGGAGTCAAGGATTACACCTAAATTTTTGACAGAAGTAGATGTTTTGATGTGAGAGCCAGCAATCTCATAGGTGAAACTGGTAGAGATGTTGCTGGTAAGTGCTGGGGTTCCAATGAAAATTATCTCAGTTTTGTCCATATTGAGTTTCAGAAAATTTAAGTTAAGCCAATCTTTAATGTCCTTCACACAAGCAGAGATTTTGTCAATTTGGGCGGATAGAGTAGGTGTACAGATAGAATAAAGTTGAATGTCGTCTGCATAAAAGTGATAATTTAGACCATGACCTTGTAAAATCAGACCAAGTGGGATTATGTAAATTGTGAATAATAGTGGGCCTAGAACAGATCCCTGGGGAACACCTCGCTTCAGGGGGACAGTGGGCGATCGAAAATCCTTAACAGAGATATAGAATTGTCTACCTGAGAGATAGGAAGAAAACCAAGAGAGAGCAGTACCAGAAATACCCAGATCAGAGAGGCGAGAAATAAGTAAATCATGGGAGACAGTGTCGAAGGCAGAGCTGAGATCAAGTAGCAGTAATATAGACAAGGAGCCAGAATCACTAGAAAGCAGTAGATCATTCACTACCTTTACAAGTGCAGTTTCAGTACTATAGAGGGGGCGAAAACCAGATTCAAAAGGGTCAAAGAGATTATTATCAACTAGAAAAGACTGGAGTTGGGCAGCAACAGTACTTTCCAGTAATTTAGATATGAAAGGTAAATTAGAAATGGGACGATAATTAGACAGAACTGAGGGGTCGAGGTTGGGTTTCTTGAGAACTGGTGTAACTGCAGCAGTTTTTAGTGGCAGAGGAAGTGAAGCGGAGGTAAGAGATGCGTTGATGAAATGAGAGATAGGTGCAGAGATGGCAGAGTGACAAAGTTTCAGGAGAGGAGTAGGAGCAGGATCAAGGTGACACGATGAAGAGTTGGATTTCAAGATTAGCTTAGAGACAGATTCTGGGGTCGTCAGGGAAAAACAAGACAAAGACTGACTGGAAAGATTTGATGGATGGCTGAGCTCTGTATCAGTAGAGAAACATTGGTGGACAGCATTAGTCTTTTCGAGCAAATAATCCAAAAAGGAGCAGCAAAAGTCAGTTGAGGCTAGGGCATCCTGAGGTGGGGGGTTAGTAAGTTTATTTATTGTATTAAATAAAGTTTTTGGCCTATTGCTTGATTTATTAATTGTGGCAGAGACAAAATTAGAGCGAGCTGAAGTGAGAGCAGATTTATAAGATTTGAGATGATCAAGAAAAGCCAAATAATGAACAGTAAGACCGGTTCTCCTGTAAAGACGTTCAAGCCGTCTACCAGTAGCCTTAAGAATACGGAGCTCAGGGGTATACCAAGGAGAAGAGTGAGTAGCGGGGACATTTCTGGTCTTAATAGGAGCATGCTGCTGTAGGATTGATAGGAAGAGCCAGACACAGGCGAAAACTACGCTAGCCAGACCCTGAAACGCCACTTCACCAAAAAACAGCAGACTAGATGGGAGACAGCACCCCAAGTAGCAAGCAGTAAACGAACAGCGCAACCGACCGAGAGAGCGGTGACTCACCCATCAGAAGAGCCGAACGTGGTGGAGACGCCAACAAGGCAGAGGGCTCGCAACGGCCCGGCGGCAAACTCACAAACTTCACAGACTCACAGACAGCAAAAAATTTGATAGTGACAGTCCGGTTTAATTCAAAACAACAGCGGTGAAAAATGGAATAATCCAGACAGGCGAAGGGACGTGCAGCAGAAACATACAAACAGTCCAGGTACGAAGCGGCAGCACAGACGCGCACAGCGTTCTCGTCCCGGAACCGGAAGAATACACATACACATTGGCATTAAGAGGGTAAATAACAGTCAAGCACTGCTAATCAAATACTTTTGATTAACTGATCATTAGTAAGTCTGAGCACCTCTATAAAAGCATAAGCTTTGGCAGTTCGCTGGTCTGAAGACTTCAGGTGTGTATTAACACAATGCCAAGTAGGTAAGACATCAGCAATCATCTTAGAGAAGCAATTGTTGCTGCCATCCATTTGAGAAGACTAATAGGGCCATTTCCAAACAATTTGAAGTTTATTCACATTTAAAACAGACACATCTCCTTCCAGGAGTGGACATCCCAGAAAATTCACCCCAAGATCAGACCGTGTAAAGCTCAGAGAAATGGTAGACAACCCAAGAACTACACCTCAGACTCTACAGGCCTCAGTTAACATGTTAAATGATAAAGTTCATGACAATACCATTAGAAAAATATGGGACAGAAATTACTTGTTTGGAAGGCTTGGCAGAAGAAAGCCTCTTCTATCTAAAAAAAACATTGCAGCACGGTTTAGGTCTGCAAAGTTGCATCTGAACAAAACACAAGTCTTCTAGAATAATGTCCTTTAAACAGACGAGACAGAAGTGGAGATGTTTGGCCATAAATCACAGTGCCAAGTTTGGTGAAAACCTAAAGAGCATATCAGCACAAACACCTCATACCAAAAGACAAGCATGCTGGAGGAGGGCTGATAATTTTGGGCTTGTTTTGTAGCCACAGGACCTGGGCACCTCACAGTCATTGAGTTGGCCATTAACTCCTCTGTATGTCAAACTATTCTAGAGTCAAATGTGAGGGCTTCTGTCCGACATCTAAAGTTGGGCCAAAATTGGGTCATGCAACAGGACAATGATCCCGAGCACACCAGCAAATCTACAACAGAATGGATGAAAAGAAAATAGCAATAGCCCAGTCCAAGTCCAGAGCTCATCCTGACTCAAATGCTGTGGTGAGAGCTGTGCATAAGCAAATGCCCACAAACCTCAATAAACTGGAGCAACGCTGAAAAGAAGAGTGGCCAAATTCCTCCAAAACGATGTGAGAGACTGACAAAGTCACACAGAAAATGAATGCTTCAAGTTATTGCTGCTAAAAGTGGATCTGCAGGCAGTTGAATTATAGGGTGTCCTAACTTTGTCACACATGGCTTTTCCATCTTGGCTTTATTTTTCTTAAATAAATAATGACACTGTGCAATATGCCATGTGATGATGTTTATCTGAGGATTTATTTTCCAAATTTTGAGACCTGCCAATGACCAAATCATTTTTTATGATGTCCTGATACAGAAAACCATGAAATTCAATAGGGTGTCCTAACTTTTTCACATGACCGTACATTAAAAATATGAACTAAGCAGCTTTGCTTACTTTTTGTAAATAAGACGTTCAACTATAGCACATCTGTTTTCCTGTGTTTAAACCGGAGGCTTTATTTACATACAATGTGCAAGTATAGCTTTGCTTTCCATTTAATACTGTGAGAGGTGCAAGTGTCATGTAGGGAGAACACAAGCCCATTGTAAAGCAGATCTTGGTGGACCAAAAAGGGTTAGCCTGGTTGTAGTGAATCACTATTTAATGCCTGGCACTATCCCATGTACCTGGACTAATAACAGGGCTCTGTTTAAAGGAGATGTCCACTTCCAAAACAAAGATTCACATATAATGTACTCACCCCCTAGTCATCCAAGATGTTCATTTCTTTTTTTCATCAGTCGTAAAGAAATTATGTTTTTTGAGGAAAACATTTCTGCATTTTTCTCCATATAATGGACTGATATTGTGCCCCGATTTTGAACTTCCAAAAGGAGTTAAAATGCGGCTTCAAATGATCCCAAATGCGGTTGTAAACGATCCCAGCCGAGGAAGAAGGGTCTTATCTAGAGAAACGATCAGTTATTTTCATTAAAAAACACAATTGAAATACTTTTTAATCTCAAACGCTCGTCTCGTCTTTCTCTCCCTGAACTCTGTGTATTCTGACTCAAGGCAGTTAGGGTATGTCGAAAAACTCTGATTGTATTTTCTCCCTCAGCTTCAAATATCATTTAAAATCATCCTACATCGCTGCAGAAGTACCGACCCAGTCTTTGCAAAGTGAACATGCAAAGAAGATCAAACACCCTTAACAAAAAAGGTAAAACAGTGATGTAGGATGATTTTGAAGTTGAGGGAGAACACGAGATGGGGGTTTTTCGACATACCCTAACTGTCATGAGTTCTCCTTTAAGTCTCTACAATTTCTATTTAACATTAATTTCAAAGGTATTGGAAAGTACTGTTCCCTTCTAGCTACTGTGATCTTTTTTTAATCTCACCTTTGTCCACTCCATTGTACCCAAACTGCCTTGCTAAGGGTTGTCGATGACTCTCCATTTGTCCATTGCTTGATCTCAGCTTTGTCTTTCTGTGATGACTTTCTTCCCATCTCTCAAATGTTGGGGTCACAGACAATATTTCATTTAAATTCAGGATCATAAGTCAACTTCTGTCCCCATAAAACAAAGTGTCCCTTAAGGAATCTGTACTTGGACCACTGTTATTTATTTTTAAAATACTCCAGGTCCAGGTAAGATTATTTAATGTCATTTCAATGTCTCAGTTATCGTTGTTATGCTAAAGTAATTTAAATCTATATTGCTTGTAGTTCTGCTTCCGCTTTCTTGAGGTGCTCATTTTCTGCATATATACATGAAAAAAAGATGGCTAAGCTACAATCTTCTAGAACTGAATAATGACAAAACTGAGATTACTTTTACTGAGATTATTTTTCCTGTTTCATTGCCTTGTTTTTGTTATTTCCACGGTTTTTGTTTGTTTCATAGTCATAGTTTTGCCTTGTTTTTATTGCCATAGTTTTTGTCTAGTTTCATTGCCTTGTTCATTTGTTACTTTGGACTGCTCACTGGTATTTTTACGTTCTGCCTGTTTATTGGATTATGCTATTGTTTTGCCCTGGATATCACTGTTTGTTTGGAGATCGACCCTGCCTGTCTGACTACGTTTTGTTTAATAAAGTTCGCGATTAGATCTATTCACGCTTCTCACAAGTCCCATTATACCGGCAAGCAAGTATGCCGGGTGTAACGCTGCCGATTGAAGAGCATCAGTGAATGAAATGTCACAGTTTTGCATTGTGCCTTGAAAACTGCAGCGGATAGCCTAGATTTATGCTTTCAGTTTGAATAGAAATCTTATACAGTATTACAGTTATTACAGTCAATCTGGGTGTAAGCTGAAACAATCTCACACTCAATTTTGAGGTAGGTTGGCAGCGCATGTGAAACGACTGTAGTCTTTTAGCTGAAGAGTCTCTGAACCATACAAGAGGATTGGTAACATGCAAGTGGAATAGAACCAGTGTTTTGTACTAATCAGGGTCTCATTGCTAAAGTAGCCAGGCCTATTTGACATGAGATATCAACCATGCACTTTCCATCTGAGTTTTGTACACTGCCCAGTTATGTGAATTTTGTTACATTTTCCAACTGCTGACCCCTGACAAAGATTTTCCCAATATTATTGCCCAGGATTGACTTTTTTTTTTTTTTTGCCATGATACATGTAAGCCCAGCTGGGAAGCTTGTTAAATGAAATGGCTAAGAACTGTTGCCAGTTTTGGTGTAGGCTTATCTAACAATGCAACATCATCTGCAAAGTCAAGGTTAATACCATTCTGTGACGCTGTTCATTCGAGGATTCAGTCCATGGCTCTGCAGAAAAGTGCTAGAGCCAGAATAAGCCCTACCTAAAGGCCTTTCCACACTGGGTGTTAAAAAGCTAAACGAATATCGCACGCAATGACACGCTGGAATAAAACAACAGATTCCTATGGGTGCTTTCACATAGACGGCGAACATTCGCATGCCGAAAAAGCAAATGCTTTTTTTTACCAACCAATCCAACGGATCTTTTCAGTTTCACAAAGCAAAAACACAGGCCGTCCAATGAGATTTGAGCATTATATCACGTGGCCACAGCAACTGCTGTTGCACAAAAAGGATAGAGTGGTGGCACTGTTTCGAAAAAACCAGTGTACACAAACACAGAAGAAGAGTATTCCAAGAGAGATGAAGATGCGTTCTTGTTATCATTGTATCTGAGAACAGATAGTTATTCTCACATGTTCTATTTTTATTAGTTCTCCACTGAATTGTGTGGTCTGGAGGAGAGCACTCTCCGTTTTCTTCCATGTCAGAGCACGTTCATTCTCTAGATCTTCCGTATTAAAAGAAAAAAAAAAATTGAGTGAAATATTTTCTACTGTTCTACACATAAAATGAAAGCAAACAGACATATGATTGTTTTATATATACAGGTCCTTCTCAAAAAATTAGCATATTGTGATAAAGTTCATTATTTTCTGTAATGTACTGATAAACATTAGACTTTCATATATTTTAGATTCATTACACACAACTGAAGTAGTTCAAGCCTTTTATTGTTTTAATATTGATGATTTTGGCATACAGCTCATGAAAACCCAAAATTCCTATCTCAAAAAATTAGCATATCATGAAAAGGTTCTCTAAAAGAGCTATTAACCTAATCATCTGAATCAACTAATTAACTCTAAACACCTGCAAAAGATTCCTGAGGCTTTTAAAAACTCCCAGCCTGGTTCATTACTCAAAACCGCAATCATGGGTAAGACTGCCGACCTGACTGCTGTCCAGAAGGCCATCATTGACACCCTCAAGCAAGAGGGTAAGACACAGAAAGAAATTTCTGAACGAATAGGCTGTTCCCAGAGTGCTGTATCAAGGCACCTCAGTGGGAAGTCTGTGGGAAGGAAAAAGTGTGGCAGAAAACGCTGCACAACGAGAAGAGGTGACCGGACCCTGAGGAAGATTGTGGAGAAGGACCGATTCCAGACCTTGGGGGACCTGCGTAAGCAGTGGACTGAGTCTGGAGTAGAAACATCCAGAGCCACCGTGTATAGGCGTGTGCAGGAAATGGGCTACAGGTGCCGCATTCCCCAGGTCAAGCCACTTTTGAACCAGAAACAGCGGCAGAAGCGCCTGACCTGGGCTACAGAGAAGCAGCACTGGACTGTTGCTCAGTGGTCCAAAGTACTTTTTTCTGATGAAAGCAAATTTTGCATGTCATTCGGAAATCAAGGTGCCAGAGTCTGGAGGAAGACTGGGGAGAGGGAAATGCCAAAAAGTCCAGTGTCAAGTACCCACAGTCAGTGATGGTCTGGGGTGCCATGTCAGCTGCTGGTGTTTGTCCACTGTGTTTTATCAAGGGCAGGGTCAATGCAGCTAGCTATCAGGAGATTTTGGAGCACGTCATGCTTCCATCTGCTGAAAAGCTTTATAGAGATGAAGATTTCATTTTTCAGCACGACCTGGCACCTGCTCACAGTGCCAAAACCACTGGTAAATGGTTTACTGACCATGGTATTACTGTGCTCAATTGGCCTGCCAACTCTCCTGACCTGAACCCCATAGAGAATCTGTGGGATATTGTGAAGAGAAAGTTGAGAGACGCAAGACCCAACACTCTGGATGAGCTTAAGGCCGCTATCGAAGCATCCTGGGCCTCCATAACACCTCAGCAGTGCCACAGGCTGATTGCTTCCATGCCACGCCGCATTGAAGCAGTCATTTCTGCAAAAGGATTCCCGACCAAGTATTGAGTGCATAACTCAACATAATTATTTGAAGGTTGACTTTTTTTGTATTAAAAACACTTTTCTTTTATTGGTCGGATGAAATATGCTAATTTTTTGAGATAGGAATTTTGGGTTTTCATGAGCTGTATGCCAAAATCATCAATATTAAAACAATAAAAGGCTTGAACTACTTCAGTTGTGTGTAATGAATCTAAAATATATGAAAGTCTAATGTTTATCAGTACATTACAGAAAATAATGAACTTTATCACAATATGCTAATTTTTTGAGAAGGACCTGTATATGATATATTTTCTGTATGTGTTTTTTGTATGCAGCTCATGCTATTTTTATAACAATAAAGGATGTTTATGGCAATAAGCCGCGTGGCGTGCATGTCTGCCTATTATAGAATCAAAATCAACTACAGATGACTATCAGAAGTTACTACAAGCACTCGATGATGGTTTAAAGTGGGTTTTAAGCAAATGCATAAATTATATAAATTTTCAAATGTAGCATGATGCTAATTGTACTGCTATTTATTTTATTCAACATTTAAGATGTTTTCTTGTAAGCATTATAGAATGTGTTTCTGGTGTAGATCCAAACTTTTTTTTATCTTAAGTTAATGCTTGAGCAGCAGACAATGTTAAATCCATATACAAGAAAAACTGGCATACCAATGCCCCGCAATGCACTCCACAATGCGCTCCACAATGCTTGAATGTCCAACGCACTTTTAGGGTCAACATTGGCTGCTAGGAGGATGGTGGAACTCATGGTGTATTTCTGACAGGAGCCTGAGACCAAGGATGACGTCAACTGTGGATCTGCCCAGGGTAAACCCTGATTGTTGAGGGCAGCACGGAGACACTCTGAGAGGTTGGATCCTTGTTAACAAGATGTGAGCGAACACCTTTCCTGGAACCGACAAAAGTGTGATGGGTCTGTAACTGGAATATTGTACAGCGCCATTCTGATACATTCTTTCCACTGAGGAAGACCACACCCACAAAAATTGTTTGTTGAGAACTTTGCTGACGGGGCTAATGGCACATTTCAGTAGTTCTGGTAGAATGGCTGTGTGGACCTCTTCGAATGTTGGAACATCAGATGATATACTTGAATCATTAGAGGCTGAGGTGGATACAGTGACCAGGTCCAAAAAAGGATTCAGTGCATTCGAGAAGTATTCCCACCAGTGGTGCAGGATGTCAGATTGACTAGAACATATTGAGGCCCCTGCCCTAATGATCGTAGTGGTGCCCTGAGTGCCGCATAAACCCTGTATCTTGTTGATGGTCCTGTATGCTGCCTTTAAGTTATTCTGATGCAACCCATCCTCCGCCTCCTTTGCTAAGGGCTAGTAGTATGCCTCACAGTCGTGCTTTTGCCTTGGCCCTGAAGATATGCTTGTACTCTGTCTGCCTTATCACAAACCAAACACAATGACCAATAACTCCCAATCACAGGTTGATAATTGTGACTGTCATATTCAAGAACATTCTACTGTCATCGTCGTCATTCACCTGTGCCAAAACACATTAAATTGCTATTTGACACGTCAATAAAGAGCAAAAGACCTTTCTAAAAATCAGCACATGACAGAATTGAAACATTATAAATGCTAACAATATTTTTAATCTTGTTGAATCCATATTTCTGCACCTTTGTGTGTGTTTGCAAACAGGATTATGACCTAAGCCAGCTGCAGCAGCCAGATATAGAGACTGATGGCATCAAGGCCATTGGCATCCGTCGGATGGATGAAAGACCCCTGCATCCTGAGCCCCATTACCCTGTCAGATCAATAGCACCTCATCCTGGAGATATTGGAGATTTCATCAGTGAGGTGAAGTGGCACTGTACAAGCATCAAACAAAAATAATTGTTTAAAATAAGGAAATACAGCAGGTGGTACTAGTGTGTTGATAAATGTTGCATATGGGCTGTGGCCCACCAGGAACAGAGTTTGACACCCCTGATATATACAGTAGGTAGTCTAGCAAAATGCGTATTACCGCAGCAGCAGAAAATACAACCCAATCACATGTGATAGTCTTTCACATAATCACCAACAATGTGGCGCCAAGGGACAGTCATATGGAAACTATGAAGGTAAACTGTGTTGCATTTAACATGGGCTTTTCATGTGGTTTTGACAAACTTCCAGTTTGAGCTCCACCCACACTAGATTTTATCTGAATACAGACTGAAATAATTTTGCTACAGAAGCACAGTCTTCATCACACACTGCTAATGGATAGTTCAGGTGAACTCATTTGAACACTGATTGATTCATTTATGGTTAACAGATGGTAAAGTTAACTGGTACTTTGAACATTGATTGTCTTTGCAGGGTCTGAGAGCTGCTGATAATGATCCTACTGCTCCACCGTATGACTCGCTCTTAGTGTTTGACTACGAAGGTAATGGATCTACTGCAGGATCGCTTAGCTCCATCAACTCCTCTAGCAGTGATGGAGACCAGGATTACGATTACCTCAATGACTGGGGTCCTCGCTTCATGAAACTAGCTGATATGTATAGTGGAACAGATGAGTAAAGACAAGCAGAAGAAACATCATGGCTTTTTTCCTTGTTTCAGTGGATGAAGACAGCTGCAGATATGGGTTTATACATATCAATACAAGCAAACACAAGTTTCCAAGGCTAAATGTCAAGGCTTAAAGTAATAGTTCTGCATATATGCTTGGGGAAAGCTTTCAGTGACTGTAGAGTATGATACATTCTCGGCTACACGTGAACTTTACAGTATAGAAGCACAGGGATTTAATGTGCCTTTTTGTACATTTTTGTGATCTGATTCATTTATGTTCAAGGCTTTAATTATACTGATGTAAGGAGTGATTTTGAGACTTCAGGATGTGTTCAGCTATGAAACAAATGATCATGCTTTTCTCTTTTGGTTACAAACAGTTTTTCAAAAGAATTATTTAACTCATTTCTTTGTTACAAAATGACAATTCGCTGGCAGAACAGACAAATTGTACACTATGCAGTTTACTAGATTCTTGGGTGAAATATTTTGTTCAGCAACAATTTAACATATGCACATAGTTTGAAATAAAAAAAGAGATATAACTTGAATATTTCTAACCTTTCTACATTAACTACTGTTACGTTGTACACATGTTGTTGCTACACAGTAGGGAAAATGTGCTTTATGCATTAAACGGATAGAATTAATTTCTAAATGACATATCTAAATTGTTGCATTCTGTTCAGTGGAACGGTTTATGTCAGAATGGATTTTTACGTTTACGTGGAAATTTGTTTTGCTCAAGTAAGGCCCAATGTGTGTACATTTTCATTTGATGTGAAAACATGCAGGAGCATAATTTGATTCTAAACTTAACAAGCATCTGCATTTTAACAATATTTGTATTTCCAAGTTGTATTTCTTCGCAATTATTTCCTAGTTTAAAATATATGCAAATTCAGTGTTTTCTAGAAATAATGACTAGAGACCAGGAAAAACAGTTGTTTTGTGGAAGATCTTACACACTGCAATATCCGGGTTTGTTAAACAGCACCGTCTTGAAAAATGTGTCTGCAAAATATGCAACACTGTATCAAGTGAGCTACCTAGCTAAAAACTATAAATACAGTATGGAGTGGATAATGTGGAGTGGACGTGCAAAGTGAGCAGGCAGAGGTGAGAATCTATATGTGAGGAGTATTTAATATAGTGATGGCCGCTTTTGAAACACTGCTTCATGAAGCTTCAAAACCTATGTGAATTATTTGTTTCGAAACAGTGGTTCGGAGCACATCTCAAAGTGCCAAAGTCACGTGATTTTAGTAAACAAGGCTTCATTACGTTATAACTGGGTGATCTCTGTGAACCCGTGAATCATGTGCATGGTGGGAAAAAAAGGTCCAAAAATAAGCCTGATTTGTCGTGGGAATTCACTATACCATTGCCAGTAGCTAATGAGTTTCCCACTGATAGGCCGGCGGTGCATCTGCATACACACTCTCCTCACGCAGCAGACCACTGACTGTCCTTACCTAGCCAATCACTTTCCTCACATGGTGGACGACTGCCTCTCCTCAGCTAGCGACTCACTTTCCTTTGACTCTCTCCTCGTGTACAGGGTCCGCTTATTATAATAAAACCTTTAACCTTCTTAAACACTGTGACGGCTGTGTAACAGATGTTTTTCCTTTAAAATGACACTTTACACTCATACTGCATACTGTTTTATAATGTACTACAATGATGACGTATTTTCTCGTTATAGCAACATATTATGTCATAAAAGCGATATGTTATATAATTCAGTTATAGAAGATATGGTTACATTTATATATTTTTATATATATATATATATATACACACACACACACACAAATCATTAGCCTTATTTTATATATATATAAATATATATATATAAACATGACACGACCAATGAGTGCAGTTTTCCCAGAAAACCATGACTGTAAATTCAACACTGATTTTATACAAGAGTTCAAATGAGTAGTCAATATACATTTACGTTCAATATTGTCAATGTTGACTGTTTTTGCTCGATTTGGTTAACGAAAATAGTTAAAAAAAAAAGATAAAAGTAGAACAGTCGCACATCTTTGAGCAACATACAGCCGTGTTTCGTTACTGAATGATTCAGCGTTTCTGAAAAATTATTTGGGTCAATGATTCAGTGGTCCATTCATAAAGACAGGCACTTGCTTCATTCTTGAATGAATCAGCCGTCTGAATGAATCGTTTGACTCATTCATTAAGACAGTCACTGGCTGCCACCTGTTGGTAGTTTACTTTTATATTTAAAAGTATCTTATCTTTGCATTTTTTCCAACATTTCATACAACATTTTTCAACAGATTTTAAACATCAAGCGTATAATATCATTTATACTGTTGCAATTTTGCAATGTAAATGCTTCCATGCTGCATTTTAGGTTCATTAAACATGTAAAAGCATCTAAATGCCACTTCAGCTACTTGTTTCTTCTAGAGTGGAATGATCGGTTTTGTTAATATTTGATTGGTAACGACCCTTGTCTTATTAAAATTAAGTGAAATTAAACCTGAAATGAAAGATTGCACATGCATTTAATATGGTTATTTAAATATATTTAGTATGCAGTAACATTGGTCATATAAAACGTAATTTCCCAACAACAAAATTGTGGCCAGTGAAAATGCTGAGTGGCTAGTAATTTTGGAAAACCACTAGCCACAGTGGCTGTTGAGCAAAAAAGTTAATAAGCCCTGATAATAATAATAAAAATCAAACCGTTTGTCATTTCTAAATTTCTTTTTATAGTAGAAAATCAAATGTTCAGAAATGTTCGTATTTCGATTTAGTGATTTAGTAACTTAAGTCATTCAAATAAAGAAATATTCCAAGCCCAGAGTGGGTTTTTCAAAAATAACTGGTTTGATGGAAAAAAAAAAAAAGATGTTGTTTTAATGACATAACATCTCATTATAAAAATAAAATTTGATGGTGCCTTGCTCAAGGGACTCACCTCAGTCGTGGTATTGAGGGTGGAGAGAGTGCTGGTTATTCACTCCCTCCACCTTCTATCCCTGCCAGTCTTGGGACTCGAACCCACAACCTTTTGATTACAAGCTCAACTCCCTAACCATTAGGCCACGGCTGCCCCCAAAAATGACATTAAGCCTGCAACACAAAATAGAACAACAATATTTGTTACACAGCTATTGCAGTTTAAAAAGGTTAGAGGTATTATTATAATATTCGGTCCCTGTACATGAGAAGAGGGTCAGTGGTTTGCTGCATGAGGAAAGTGAGTCGCCCGCCGCATGAGGAGAGTGTGTATGCAGATGCACCGCAGGCCTATCAGTAGGAAACTCAGTGGCAATGGTATAGTGAATTCCCGCGACAAATCATGAGCCTTATTTTTGGACCTTTTGGCCCGCCATACACGCGAGTTCATTGAAATCGCCCTCCAGCGGCGAACCTTTGAACCAACGTCTATGGTTTTTACCTGATCTCGGATCAGTTTCATCAATCTGTAGACACTTTTAATGAGACATTTCTGTAATTAACAGGATGAGAAGCAGTCAATAGTCTTTTACTGGCCTCAATTTACAAGCTCTCCATGAAAAAGCCCTGCAAATTAATATAGAATATTTTAAAAACAACATATTATACAGACACTTTATATGTAATGGTATTTTATTATTTTTATTGCATTTAATGTATTATACTTTCAATAAAACATTTGCAATACGGTTTTAAAAGCTTTTTTATGCATGTTTTTGCCTGTGTTTTTGTTGCATTTTTACAATCTTGAATTCTTACAATCGGTAGGCATCACTAGCGTTTGGTGTTTTGAGCGTTTTCAAACAGTGTTTGAATTTGTTTCAGTTGATTCAAAGCTTCGAAAAGGTTAATTTTTCCCATCACTAATCTAATAAAGAAATCACAAAACAAACACTGGGAGTCAGGGAACAAATACAGAAGCACGAACATTGACTGACAAACCACGAGTGGTAAACAAGCACTATTTATACTCGAGAAAACAAAAGAAACCAATGAGTTACTATGGAACCTAACAAGGAGTGTGTGTGGTCAAATGAACGTCGATAGAAACTAATGAGGGTAACTTTGGAGACAAATACATTCACACAGCAGACAAGGGCAAAACACACAGGGTACATGTCACTTCTATTCGCTAATTCTCCGCCCATGGAATCATAACTTGTGTAAAAAGGAACAAAAGTTGTGTTTGACTGCCTCTAGTGTTAATTTCACAAAACTGCAGTTAAATGTATGTATAGGTAAGTTTTCTCAACAAGTAGCAAGTTCTTTATGGGAGAAAATTAATGGCAAATGTCTTTGAAACAAAAAAGCATGTTGAATTGCACTAACTGAAAAAATAATGCATTGAATTAAAAGAGCTTGCATTTTTAGGTTCTGAAATGTAACATAGTTGTTTATTTTGGCAGTGAATATTTCAATTCAAAATATTTCACACACATTTGCATAACTAAAAATTCAAAAATTAATATTCACCTTCCAGAATTCGCTTCCCAAATATTCAATCTGTTTAAAAATACGATGTATAATATCCAAATTTCGGTCCATTTTATTTCACTTTACAAATTTGCGTCCACAAATTCAGTGGTTAAAATTCGGCAGAAAATTCGGCATTTCACATCCGGGAGCTGCAGAAATAGCAGTAGAGCACCGATGCATGATCTCCAGCTGCTGTCAGTCGCTCACCAGCAGGTGTCGCAAGCAGCTGTTGACGAAGGCCAAAGCGATCAGTAGTAACACAGGTCATTCATTCACAAAACCTGATTTGCAGAAATGAAGCAAGTGCTAAGTAGACGTTATGATTATCAGGGCCTGTATATATATGCGGAAAAGCTGATTGTGTTTACGTTTAATTTAACATCTTCACTGCTACTCATTTACCCGTGTAGACTAACTTACATGTAAGCAGCTTTCTCTAACGCAAAGGAAATTACAATGTTGTTTTACCTGACGCTGATGTACACAACTAACATTACATCTGATGAAGACATATTGCTGTTGGTTATTTAGTTTCCTTAACTTTGTATCATGGCTTGTGTGAAGCTGTGCCTTAAATATTGGGGTTTCCCTCATTCGTCACACTCCAGGATTCCCCAACGATGGGAAAGCACCGCAGTAAACTAATGCAGTGATATAAGGCAAGGCAAGTTTATTTATATAGCACATTTCATACACAAAGGTAATTCAAAGTGCTTTACATAAAAGGAAGTAGAATAATCATAAAAATAATAATAAAAACAATAAATCACAAAAAAGGAAGTAGAATAATCATAAAAACAATAATCACAACAATAAAACAAAAAAAATTAAAAACTTTTAAAATGATTTAAAAATTGATTTAAAATAAATTTAAGACAGTTAAAAATAGAAAAGAATTATACATAGTGCAATCAGTTCAGACGTAGCACAGTGATCTTTCAGTAAATGCACAGCTAAACAAATGAGTTTTGAGTCTAGATGTAAATGTAACTAATGTTTTAGCACATTTGATCTCTTCTGGAAGCTGATTCCAACTCCGAGCAACATAATGGCTTAAAGCGGATTCCCCTTTTTTTGTGTGAACCCTTGGTATTTCTAACTGACTCTATCCTAATGATCTGAGTGGTCTATTCGGTTTATATTCAGTGAGCATATCTGCAATGTATTTAGGTCCTAGGTGAGTTAGTTGAGTAAAGGTACTTTAAAATCAATTCTAAATACAACTGGAAGCCAGTGTAGAGACCTGAGGACTGGTGTGATATGCTCAGATTTTCTTGTTCTAGTCAGAATCCTGGCAGCAGCGTTCTGGATGAGCTGCAGCTGTCTAATGGTCTTCTTGGGAAGGCCAGTGAGGAGACCATTACAATAATCCACCCTGCTGGTGATAAAGGCAAGTTTCTCCAAGTCCTGACTGGAAACAAAACATCTAATTCTTGCAATGTTTTTGAGATGATAGTATGCTGATTTAGTTACTGCTTTGACATGACTACTGAAACTAAGGTCTGACTCCAGAATCACACTGAGATTCCGGACTTGATTTTTAGTTGTTTGACCCCTCGAGTCAAGGTATGCATTCACCTCAAGAACTTCCTCTTTGCTTCCAAATGCAATGACTTCAGTTTTCTCCTTGTTTAACTGAAAGAAGTTCTGGCACATCCAACTAATTTTATTAATGCATTTGCAGAGGGAATCAATGGGGCTGTAGTCATTTGGCGATAAGGCTAGGTAAATCTGGGTATCATCAGTGTAGCTGTGATAGGCAATTTGGTTCTTTCTCATTATTTGACTTAGTGGGAGCATATACAGACTAAACAAGAGGGGCGCAAGAATTGAGCCTTGAGGGACTCCGCATCCCATGGACGTCCACTTAGACTGATGCTCTCCTATACTCACATAATAACCTCTCCCTTCTAAGTATGACCTGAACCAAGTGAGAGCCATCCCAGAAAGCCCGACAGTGTCAGACGCAGCAGTAAGATATAGTAGTACCAGCACTGATATTTTGCCAGAATCAGAATTTAGGCAAATATCATTTATTATCTTAACGAGCGCTGTCTCTGTACTGTGATGCGGTCGGAAAGCAGATTGAAAATTGTCCAGGTATCCATTTGAGTTTAAGTAGCTGTTCAACTGATTAAAAACTACCTTTTCATTAATCTTGGCTATAAAAGGAAGATTTGATATTGGTCTGTAGTTGCTCAATATGGTGTTATCAAGATTGCTCTTTTTCAGAAGGGGCTTAACAACTGCAGTTTTCAGGGAGTTTGGAAAAGTCCCAGAAAGAAGTGAGGTATTCACCACTTCTAGGAGATCTGCTTCTAAACAGTTAAACACACTTTTGAAAAAAGATGTGGGAAGTGTGTCAAGGTTGCAGGTTGAGAATTTAAGGTGCTGTACTATTTCTTCCAAAGTTTTGCCATCAATTGTTTCAAAAATAGACATAGTGACTTCTTTTTGAAATTGCGGTTGAATCGGTCTGACCCCTGCATAACTTGAGGATGTGCTAATCACCTTTCTGATATTATTGATCTTCTCAGAAAAGAAGGAAGCATTGCATTTGTTGTCAGAGAGCATTTCACTGGGAATCTGACTAGTAGTTTTTTTAGTCTCTCAACAGTAGCAAAAAGAGTGCGAGTGTTGTTTAGGTTACTGTTTATAAGGTTTGAGAAGAATTTCTGTCTTGCCGTTTCTAGTTCCACATTGAAAGCATGAAGGCTGTCTTTATAGAGGCTATATGTTGAATTTCAGGTTTTGTCTTTTGCCACATCCGTTCAGCCTTTCTGCATTGTCTTTTCATACTGTGTACTGCTGTTGATTTTCTCCAAGATAATTTTTGTCTGTCAGTCGTCTTACTGACTTTCACTGGTGCAATGTCATCAATTACATTCTTAACTTTTGAGTTAAAGGACTCCAGGAGAAGATCAACAAAGTAAATTTAAATTATTTAAAATTAAAGCATCTCTTTCTGACAGAGACAGATCTAGATTCAGTGGTAGCAGAGATCAATATATCAAAGAAAATACAGAAGTGATCAGATAGTGCTACGTCCTTAATGACAATGGATGAAATGTTTAGACCCTTACTGATGAGTAAATCAAGAGTGTGTCCACGATTGTGTGTGGGTCCATGCACATGCTGAATCAGGTCAGAAGTGTTTAAAACGGTTATAATTTCTTTTGTGGTTTTGATTTCTGCATTTTCTATGTGAATATTAAAATCCCCTGCAATAGCAAAACAGTCAAACTCTGAGGAAATCATTGATAACAGTTCTGTGAACTCTTCAAGAAAGGCTGGAGGGTATTTTGGAGGCCTGTAAATAATGATAAATAAAATGTGGGGAGCACTTTCAGCACAATCCCTAGATATTCAAAAGACAAGTACTGACCAAATGACACTTGCCTGCATTGATAGACATCTTTAAATAGAGCAGCTACACCGCCACCTCTTTTAGGAGGGGCTGTTTCATTGAGGACTGTTGCACTGCAGCTGTCTTCTAGCCATGTTTCATTTAGAAACAAAATCCAGGTTGTTTGTGGTTATTAAGTCATTGATCAGAAATGATTTATTTTTTAGTGAGCGAATCTTTAAAAATGCTAACTTGATGCCATGACTTTTTGTCTCTAGAGCAGTCTTAGTTTGATACCTAATAGGCCGCAGATTAGATGGGTCAGCCGTATGGCTTGAGAAGGCCTTAGACTTTCTATCATGTAATAAAACAGAGATAGAGAAAGCTACAGGCACAAGGGGTTCCCGCTTGTTCTGTAAACATTCCTGAATGTTGCTGCTATCATAGTGGGGACCCGACACATATCACTGAGAGCTGTTATCAGTTGTTTTTGGTTCACCTACAGCAGATGGAGGAGGGTTTGGGCCTTGGCGTTGTGGCAGCGGCTGAAGAGCTCTCACAGGAGGAGGGGGGAGAGCTGGGCCCACAGGCTTTGGTAATTGTGGTGCCCGCCATTTTTTAGTTGATATCTGGGGGCTTGCAGCAAAAGAGTGGGAGAGTCTGGTTCCAGCGTTTACAAGTTCCTCCATTTTCTGTGAGAAGCTTAGAAGTGGAGATGCTGGAGAGAGGGATAATGTGTCTGGTGAGCGGGCTCTGGCTCTGGTGTTTCCGGTGGCTGGAATATGTTGTCCTGGCTTTCCTGGCTGTTTACCAGAAAGTCGTCCTTTGGCACTGAGTCTTGGAGCTGTTGTAGTACGTCACAGTCTGTCTGTGATGAGCTCTGTGGGGAGGGCTCAGCCGGGATGGCGTCCATGAGCAGTGCTTGTTCTGGCTGTGTGGTGTTGTCAGTGTCCTTGTGGGATGCGTCGACCACATTATGACTCTGAAGCTGATTTGAAGTCCTGTGGTCACTCAAACTTTGTCCATGTGTGTGTGTGTGTGTGCCATTCATGTTGGGTGGACTGACACACTCCACTGAAGGATGAAAAACAGATGTTGTCCTTTAACACTCTTGCACCAAGTTTGTTTGGGTGGAGGCCATCCAGTTTAAACAGTTGTCTATGGCCCCAGAAAAGACTGAAGTTGTCAATGAAGTTGACTCCTTTTAGACTGCAGGTTCTTTGTAGCCATGTATTCAGCCCAAGCAACCATGAAAACATGTTAGTTCCCCTTGCTGGGAGTGGTCCACTGATGAACGGCTGAATTTCAAGTCTTCGAAGTGTTTCGATGAGTTCACTGAAATCCTTCTTCAGGAGTTCTGACTGCTCTTTCCGAATATCATTCTTCCCCACATGGATGATGATTCGATTTGTAGTCTTGTGCTTCATTAGGATGTTCTGAAGTTCCTTGTTCACATCAGAGATGGTTGCTTGAGGAAAGCAGCATGTAGTTGTAGTCCTGCTACCGATGTTTCTGATAATGGAGTCACCCACTATCAGAGTCCTGGGCTCGTCTGCGCTCCAAGCTGAATGCTGCTGTCTGCCCGACCTTGAGCACCTGTTTGTAGCAATGTTAGCTGCTGGCTGACACAATCCATGTTCAGTCTCATTTGGGGATTCCTCACCCACATTCATTAGTGCTTCAAATCTGTTCTCAAGCTGTATAGGAGGTGGTAAAACACCAGTTTTTGCAAGCCTTGCCATAGCCATATCAGGGGTAGAGGATGCTACCGCAGCAATACTATATACTCGTGACAATCTGATGTCTTGAGTGCCTTTGGGTCTTTTGGGTCTCCCTGTTTGTGCCATTGATTTGTGTGTCGATCAGTTTCGGCTTGTTCCTCTACACTTATAAACTGTTGAGATTCACTAGGTTCATGGGACTCACTGGCTGTATGCTGAAGGGGTCCGTGACAACGGTCTGCTGAGTGTTCCACCTGTTTAGGAAGTCCAGCAAGTAACTTTGTTTCAAGAACCACAATCCTTTGTAGAATTCTGTGGCGGTTTGTGCAGCAAGTAGATTCCAGAAGAGGCTAAAGAGGCATTTTCTTTCTCGTCTGTTGAAAGTAGGCAGCTGTGTTTTCCCGTCTCCGGAATGTAAACTGCTGGTAGTGGGAGTCTCCTTTTTCGTAGTATTATTCCAGTTACAAAAAGTTTTTAATTTAGTGTTTGTGCCAAAAATCTGTTGTTTGAGCACTGTGCTGATCTGCTGAGGTTAAAATCTTAGAAAACTCTGAGAAAAGTATATAAACAGGGAGCAAAGCGCGGATGTAATGGGACTTGTATGAAGCGTGATAGATCCAAGTGCGAGCTTTTATTGAACACAATGTAGTCAAGACAGGGTCGATCTCCAACAAACAGTAATACGTAGGGAAAGACAAAAGCAAAATCAAAATAAACAGGCAGAAGGTCAAAGTCCAAGTGAGCAGACCAAAGTAGCAAAATAAACAAGGCTATGAAACTAGGCAAAACTATGGCAATGAAGCAAGACAAAACTATGGCAAAAAAACAAGACAAAAACTATGACAAAGAAACAAAACTGTGGAAATAACAAAACAAGGCAATGAAATCAGAGAAAACGCTTGGTAGAGTCCGCACAGGCAAAACAATACTTTGCGAGGCCTGTTTGGTAATGGCCTCCTTAAATGCACCCCTACTTGAACCACCTTCTTGATCATGGTGTCTCCCCTGCCAGATAAGTATGATGGCCCTGGCCGCCTGTCAGAGGTACCACTTCCCTCTCTACCATCCTTATCAACGGTGACCTGCCCCTCCACCCCGGGCAAAGGAAGGACGGGTACCTTGCCGCCAAGCGTCGGCACCAGCTGCAGCCTTTTTAGACCGGCGCTTCCCAGCCCCGGACAATTAAGACGACTCCCTATAATCAAACACACCTGATCGGAAGCGTCAGCTCGTTAGTGGAAGGCTCCAAGGCCTCAGATGGGTGTGTCAGAGGAGAGATCTGGAGAAGGGGGAACCGCTGCTCTGAAACCCCCATCATTTTGCTCCGCTATTAGTCACGACAAATGGCCAGCCCCGAAACGGGGAGACCCAGCAGTACCAGCTTTCGGACCGGCGCTTCCCAGGCCCGGACACGTGAGGCGCCTGACTATTACAGACGACTCCCCGTAATCAAACACACCCGATCGGAAGCGTCGGCCCGCCGGCCCAAGGCCTCAGATGAGCGTGTCGGAGGGGAGACCCCCAGAGCGCTTCGCTCTGCTTTTAGTCAGGACAAAAAAAAAGGGGAGGCGCACCGTTCCTGGAGACACTGCAATACCAGGCCGATGCGCGGAGTGGACGGAGCGAGCCCCGGCTCCAGCTCCGAGATCCAAAAATCAATTTAATATGTAGTCCCCGGGTAGGGGACGTATCAGATATTAAACTGATAAGAACAGATTTTTCTTTCGAAAATGTTTTATTGTCACCATTTTCAATTTTCAAAGTATACTTTTTCACACATATTTTTTTTTTTCTTTTAATACACATTTTTAAAAACAAGCAAGAATAAAAGGAATACAAACACATGGTTTAAAAGAAAATACAATCTTAATAAAAACAAAACAAAACCAAACTTTTTTTTAAAACCATTGTGTTTTGCTTGTTTTAAAAGTCCATTTCTTGTTGTGTTTTAAAAGGTGTGAGTGTTAAAAGTAAAATACAGATTTAAAATGAAAACACAAGCATCTTGTACAATAAAACACAATAAAAACACCAATTAAAAGTCCTTAAAAGTCATCTCTTGTGCAAGACCGGGGGTGAGTCCTTAACAAGTAAGTCATCACCCCACTCCCCAGAACAGGCTAGTGAGATGTTATTTCCTGGGCTCAGCGGAGATCCCCTCTCCTCCGGCCCGCTGGCCCGCTGTTCCCGTAGCCAGAGTGGTGAGGGTGCATCTATGGGCGGCCAGCAACGGTGGCGGCCGGGACCCTTTCTGTGTGGCCCCGGCCCCCCTGTCCGAATATCGTCGCCCAGTACCCCTGCAGCATTGATGTTACCTTTAGCTCGCATGCATGGAGGGGTACCGTAACGCGCTTCCCCACCAGCAGATTTCTGGTGGCCCAGATGGCATCCTTGATAGCGTTGAGGGTGAGCCAGAGCGAGGTAAAATCCTGTGCTGTCAAATCCTTCAAGCCCCGGCCCACCCCAAGGATGGCGAGCTGGTACCCTATCTGGGCCCCACCTGCTGGTAGGCACAGGAAATACAGGGGGGCGGTCTTGGCCCACAGGTCCCGTGCAGCGCCGCACTCCCAGAGCAGATGTCGCACGGTCTCCGGGAAGTTGCATCCGGACCGTGGACATGTCGGGTTTTTGGCCATGCCTCTGGAGTGCATAACCGCCCTGACCGGGAGGATCTCATGAGCCACCATCCACGATAAGTCTTTGTGCCTGTTCTGGAGAGCGGGGTGAGCAGCGTTCCTCCAAACTTGTTTGGCCTCACTTAATGTGAGGCCTGGAACTGGACTCACCGGTTCCCGGTCCTGCACAAGAGAGACAAGATGCTTGTGGTTAGTTAAAATCCGTGACATCTTGATCTCTAAAACTAACTTCTTTAAAAATTTCTTGATAAAACAGTACTCCTTAGCCAAGTTAAAAGACACTGGGGTTTTTAAATCAACAGGTAAAATCTTTAATGTTCTTAGATAGGACCCCATCCAGAATCGGGTCATGGCCGTTGTCTTGTTTCCACCGGATGGGGTCACTGCATATTGTATGTGAAGTGCGGTAAAACGACTGCCTAAAAACAGGTGAGGGTCTGGGAGGCCTTTTCCTCCATTTTCTGCCTTCTTCTTGATTACGTCTCTCTTGAGGCGCTCCCACTTGGACCCCCACAGGAAGTAAAATACCGCCCTCTCCAACTTCACCAGGAATTTCCGTGGTGGACTAAAAACAGAAGAGACAAGTAGAATGAGAGGTAAAATCACAGATTTAAAAATTAAAACCTTGCCCTCAAATGTCAACTGTCTTAGTCCCCAAAACCCTAGTCTTTGCCTAACTTTCCCTAAAATGTCTGCCCAGTTTCCCCGTCCTCCACCCTCTCTGTCAAATTTCAGTCCTAAAATTTTAAAATCATTGTTTTTAAAAACCAAATCAAGTCCACCTGTGTCCACTTCTCCCCACGGCCTGAAGAGCTGGGCCTCGGACTTGTTCCTGTTAAGCTTAGCGCCCGAGGCCCGACCGTACCAGTCAGTCAAGTCCATTGCTCTTCGTATAGATAAAACATCCGTGGATAAAAGAGTTACGTCGTCCATGTATAAAACACAGGTCGCCGTCAGTCCACCTGTCCCAGGTAGGTCCAGTCTTTTTATCCATTTGTCCCTTCTCAAGATCTGTGCCAGTGGCTCAATACAAACCACATACAGGAGAGGAGATAATGGGCACCCCTGTCGGACGCCGCTGTGGATATTCACATTTTTGGATAAATGCCCATTAACTACAATTCTGCTGACCATATGGTTGTATAGCAGTCCCACCCAGGCTATAAACCTCCCTGGAAACCCCATTTTTTCCAGTACCTTAAAAAGGAACTGGTGCGAGATGCGGTCGAATGCTTTTTCAAAATCTAAATTTAGGACTACTAGCCGAATATTTCTGTCTCTCGCGTAACAGATGGCGTCTCTGATCAGTATCAGGCTGTCCGTGATCTTCCTCCCGGGCACAGCACATGCTTGATCCGGGTGGATAACGTCCTTTAAAATGGTTGACATACGCATAGATAAAATTTTGCTAAAAAGTTTGCAATCAAAGTTTAAAAGCGTAATTGGTCGCCAGTTCCTTAAGTCAGTCTTGTCCCCTTTTTTGTGTAAAAGTGAAACTATCCCTATCCTAAAGCTGTCGGGAAGTCTGTCGAAAGTCTCAAATTCTTTAAAAACGGTCAGTAAGTCCTGTGCTAAAATATCCCAAAATGTCAAATAAAACTCTAGAGGAAGTCCATCGACTCCAGGGGACTTTCCTCGTTTAAAACTTTTAAGAGCTATTTGCATTTCTAAAACAGTAAAATCTTGGGATAAAATAGTACATTTACTGTCAACTTTTCTTTCTAAAAAACCTAAGACCTCTCCTATTATGTTGGTGTGTACCTCTTTTTCATTATATACATTTTGATAAAAAGATTCTGTTTCCTTTAAAATGTCTTGATTGGTGCAAAACTCCCTCCCTCGACTTTTTAAAACAGTAATTGCCCCACCCCGTGAAATGATCTTTTTAAAAAAGTACCTGGTACACTTTTCACCTTCCTCTATCTCCTTTTCCCTACTCCTTAAAATAACACTTTTACTTTGTATTTCAGATAAAACTGACATCTCTTCCTTAACTTTTTTAATCTCTTCATTAAAATCAAAACCGTTGTTTAAAAGGTTAAAATACCTCTGTAGTCGTTTTTGCAGCCCCATCATGCGCCGTGTTAGCCTTTTCTTTTTTTCCCTGCCTATTTTCCTAAAATACTGTCTCGTCCGTTCCTTCACCATCTCCCACCACTGTGCTCGTGAATCATAAAAGTCTTGGAGGGTCTGCCATTGACTGAACTGCTCCCTATACTCTCTGACTACATCCTCATCCTCTAAAAGAGAGCAGTTCAGCTTCCACAGCCCTCCACCTACAGTCACACCAGTGGGGAGCGAAAGGGTGCACGACAGCATTATGTGATCGGAAAAGAAGAGGGGGGTCAATGTAGCATCGGTTGGCGGGCAGTCTCGTGTAAGAATGTAGTCGATACGAGAGGCTCTGGTGCCATCACCACTGAACCAGGTGAAGCCCTCCTCTCTCTGATGCATTGCTTTAAAACAGTCCACTAACCTAAAATCTCGGAGGAAACTTTGTAATAAAACTGATGACTTATCAACTTTAAAATCCTCCCCTACCCTCTTCCTGTCCTTTTTTTGATAAAACACAATTAAAATCCCCTGCTACCACTAAGGGAGCCCTACCTAGCATGTGGGGCTGCAGGTCTTCTAAAAGCTCATACTTATTATGTTTTTCAGTAAAACCATACACATTTAAAATGTTAAAATCCTTGCCTAAAAAAGTCAGATTTGCTAAAATTGCCCACCCATCCCTCACCACAGTGCTGCCCTTCACCAAGATATTTGGATTGTTAATTAAAATAGCAACACCGTCGTTTTTATTAAAATTGGACCCACTCCAGATGGATGAACCGGGGGTCCAAAGCTCCTCCCATTTCCTATAACTCAATAAAAAATGCAAAGCACATTCTTGTAATAAAAACACATCTGACTTTAAAATTTTTAAATAGGATAAAATGCTCTGTGCTCGTATATTGCTCTTCACGCTTCTCACATTTATAGTGGAAATGGTGAGAGCCATGAGCAGTATGGTTAAAAAAGAGGTATAAGAAATTTAAAAGAAACAACACAAAGGACTACAGAAATATGATTAAAATCATGTTATATCTTGTATCACTTTCCCTTTCTTTTTCCCAGAGGAACTGGGATCAGAAGAAAAAGTGGTCGACACCTCAGGTGCTACAGAGAGACCCTCTTGTAGCTCCTTTGGTGACGATGTTCTTAGCTTGAAGTGCAAAAATGAAACCTCATTAAGCGACTCTAGGGGCCACATGCGTTCTTGATCTTCTAAATCAGAACTATCAAGTCGATGTGCTGCCCTAGCTTTTTTCTCCTCTGTTTCAATCAGAGGAGATCCCGCGGGTCTTTTTTGCACTTGAGCATTTGGGAGTGAACAATCAGTTCCACTCCCACTATCCCCCCCACTAACCTCCGAGACAGTTTTTAGGGAGGAAGCCGTTTCCTCCTCTTCATCCTCCATTTTTTCTCCATTTTCATCTAGTTGGGGAGTGGCTTCCTCCCTCTGTTCGCTTGACTCCACCCCTGTGGCCGCCCCACTTCCTCCTTCCTGTCCAATCCCTGAGGTTGGCGGGAAATTTGAATCTCCCGCCAAAGCCTCAGGGACCGCCTCCTCGTTGGCTTGCTGTTCTGGTGGGGCGGCCATTTTGCTGCTTTTCAGTTTGTTGGCAAAACTTTTTGGACAATCTCTGTAGAGATGGGTTAATTCCCCACAGAGGTTGCACTTTCTGCCATTTTGACACTCCTCAAATGTGTGCCCAATTTCTCTACACTTCCTGCACACTACTTCCTGACATGCCTCAGCGAGATGTCCAAGTTTGCCACACTTGCGACAAAGCTTGGGCATCCCTTGATAGTGTATGTAACCTCTGTTCTCACCCAACACAATCATAGAAGGTATGTGACTCAGGCCATGGTAGCTGTTGGGATCTGCCCATTGTTTGATGGGCACTCTCCACGCACAACTCCAGATGCCATCCTCATCTAAAACCTTGACTGGTTGTCCTCGAACAGAGCAATATCTTGCCAACCACACTGCTATGTCCTCCCCACTCACAGTTTCATTAAACATCCTAACAATCACCACTTTCAGTGAATTATCAGTCAGTTTTTCCACTGTGAACATGGAAAAATTGGTTTTACATATTTCAAACCGAGACCAGAAAGTATTCAGCAAAGAAGCAGATGCAAAACTTACATCAAATCCACGATTCTGGGGCAAAGTCATTAAACAATTAATTTCAACCGCCTTGAATTCAAGTAACTGTTGGATGTACTTCCTAGAAAAGTCCAACCTGGACATAGACAGGAGAGTATCATCCTCTTTTTTCTTAAAGTTAAAACCACGCTGCGGCTAAAAGCAAACAATAAATTACACAATAAATAAGTTAAAACTCTTACCTTTAAAACAAGAAGATTCCCCGAGAGAACGGGTCGTCGCCAAGTAAAAAAAGCCGCTTGTCCTTTACCTCCTGAGGGATGGGGGCTCTGTGCAACAAGCAACACACAGGCCCAAAATGTCCCACAAGAGGCGATCGCTGTCACTGCCGTCCGACCAGACCACTTGATCTTAGCCAAAAGGCCGAGAAGCGATGCCGCTAGGAGGCAGCGGGGAGGAAGCCGGAAACAGCGACGCCGGTCTCAACCGCGGGCGGTCGCAGAGACCCCGAAGGCCGGGGGACGGCAGCACCCACCCCCATCTGCGACGTGACCGAGCCTCGCCCCGATCGGACCGGCGGCGGCTCTGCAGCGATGGAAAGTTCGGCGTCACTCATAACTCCCAAACGGTCGGTCGCAGAGCCAAGTGCCTCGCGTCATCGGAATCCTTGGCCTGAGCCGAACGAGAGGCAGGTCTCGGATTGGCTGGTCGTTCTGGCGAAATTTTCGGCTATTTTGGATTTTGTTGCAAACCTACTTTTGCAAGCTAGCGCTAGGCACTGGGCTCGGTCCGGCCCAGAGCAGCGCAGAAAGATTCTCTGGAGTCCGACTGTCAAAGACGATCCGGAAAAAGCGGAGATTTCCATTCAGCTTGGCGAGGGCACCCCAAAACGTTCGGAGGTCGTGTGGCCGAGTTTGCGAAAATGGCTGTAACTCTCCAAAGGAATGAGATCATTTCACCCAAATGTACGGGCTCAGTCTGTGGTCAGGTGAAAAGGGGCACTGTAAGATGAGAGAAGGGGGGAGGGGGAGGGGGAGGGGGGGGAGGGGGAGGGGGGGGAGGGGGGGGGGGGGGGGGGGGGGGGGTACAAAAAAGACAGCCAAACAAACACGCAAACAGCTACAGCTATGCAACACTCAGTCCGTGAGAAATTTGAACCGATCCGGCCACCGGGGGGCAATTTTTCAAGAGCGTAAGGGACTTTCACGCACACCACGTGACAGAACCCCTCGCTCTGAACAACTCCTCGAACCAACGACCACCTGAAAAAGCAAACAACGAAACGAAAAAGAAAAGAAAAGTCAGACAAAACCCATCTGCCTTGTTCAACCAAAGACATGCAGGGGAGAGCACGAACACAGTCCCCCACTACCATAAATTATGCAGTCGAGATTCCCACATTTGGGGAATTCGCAGGAGTCAGCACAGCCGGAGTGCAACGGACGAGCCTCGCCCTGGGTGAACCACCTTCTTGATCACGGTGTCTCCCCTGCCAGGTAAGTATGACGGCCCAGGCCACCTGTCAGAGGTACCGCTGCTCTGAAACCCCCATCATTTTGCTCCGCTATTAGTCACGTCAAACGGCCAGCCCCGAAACGGGGAGACACAGCGGTACCAGCTTTCGGACCGGCGCTTCCCAGGCCCGGACACGTGAGGCGCCTGACTATTACAGACGACTCCCTGTAATCAAACACACCTGATCGGAAGCGTCGGCCTGCCGGCCCAAGGCCTCAGATGAGCGTGTCGGAGGGGAGACCTCCAGAACTCTTCGCTCTGCTTTTAGTCAGGACACAAAAAAAGGGGAGGCGCACCGTTCCTGGAGACACTGCAATACCAGGCCGATGCGTGGAGTGGACGGAGCAAGCCCCGGCTCCAGCTCCGAGATCCAAAAATCAATTTAATATGTAGTCCCCGGGTAGGGGTACCGTAACGCGCTTCCCCACCAGCAGGTTTCTGGTGGCCCAGATGGCATCCTTGATGACGTTGAGGGTGAGCCAGAGCGAGGTAAATTCCTGTGCTGTCAAGTCCTTCAAGCTCCGGCCCACCCCAAGGATGGCGAGCTGGTACCCTATCTGGGCCCCACCCGCTGGTAGGCACGGGAAATATAGGGGACCGGTCTTAGCCCACAGGTCCCGCGCAGCACTGCACTCCCAGAGCAGATGGTAAACGGTCTCCGGGGAATTACACCCGGGCCGTGGACAGACGGGGTTTTTGGCCATGCCTCTGGAGTGCATAACCGCCCTGACCGGGAGGATCTCATGAGCCACCATCCATGATAGGTCTTTGTGCCTGTTCTGGAGTGCGGGGTGAGAGGCGTTCCTCCAAGCTTGTTTGGCCTCACGTAATGTGAGGCCTGGAACTGGACTCACCGGTTCTCGGTCCTGCACAAGAGAGATAAGATGCTTGTGATTAATTAAAATGGTGACATCCTGCTGCTCTAAAAGATACTTCTTTAAAAACTTTTTGATAAAATTATACTCTTTGGGTAAGTTAAAAGACACTGGGCTTTTCAGGTCGACAGGTAAAATCTTCAGGGTCCTTAAGTAAGACCCCATCCAAAATCGCGTCATGGCAGCCGTCTTGTTGTCTTTGGATGGGGTCACAGCATACTTTATGTGCAGGGCGGTGAAGCGACTGCCTAAAAACAGGTGGGGGTCTGGGAGTCCTTTTCCACCATTTTCTGGCTTCTTCTTCACTACTTTCTCTCTTCAGGCGCTCCCACTTGGACCCCCACAGAAAGTAAAACACCGCCCTCTCCAGCTGTCCAGGAAACCTTCGGGTGGACTAAAAACAGAACAGACAAGTAAAATCAGAGGTAAAATCACAGATTTGAAAATTAAAACTTTGCCTTCCATGGTCAGCTGTCGTAGTCCCCAAAACCCCAGTCTTTTCCTAACTTTCCCTAACAAGTCAGTCCAGTTCTCCCGTCCACCTCCCTCTTTATCAAATTTAACACCTAAAATCTTAAAATTTGTCTCTTTAAAATCTATATCCAGTCTTCCTGTGTCAACTCGTCCCCACGGCCCGAAGAGCTGGGCCTCGGACTTGTTTCTGTTAAGCTTAGCGCCCGAGGCCCGACCGTACCAGTCAGTCAAGTCCATTGCTCTTCGTATAGATAAAACGTCCGTAGCTAAAAGAGTTACGTCGTCCATGTATAAAACACAGGTCGCCGTCAGTCCACCTGTCCCAGGTAGGTCCAGTCCTTTTATCCATTTGTCCCTTCTCAAGATCTGTGCCAGTGGCTCAATACAAACCACATACAGGAGAGGAGATAATGGGCACCCCTGTCGGACGCCGCTGTGGATATTCACATTTTTGGATAAATGCCCATTAACTACAATTCTGCTGACCATATGGTTGTATAGCAGTCCCACCCAAGCTATAAACCTCCCTGGAAACCCCATTTTTTCCAGTACCTTAAAAAGGAACTGGTGCGAGATGCGGTCGAATGCTTTTTCAAAATCTAAATTTAGGACTACTAGCCGAATATTTCTGTCTCTCGCGTAACAGATGGCGTCTCTGATCAGTATCAGGCTGTCCGTGATCTTCCTCCCGGGCACAGCACATGCTTGATCCGGGTGGATAACATCCTTTAAAACGGTCGACATACGCATAGATAAAATTTTGCTAAAAAGTTTGCAATCAAAGTTTAAAAGCGTAATTGGTCGCCAGTTCCGTAAGTCAGTCTTGTCCCCTTTTTTGTGTAAAAGTGAAACTATCCCTATCCTAAAGCTGTCGGGAAGTCTGTCGAAAGTCTCAAATTCTTTAAAAACGGTCAGTAAGTCCTGTGCTAAAATATCCCAAAATGTCAAATAAAACTCTAGAGGAAGTCCATCGACTCCAGGGGACTTTCCTCGTTTAAAACTTTTAAGAGCTATTTGCATTTCTAAAACAGTAAAATCTTGGGATAAAATAGTACATTTACTGTCAACTTTTCTTTCTAAAAAACCTAAGACCTCTCCTACTATGTTGGTGTGTACCTCTTTTTCATTATATAAATTTTGATAAAAAGATTCTGTTTCCTTTAAAATGTCTTGATTGGTGCAAAACTCCCTCCCTCGACTTTTTAAAACAGTAATTGCCCCACCCCGTGAAATGATCTTTTTAAAAAAGTACCTGGTACACTTTTCACCTTCCTCTATCTCCTTTTCCCTACTCCTTAAAATAACACTTTTACTTTGTATTTCGGATAAAACTGACATCTCTTCCTTAACTTTTTTAATCTCTTCATTAAAATCAAAACCGTTGTTTAAAAGGTTAAAATACCTCTGTAGTCGTTTTTGCAGCCCCATCATGCGCCGTGTTAGCCTTTTCTTTTTTTCCCTGCCTATTTTCCTAAAATACTGTCTCGTCCGTTCCTTCACCATCTCCCACCACTGTGCTCGTGAATCATAAAAGTCTTGGAGAGTTTGCCATTGGCTAAACTGCTCCCTGTATTCCTTACCTATCTCCTCATCCTCTAACAGGGAGCAGTTTAGCTTCCACAAACCTCCACCTACAGTCACACCAACAGGAAGTGATAGGGTGCAGGACAGCATGGAGTGATCGGAAAAGAAGAGGGGGGTCAATGTAGCATCGGTTGGCGGGCAGTCTCGTGTAAGAATGTAGTCGATACGAGAGGCTCTGGTGCCATCACCACTGAACCAGGTGAAGCCCTCCTCTCTCTGATGCATTGCTTTAAAACAGTCAACTATTACTTTAAAATCTCTGAATAAACCTTGCAATAAAACCGATGTCTTATCAACTTTAAAATCCTCCCCTACCCTCTTCCTGTCTTTTTTTGATAAAACACAATTAAAATCCCCTGCCACCACTAAGGGAGCCCTACCTAGCATGTGGGGCTGCAGGTCTTCTAAAAGTCTACCTCTCGTTTTTTCCAGTATAACCATACACATTTAAGAATGTTAAAATCTTTGTCTAGAACAGTCAGGTTGACTAAAATTGCCCGTCCGTCCTTCACCACCGTGTTTCCCTTCACCAAGATATGTGGGTTACCTATTAAAATGGCAACACCGTCATTTTTATTGCCATTGGAGCCACTCCAAATGGAGGGCCCCAGAGTCCACATGTCTTCCCACTTCCTGTAACTTGTTAAAAAAGGCAGAGAACACTCTTGCAATAAAAACACATCTGAGAGCCATAAGCAGTAGGGTAAATAAAAGAGTATAAACCATAAAAGAAGACCTATTTAAGAAGAGAAAACTACAGAGGTATCATTTAAAATCAGGTCATGTCTTGTGGCACTTGTACCTCCTCTTCCCCAAACAACTTGGGATCTAGAGGGGAAGTGCTTGACCCCTCTGGAGCCGCAGAGAGAGCCTCTTGCAGCTCCTTTGGTGACGATGTTCTTAGCTTAATATGCAGGAAAGAAACTTCATTAGGAGATTCAGCCGGCCACATACGGTCTAGATCTTCCAGTGAGGAACTACCTAGCCGATGCGATGCCTTCAGCCTTTTCTCCTCTGTTTCAAACAGAGGAGATCTCGCAGTTCTTTTCTGCACTTGAGCATTTGGAAGTGAACAATCAGTTCCACTCCCACTAGTTGATACACTCACCTCAGAAACAGTTTTGAGGGAGGAAGCCGTTTCCTCCTCTCCATTTTCCATGTTAATTTCACTCTCTTGTTGTTTTGGAGTGGCTTCCTCCCTCTCTGTTGGTAACTCCGCCCCTTTGGCCGCCCCACTTCCAGTCCAGTTCTCCCGTCCACCTCCCTCTTTATCAAATTTAACACCTAAAATTTTAAAATTTGTCTCTTTAAAATCCACGTCCAGTCTGCCTGTGTCCACTCCTTCCCACGGTCCGAAGAGCTGGGCCTCGACTTCCCCCTCTTAAAACCTTTAAGAGCTTTTTGAATTTCTAAAATTGTCAAGTCCTGGGATAAAAGCACATTTTTCTTGTCAACCCTCTTGTCTATAAAATTTAAAACTTCCTTTACTGTATCAATGTGCACCTCTTTAAAACTATTCAACCCCTGATAAAAATTTTTAACACCCTCTAAAATTTCTTTTGTTGTCTTTAACTCCCTCTCTTCTTTTTTTTACACTGGTTAACACCCCTCCCCTTGTTATTATTTTTTTTTAAAAAGTATCTGGTGCACTTTTCCCCTTCTTCTGTTTCTCTTTTTTTACTTCTTAAAAGGATCCCTTTACTTTGTATATTAGCTAAAACTGACATTTCATTTTTGACCTCTTCCACTTTGTTTTTAAAATCAAAACCATTATTTAAAAGATTAAAATACCTTTGTAGTCTTTTTTGCAACCCCATCATGCATCTCTTTTCTCTATTCTTTTTTTCTTTCCCTATCGTCTTGTCCGGTCCTTTACCATCTCCCACCACTGTGAACGTGTGTCAAACAAGTCTGGGAGGGTCTGCCATTGGCTGAACTGTTCCCTATATTCCCTAACTACATCCTCATCTTCCAATAAGGAACAGTTCAGCTTCCACAGCCCTCCCCCTACTGTCACACCAGTGGGCAGTGAAAGGGTGCAAGACAGCATCATGTGATCAGAGAAAAAGAGGGGGGTTAATGTAGCATCAGTCGGTGAGCAGTCCCTTGTAAACACATAGTCGATTCGAGAGGCTCTGGTACCGTCACCACTGAACCAGGTGAAGCCCTCCTCTCTTTG
This sequence comes from Cirrhinus mrigala, assembly GCA_036247105.1. Taxonomy (NCBI): domain Eukaryota; kingdom Metazoa; phylum Chordata; class Actinopteri; order Cypriniformes; family Cyprinidae; genus Cirrhinus; species Cirrhinus mrigala. Next base: position 62,803 of record CM070008.1, on the reverse strand, counting down.
ATGGAGATTTTCAAAACATTAAAAAAATTAAAATCTCTAACTAAAGCCTGCAATAAAACCAATGTTTTATCTACTTTAAAATCTTCTCCTACCCTCTTCCTGTCTTTTTTTAATAAAACACAGTTAAAATCCCCTGCCACTATTAGGGGGGTTCTACCTAATATGTGGGGTTGCAAAACTTGTAAAAGCTCATATCTTTCATTTTTTTCCCATAAAACCATATACATTAAGAACATTAAAATACCTGTCTATAAAGGTCAGATTTACTAAAAGTGCCCACCCTTCCCTCACCACTGTGCTACCCTTCACCAAGATGTTAGGATTATTTATTAAAACCGCAACTCCATCATTTTTATTCAAATTTGAGCCGCTCCATATGGAGAGTCCAGGGGACCATAGCTCCTCCAGCTTCTCGTACCTGGTTAAAAAGAGCAGAGAACAATCTTACAGTAAAAATAAATCTGACTTAAAACTTTATAAAAAGGACAAAATGCTCTGTGCTCTAACAGTGGACCTCACACTTCTTACATTCATGGTAGAGATGGTGAGGGCCATGAGCAGTGTGGAAGCGCACCGTTCCTGGAGACACTGTGGTATCAGCTTTTGAACCGGCACTTCCCAGCCCTGGACATGTAAGGTGACTGCCTATAATCGAACGTACCTGACATGTAAGATGACTCCCTATAATCAACTGATTATGACTATTATAGATGACTCCCTATAATCAAACACACCTGAACAGAACGTCAGCTCGTTAGTGGAAGGCTCCAAGGCCTCAGATGGGCGTGTCAGAGGAGAGATCTCAAGAAGCGGGAACCGCTGCTTTGAAACTGACAGTAGCGCCCCCATCATTTTGTTCGCTATTAGTCACGACAAACGGCCACCCCCGAAACGGGGAAGCGCACCGTTCCTGGAGACACTGTGGTATCAGCTTTTGGACCGGCACTTCCCAGCCCTGGACATGTAAGGTGACTGCCTATAATCGAACGCACCTGACATGTAAGATGACTCCCAATAATCAAATGATTATGACTATTATAGATGACTCCCTATAATCAAACACACTTGATCGGAAGCGTCAGCTGTTGGTGGAAGGCCCGAAGGCCTCAGATGAGCGTGTCAGAGGAGAGACCTCAAAGAATGCTTTGTTCAGCTTTTAGTCAGGACTAAAAAAGGGGAGGCACACCGTTCCTAGAGACACTGTAATACCAGGCCGATGTGTGGAGTGGACAGAGCAAGCCCCGGCTCCCAAAACGTTCGGAGGTCGTGTGGCCGAGTTTGCGAAAATGGCTATAACTCTCCAAAGGAATGAGATCATTTCACCCAAATCGGTACACCTATGTACAGGTTCAGTGTGTGGTCAGGTGAAAAGGGGCGCTGCGGCTGGCCACTTGGTGGTGCTGTAAGATGAAAACAAAAAATGGGGAAAAGGGTTCAAAAAGGACAGCCAAACAAACATGCAAACAGCTACAGCTATGCAACACTCAGTGTTTTCTCAGACTTTTTCTAAGTATACATCAAGTATACTTAAATGTCATTTTAAGTATATTTCTGATAAGTATATAAAGCACATTTCTGAGAAGTACATAAAAAGGAGATTGAAAGTATACTTTCCTATTTTTAGTTTTAAAAAAGTATATTAATAGCACACTTGAATTAACTTCTTTTTCGTAAGGGTTCCCAGCCCTGGACATGTAAGGTGACTCCCTATAATCGAACACACCTGATCGGAAGCGTCAGCTCGTAGGCGGAAGAGTCCAAGGCCTCAGATGGGCATATCGGAGGAGAGATCTCAAGAAGCAGGAACCACTGCTTTGAAACTGACAGCAGTACCCGTCCCACCCCTATCATTTCACTCTGCTATTAGTCATGACAAACGGCCATCACCGAAAAGGGGAAGCGCACCATTTCTGAAGACACTGCAGCACCAGCTTTTTGGACTGGCACTTTCCAGCCCTGGACATGTAAGATGACTCCCTATAATCAAACGATTATGACTATTATAGATGACTCCCTATAATCAAACACACCTGATTGGAAGCGTCAGATGTCAAGGCAGATGGGTTTTGTCTGATTTTTTATTTATTTATTTATTTATTTTTTTTATGTTTTCGTCGTTGTTGTTTCCTTTGTGGATAATCAATGATTGAAAGAGTTGTTCAGAACGAGAGGTTCTGTCACATGGTGTGCATGTACTGTGTGCCCGTGAAAGTCACTTACACTCTTGAAAAATTGCTACCTGGTGGCCGGTTCAGTTCAAATTTCTCACAGACTTAAGTATTACATAGCTGTAGCTGTTTGCATGTTTGTTTGGCTGTCCTTTTTGTACCCTTTTCCCTATTTTTTTTAATCTTACAGCACCACCAAGTGGCCAGCCGCAGCGCCCCTTTTCACCTGACCACAGACTGAGCCTGTACATAGGTGTACCGATTTGGGTGAAATGATCTCATTCCTCTGAAGAGTTATAGCTATTTTAGCAAACTCGGCCACACGACCTCAGAAAGTTTTGGGGTCTCCTCGCCATAGTGAATAGAAATTTCTGCTTTTTTAAATCATCTTTGACAGACTCCAGAGAATCTTTATGGGTCTCTCTGGGTCGGACTGGGCCAAATGCCTAGTGCTAGCTTGCAAAAGTAGGTTTTCAACAAAGTCCAAAATAGCAAGGCACTTGGCTCTGTGACAAACTATTTGGGAGTTATGAGCGATGCTGTACTTTTCATCGCTGCAGAGCCACTGGCAGGCTGATCGGGTGAGGCTCAGTAACGTTGCAGACGGGGGTGAGTACTACCGAGACCAGCGTCACTGTTTCTGGCTTCCTCCCCGCTGCCGCCTAGCTTCATTGCTCCATGGTCTTTTGGATAAGATCAAGTGTAGTGTCTGTTCCAGGCGAGCATGTGTAAAAACATCAGCCAAGATGGTGTGGATGATGAAAAGTTTGTGTGTGGAACTGAAGACGGATGCTAAGGATGCGATGGGAGATCGCAAAGAGTGCAACTAGAAGAGCATCAACAACAACAAAAAAAACTAGCTGAAATGGAATGAAAGAAAGCAGAGGTTGAGGCTAAACTGTATGTATTGAAACTGCAGAAAGAAGCTGTAGCAGCATATACTGAAGTAGATGTTTATGAGGCTGCAGTTCACAGAGAAGATGGACTAGGTAAAGACCTAAAAAACTTTCATACATTACATTAAAAAATACAGAATGTATTTGGTTATTTTTCTGGCAATGCAATGTGGAGCTCTGGATCTCATGACTGATATAATGAGGCAATTTCCTCATTCAGATAATGTAGCACAATTAAAAGGAATGATGGCTGTACAATGTAAGTTTAAAAAAAAAAATACATACATACATTTATATATATATATGTGTGTGTTTTTAAACACTGGCGCTTATTGAGCAGTGGCTGGGAGACATGACTTGGGAGCGGCCAGCAGTTCTGGGCTGAGGATGAGGGAGGAGCTTCGGAGGACGAGGGGATACGTGGGGTTGGACAGGTGGTCGGAGACCTTGGACAGGTATGTCGGGTTCCTGACATGGGGTGAGCTGGGGAGACGCGGTGTGTTCCAGAGGGGGCTGGATGATGAGACTTAGAAGTTTCCTTTATTTCTTCCACTTCAAAATCGGTACCTTTAAATAAAGCACAAGATTAATCAGCTCGATCAAGGGGAATTTAAAAAAAAAAAAAAAACATGGGAAGATCGCAGCGGATAGTCTCGTCATCAAACCCCAGCTGGAAACAGGTACCAAAAGTGGCGTCGTACGAGCTCACCCGTTTAGCAAGTTCAAGGAATTTCTCCACATATCCCTCCAACTTCCGACCAGCCTGCCGCAAACACCACAGCTTGTCCTCAGCCGTTGTCATCTTAATAGGTCCAGTGTTTTGTCACAATGTGATGAATGGAAACTTGCATTACTTGGTTCTTTTCTGACAGCCTCCAAGAGATTTATACGACGTCGCCCTCTAAATATAGACAGGATGGCTGGATTGAATTTACATTACACTGAGATCCCATCACAATTCATGCATGACTACCTCTGGACCAGGACACTCTGAATGGATAACATACTCATCAGAAGCGTGTTTACACTTGTCTTTTTAATGTGTGTGTAGACAACATCCAGATACAGGTCGCATGTTAGTGCAAAGTATAAACGCAGCCTGTGTCTCTCTTATTTAACACACCCGGTGTCGGATGATCAGCTCATTAAGTGAGTGCTCCATGAACTGAATTACTGTGTCAGATAAGAGGAGCATATAAAATTTGCAGAGCCCCGAGGACTGCAGCTGAGAACCGTTGTTCATGATCTGATGTTCACAGGATCCAGATTTGCATAATGACATTATAGCAGTTTTTATTTCTACACGTATTTTGTTTATTCATAGGTATGTGTTTGTTTGTTGGTACCTATAAAGCCCATATTAATGCCTCATTCTGCATTACCTTGTTCTACATCACTTAGTCCTACCCCATACCTAAACTTTTACTACCTTACTAACTATAGTTAAACAGTAAATTAGGAGTTTATTGAGGCCAAAGTTGTAGTTAATAGTGAACATGTTCCCCATACTAAAGTGATACAAGTTGCTTTCTTCAGGTGCAGTTCTCCATCACGATGACAATGAACTTTTGTTTTTTGCAACACTAAGAAACTGTTAGGAAATATTGTTAAAGGTTGTCAGGCTCACCCGCTTTTGTGCTGCTTCACTTCTGCATCTGCTCTGACTTTTTGAACCAAAAGGTGATAAATTACATAATCTTGCACAGTTCTGTGCCTACTTCAAATTTCCATTGCTTAGCCCATGTTCGGCTTTCACTTTAGGGCCAGTGTGGGCTAGATATAAAACTTTTCCCTGGGCTGCAGCTCTATTGACAGGTGTGTGAGAAAATGCACTTACTTGGTAACACTTTACAATACGTGAGCACAAATATGCATTAATTCATGCTTAACCCTCTGGGGTCGAAAAACGTGCCGGTGCGGTTTGTGGCAGTTTTTCTGATAACGCCAAAAAGAACTTCAATTACTCTGTCATTTTTGATCGTACAGATACGAGCAATACATCAATCGAATCTGTAAGGAGTCTTTTATTTGTGTACACTCATGATAATAAAACACTCTGTGGTTTTGTAATATAAAGAAAACAAACAGGGTATGCAGTCTGCTGCGTTGTTCTCTGTGATCGTCATTAAGAAATGCGTAACTAAAATGAAGTAAAACTCAGTGAATACTTCACACTGAGACATGAGAGATATATCTATAGAAAGCCTGATGTCTACTTTTAAATGAAGTAAGTCTTTTTGAAAACAAATATCATGTTTTAAATTAATCTTTATGAAACCAACCCCATGTCCAGTCTTTCTCGTCAGACCTAATTATTTTTTAATTGGATCACGCCCACGAGCTACTTACACTTTGATATTATAATGTTTTATAGAATAAAAATGACACAATATAAAAGTAATAGTGTTTACACTGTAACACTGAATGGTAGAGTCTAACATTGTTTAGACCAAACTACTGTCATATACTCTGTTCACGGATAGATGTTTATGATGTGCTTCACAATAATAAATTAGTTTCCCAGACATAAAATGGTTTTGTATTGTATAATACATACAAAGCATGGTTGTGTTTATTATTATAAAATCTTATTGATTGATTTATTTATTTATTTATTTATTTATTTATTTATTTATTTATTTATTTATTTATTTATAACAATAGGATAATATGAGTGTATTATTAATACTCTAAGATGTTTAACATACTAAACAATAATAGCTTCTCAGCAGAGGTGGAAAGTAACGAATTACATTTACTCGCGTTACTGTAATTGAGTAGGTTTTTTGTGTACTTCTACTTTTTAAAGTAACTTTTAAATTTTGTAATTTTACTTTTACTTAAGTATGTTTTGATTTAAGTATTGTACTTAACTACATTTTAAATCCTATCTGTTACTGAGTAAAAATAAAAAAATAGTAAAATTAAATAAAAAAAAAATAAAGAAAAAAATAATGTGCGTAGAGGGAAGGAGGGGAGCGCGCGCCGGAAACTACTGATTGCTTGAAGAGCGGGAGAACAAATGCAGAAAGATGGAGATGGACAAGACAGACACACATGATGTAGACCCAGATGAAAGTGAAATGCTGTTGAATTTGAATTCTTCAGAAACAAACCCATGGCCATATTTACAAGACCACTTTGAATTTAAGTGCAAGAAACGCAACAGATTTATTATGCGGTGTAAACTTTGTTTACCCAAGACGACTGAATTGGCAGCTTACAAAAGCTCAACATCAAACCTGCGCAAGCATGTTGAGGTAAGTTAAATGTGCTTCTTTTTTTTTTTTTTTACGTAATTATTGTTCTGTTGCGTTGCATCAGTGCGTGACATTGCTAATGTTGGTTAGCACTAGGGTTGGAAATTAACAGGACAAAATTGTCAATGCACAATTAACGTTAAGCTATTACCAGTGTCACGATTTACTTAAGTCTATGAAAAGAGTTAGAATAGATCTGCAGAATTGGGCATTACTGTATAACCAATCAAACACTTTTGTTGAGAATGCAGTGTCCAATCAAAGCGTTTTGATTCGTCACTGAGTTCAATGCGTGAGCTGACTCTGCATTTGCGATTTCTCTCATTATCGTAAGTTAATAACTTACAGTAGACTCAAGTCGTGGACTGCTACTGAAATAAACAATGTTTTTATTTTATGATCAGTAAAGATCATTAAACAATATTTTTTTTATTATCAGTAGACAGAATGACTTATTTTTTTATTAAAAATGTTAAAATGTCCACCTGTTTATGTATGTATATGAGGTTACAGTTACATCAAATTTAACTGTGTGAAGGTTAACATTTTAGTGTGTTTTTTTTTTTGGTTTTTTTTTTGGTTTTTTGCGGTCTGATATAGCCACTGTTTTTTATAAGCATGTTCTTATCTTCAGCTTAGTCAGCAATAATGTAAAAGACAAAATGTGATGTGTGTAGAAACACACACAAACACACACACACAGATATATATATATATATATATATATGAATGAATGCCTTTTTTATTGTCACTGTACACATACAATGTACATTATATACATGTACGATGAGATTAAGAGCATCTCACTTCTCAGTGCAACATGTAAGAGATATGCTTACAATACAACATAACAAAACTTACAGTAAATAACCATAGTAGTGCAAATAGGGGATAGAGGAGGATAGAATGAAATGGAATAAACAGTTTCTACAATAGCGCGAGAGAGATTTACAATTAAATTGCACAGTAATTGTGAAAGTTATTGCACATTAATAAATATATTCAAGGTAGATACATTCAACTGTCAAAGTAATATTGCACAATGAAATGTATAATGCATAAGTCCAGTGTAATTCAAGTCAGACCGTGTATATGCATGTATGGGGTCAGTGCAAGTGTAAATTAAGAATGCTAATAGCTTTTGGAAAAAAACTATTTTTAAATCTATTTGTCTTAACTCTGATGCACCTGTAGCGCCTTCCTGAGGGCAACAGGTTAAACAGATCAGAAGCAGGATGTGAACTGTCCTTAATTATGTTCTCAGCTCTGCTGAGACAGCGGGAGGTGTAAATGTCCAGCAGGGAGGGGAGAGGGCAGCCGATGATCTTTTGTGCTGCTTTGGCTACCCTCTGAAGCCTCTCTCTGTCTGCCATGGTGCAGCTACCATACCATACAGTAATACAGTATGTCAGCAGACTCTCAATGGACGCACGGTAGAAGGTCAACAACAGGCTGGAATCCAGATTGTACTTCCTGAGAACTCTCAGGAAGTAAAGTCTCTGCTGGGCCTTCTTAATAATTGCTGTGGTGTTCACTGTCCATGAGATGTTGTCCGAGATGAAGACACCAAGAAACCGGAAAGTATGAACTCTCTCCACACACTCGCCATTGATGTATAGTGGGGCTAAGTCGGTGCTGTGCCTCCTGAAGTCAACAATGATCTCTTTGGTTTTCTTGGTGTTCAGAGCTAGGTTATTCTTTGAGCACCAGGTTGCCAGCTTCAGGACCTCCTCCCTGTACGCTAATTCATTACCACTCGAAATGAGTCCGACCACTGTGGTGTCATCAGCAAATTTCACAATAAGGTTACTGTCATAGGACGCAGTGCAGTCGTGGGTGTAGAAACAGTACAGGAAGGGGCTCAGCACACAGCCCTGTGGAGAGCCGATGCTCAGCGTGCGGGTGGACGACAAGTGAGGGCCAAGTCTCACACTCTGGGGCCGGTTAGTAAGAAAGTCTTTTATCCAGGCACATGTGAGAGAAGGAAGGCCAAGAATGTCCAGTTTGTTAAAGAGTATATCTGGAATTATTGTATTGAAAGCTGAGCTGTAATCCACGAAGAGCATCCGAGCATAGCTCTGCTGCTGCTCCAGGTGGCCCAGCACAGCATGGAGGGCTAAGGCGATAGCATCCTCTGTGGATCTTTTTGTGCGATATGCAAACTGGTGGGGGTCGAAATTTGAGGGAAGATATTCCTTGATGTGACGAAGAACCAGTCTCTCAAAGCACTTCATGATTACTGGAGTGAGGGCCACAGGACGATAATCGTTCAGGCTGGTGATGGGAGACTTCTTCGGTACTGGAATGATTATGGCAGATTTTAAACAGGATGGGATGACTGCCTGGGCTAAGGAGAAGTTAAAGATTGCAGTAAAGATGGGAGCGAGCTGGGGGGCACATGCCCTCAGCACCTTGCCAGGTACTCCGTCTGGGCCAGCTGCTTTCCTGGGGTTCACTGCTAGGAGCACCCGTCTGACATCTTGCTCTGTAACAGTGAGTGGAGTGGTGCATGAACCAGATGAGGGTGGTGGATGGAGTGGGAGCAGTGCTGGAGTAGATGAGTGCTGTTGTTGTTCTTTTTCAAAGCGGGCAAAGAAGCTATTCAACTCCTCTGCCAGCAGCGCACTCAGGTCTCCTGTTGTCACATGACAATCTCTGTTGTTAATGATGTCACGAATGCCCTGCCACACCTCTCGTATATTATTGCTGGACAGATGGGACTCTAATCTCCTCTTATAGTCCGTCTTGGCTTTTTTTTGATACCTTTTTTCAGGTCGGCTCGGGCAGCTCTGTACAGGGCTCTGTCGCCTGACCTGAAGACAGCATCGCGGGCTTTGAGGAGTCTACGGACCTGGCTGGTCATCCAAGGTTTCTGATTTGGAAAAACACGGATGTTTTTATCCACAGTCACATTCCCAATGCAGAACTTGATATAGTCTAGCACCGTTCCTGTGAATGTTTCCAGATCCTGATGTTTAAACATGTCCCAATCTGTCTGTTCGAAACAGTCCTGCAGTCTAAAGAGTGCATTGTCAGGCCAAATCGTTACAGATTTTGTAGTAGGCCTGGTGCTGCGAGTGAGGGGGGTGTAGGCTGGGGAGAGCAAGAGGGAAAGATGGTCTGACCGGCCGAGGTGAGGGAGGGGTATAGCTCTGTAAGCGTGCTTGATATTAGAATAAACATGATCCAGAGTGATGATATATATATATATATATATATATATATATATATATATATATATATAAGAATGTAAAAATTTCAAATTCTGTGTGTTTAATGAACATTTATTTAAATCATATTGCACTTTTTATTGCACTTTAATTTGTAAAGTTGTTTCCTCAATTAAAAACAACCAGGTTGAGATTTATATCCCTGTCTTTTTTTTTTAACTACACTAGAATCACCCACCCACCACTGTTGTTCAAAAAAATGAAAAACATTACTCAGTAGATTTTACTCAGAGTAAAATTTTAGAAAAGTTACTTTTTACTTTTACTTGAGTAGATTTTTTGGCCAGTACTTTTACTTGTACTTAAGTAAAATTTAATTGAAGTAACAGTACTTTTACTTGAGTAGCATATTTTATTACTCTTTCCACCTCTGCTTCTCAGATATAAAATGCCATTTTTTAAGATAGTATAAATACTATATGTATATATTACAGAAGCTCTTGATAGTAACATGTTTTTTTTCCCCTAGTGATCTGATACCTACAGATGAATGCTAAATGAATGCCGCATGAAGAGTGCTGTACCAACATCAGATGTTCATCTACACTGATATTTTATTGTACAACAATTTCCTGGACTACTGATGATGAGTTTTGTTTCTTGAATCCATGGTAAGAAGCAGCAATCACTTAAATAACAAGTATAATTTATTGTTTCACTTGTTGAACAATTCTAAAAACTACATCAGTGTAGTCAATAACGTGCTTTTGACCTTCATTATGTCTGTTTTGATGATACTGTGTTGTAAATAAAATATAAATAGCCTAAAACCCTATTCTTTGAATCTCTCATTGTTTCCACCTGAGAGTCCTAGTCTCACTGATGGGCTATTAGAGGAGGGCCTTTTGTCTCTCAGGTGTGAATCACTAAATATTCATGGCCATTGTCACTCCCTCGCATATTCCCTTTCAATCACAAAACATGTCTTAGAAAATTTAAATCAATATGTTGTTTTCTGTAAACGACTGAACGAGATGATTTTCACACCATTTTGTAGAAAAAAACTCTGGACTACCACATCCAGTTATCAAAAGTTTTGTAAACTAATGTTCTGAATGTGTTTCATGGCCGTATTTCAGTGACTGAAAGACTTTAGTTTTTCACTAAATACACATAAATGTTGTCTTCTCAAAAACACAAACATGTACATTAATGTTGCTTGTATATTATTGTAGCCCATTTTGTGCTGATTACAATGTAATCAGACTTTAGCCATTAATATGTTTTTAAGATACTGAAAAAAGCACAAATGTCAGGGCCAAAACTTCTCCAGGGTGCCAAAACACCCTCAGACCCCAGAGGGTTAACCCTCTGGTTGACCCGAAAAAGATTTTCTTTTTCCCGGAAATAATAGTTAACATTATCGCATTGGACTCAAACTTACTGACTTTGTTCACACAGGGTAGAAGTACATCTCAGAAATTCTTTTCGGATTTTCGTAATTTTCTGTGGCTTTTATTTCACTTAGTCACACTTGTGGTGTTCCCGGTCAAAAATGACCGGACTCCAAACAACTGCTCATAAATCTCTCATTATGCTATACTATCACTAAAGATTAGATTAATTCTTTTTGTCAACTTGTTTTCTTTAATTTAAGACTGGTTTCGTGTTTCTATTTGCATCTGATTAATCGTAGGCCTCATTTTTCTGAGAGAAGGTCCCTCATTTTTTGAGTGAAAAAATCTTTTTTTATGAGTAATTTTCACAATATGAAATAAAAAATTATAAAAAATTGCATGGTTTCTCACACTAATATGCTTGAATGTTTAATCAGGAAGTTTGCTTTTAAATGCTTTTATTTTGTACGAAATTGCAAAAAGTCACACTTGTGGTGTTCCTGGTCAAAAATGACCAGACTCCAAACAACTGCTTATAAATCTGTCATGATGCTATATTATCACCAAATATTGGATTCAAACTTTTCGTCAACTTGTTTTCTTTAATTTAAGACTGGTTTCGTGTTTCTATTTGCATCTGATTAATCGTAGGCCTCATTTTTCTGAGAGAAGGTACCTCGTTTTTTGAGTGAAAAAATAATTTTTTATGAGTAATTTTCACAATATGAAATAAAAAAATTATAAAAAAGTGCATGGTTTCTCACACTAATATGCTTGAATGTTTAATCAGGAAGTTTACTTTTAAATGCTTTTATTTTGTACAAAATTGCACAAAGTCACACTCGTGGTGTTCCCGGTCAAAAATGACCGGACTCCAAAAAACTGCTTATAAATCTGTCATTATGCTATCCACCTTATTTTTCCCATAAGAGTGGGTGCAGCCAAATGTAAATTTTTTGTGTCTGGCTTCCGTTCTCATCCACTTCCAGCTATTTTTAGCTGCACAAAAAGCTCGTTTTGCTTCTTGATATTGCAAACTGGTGTGTCTTACCACATTATTTGAATGTATTATCTTAATTATGAACACACTGGTTTGTAGTGCAAACTGTTTTACCGTTTACTGCACTTAGATATTCTTCTCGTTATTTTCCTATGGCGGATTATGAACTGGACGTCTAACACATTACCAGAAAACAGCTTACTTCCGCATTGAAAAATAAGGTGGATATTATCACCAAATATTGGATTCAATCTTTTCGTCAACTTGTTTTCTTTCATTTAGGACTGGTTTTGAGTTTCTATTTGCATCTGATTAACCGTAGGCCTCATTTTTCTGAAAGTAGGCACCTAATTTTTTGAGTGAAAAACGCATTTTTTGTGAATAATTTTCACAATATGAGAGAAAAAATTATGAAAATTTGCACATTTCTCACACTAGTGTGCTTCAATGTTTAATCAGGACGTTTGCTTTTAAATGCTTTTATTTTCTACAAAATTGCACAAAGACACACTCATCAAAAATGTCCAGTCATTGAAAGTGAATGGGGAAGAGCACAAAAAGCAGGATCTTTTTTTTTAAATGAATTTATGTTCTGAAAAGGGGCACAAAGTAACAGTTGTGCTGTTCCTGTTAAATCTGACCATCGTGACACACAAAAAAAGAACACATTAAGATTATTTGCATTATAACATTTCATGGAACAACAAACCAAAACTGTTATTTTAGTTCTATATATCCTGCACACTGACACTGTCAAACTGAGACAATATTATGAAACAACAAGCTGAAGCTCTCTCTGTGCTAAAGCATTTATTTGTAAACTTTCATCTGCTCTGTGAGAACATGAAAGCCTCAAAACCTAAGCTAAAGACAAGGCAGTTTGAGCGTGTGAGTGTATGAGAGGTTTATCACAGAGAGAGTTATCATAAAAGCATATTGCATGCAGTCCAAGGTAGGATGAAATAAATATAATACTCACAACAGTCTGTGTGAGATAGCGTGAGTATACATGAATCTATACATGCACAGGTCGAAGGCCTTTATGTTTGCAAGCACAAAATGCTCCTGAACACTAGTTGTTTCTTTTGCTTTCATTCTTCCCCATTCACTTTCAATGGCCAGCCATTTTGTAACTTTGTGCAGTTTTGTACAGTTTTGCCTACTTTCGGATAAATGAGGCCTACAATTAATCAGATGCAAATAGAAACTCAAAACCAGTCCTAAATGAAAGAAAACAAGTTGACAAAAAGATTGAATCCAATATTTGGTGATAATATACCATAACAAGATATTTATAAGCAATTGTTTGGAGTCTGGTCATTTTTGACCAGGAACACCACGTGACTTTGTGCAATTTTGTTCAGTTTTACCTACTTTCACATAAATGAGACCTACGATTAATCGGATGTAAATAGAAACACGAAACCAGTCCTAAATGAAAGAAAACAAGTTGACAGAAAGATTGAATCCAATATTTGGTGATAATATAGCATATTTACAGATTTATAAGCAATTGTTTGGAGTCCGGTCATTTTTGACCGGGAACACCACAAGTGTGACTTTTTGCAATTTTGTAAAAAATAAAAGAATTTAAAAGGAAACTTCCTGATTAATCATTCAAGCACATTAGTGTGAGAAACCATGCAAATTTTTATAAATTATCTCATATTGTGAAAGTTATTCATAAAAATTATTTTTTTCACTCAAAAAATGAGGGACCTTCTCTCAGAAAAATGAGGCCTACGATTAATTGGATGCAAATAGAAACACGAAACGAGTCCTAAATGAAAGAAAACAAGTAGACAAAAAGAATGAATCCAATCTTTAGTGATAATATAGCATATTTACAGATTTATAAGCAATCGTTCGGAGTCCGGTCATTTTTGACCGGGAACACCACAAGTGTGACTGGAATCCGAACACAACCAGATTGTTAACTAATGGTGTAAATTAATGTGTTAATTACCACAATGGGTTGAAGCCATGCATTTCATCTTCCAGTTGTCTGCTTTAATTAATCATTAGCTAATGATTTGGAAAGACATCATTTTGTTGTGACTTTACTTGTTGAGGCACAGAACTATTAAGTAATTGTTAAGTAATATGTCATTGTGGTTATGGATTTAGTCATGTTAGTTATTAGTTAGTCATGTGCCTCCACAAGTAAAGTCATAACATAATGATATCTTTGCAAACCATTAGCTAATGATTAATTAAAGCAGACAGCTGGTTGAAATGCATGGCTTCAACCCATGAAAATGCATGGCTCCAACTCATTAAGGCAGATGACTAACTAACTAATTCTATATCAATAACCACAATGACATATTACTTAACAATTAAGAGTTCTGTGCCTCAGCAAGTAAAGTCACAACATAATGATACATTAGCAAATCATTAACTAATGAGTATTAAAAATTAATTAATAAAATAAGTTATTAGGGAATTAATACATTATGACACATTTAACTAATAACAATTTATTGATTACTTAATCTATGAATCATATAGAATGTTCATTAGTTGCTGATGTAATAATCATTAATAAATGGTTTAGTTCTTCATGAATTATACATTAATTTGTGATTATCTGTGCATTAATTAAGCATGAATTAATGCATATTTGTGCACACGTATTGTAAAGTGTTACCTATATTTCCTCCTTCTAGTCAGCGGAACTCCTGTCGGACAACATCTCCAGGACGCTACACTCCATTTGACTAGTAAGTACATTCTCAAATAATTGCTATGATGGCTTTTGTTCTGAATGCTTAAATGATAGTACTTGCACTGCTGTCATGAATCTGGTCGGTGACCTGTGGTCCGCTCACCACCAGATGTCGCTCTCACTCTGTCATTACACACTGACTGTTGCTCTACACCCCGGACTACATATTCCACTATCCATCGCACTGATTGCATCAGCACCTGTGGCCAATCAGAAGCTCTATTAATAAACAGTCAGTGTGTAATGACAAAGTGAGAGCGACATCTGGTGGTAAGCGGACCGCAGGTCACCGACCGGATTCATGACAATTGCCCAATCTGACTGTGTCTGTTCCTCGAATAGTGAGGTCAAAACATACATTTAATGCAGGATCTAGAAAAAATCTGATCGTAATTAAACCAGAAAAATGCAAAATAAATGAACAGAAACCATTTTTAAAGCTTGGGCTCCTAATCATTATATCACTTGCACCCAAAGCAGTTATTGTGAATGAAATGATCACAGAGAATAGTTTTGATGTACTCTGCTTAACTGAAACCTGGCTAAAACCTAATGATTATATTGGTCTAAATGGGTCTACTCCACCAAACTACTATTATAAGCATGAGCCCCATCAGATTGGTCGTGGCGGTGGTGTTGCAACAATATATAGTGATATTTATTGTATGGTTTAATTCATTTGAGATACTTTTGCTTAATGTTACTCTGCCAGATATACAAAAGAAATCTCTCCTATCTCTTGTTTTAGCTACTGTGTATAGACCGCCAGGGCCATATACAGATTTCCTAAAAGAATTTGCAGAATTTCTTTCAGAACTATAGGTTAATTTTGATAAAGCACTAGTTGTCGGAGATTTTAACATTCACATTGATAATACAAATGATGCGTTAGGACTTGCGTTTACTGACCTAATAAACTCTTTTGGAGTCAAGCAAAATGTCACCAGGCCCACTCATTGTTTAAATCATACGCTAGATTTAATTATATCGCATGGAATTGATCTTACTGATATAGATATCGTACCTCAACGCGATGATGTTTCTGACCATTTCCTTGTATTGTGCATGCTGCGTATTACTGATATTAACCATATGGCTCCACGTTATGGTCTTGGCAGAACTATTGTTCCAGCCACCAAAGATAGATTTACAAATAACCTGCCTGATTTCTCCCAACTGCTCTGTGTAGCCATTAATACACAGGATATAGACAAAATGACTAGCAACATGGGCACTATCTTCTCCAATAAGTTAGTAGCTGTTGCCCCCATCAAACTGAAAAAATTTAGAGAAAAACCTACTGCGCCATGGTACAACAGTAATACCCATTCTCTCAAAAAAGAAACTCGTAATCTTGAGTGCAAATGGAGACAAACTAACTTGGAAGTTTTTAGAATTGCATGGAAAAACAGTATGTCCAGATATAGACAGGCTTTAAAAGCTGTTAGGGCTGAGCATATCCGCAAACTCGTAGAAAATAACCAAAACAATACAAGGTTTTTATTTAGCACAGTGGCTAGTTTAACAAATAACCAGACGTCACCCGATCTAAATATTCCTTTACAGTTTAATTGTAATGACTTTAGGAATTTCTTCACTGATAAAATAGATAACATCAGAAATACAGTAACCAATGTGGATTCTATTGTGTCTAATGTCAACTTCTAAATAAACTAAATAAACACAGTGATGAGCTAAATAAACTCATCACTGTGTCTAAACCAGCAGCATGCCTATTAGATCCTGTACCCACTAAATTACTGAAAGAATTGTTACCTGTAGCAGAAGAACCGCTTCTAAATATTATTAACTCATCGTTATCTTTAGGTCACGTCCCAAAACCATTCAAGCTGTGGTTATTAAGCCTCTTATTAAGAAACCACAACTAGACCCTAGTGAACTGGCAAATTACAGACCCATTTCTAATCTTCCGTTTATGTCTAAAATTTTAGAGAAAGTTGTATCTGCTCAACTGTGCTCATTCTTGCAAAAAAAAAGATATCTATGAAGAATTTCATTCAAGTTTCAGGCCCCATCACAGCACAGAAACTGCACTTGTTAAAATCACTAATGACTTGCTTCTTGCGTCAGACCAAGGCTGCATCTCGTTGCTAGTTTTACTTGATCTTAGTGCTACATTCGACACTATAGATCATGACATACTAATAGATCGACTACAAAACTATGCGGGTATTCAAGGGCAGGCTTTAAGATGGTTTACATCCTACCTGTCCGATCGCTACCACTTTGTTTATTTAAATGGGGAGTCATCTCAATTATCACCAGTAAAGTATGGAGCACCACAAGGATCTGTCCTAGGTCCTCTACTATTTTCAATATACATGCTGCCCTTTGGCATTTTTAGAAAACACGGGATTAGTTTCCACTGTTATGCTGATGATACTCAACTATATATCTCAACAAGACCAGATGAAACTTCTAAATTATTGAAGTTAACAGAGTGTGTTAAAAATGTAAAAGATTGGATGACCAATAATTTTCTCATATTAAATTCAGATCAGACAGAGATATTACTTATTGGACCAAAAACAGTACACAGAATCTCTTGGCTTACAATCTACAACTAGATGGATGTACTGTTACTTCCACTACAGTCAAAAGTCTGGGTGTTATATTAGACAACAACTTGTCTTTTGAAAATCATATTTCTCATGTTACAAAAACAGCATTCTTCCATCTTGGAAACATTGCCAAGCTACAAAACATGTTACCTGTTTCTGACGCAGAAAAGTTAGTCCTCTAGACTGGACTATTGTAATGCACTAGGTGGTTGTTCTGCAGCTTCAATAAACAAGCTACAGATAGTTCAAAATGCAGCTGCTAGAGTCCTTACCAGGTCAAAAAAAAATATGATCATATTACCCCAATTTTAAAGTCTCTGCACTGGCTATTAGGTTCCACATCAGTTATAAAATAGTACTTCTTACCTATAAGGCACTTAACGGTTTAGCTCCTGCGTACCTAACTAGTCTTCTACCATGCTACAATCCATCACGCTCCCTAAGTTTGCAAAACTCTGGACTGTTGGTAGTAACTAGGTGTTATGATTCCTGTCTGGTCTGCCCGCCACCAGAAGTCACTGTACATTTCACGAACAGTTCACATCACATAGACTGTTGCACTACACCCCGGACTACATCTCCCATCACCCATCGTGCTGATTGTGCTAACACCTGTGGCCAATCAGGCATGCTATATAAGCCCCGGATTTCCCTCCGTATGAGAACGAGTATTGTGGTGTTTTCTATTGTTGTTTCGCGTGTCTTCTGAGTTCCCTAGGGTCAGCAAAGTCCACAAAAGGAGGTAGAGCTTTTTCGCATTTGGCTCCCAAACTCTTGAACAGCCTTCCAGATAATGTTCAGGGTTCAGACACACTCTCTCTGTTTAAATCTAGATTAAAGACACATCTTTTTAGCCAAGCATTCAAATAATGCATCTGTTAAACTTAGGGACTTACGGTTGTTTCTATCACAAGGACTGAAAGCAAACCACAACACGTCTCCAGATCTGTTAAACTTTCCGCTTGACTTTGTTCCACATCACTTAGTCCTACCCCATACCTAAACTTTTACTACCTTACTAACTATAGATAAACAGTAAATTAGGAGTTTATTGAGGCCAAAGTTGTAGTTAATGGTGAACGTGTTCCCCATACTAAAGTGTTACCAGTGGCTTTCTTCAGGTGCAGTTCTCCATCACGATGACAATGAACTTTTGTTTTTTGCGTTTTGCAACACTAAGAAACTGTTAGGAAATATTGTTCAAGGTTGTGAGGCTTACCCGTTTTTGTGCTGCTTCACTTCTGCATCTGCACTGACTTTTTGAACCAAAAGGTGATAAACCACATAATCTTGCACAGTTCTGTGCCTACTTCAAATTTCCATTGCTTAGCCCATGTTCGGCTTTCACTTTAGGGCCAGTGTGGGCTAGATATAAAACTTTTCCCTGGGCTGCAGCTCTTGACAGGTGTGTGAGGAAGTGCACTTACTCCATGTATTCGGCCATCCAGTCCAGTCCAGTGTTTCCCAGCCCCAAAAAGTCACGATTACCGTACTTTTTTCATATATTTCCTCCTTCTAGTCAGTTGTTACAACATGTTTTTCTACTGACCACTACTGGACATATGTGTTCGTCCAGGTGATAAGGACACAAGGATGAGAGGTAGTAGGTTGAGATGGGGATCTAGGTGTAGGGTTTTCAATGAAAGTAAAATGTAAATGTAAAAAAGGCAAATGAATAACTAGGAACATGGAAAATACAAAGAACAGAAATACGAGCAGGGTGGCAACCATTACTTTTAACAACAGGAAAGCAACAAGAAAGACACAATGGGTTGGATATAAACCGGAGTAGCAAGCCTAACCATGCAACCAGTTAACAAGACACTTGGGGAGAAAAAAACTGACAGGGAAGACTAAACTAAAGTCACATAAAAGTCCAGGAGGGTGTTGGAGCAGAGGCAGAGCAGGCTAACGGATGGTGGGCCTGGCCCATGGGGAAGAGCCCGTGAAGGCTGTAGCAGAGCAGGGGACCAGTATGGAACAGGCAGAGTGAGCAGCTAGGGTGAAGAAGACCACCACACCAGAGCAGACGGGACTGGTGACCACCACGGTAAAACTGGGGACCACCAAGGTGGAGCAGGTGGAACTTAAGACCACCTCAGGGGGGCTTACAAGACTGGAGAACTTCGAACACACACATATATATATATATATATATATATATATATATATATATATGCACACATATAGGGTATATATATATATATGTATTTACTGTATCGTAAATGTTTCACATTTGTAAGCTGTGCTTTGATTTATTTAGGAGGCTCGTTTGCGACACCTAGTGGTGAAAAATGTTACGGCACTATTCTCTGGAACAGGGGTGGCGAACGTCGGCCCTGGAGAGCTGCAGCCCTGCAGAGTATTCCTTCAACCCTAATCAAACGCACCTGAACAAGCTAATCAAGGTCTGAAGGGTTACTAGAAAGGTACAGCCAAGTGAGTTTTAATTAGGGTTGGAGCTGAACTCTGCAGAGCTGCGGCTCTCCAGGACCGGAGTTCGCCACCCCTGCTCTAGAACGTAACCGGATGTTTAAATAGTCATAGAAGAAGAGGCTGTGATCGGCATCCGGAGACGTGTTGTGGTTTGCTTTCAGTTCTTGTAATAGAAACAACCGTAAGTCCCTAATTTTATTTTGAAAGCATCTATAATACTTCCTTTGTGTTAGTTTGATCAAAGAGGGTCAATATTGACGTTTAAAGAGTGATGTTCTGTTCTAAAATCTATCGCGATCTGCTAACGAGCTGCGCAATCGTTTTCGTAAACGTGCACGTCATTAATGTGTGTCGATTGTTTATTTAGCTGTTTGAATATGTTAGCTGATTTTTATAAACGTGAAAGCTGTATATTATTTGTGATATTTTGCAATCATTTTGTAATTTCTACCTTTGTGTTTTCCTGTTTAGTTTTACAAGTAAATCAAGTAAAGCGTGCATCACATGCGCAAGAAGAAAGTGTGATGGTGCTTTATTTCCGTTAACTATCTGTCAACGCTTTGGTTCGGAACACCACTGCCAGGGCAGAATAGTAAAAGGTCGACTACGCGGCGGATGAAGACAAGCGAGCGCAATCATATCGAGTTGCACTGTGATACCAAGGGTAAAATCCACGACAGGCGAAAAGTCCAGGGCAGGCCGAAGGCAGACAAGGCGATTATAACAAGGCGAGGATACAAGACTCGAATGACTAGAAACAGGAACAAGGCTAAACTAGAAAACACGAATGAACTAGACTCTGGATAAACAAAGGGGCTCCGTACAGTTGCTAACACAACAAGAGTGCTAAACGCAATACAGTACTCGGCAAACAGTGAGAGGAAGTCCAAGGCTTATATAGAGTCTCTGATTGGATGCAGGTGATAAGCGCAATGGGTGATGGGGAACGTAGTCCGGGGTGTGGTGCAACAGTCTGTGTAATGTGAATGTCAAAGCGACCTCTGGTGGCGAGCGGACTGGCGTTCAGGACCAGATTCGTGACAGAGCCCACCAGGGCGGAGCAGGGACCCACGGCAGAGACTGGGACCTGAGAAAAAGAGAGACACAGAAGACAGACAGGTCAACAAGGACAAAGGCAGGGAATGCGGTGGCCTTCCTGGCAGTCTCTGTGAGCATACTAGGGTAGAGGGTAGAAAGTTCAACATTGGATTTGGTAGTTGAAACTGAATGGGTAGGCAGACCTTGGGGTGTCAGACGAGACATAGCGAGGCTCAGGGAGGTCAGACGAGACGTGAGGAGGCTCTGGGAGGTCAGACGTGACATGGCAAGACTCTGGACAATCAAACGTGATGAGGCGAAACTCTGGATGATCTGACGTGACGTGACGAGGCTCTGGACAGACAGACGAGACGTGACTTGACTCTGCACGAACAGCTGAGACAGGGCTTGACTCTGGATGACCAGCTGTGAGTTTACTTGACTCATGGAGATCAGCTGTAACTTGACCTGGCTCATGAAGATCAGCTGTAACTTGACTTGACCCTGGAACAACAGCTCTGACTTTGCTTGACTCAGGAGCAACAGCTGTAACTTGATTTGACTTAGAAAACACAGCTTTGACTTTGCTTGACTCAGGAAACACAGCTGTAACTTGACTTGACCTAGGGAGAGCAGCTCTGACTTGACTTGACTCAGGGGAAGCAGCTGTGATGTTGCATGACACCGGGATGGCTGCTGTGACATGACGGAGCCATTACTGTCGCCGCCATTACGTGAGCGCGCTCCGGTGGGGCCGCCATTTCGCAAGCTGGTTTGATTACCGGAGTAGTGATCAATATACTAGAACGTCCCGTCTAAGCTTTGACTTAAGCGGCTGATTAATACCCTCGCAAAAAAAAAAGTCTATCAGCACACAGTCCATATATATATATATATATATATATATATATATATATATTTAAACGGATCTAGTGAGTCAATGAATCAATTACCCATTTATAAAGACGGTCACTTGCTTTATTCCTGAATGAATCAGCCGTTCGGAGGAATCAAATGAATGATATGATTCCGTAATTAAAACCGCCATCTACTGGCAGTTTTAGTTTAATTTTTAAATGATCTTCTTTTCATTTTTTAAAATCATTTAATATTTCTATATTCAAAATTCTATACTTAATACATTAATCTCAACATGAATTTATGAATTTGATTGCACGCATGCCACCTCTGAGCCCCATTAAACATATGCAAGTACACCTAAAAGCTACTTTTGTGTTCTTCTGTGCCACCTCGGTAGTACAAATTAATTTTGTTAATAGTGATTTCATTCGACTGGCAAATTATTCTTGTTCTGTTGTTTTAATTAGAAATTTAAAAAAAGCTTATAAAATATATTTAAAAAAAAAAATGACATAAAAGATGACGTACTTTTAATAAAGTCAAAAACTGCCATTACAAAGGTAAAACAAAATTCCCCTCTAATTCACTTTAAGGAGTCAAATATCACCTCCTAATGGGAAGGCTAATTTTTGATCAGATTTTTGGATTATTGATTAGAAGGTGCTCCTAAAATTTTGACTGTGCTCCTAATTTTTTATTTTTTTTTCTAAAGTTAGAAGCACAAGCGCTCCTAAAAAGAAAAGTAAGCGCAGAGCCCTGATGAATTTATTGCATTCCTGGCGTGGGGTGAGCTGGGGAGACGCGGCGTGTTCCAGAGGGGGCTGGATGATGAGACTTAGAAGTTGCCTTTATTTCTTCGACTTCAAAATCGGTACCTTTAAATAAAGATTAATCAGCTCGATCAAGGGGAATTAAAAAAAAAAAAAAAAAAAAAAAACGAGAAGATCGCAGCGGATAGTCTCGTCGTCAAGCCCCAGCTGGAAACAGGCACCAAATGCGGCGTCGTGCGAGTTCACCCGGTTAGCAATTTCAAGGTTTTCCTCCACATATGCCTCCAACTTCCGACCAGCCTGCCGCAAACACCACAGCTTGTCCTCAGCCGTTGTCATCTTAATAGGTCCAGTGTTTTGTCACAATGCAATGAAGGGAAACCTGCGTCAGTCGGTGCTTTTCTGACAGCCTCCAAGGGATTTGTATGACGTCGCCCTCCAAATATAGACACGATGGCTGGATTGAATTCACATTACACTGAGATCCCATCACAATTCGTCCGCGACTACCTCTGGACCAGGACACGCCGAACGGATAACATTCTCATCAGAAGCGTGTTTACACTTGTTTTTTTTTTTTTAATGTGTGTGTGGACAACATCCAGATACAGGCTGCATGTCAGTGCCAAGTGTAAACGCAGCCTGTGTCTCTCTTATTTAACACACCCGGTCTCTGATAATCAGCTCATTAACTGAGTGCTTCGTGAACTGAGTTACTGTGTCAGATAAGAGGAGCATACAAAATGTGCAGAGCCCCGAGGACTGCAGTTGAGAACCGTTGTTCATGATCTGATGTTCACAGGATCCAGATTTGCATAATGACATTTATAGCAGTTTTGATTTCCACATGTATCTTGTTTATTCATATGTGTTTGATGCTTTGCATCTTTTCTGATCTGTGGTACAAACAATATCCTTACTCACTGCAGTAGTACAAATGACTAACAAATGAAAACCCTTTCTTTTAGGGTCCAGTTCTCACTTTTAACAAGTTACCCATTAGCTCTCACATTACCAGTGTATTGGCTGTTTATTGGCACCTATAAAGCCCATATTAATGCCTCATTCCGCGTGACCTTGTTCCACATCACTTAGTCCTACCCCATACCTAAACTTTTACTACCTTACTAACTATAGATAAACAGTAAATTAGGAGTTTATTGAGGCCAAAGTTGTAGTTAATGGTGAACGTGTTCCCCATACTAAAGTGTTACCAGTGGCTTTCTTCAGGTGCAGTTCTCCATCACGATGACAATGAACCTTTGTTTTTTGCGTTTTGCAACACTAAGAAACTGTTAGGAAATATTGTTCAAGGTTGTGAGGCTTACCCGTTTTTGTGCTGCTTCACTTCTGCATCTGCACTGACTTTTTGAACCAAAAGGTGATAAACCACATAATCTTGCACAGTTCTGTGCCTACTTCAAATTTCCATTGCTTAGCCCATGTTCGGCTTTCACTTTAGGGCCAGTGTGGGCTAGATATAAAACTTTTCCCTGGGCTGCAGCTCTTGACAGGTGTGTGAGGAAGTCCACTTACTCCATGTATTCGGCCATCCAGTGCACTGTTTCCCAGCCCCAAAAAGTCACGATTACTGTACTTTTTTCATATATTTCCTCCTTCTAGTCAGTTGTTACAACATGTTTTTCTACTGACCACTACTGGACATATGTGTTCGTCCAGGTGATAAGGACACAATGATGAGAGGTAGTAGGTTGAGATGGGGATCTAGGTGTAGGGTTTTCAATGAAAGTAAAATGTAAATGTAAAAAAGGCAAATGAATAACTAGGAACATGGAAAATACAAAGAACAGAAATACGAGCAGGGTGGCAACCATTACTTTTAACAACAGGAAAGCAACAAGAAAGACACAATGGGTTGGATATAAACCGGAGTAGCAAGCCTAACCATGCAACCAGTTAACAAGACACTTGGGGAGAAAAAAACTGACAGGGAAGACTAAACTAAAGTCACATAAAAGTCCAGGAGGGTGTTGGAGCAGAGGCAGAGCAGGCTAACGGATGGTGGGCCTGGCCCATGGGGAAGAGCCCGTGAAATCTGTAGCAGAGCAGGGGACCAGTATGGAACAGGCAGAGTGAGCAGCTAGGGTGAAGAAGACCACCACACCAGAGCAGACGGGACTGGTGACCACCACGGTAAAACTGGGGACCACCAAGGTGGAGCAGGTGGAACTTAAGACCACCTCAGGGGGGCTTACAAGACTGGAGAACTTCGAACACACACACATATATATATATATATATATATATATATATATATATATATATAATATATATATACATATATATATATATATATATATATAGGCACACATATAGGGTATATATATATATATGTATTTACTGTATCGTAAATGTTTCACATTTGTAAGCTGTGCTTTGATTTATTTAGGAGGCTCGTTTGCGACACCTAGTGGTGAAAAATGTTACGGCACTATTCTCTGGAACAGGGGTGGCGAACGTCGGCCCTGGAGAGCTGCAGCCCTGCAGAGTATTCCTTCAACCCTAATCAAACGCACCTGAACAAGCTAATCAAGGTCTGAAGGGTTACTAGAAAGGTACAGCCAAGTGAGTTTTAATTAGGGTTGGAGCTGAACTCTGCAGAGCTGCGGCTCTCCAGGACCGGAGTTCGCCACCCCTGCTCTAGAACGTAACCGGATGTTTAAATAGTCATAGAAGAAGAGGCTGTGATCGGCATCCGGAGACGTGTTGTGGTTTGCTTTCAGTTCTTGTAATAGAAACAACCGTAAGTCCCTAATTTTATTTTGAAAGCATCTATAATACTTCCTTTGTGTTAGTTTGATCAAAGAGGGTCAATATTGACGTTTAAAGAGTGATGTTCTGTTCTAAAATCTATCGCGATCTGCTAACGAGCTGCGCAATCGTTTTCGTAAACGTGCACGTCATTAATGTGTGTCGATTGTTTATTTAGCTGTTTGAATATGTTAGCTGATTTTTATAAACGTGAAAGCTGTATATTATTTGTGATATTTTGCAATCATTTTGTAATTTCTACCTTTGTGTTTTCCTGTTTAGTTTTACAAGTAAATCAAGTAAAGCGTGCATCACATGCGCAAGAAGAAAGTGTGATGGTGCTTTATTTCCGTTAACTATCTGTCAACGCTTTGGTTCGGAACACCACTGCCAGGGCAGAATAGTAAAAGGTCGACTACGCGGCGGATGAAGACAAGCGAGCGCAATCATATCGAGTTGCACTGTGATACCAAGGGTAAAATCCACGACAGGCGAAAAGTCCAGGGCAGGCCGAAGGCAGACAAGGCGATTATAACAAGGCGAGGATACAAGACTCGAATGACTAGAAACAGGAACAAGGCTAAACTAGAAAACACGAATGAACTAGACTCTGGATAAACAAAGGGGCTCCGTACAGTTGCTAACACAACAAGAGTGCTAAACGCAATACAGTACTCGGCAAACAGTGAGAGGAAGTCCAAGGCTTATATAGAGTCTCTGATTGGATGCAGGTGATAAGCGCAATGGGTGATGGGGAACGTAGTCCGGGGTGTGGTGCAACAGTCTGTGTAATGTGAATGTCAAAGCGACCTCTGGTGGCGAGCGGACTGGCGTTCAGGACCAGATTCGTGACAGAGCCCACCAGGGCGGAGCAGGGACCCACGGCAGAGACTGGGACCTGAGAAAAAGAGAGACACAGAAGACAGACAGGTCAACAAGGACAAAGGCAGGGAATGCGGTGGCCTTCCTGGCAGTCTCTGTGAGCATACTAGGGTAGAGGGTAGAAAGTTCAACATTGGATTTGGTAGTTGAAACTGAATGGGTAGGCAGACCTTGGGGTGTCAGACGAGACATAGCGAGGCTCAGGGAGGTCAGACGAGACGTGAGGAGGCTCTGGGAGGTCAGACGTGACATGGCAAGACTCTGGACAATCAAACGTGATGAGGCGAAACTCTGGATGATCTGACGTGACGTGACGAGGCTCTGGACAGACAGACGAGACGTGACTTGACTCTGCACGAACAGCTGAGACAGGGCTTGACTCTGGATGACCAGCTGTGAGTTTACTTGACTCATGGAGATCAGCTGTAACTTGACCTGGCTCATGAAGATCAGCTGTAACTTGACTTGACCCTGGAACAACAGCTCTGACTTTGCTTGACTCAGGAGCAACAGCTGTAACTTGATTTGACTTAGAAAACACAGCTTTGACTTTGCTTGACTCAGGAAACACAGCTGTAACTTGACTTGACCTAGGGAGAGCAGCTCTGACTTGACTTGACTCAGGGGAAGCAGCTGTGATGTTGCATGACACCGGGATGGCTGCTGTGACATGACGGAGCCATTACTGTCGCCGCCATTACGTGAGCGCGCTCCGGTGGGGCCGCCATTTCGCAAGCTGGTTTGATTACCGGAGTAGTGATCAATATACTAGAACGTCCCGTCTAAGCTTTGACTTAAGCGGCTGATTAATACCCTCGCAAAAAAAAAAGTCTATCAGCACACAGTCCATATATATATATATATATATATATATATATATATATATATTTAAACGGATCTAGTGAGTCAATGAATCAATTACCCATTTATAAAGACGGTCACTTGCTTTATTCCTGAATGAATCAGCCGTTCGGAGGAATCAAATGAATGATATGATTCCGTAATTAAAACCGCCATCTACTGGCAGTTTTAGTTTAATTTTTAAATGATCTTCTTTTCATTTTTTAAAATCATTTAATATTTCTATATTCAAAATTCTATACTTAATACATTAATCTCAACATGAATTTATGAATTTGATTGCACGCATGCCACCTCTGAGCCCCATTAAACATATGCAAGTACACCTAAAAGCTACTTTTGTGTTCTTCTGTGCCACCTCGGTAGTACAAATTAATTTTGTTAATAGTGATTTCATTCGACTGGCAAATTATTCTTGTTCTGTTGTTTTAATTAGAAATTTAAAAAAAGCTTATAAAATATATTTAAAAAAAAAAATGACATAAAAGATGACGTACTTTTAATAAAGTCAAAAACTGCCATTACAAAGGTAAAACAAAATTCCCCTCTAATTCACTTTAAGGAGTCAAATATCACCTCCTAATGGGAAGGCTAATTTTTGATCAGATTTTTGGATTATTGATTAGAAGGTGCTCCTAAAATTTTGACTGTGCTCCTAATTTTTTATTTTTTTTTCTAAAGTTAGAAGCACAAGCGCTCCTAAAAAGAAAAGTAAGCGCAGAGCCCTGATGAATTTATTGCATTCCTGGCGTGGGGTGAGCTGGGGAGACGCGGCGTGTTCCAGAGGGGGCTGGATGATGAGACTTAGAAGTTGCCTTTATTTCTTCGACTTCAAAATCGGTACCTTTAAATAAAGATTAATCAGCTCGATCAAGGGGAATTAAAAAAAAAAAAAAAAAAAAAAAACGAGAAGATCGCAGCGGATAGTCTCGTCGTCAAGCCCCAGCTGGAAACAGGCACCAAATGCGGCGTCGTGCGAGTTCACCCGGTTAGCAATTTCAAGGTTTTCCTCCACATATGCCTCCAACTTCCGACCAGCCTGCCGCAAACACCACAGCTTGTCCTCAGCCGTTGTCATCTTAATAGGTCCAGTGTTTTGTCACAATGCAATGAAGGGAAACCTGCGTCAGTCGGTGCTTTTCTGACAGCCTCCAAGGGATTTGTATGACGTCGCCCTCCAAATATAGACACGATGGCTGGATTGAATTCACATTACACTGAGATCCCATCACAATTCGTCCGCGACTACCTCTGGACCAGGACACGCCGAACGGATAACATTCTCATCAGAAGCGTGTTTACACTTGTTTTTTTTTTTTTAATGTGTGTGTGGACAACATCCAGATACAGGCTGCATGTCAGTGCCAAGTGTAAACGCAGCCTGTGTCTCTCTTATTTAACACACCCGGTCTCTGATAATCAGCTCATTAACTGAGTGCTTCGTGAACTGAGTTACTGTGTCAGATAAGAGGAGCATACAAAATGTGCAGAGCCCCGAGGACTGCAGTTGAGAACCGTTGTTCATGATCTGATGTTCACAGGATCCAGATTTGCATAATGACATTTATAGCAGTTTTGATTTCCACATGTATCTTGTTTATTCATATGTGTTTGATGCTTTGCATCTTTTCTGATCTGTGGTACAAACAATATCCTTACTCACTGCAGTAGTACAAATGACTAACAAATGAAAACCCTTTCTTTTAGGGTCCAGTTCTCACTTTTAACAAGTTACCCATTAGCTCTCACATTACCAGTGTATTGGCTGTTTATTGGCACCTATAAAGCCCATATTAATGCCTCATTCCGCGTGACCTTGTTCCACATCACTTAGTCCTACCCCATACCTAAACTTTTACTACCTTACTAACTATAGATAAACAGTAAATTAGGAGTTTATTGAGGCCAAAGTTGTAGTTAATGGTGAACGTGTTCCCCATACTAAAGTGTTACCAGTGGCTTTCTTCAGGTGCAGTTCTCCATCACGATGACAATGAACCTTTGTTTTTTGCGTTTTGCAACACTAAGAAACTGTTAGGAAATATTGTTCAAGGTTGTGAGGCTTACCCGTTTTTGTGCTGCTTCACTTCTGCATCTGCACTGACTTTTTGAACCAAAAGGTGATAAACCACATAATCTTGCACAGTTCTGTGCCTACTTCAAATTTCCATTGCTTAGCCCATGTTCGGCTTTCACTTTAGGGCCAGTGTGGGCTAGATATAAAACTTTTCCCTGGGCTGCAGCTCTTGACAGGTGTGTGAGGAAGTCCACTTACTCCATGTATTCGGCCATCCAGTGCACTGTTTCCCAGCCCCAAAAAGTCACGATTACTGTACTTTTTTCATATATTTCCTCCTTCTAGTCAGTTGTTACAACATGTTTTTCTACTGACCACTACTGGACATATGTGTTCGTCCAGGTGATAAGGACACAATGATGAGAGGTAGTAGGTTGAGATGGGGATCTAGGTGTAGGGTTTTCAATGAAAGTAAAATGTAAATGTAAAAAAGGCAAATGAATAACTAGGAACATGGAAAATACAAAGAACAGAAATACGAGCAGGGTGGCAACCATTACTTTTAACAACAGGAAAGCAACAAGAAAGACACAATGGGTTGGATATAAACCGGAGTAGCAAGCCTAACCATGCAACCAGTTAACAAGACACTTGGGGAGAAAAAAACTGACAGGGAAGACTAAACTAAAGTCACATAAAAGTCCAGGAGGGTGTTGGAGCAGAGGCAGAGCAGGCTAACGGATGGTGGGCCTGGCCCATGGGGAAGAGCCCGTGAAATCTGTAGCAGAGCAGGGGACCAGTATGGAACAGGCAGAGTGAGCAGCTAGGGTGAAGAAGACCACCACACCAGAGCAGACGGGACTGGTGACCACCACGGTAAAACTGGGGACCACCAAGGTGGAGCAGGTGGAACTTAAGACCACCTCAGGGGGGCTTACAAGACTGGAGAACTTCGAACACACACATATATATATATATATATATATATATATATATATATATAGGCACACATATAGGGTATATATATATATATGTATTTACTGTATCGTAAATGTTTCACATTTGTAAGCTGTGCTTTGATTTATTTAGGAGGCTCGTTTGCGACACCTAGTGGTGAAAAATGTTACGGCACTATTCTCTGGAACAGGGGTGGCGAACGTCGGCCCTGGAGAGCTGCAGCCCTGCAGAGTATTCCTTCAACCCTAATCAAACGCACCTGAACAAGCTAATCAAGGTCTGAAGGGTTACTAGAAAGGTACAGCCAAGTGAGTTTTAATTAGGGTTGGAGCTGAACTCTGCAGAGCTGCGGCTCTCCAGGACCGGAGTTCGCCACCCCTGCTCTAGAACGTAACCGGATGTTTAAATAGTCATAGAAGAAGAGGCTGTGATCGGCATCCGGAGACGTGTTGTGGTTTGCTTTCAGTTCTTGTAATAGAAACAACCGTAAGTCCCTAATTTTATTTTGAAAGCATCTATAATACTTCCTTTGTGTTAGTTTGATCAAAGAGGGTCAATATTGACGTTTAAAGAGTGATGTTCTGTTCTAAAATCTATCGCGATCTGCTAACGAGCTGCGCAATCGTTTTCGTAAACGTGCACGTCATTAATGTGTGTCGATTGTTTATTTAGCTGTTTGAATATGTTAGCTGATTTTTATAAACGTGAAAGCTGTATATTATTTGTGATATTTTGCAATCATTTTGTAATTTCTACCTTTGTGTTTTCCTGTTTAGTTTTACAAGTAAATCAAGTAAAGCGTGCATCACATGCGCAAGAAGAAAGTGTGATGGTGCTTTATTTCCGTTAACTATCTGTCAACGCTTTGGTTCGGAACACCACTGCCAGGGCAGAATAGTAAAAGGTCGACTACGCGGCGGATGAAGACAAGCGAGCGCAATCATATCGAGTTGCACTGTGATACCAAGGGTAAAATCCACGACAGGCGAAAAGTCCAGGGCAGGCCGAAGGCAGACAAGGCGATTATAACAAGGCGAGGATACAAGACTCGAATGACTAGAAACAGGAACAAGGCTAAACTAGAAAACACGAATGAACTAGACTCTGGATAAACAAAGGGGCTCCGTACAGTTGCTAACACAACAAGAGTGCTAAACGCAATACAGTACTCGGCAAACAGTGAGAGGAAGTCCAAGGCTTATATAGAGTCTCTGATTGGATGCAGGTGATAAGCGCAATGGGTGATGGGGAACGTAGTCCGGGGTGTGGTGCAACAGTCTGTGTAATGTGAATGTCAAAGCGACCTCTGGTGGCGAGCGGACTGGCGTTCAGGACCAGATTCGTGACAGAGCCCACCAGGGCGGAGCAGGGACCCACGGCAGAGACTGGGACCTGAGAAAAAGAGAGACACAGAAGACAGACAGGTCAACAAGGACAAAGGCAGGGAATGCGGTGGCCTTCCTGGCAGTCTCTGTGAGCATACTAGGGTAGAGGGTAGAAAGTTCAACATTGGATTTGGTAGTTGAAACTGAATGGGTAGGCAGACCTTGGGGTGTCAGACGAGACATAGCGAGGCTCAGGGAGGTCAGACGAGACGTGAGGAGGCTCTGGGAGGTCAGACGTGACATGGCAAGACTCTGGACAATCAAACGTGATGAGGCGAAACTCTGGATGATCTGACGTGACGTGACGAGGCTCTGGACAGACAGACGAGACGTGACTTGACTCTGCACGAACAGCTGAGACAGGGCTTGACTCTGGATGACCAGCTGTGAGTTTACTTGACTCATGGAGATCAGCTGTAACTTGACCTGGCTCATGAAGATCAGCTGTAACTTGACTTGACCCTGGAACAACAGCTCTGACTTTGCTTGACTCAGGAGCAACAGCTGTAACTTGATTTGACTTAGAAAACACAGCTTTGACTTTGCTTGACTCAGGAAACACAGCTGTAACTTGACTTGACCTAGGGAGAGCAGCTCTGACTTGACTTGACTCAGGGGAAGCAGCTGTGATGTTGCATGACACCGGGATGGCTGCTGTGACATGACGGAGCCATTACTGTCGCCGCCATTACGTGAGCGCGCTCCGGTGGGGCCGCCATTTCGCAAGCTGGTTTGATTACCGGAGTAGTGATCAATATACTAGAACGTCCCGTCTAAGCTTTGACTTAAGCGGCTGATTAATACCCTCGCAAAAAAAAAAGTCTATCAGCACACAGTCCATATATATATATATATATATATATATATATATATATATATATATTTAAACGGATCTAGTGAGTCAATGAATCAATTACCCATTTATAAAGACGGTCACTTGCTTTATTCCTGAATGAATCAGCCGTTCGGAGGAATCAAATGAATGATATGATTCCGTAATTAAAACCGCCATCTACTGGCAGTTTTAGTTTAATTTTTAAATGATCTTCTTTTCATTTTTTAAAATCATTTAATATTTCTATATTCAAAATTCTATACTTAATACATTAATCTCAACATGAATTTATGAATTTGATTGCACGCATGCCACCTCTGAGCCCCATTAAACATATGCAAGTACACCTAAAAGCTACTTTTGTGTTCTTCTGTGCCACCTCGGTAGTACAAATTAATTTTGTTAATAGTGATTTCATTCGACTGGCAAATTATTCTTGTTCTGTTGTTTTAATTAGAAATTTAAAAAAAGCTTATAAAATATATTTAAAAAAAAAAATGACATAAAAGATGACGTACTTTTAATAAAGTCAAAAACTGCCATTACAAAGGTAAAACAAAATTCCCCTCTAATTCACTTTAAGGAGTCAAATATCACCTCCTAATGGGAAGGCTAATTTTTGATCAGATTTTTGGATTATTGATTAGAAGGTGCTCCTAAAATTTTGACTGTGCTCCTAATTTTTTATTTTTTTTTCTAAAGTTAGAAGCACAAGCGCTCCTAAAAAGAAAAGTAAGCGCAGAGCCCTGATGAATTTATTGCATTCCTGGCGTGGGGTGAGCTGGGGAGACGCGGCGTGTTCCAGAGGGGGCTGGATGATGAGACTTAGAAGTTGCCTTTATTTCTTCGACTTCAAAATCGGTACCTTTAAATAAAGATTAATCAGCTCGATCAAGGGGAATTAAAAAAAAAAAAAAAAAAAAAAAACGAGAAGATCGCAGCGGATAGTCTCGTCGTCAAGCCCCAGCTGGAAACAGGCACCAAATGCGGCGTCGTGCGAGTTCACCCGGTTAGCAATTTCAAGGTTTTCCTCCACATATGCCTCCAACTTCCGACCAGCCTGCCGCAAACACCACAGCTTGTCCTCAGCCGTTGTCATCTTAATAGGTCCAGTGTTTTGTCACAATGCAATGAAGGGAAACCTGCGTCAGTCGGTGCTTTTCTGACAGCCTCCAAGGGATTTGTATGACGTCGCCCTCCAAATATAGACACGATGGCTGGATTGAATTCACATTACACTGAGATCCCATCACAATTCGTCCGCGACTACCTCTGGACCAGGACACGCCGAACGGATAACATTCTCATCAGAAGCGTGTTTACACTTGTTTTTTTTTTTTTAATGTGTGTGTGGACAACATCCAGATACAGGCTGCATGTCAGTGCCAAGTGTAAACGCAGCCTGTGTCTCTCTTATTTAACACACCCGGTCTCTGATAATCAGCTCATTAACTGAGTGCTTCGTGAACTGAGTTACTGTGTCAGATAAGAGGAGCATACAAAATGTGCAGAGCCCCGAGGACTGCAGTTGAGAACCGTTGTTCATGATCTGATGTTCACAGGATCCAGATTTGCATAATGACATTTATAGCAGTTTTGATTTCCACATGTATCTTGTTTATTCATATGTGTTTGATGCTTTGCATCTTTTCTGATCTGTGGTACAAACAATATCCTTACTCACTGCAGTAGTACAAATGACTAACAAATGAAAACCCTTTCTTTTAGGGTCCAGTTCTCACTTTTAACAAGTTACCCATTAGCTCTCACATTACCAGTGTATTGGCTGTTTATTGGCACCTATAAAGCCCATATTAATGCCTCATTCCGCGTGACCTTGTTCCACATCACTTAGTCCTACCCCATACCTAAACTTTTACTACCTTACTAACTATAGATAAACAGTAAATTAGGAGTTTATTGAGGCCAAAGTTGTAGTTAATGGTGAACGTGTTCCCCATACTAAAGTGTTACCAGTGGCTTTCTTCAGGTGCAGTTCTCCATCACGATGACAATGAACCTTTGTTTTTTGCGTTTTGCAACACTAAGAAACTGTTAGGAAATATTGTTCAAGGTTGTGAGGCTTACCCGTTTTTGTGCTGCTTCACTTCTGCATCTGCACTGACTTTTTGAACCAAAAGGTGATAAACCACATAATCTTGCACAGTTCTGTGCCTACTTCAAATTTCCATTGCTTAGCCCATGTTCGGCTTTCACTTTAGGGCCAGTGTGGGCTAGATATAAAACTTTTCCCTGGGCTGCAGCTCTTGACAGGTGTGTGAGGAAGTCCACTTACTCCATGTATTCGGCCATCCAGTGCACTGTTTCCCAGCCCCAAAAAGTCACGATTACTGTACTTTTTTCATATATTTCCTCCTTCTAGTCAGTTGTTACAACATGTTTTTCTACTGACCACTACTGGACATATGTGTTCGTCCAGGTGATAAGGACACAAGGATGAGAGGTAGTAGGTTGAGATGGGGATCTAGGTGTAGGGTTTTCAATGAAAGTAAAATGTAAATGTAAAAAAGGCAAATGAATAACTAGGAACATGGAAAATACAAAGAACAGAAATACGAGCAGGGTGGCAACCATTACTTTTAACAACAGGAAAGCAACAAGAAAGACACAATGGGTTGGATATAAACCGGAGTAGCAAGCCTAACCATGCAACCAGTTAACAAGACACTTGGGGAGAAA
Source organism: Cirrhinus mrigala (assembly GCA_036247105.1). Taxonomy (NCBI): domain Eukaryota; kingdom Metazoa; phylum Chordata; class Actinopteri; order Cypriniformes; family Cyprinidae; genus Cirrhinus; species Cirrhinus mrigala. The sequence continues at coordinate 28,088 of CM070008.1, read as the reverse complement.
AAAACTGACAGGGAAGACTAAACTAAAGTCACATAAAAGTCCAGGAGGGTGTTGGAGCAGAGGCAGAGCAGGCTAACGGATGGTGGGCCTGGCCCATGGGGAAGAGCCCGTGAAATCTGTAGCAGAGCAGGGGACCAGTATGGAACAGGCAGAGTGAGCAGCTAGGGTGAAGAAGACCACCACACCAGAGCAGACGGGACTGGTGACCACCACGGTAAAACTGGGGACCACCAAGGTGGAGCAGGTGGAACTTAAGACCACCTCAGGGGGGCTTACAAGACTGGAGAACTTCGAACACACACATATATATATATATATATATATATATATATATAGGCACACATATAGGGTATATATATATATGTATTTACTGTATCGTAAATGTTTCACATTTGTAAGCTGTGCTTTGATTTATTTAGGAGGCTCGTTTGCGACACCTAGTGGTGAAAAATGTTACGGCACTATTCTCTGGAACAGGGGTGGCGAACGTCGGCCCTGGAGAGCTGCAGCCCTGCAGAGTATTCCTTCAACCCTAATCAAACGCACCTGAACAAGCTAATCAAGGTCTGAAGGGTTACTAGAAAGGTACAGCCAAGTGAGTTTTAATTAGGGTTGGAGCTGAACTCTGCAGAGCTGCGGCTCTCCAGGACCGGAGTTCGCCACCCCTGCTCTAGAACGTAACCGGATGTTTAAATAGTCATAGAAGAAGAGGCTGTGATCGGCATCCGGAGACGTGTTGTGGTTTGCTTTCAGTTCTTGTAATAGAAACAACCGTAAGTCCCTAATTTTATTTTGAAAGCATCTATAATACTTCCTTTGTGTTAGTTTGATCAAAGAGGGTCAATATTGACGTTTAAAGAGTGATGTTCTGTTCTAAAATCTATCGCGATCTGCTAACGAGCTGCGCAATCGTTTTCGTAAACGTGCACGTCATTAATGTGTGTCGATTGTTTATTTAGCTGTTTGAATATGTTAGCTGATTTTTATAAACGTGAAAGCTGTATATTATTTGTGATATTTTGCAATCATTTTGTAATTTCTACCTTTGTGTTTTCCTGTTTAGTTTTACAAGTAAATCAAGTAAAGCGTGCATCACATGCGCAAGAAGAAAGTGTGATGGTGCTTTATTTCCGTTAACTATCTGTCAACGCTTTGGTTCGGAACACCACTGCCAGGGCAGAATAGTAAAAGGTCGACTACGCGGCGGATGAAGACAAGCGAGCGCAATCATATCGAGTTGCACTGTGATACCAAGGGTAAAATCCACGACAGGCGAAAAGTCCAGGGCAGGCCGAAGGCAGACAAGGCGATTATAACAAGGCGAGGATACAAGACTCGAATGACTAGAAACAGGAACAAGGCTAAACTAGAAAACACGAATGAACTAGACTCTGGATAAACAAAGGGGCTCCGTACAGTTGCTAACACAACAAGAGTGCTAAACGCAATACAGTACTCGGCAAACAGTGAGAGGAAGTCCAAGGCTTATATAGAGTCTCTGATTGGATGCAGGTGATAAGCGCAATGGGTGATGGGGAACGTAGTCCGGGGTGTGGTGCAACAGTCTGTGTAATGTGAATGTCAAAGCGACCTCTGGTGGCGAGCGGACTGGCGTTCAGGACCAGATTCGTGACAGAGCCCACCAGGGCGGAGCAGGGACCCACGGCAGAGACTGGGACCTGAGAAAAAGAGAGACACAGAAGACAGACAGGTCAACAAGGACAAAGGCAGGGAATGCGGTGGCCTTCTTGGCAGTCTCTGTGAGCATACTAGGGTAGAGGGTAGAAAGTTCAACATTGGATTTGGTAGTTGAAACTGAATGGGTAGGCAGACCTTGGGGTGTCAGACGAGACATAGCGAGGCTCAGGGAGGTCAGACGAGACGTGAGGAGGCTCTGGGAGGTCAGACGTGACATGGCAAGACTCTGGACAATCAAACGTGATGAGGCGAAACTCTGGATGATCTGACGTGACGTGACGAGGCTCTGGACAGACAGACGAGACGTGACTTGACTCTGCACGAACAGCTGAGACAGGGCTTGACTCTGGATGACCAGCTGTGAGTTTACTTGACTCATGGAGATCAGCTGTAACTTGACCTGGCTCATGAAGATCAGCTGTAACTTGACTTGACCCTGGAACAACAGCTCTGACTTTGCTTGACTCAGGAGCAACAGCTGTAACTTGATTTGACTTAGAAAACACAGCTTTGACTTTGCTTGACTCAGGAAACACAGCTGTAACTTGACTTGACCTAGGGAGAGCAGCTCTGACTTGACTTGACTCAGGGGAAGCAGCTGTGATGTTGCATGACACCGGGATGGCTGCTGTGACATGACGGAGCCATTACTGTCGCCGCCATTACGTGAGCGCGCTCCGGTGGGGCCGCCATTTCGCAAGCTGGTTTGATTACCGGAGTAGTGATCAATATACTAGAACGTCCCGTCTAAGCTTTGACTTAAGCGGCTGATTAATACCCTCGCAAAAAAAAAAGTCTATCAGCACACAGTCCATATATATATATATATATATATATATATATATATATATATATTTAAACGGATCTAGTGAGTCAATGAATCAATTACCCATTTATAAAGACGGTCACTTGCTTTATTCCTGAATGAATCAGCCGTTCGGAGGAATCAAATGAATGATATGATTCCGTAATTAAAACCGCCATCTACTGGCAGTTTTAGTTTAATTTTTAAATGATCTTCTTTTCATTTTTTAAAATCATTTAATATTTCTATATTCAAAATTCTATACTTAATACATTAATCTCAACATGAATTTATGAATTTGATTGCACGCATGCCACCTCTGAGCCCCATTAAACATATGCAAGTACACCTAAAAGCTACTTTTGTGTTCTTCTGTGCCACCTCGGTAGTACAAATTAATTTTGTTAATAGTGATTTCATTCGACTGGCAAATTATTCTTGTTCTGTTGTTTTAATTAGAAATTTAAAAAAAGCTTATAAAATATATTTAAAAAAAAAAATGACATAAAAGATGACGTACTTTTAATAAAGTCAAAAACTGCCATTACAAAGGTAAAACAAAATTCCCCTCTAATTCACTTTAAGGAGTCAAATATCACCTCCTAATGGGAAGGCTAATTTTTGATCAGATTTTTGGATTATTGATTAGAAGGTGCTCCTAAAATTTTGACTGTGCTCCTAATTTTTTATTTTTTTTTCTAAAGTTAGAAGCACAAGCGCTCCTAAAAAGAAAAGTAAGCGCAGAGCCCTGATGAATTTATTGCATTCCTGGCGTGGGGTGAGCTGGGGAGACGCGGCGTGTTCCAGAGGGGGCTGGATGATGAGACTTAGAAGTTGCCTTTATTTCTTCGACTTCAAAATCGGTACCTTTAAATAAAGATTAATCAGCTCGATCAAGGGGAATTAAAAAAAAAAAAAAAAAAAAAAAACGAGAAGATCGCAGCGGATAGTCTCGTCGTCAAGCCCCAGCTGGAAACAGGCACCAAATGCGGCGTCGTGCGAGTTCACCCGGTTAGCAATTTCAAGGTTTTCCTCCACATATGCCTCCAACTTCCGACCAGCCTGCCGCAAACACCACAGCTTGTCCTCAGCCGTTGTCATCTTAATAGGTCCAGTGTTTTGTCACAATGCAATGAAGGGAAACCTGCGTCAGTCGGTGCTTTTCTGACAGCCTCCAAGGGATTTGTATGACGTCGCCCTCCAAATATAGACACGATGGCTGGATTGAATTCACATTACACTGAGATCCCATCACAATTCGTCCGCGACTACCTCTGGACCAGGACACGCCGAACGGATAACATTCTCATCAGAAGCGTGTTTACACTTGTTTTTTTTTTTTTAATGTGTGTGTGGACAACATCCAGATACAGGCTGCATGTCAGTGCCAAGTGTAAACGCAGCCTGTGTCTCTCTTATTTAACACACCCGGTCTCTGATAATCAGCTCATTAACTGAGTGCTTCGTGAACTGAGTTACTGTGTCAGATAAGAGGAGCATACAAAATGTGCAGAGCCCCGAGGACTGCAGTTGAGAACCGTTGTTCATGATCTGATGTTCACAGGATCCAGATTTGCATAATGACATTTATAGCAGTTTTGATTTCCACATGTATCTTGTTTATTCATATGTGTTTGATGCTTTGCATCTTTTCTGATCTGTGGTACAAACAATATCCTTACTCACTGCAGTAGTACAAATGACTAACAAATGAAAACCCTTTCTTTTAGGGTCCAGTTCTCACTTTTAACAAGTTACCCATTAGCTCTCACATTACCAGTGTATTGGCTGTTTATTGGCACCTATAAAGCCCATATTAATGCCTCATTCCGCGTGACCTTGTTCCACATCACTTAGTCCTACCCCATACCTAAACTTTTACTACCTTACTAACTATAGATAAACAGTAAATTAGGAGTTTATTGAGGCCAAAGTTGTAGTTAATGGTGAACGTGTTCCCCATACTAAAGTGTTACCAGTGGCTTTCTTCAGGTGCAGTTCTCCATCACGATGACAATGAACCTTTGTTTTTTGCGTTTTGCAACACTAAGAAACTGTTAGGAAATATTGTTCAAGGTTGTGAGGCTTACCCGTTTTTGTGCTGCTTCACTTCTGCATCTGCACTGACTTTTTGAACCAAAAGGTGATAAACCACATAATCTTGCACAGTTCTGTGCCTACTTCAAATTTCCATTGCTTAGCCCATGTTCGGCTTTCACTTTAGGGCCAGTGTGGGCTAGATATAAAACTTTTCCCTGGGCTGCAGCTCTTGACAGGTGTGTGAGGAAGTCCACTTACTCCATGTATTCGGCCATCCAGTGCACTGTTTCCCAGCCCCAAAAAGTCACGATTACTGTACTTTTTTCATATATTTCCTCCTTCTAGTCAGTTGTTACAACATGTTTTTCTACTGACCACTACTGGACATATGTGTTCGTCCAGGTGATAAGGACACAAGGATGAGAGGTAGTAGGTTGAGATGGGGATCTAGGTGTAGGGTTTTCAATGAAAGTAAAATGTAAATGTAAAAAAGGCAAATGAATAACTAGGAACATGGAAAATACAAAGAACAGAAATACGAGCAGGGTGGCAACCATTACTTTTAACAACAGGAAAGCAACAAGAAAGACACAATGGGTTGGATATAAACCGGAGTAGCAAGCCTAACCATGCAACCAGTTAACAAGACACTTGGGGAGAAAAAAACTGACAGGGAAGACTAAACTAAAGTCACATAAAAGTCCAGGAGGGTGTTGGAGCAGAGGCAGAGCAGGCTAACGGATGGTGGGCCTGGCCCATGGGGAAGAGCCCGTGAAATCTGTAGCAGAGCAGGGGACCAGTATGGAACAGGCAGAGTGAGCAGCTAGGGTGAAGAAGACCACCACACCAGAGCAGACGGGACTGGTGACCACCACGGTAAAACTGGGGACCACCAAGGTGGAGCAGGTGGAACTTAAGACCACCTCAGGGGGGCTTACAAGACTGGAGAACTTCGAACACACACATATATATATATATATATATATATATATATATATATATAGGCACACATATAGGGTATATATATATATGTATTTACTGTATCGTAAATGTTTCACATTTGTAAGCTGTGCTTTGATTTATTTAGGAGGCTCGTTTGCGACACCTAGTGGTGAAAAATGTTACGGCACTATTCTCTGGAACAGGGGTGGCGAACGTCGGCCCTGGAGAGCTGCAGCCCTGCAGAGTATTCCTTCAACCCTAATCAAACGCACCTGAACAAGCTAATCAAGGTCTGAAGGGTTACTAGAAAGGTACAGCCAAGTGAGTTTTAATTAGGGTTGGAGCTGAACTCTGCAGAGCTGCGGCTCTCCAGGACCGGAGTTCGCCACCCCTGCTCTAGAACGTAACCGGATGTTTAAATAGTCATAGAAGAAGAGGCTGTGATCGGCATCCGGAGACGTGTTGTGGTTTGCTTTCAGTTCTTGTAATAGAAACAACCGTAAGTCCCTAATTTTATTTTGAAAGCATCTATAATACTTCCTTTGTGTTAGTTTGATCAAAGAGGGTCAATATTGACGTTTAAAGAGTGATGTTCTGTTCTAAAATCTATCGCGATCTGCTAACGAGCTGCGCAATCGTTTTCGTAAACGTGCACGTCATTAATGTGTGTCGATTGTTTATTTAGCTGTTTGAATATGTTAGCTGATTTTTATAAACGTGAAAGCTGTATATTATTTGTGATATTTTGCAATCATTTTGTAATTTCTACCTTTGTGTTTTCCTGTTTAGTTTTACAAGTAAATCAAGTAAAGCGTGCATCACATGCGCAAGAAGAAAGTGTGATGGTGCTTTATTTCCGTTAACTATCTGTCAACGCTTTGGTTCGGAACACCACTGCCAGGGCAGAATAGTAAAAGGTCGACTACGCGGCGGATGAAGACAAGCGAGCGCAATCATATCGAGTTGCACTGTGATACCAAGGGTAAAATCCACGACAGGCGAAAAGTCCAGGGCAGGCCGAAGGCAGACAAGGCGATTATAACAAGGCGAGGATACAAGACTCGAATGACTAGAAACAGGAACAAGGCTAAACTAGAAAACACGAATGAACTAGACTCTGGATAAACAAAGGGGCTCCGTACAGTTGCTAACACAACAAGAGTGCTAAACGCAATACAGTACTCGGCAAACAGTGAGAGGAAGTCCAAGGCTTATATAGAGTCTCTGATTGGATGCAGGTGATAAGCGCAATGGGTGATGGGGAACGTAGTCCGGGGTGTGGTGCAACAGTCTGTGTAATGTGAATGTCAAAGCGACCTCTGGTGGCGAGCGGACTGGCGTTCAGGACCAGATTCGTGACAGAGCCCACCAGGGCGGAGCAGGGACCCACGGCAGAGACTGGGACCTGAGAAAAAGAGAGACACAGAAGACAGACAGGTCAACAAGGACAAAGGCAGGGAATGCGGTGGCCTTCCTGGCAGTCTCTGTGAGCATACTAGGGTAGAGGGTAGAAAGTTCAACATTGGATTTGGTAGTTGAAACTGAATGGGTAGGCAGACCTTGGGGTGTCAGACGAGACATAGCGAGGCTCAGGGAGGTCAGACGAGACGTGAGGAGGCTCTGGGAGGTCAGACGTGACATGGCAAGACTCTGGACAATCAAACGTGATGAGGCGAAACTCTGGATGATCTGACGTGACGTGACGAGGCTCTGGACAGACAGACGAGACGTGACTTGACTCTGCACGAACAGCTGAGACAGGGCTTGACTCTGGATGACCAGCTGTGAGTTTACTTGACTCATGGAGATCAGCTGTAACTTGACCTGGCTCATGAAGATCAGCTGTAACTTGACTTGACCCTGGAACAACAGCTCTGACTTTGCTTGACTCAGGAGCAACAGCTGTAACTTGATTTGACTTAGAAAACACAGCTTTGACTTTGCTTGACTCAGGAAACACAGCTGTAACTTGACTTGACCTAGGGAGAGCAGCTCTGACTTGACTTGACTCAGGGGAAGCAGCTGTGATGTTGCATGACACCGGGATGGCTGCTGTGACATGACGGAGCCATTACTGTCGCCGCCATTACGTGAGCGCGCTCCGGTGGGGCCGCCATTTCGCAAGCTGGTTTGATTACCGGAGTAGTGATCAATATACTAGAACGTCCCGTCTAAGCTTTGACTTAAGCGGCTGATTAATACCCTCGCAAAAAAAAAAGTCTATCAGCACACAGTCCATATATATATATATATATATATATATATATATATATATATATATTTAAACGGATCTAGTGAGTCAATGAATCAATTACCCATTTATAAAGACGGTCACTTGCTTTATTCCTGAATGAATCAGCCGTTCGGAGGAATCAAATGAATGATATGATTCCGTAATTAAAACCGCCATCTACTGGCAGTTTTAGTTTAATTTTTAAATGATCTTCTTTTCATTTTTTAAAATCATTTAATATTTCTATATTCAAAATTCTATACTTAATACATTAATCTCAACATGAATTTATGAATTTGATTGCACGCATGCCACCTCTGAGCCCCATTAAACATATGCAAGTACACCTAAAAGCTACTTTTGTGTTCTTCTGTGCCACCTCGGTAGTACAAATTAATTTTGTTAATAGTGATTTCATTCGACTGGCAAATTATTCTTGTTCTGTTGTTTTAATTAGAAATTTAAAAAAAGCTTATAAAATATATTTAAAAAAAAAAATGACATAAAAGATGACGTACTTTTAATAAAGTCAAAAACTGCCATTACAAAGGTAAAACAAAATTCCCCTCTAATTCACTTTAAGGAGTCAAATATCACCTCCTAATGGGAAGGCTAATTTTTGATCAGATTTTTGGATTATTGATTAGAAGGTGCTCCTAAAATTTTGACTGTGCTCCTAATTTTTTATTTTTTTTTCTAAAGTTAGAAGCACAAGCGCTCCTAAAAAGAAAAGTAAGCGCAGAGCCCTGATGAATTTATTGCATTCCTGGCGTGGGGTGAGCTGGGGAGACGCGGCGTGTTCCAGAGGGGGCTGGATGATGAGACTTAGAAGTTGCCTTTATTTCTTCGACTTCAAAATCGGTACCTTTAAATAAAGATTAATCAGCTCGATCAAGGGGAATTAAAAAAAAAAAAAAAAAAAAAAAAACGAGAAGATCGCAGCGGATAGTCTCGTCGTCAAGCCCCAGCTGGAAACAGGCACCAAATGCGGCGTCGTGCGAGTTCACCCGGTTAGCAATTTCAAGGTTTTCCTCCACATATGCCTCCAACTTCCGACCAGCCTGCCGCAAACACCACAGCTTGTCCTCAGCCGTTGTCATCTTAATAGGTCCAGTGTTTTGTCACAATGCAATGAAGGGAAACCTGCGTCAGTCGGTGCTTTTCTGACAGCCTCCAAGGGATTTGTATGACGTCGCCCTCCAAATATAGACACGATGGCTGGATTGAATTCACATTACACTGAGATCCCATCACAATTCGTCCGCGACTACCTCTGGACCAGGACACGCCGAACGGATAACATTCTCATCAGAAGCGTGTTTACACTTGTTTTTTTTTTTTTAATGTGTGTGTGGACAACATCCAGATACAGGCTGCATGTCAGTGCCAAGTGTAAACGCAGCCTGTGTCTCTCTTATTTAACACACCCGGTCTCTGATAATCAGCTCATTAACTGAGTGCTTCGTGAACTGAGTTACTGTGTCAGATAAGAGGAGCATACAAAATGTGCAGAGCCCCGAGGACTGCAGTTGAGAACCGTTGTTCATGATCTGATGTTCACAGGATCCAGATTTGCATAATGACATTTATAGCAGTTTTGATTTCCACATGTATCTTGTTTATTCATATGTGTTTGATGCTTTGCATCTTTTCTGATCTGTGGTACAAACAATATCCTTACTCACTGCAGTAGTACAAATGACTAACAAATGAAAACCCTTTCTTTTAGGGTCCAGTTCTCACTTTTAACAAGTTACCCATTAGCTCTCACATTACCAGTGTATTGGCTGTATATTGGCACCTATAAAGCCCATATTAATGCCTCATTCCGCGTGACCTTGTTCCACATCACTTAGTCCTACCCCATACCTAAACTTTTACTACCTTACTAACTATAGATAAACAGTAAATTAGGAGTTTATTGAGGCCAAAGTTGTAGTTAATGGTGAACGTGTTCCCCATACTAAAGTGTTACCAGTGGCTTTCTTCAGGTGCAGTTCTCCATCACGATGACAATGAACCTTTGTTTTTTGCGTTTTGCAACACTAAGAAACTGTTAGGAAATATTGTTCAAGGTTGTGAGGCTTACCCGTTTTTGTGCTGCTTCACTTCTGCATCTGCACTGACTTTTTGAACCAAAAGGTGATAAACCACATAATCTTGCACAGTTCTGTGCCTACTTCAAATTTCCATTGCTTAGCCCATGTTCGGCTTTCACTTTAGGGCCAGTGTGGGCTAGATATAAAACTTTTCCCTGGGCTGCAGCTCTTGACAGGTGTGTGAGGAAGTCCACTTACTCCATGTATTCGGCCATCCAGTGCACTGTTTCCCAGCCCCAAAAAGTCACGATTACTGTACTTTTTTCATATATTTCCTCCTTCTAGTCAGTTGTTACAACATGTTTTTTCTACTGACCACTACTGGACATATGTGTTCGTCCAGGTGATAAGGACACAAGGATGAGAGGTAGTAGGTTGAGATGGGGATCTAGGTGTAGGGTTTTCAATGAAAGTAAAATGTAAATGTAAAAAAGGCAAATGAATAACTAGGAACATGGAAAATACAAAGAACAGAAATACGAGCAGGGTGGCAACCATTACTTTTAACAACAGGAAAGCAACAAGAAAGACACAATGGGTTGGATATAAACCGGAGTAGCAAGCCTAACCATGCAACCAGTTAACAAGACACTTGGGGAGAAAAAAACTGACAGGGAAGACTAAACTAAAGTCACATAAAAGTCCAGGAGGGTGTTGGAGCAGAGGCAGAGCAGGCTAACGGATGGTGGGCCTGGCCCATGGGGAAGAGCCCGTGAAGGCTGTAGCAGAGCAGGGGACCAGTATGGAACAGGCAGAGTGAGCAGCTAGGGTGAAGAAGACCACCACACCAGAGCAGACGGGACTGGTGACCACCACGGTAAAACTGGGGACCACCAAGGTGGAGCAGGTGGAACTTAAGACCACCTCAGGGGGGCTTACAAGACTGGAGAACTTCGAACACACACATATATATATATATATATATATATATATATATATATATAGGCACACATATAGGGTATATATATATATGTATTTACTGTATCGTAAATGTTTCACATTTGTAAGCTGTGCTTTGATTTATTTAGGAGGCTCGTTTGCGACACCTAGTGGTGAAAAATGTTACGGCACTATTCTCTGGAACAGGGGTGGCGAACGTCGGCCCTGGAGAGCTGCAGCCCTGCAGAGTATTCCTTCAACCCTAATCAAACGCACCTGAACAAGCTAATCAAGGTCTGAAGGGTTACTAGAAAGGTACAGCCAAGTGAGTTTTAATTAGGGTTGGAGCTGAACTCTGCAGAGCTGCGGCTCTCCAGGACCGGAGTTCGCCACCCCTGCTCTAGAACGTAACCGGATGTTTAAATAGTCATAGAAGAAGAGGCTGTGATCGGCATCCGGAGACGTGTTGTGGTTTGCTTTCAGTTCTTGTAATAGAAACAACCGTAAGTCCCTAATTTTATTTTGAAAGCATCTATAATACTTCCTTTGTGTTAGTTTGATCAAAGAGGGTCAATATTGACGTTTAAAGAGTGATGTTCTGTTCTAAAATCTATCGCGATCTGCTAACGAGCTGCGCAATCGTTTTCGTAAACGTGCACGTCATTAATGTGTGTCGATTGTTTATTTAGCTGTTTGAATATGTTAGCTGATTTTTATAAACGTGAAAGCTGTATATTATTTGTGATATTTTGCAATCATTTTGTAATTTCTACCTTTGTGTTTTCCTGTTTAGTTTTACAAGTAAATCAAGTAAAGCGTGCATCACATGCGCAAGAAGAAAGTGTGATGGTGCTTTATTTCCGTTAACTATCTGTCAACGCTTTGGTTCGGAACACCACTGCCAGGGCAGAATAGTAAAAGGTCGACTACGCGGCGGATGAAGACAAGCGAGCGCAATCATATCGAGTTGCACTGTGATACCAAGGGTAAAATCCACGACAGGCGAAAAGTCCAGGGCAGGCCGAAGGCAGACAAGGCGATTATAACAAGGCGAGGATACAAGACTCGAATGACTAGAAACAGGAACAAGGCTAAACTAGAAAACACGAATGAACTAGACTCTGGATAAACAAAGGGGCTCCGTACAGTTGCTAACACAACAAGAGTGCTAAACGCAATACAGTACTCGGCAAACAGTGAGAGGAAGTCCAAGGCTTATATAGAGTCTCTGATTGGATGCAGGTGATAAGCGCAATGGGTGATGGGGAACGTAGTCCGGGGTGTGGTGCAACAGTCTGTGTAATGTGAATGTCAAAGCGACCTCTGGTGGCGAGCGGACTGGCGTTCAGGACCAGATTCGTGACAGAGCCCACCAGGGCGGAGCAGGGACCCACGGCAGAGACTGGGACCTGAGAAAAAGAGAGACACAGAAGACAGACAGGTCAACAAGGACAAAGGCAGGGAATGCGGTGGCCTTCCTGGCAGTCTCTGTGAGCATACTAGGGTAGAGGGTAGAAAGTTCAACATTGGATTTGGTAGTTGAAACTGAATGGGTAGGCAGACCTTGGGGTGTCAGACGAGACATAGCGAGGCTCAGGGAGGTCAGACGAGACGTGAGGAGGCTCTGGGAGGTCAGACGTGACATGGCAAGACTCTGGACAATCAAACGTGATGAGGCGAAACTCTGGATGATCTGACGTGACGTGACGAGGCTCTGGACAGACAGACGAGACGTGACTTGACTCTGCACGAACAGCTGAGACAGGGCTTGACTCTGGATGACCAGCTGTGAGTTTACTTGACTCATGGAGATCAGCTGTAACTTGACCTGGCTCATGAAGATCAGCTGTAACTTGACTTGACCCTGGAACAACAGCTCTGACTTTGCTTGACTCAGGAGCAACAGCTGTAACTTGATTTGACTTAGAAAACACAGCTTTGACTTTGCTTGACTCAGGAAACACAGCTGTAACTTGACTTGACCTAGGGAGAGCAGCTCTGACTTGACTTGACTCAGGGGAAGCAGCTGTGATGTTGCATGACACCGGGATGGCTGCTGTGACATGACGGAGCCATTACTGTCGCCGCCATTACGTGAGCGCGCTCCGGTGGGGCCGCCATTTCGCAAGCTGGTTTGATTACCGGAGTAGTGATCAATATACTAGAACGTCCCGTCTAAGCTTTGACTTAAGCGGCTGATTAATACCCTCGCAAAAAAAAAAGTCTATCAGCACACAGTCCATATATATATATATATATATATATATATATATATATATATATATTTAAACGGATCTAGTGAGTCAATGAATCAATTACCCATTTATAAAGACGGTCACTTGCTTTATTCCTGAATGAATCAGCCGTTCGGAGGAATCAAATGAATGATATGATTCCGTAATTAAAACCGCCATCTACTGGCAGTTTTAGTTTAATTTTTAAATGATCTTCTTTTCATTTTTTAAAATCATTTAATATTTCTATATTCAAAATTCTATACTTAATACATTAATCTCAACATGAATTTATGAATTTGATTGCACGCATGCCACCTCTGAGCCCCATTAAACATATGCAAGTACACCTAAAAGCTACTTTTGTGTTCTTCTGTGCCACCTCGGTAGTACAAATTAATTTTGTTAATAGTGATTTCATTCGACTGGCAAATTATTCTTGTTCTGTTGTTTTAATTAGAAATTTAAAAAAAGCTTATAAAATATATTTAAAAAAAAAAATGACATAAAAGATGACGTACTTTTAATAAAGTCAAAAACTGCCATTACAAAGGTAAAACAAAATTCCCCTCTAATTCACTTTAAGGAGTCAAATATCACCTCCTAATGGGAAGGCTAATTTTTGATCAGATTTTTGGATTATTGATTAGAAGGTGCTCCTAAAATTTTGACTGTGCTCCTAATTTTTTATTTTTTTTTCTAAAGTTAGAAGCACAAGCGCTCCTAAAAAGAAAAGTAAGCGCAGAGCCCTGATGAATTTATTGCATTCCTGGCGTGGGGTGAGCTGGGGAGACGCGGCGTGTTCCAGAGGGGGCTGGATGATGAGACTTAGAAGTTGCCTTTATTTCTTCGACTTCAAAATCGGTACCTTTAAATAAAGATTAATCAGCTCGATCAAGGGGAATTAAAAAAAAAAAAAAAAAAAAAAAACGAGAAGATCGCAGCGGATAGTCTCGTCGTCAAGCCCCAGCTGGAAACAGGCACCAAATGCGGCGTCGTGCGAGTTCACCCGGTTAGCAATTTCAAGGTTTTCCTCCACATATGCCTCCAACTTCCGACCAGCCTGCCGCAAACACCACAGCTTGTCCTCAGCCGTTGTCATCTTAATAGGTCCAGTGTTTTGTCACAATGCAATGAAGGGAAACCTGCGTCAGTCGGTGCTTTTCTGACAGCCTCCAAGGGATTTGTATGACGTCGCCCTCCAAATATAGACACGATGGCTGGATTGAATTCACATTACACTGAGATCCCATCACAATTCGTCCGCGACTACCTCTGGACCAGGACACGCCGAACGGATAACATTCTCATCAGAAGCGTGTTTACACTTGTTTTTTTTTTTTTTAATGTGTGTGTGGACAACATCCAGATACAGGCTGCATGTCAGTGCCAAGTGTAAACGCAGCCTGTGTCTCTCTTATTTAACACACCCGGTCTCTGATAATCAGCTCATTAACTGAGTGCTTCGTGAACTGAGTTACTGTGTCAGATAAGAGGAGCATACAAAATGTGCAGAGCCCCGAGGACTGCAGTTGAGAACCGTTGTTCATGATCTGATGTTCACAGGATCCAGATTTGCATAATGACATTTATAGCAGTTTTGATTTCCACATGTATCTTGTTTATTCATATGTGTTTGATGCTTTGCATCTTTTCTGATCTGTGGTACAAACAATATCCTTACTCACTGCAGTAGTACAAATGACTAACAAATGAAAACCCTTTCTTTTAGGGTCCAGTTCTCACTTTTAACAAGTTACCCATTAGCTCTCACATTACCAGTGTATTGGCTGTTTATTGGCACCTATAAAGCCCATATTAATGCCTCATTCCGCGTGACCTTGTTCCACATCACTTAGTCCTACCCCATACCTAAACTTTTACTACCTTACTAACTATAGATAAACAGTAAATTAGGAGTTTATTGAGGCCAAAGTTGTAGTTAATGGTGAACGTGTTCCCCATACTAAAGTGTTACCAGTGGCTTTCTTCAGGTGCAGTTCTCCATCACGATGACAATGAACCTTTGTTTTTTGCGTTTTGCAACACTAAGAAACTGTTAGGAAATATTGTTCAAGGTTGTGAGGCTTACCCGTTTTTGTGCTGCTTCACTTCTGCATCTGCACTGACTTTTTGAACCAAAAGGTGATAAACCACATAATCTTGCACAGTTCTGTGCCTACTTCAAATTTCCATTGCTTAGCCCATGTTCGGCTTTCACTTTAGGGCCAGTGTGGGCTAGATATAAAACTTTTCCCTGGGCTGCAGCTCTTGACAGGTGTGTGAGGAAGTCCACTTACTCCATGTATTCGGCCATCCAGTGCACTGTTTCCCAGCCCCAAAAAGTCACGATTACTGTACTTTTTTCATATATTTCCTCCTTCTAGTCAGTTGTTACAACATGTTTTTTCTACTGACCACTACTGGACATATGTGTTCGTCCAGGTGATAAGGACACAAGGATGAGAGGTAGTAGGTTGAGATGGGGATCTAGGTGTAGGGTTTTCAATGAAAGTAAAATGTAAATGTAAAAAAGGCAAATGAATAACTAGGAACATGGAAAATACAAAGAACAGAAATACGAGCAGGGTGGCAACCATTACTTTTAACAACAGGAAAGCAACAAGAAAGACACAATGGGTTGGATATAAACCGGAGTAGCAAGCCTAACCATGCAACCAGTTAACAAGACACTTGGGGAGAAAAAAACTGACAGGGAAGACTAAACTAAAGTCACATAAAAGTCCAGGAGGGTGTTGGAGCAGAGGCAGAGCAGGCTAACGGATGGTGGGCCTGGCCCATGGGGAAGAGCCCGTGAAATCTGTAGCAGAGCAGGGGACCAGTATGGAACAGGCAGAGTGAGCAGCTAGGGTGAAGAAGACCACCACACCAGAGCAGACGGGACTGGTGACCACCACGGTAAAACTGGGGACCACCAAGGTGGAGCAGGTGGAACTTAAGACCACCTCAGGGGGGCTTACAAGACTGGAGAACTTCGAACACACACATATATATATATATATATATATATATATATATATATATAGGCACACATATAGGGTATATATATATATGTATTTACTGTATCGTAAATGTTTCACATTTGTAAGCTGTGCTTTGATTTATTTAGGAGGCTCGTTTGCGACACCTAGTGGTGAAAAATGTTACGGCACTATTCTCTGGAACAGGGGTGGCGAACGTCGGCCCTGGAGAGCTGCAGCCCTGCAGAGTATTCCTTCAACCCTAATCAAACGCACCTGAACAAGCTAATCAAGGTCTGAAGGGTTACTAGAAAGGTACAGCCAAGTGAGTTTTAATTAGGGTTGGAGCTGAACTCTGCAGAGCTGCGGCTCTCCAGGACCGGAGTTCGCCACCCCTGCTCTAGAACGTAACCGGATGTTTAAATAGTCATAGAAGAAGAGGCTGTGATCGGCATCCGGAGACGTGTTGTGGTTTGCTTTCAGTTCTTGTAATAGAAACAACCGTAAGTCCCTAATTTTATTTTGAAAGCATCTATAATACTTCCTTTGTGTTAGTTTGATCAAAGAGGGTCAATATTGACGTTTAAAGAGTGATGTTCTGTTCTAAAATCTATCGCGATCTGCTAACGAGCTGCGCAATCGTTTTCGTAAACGTGCACGTCATTAATGTGTGTCGATTGTTTATTTAGCTGTTTGAATATGTTAGCTGATTTTTATAAACGTGAAAGCTGTATATTATTTGTGATATTTTGCAATCATTTTGTAATTTCTACCTTTGTGTTTTCCTGTTTAGTTTTACAAGTAAATCAAGTAAAGCGTGCATCACATGCGCAAGAAGAAAGTGTGATGGTGCTTTATTTCCGTTAACTATCTGTCAACGCTTTGGTTCGGAACACCACTGCCAGGGCAGAATAGTAAAAGGTCGACTACGCGGCGGATGAAGACAAGCGAGCGCAATCATATCGAGTTGCACTGTGATACCAAGGGTAAAATCCACGACAGGCGAAAAGTCCAGGGCAGGCCGAAGGCAGACAAGGCGATTATAACAAGGCGAGGATACAAGACTCGAATGACTAGAAACAGGAACAAGGCTAAACTAGAAAACACGAATGAACTAGACTCTGGATAAACAAAGGGGCTCCGTACAGTTGCTAACACAACAAGAGTGCTAAACGCAATACAGTACTCGGCAAACAGTGAGAGGAAGTCCAAGGCTTATATAGAGTCTCTGATTGGATGCAGGTGATAAGCGCAATGGGTGATGGGGAACGTAGTCCGGGGTGTGGTGCAACAGTCTGTGTAATGTGAATGTCAAAGCGACCTCTGGTGGCGAGCGGACTGGCGTTCAGGACCAGATTCGTGACAGAGCCCACCAGGGCGGAGCAGGGACCCACGGCAGAGACTGGGACCTGAGAAAAAGAGAGACACAGAAGACAGACAGGTCAACAAGGACAAAGGCAGGGAATGCGGTGGCCTTCCTGGCAGTCTCTGTGAGCATACTAGGGTAGAGGGTAGAAAGTTCAACATTGGATTTGGTAGTTGAAACTGAATGGGTAGGCAGACCTTGGGGTGTCAGACGAGACATAGCGAGGCTCAGGGAGGTCAGACGAGACGTGAGGAGGCTCTGGGAGGTCAGACGTGACATGGCAAGACTCTGGACAATCAAACGTGATGAGGCGAAACTCTGGATGATCTGACGTGACGTGACGAGGCTCTGGACAGACAGACGAGACGTGACTTGACTCTGCACGAACAGCTGAGACAGGGCTTGACTCTGGATGACCAGCTGTGAGTTTACTTGACTCATGGAGATCAGCTGTAACTTGACCTGGCTCATGAAGATCAGCTGTAACTTGACTTGACCCTGGAACAACAGCTCTGACTTTGCTTGACTCAGGAGCAACAGCTGTAACTTGATTTGACTTAGAAAACACAGCTTTGACTTTGCTTGACTCAGGAAACACAGCTGTAACTTGACTTGACCTAGGGAGAGCAGCTCTGACTTGACTTGACTCAGGGGAAGCAGCTGTGATGTTGCATGACACCGGGATGGCTGCTGTGACATGACGGAGCCATTACTGTCGCCGCCATTACGTGAGCGCGCTCCGGTGGGGCCGCCATTTCGCAAGCTGGTTTGATTACCGGAGTAGTGATCAATATACTAGAACGTCCCGTCTAAGCTTTGACTTAAGCGGCTGATTAATACCCTCGCAAAAAAAAAAGTCTATCAGCACACAGTCCATATATATATATATATATATATATATATATATATATATATATATTTAAACGGATCTAGTGAGTCAATGAATCAATTACCCATTTATAAAGACGGTCACTTGCTTTATTCCTGAATGAATCAGCCGTTCGGAGGAATCAAATGAATGATATGATTCCGTAATTAAAACCGCCATCTACTGGCAGTTTTAGTTTAATTTTTAAATGATCTTCTTTTCATTTTTTAAAATCATTTAATATTTCTATATTCAAAATTCTATACTTAATACATTAATCTCAACATGAATTTATGAATTTGATTGCACGCATGCCACCTCTGAGCCCCATTAAACATATGCAAGTACACCTAAAAGCTACTTTTGTGTTCTTCTGTGCCACCTCGGTAGTACAAATTAATTTTGTTAATAGTGATTTCATTCGACTGGCAAATTATTCTTGTTCTGTTGTTTTAATTAGAAATTTAAAAAAAGCTTATAAAATATATTTAAAAAAAAAAATGACATAAAAGATGACGTACTTTTAATAAAGTCAAAAACTGCCATTACAAAGGTAAAACAAAATTCCCCTCTAATTCACTTTAAGGAGTCAAATATCACCTCCTAATGGGAAGGCTAATTTTTGATCAGATTTTTGGATTATTGATTAGAAGGTGCTCCTAAAATTTTGACTGTGCTCCTAATTTTTTATTTTTTTTTTCTAAAGTTAGAAGCACAAGCGCTCCTAAAAAGAAAAGTAAGCGCAGAGCCCTGATGAATTTATTGCATTCCTGGCGTGGGGTGAGCTGGGGAGACGCGGCGTGTTCCAGAGGGGGCTGGATGATGAGACTTAGAAGTTGCCTTTATTTCTTCGACTTCAAAATCGGTACCTTTAAATAAAGATTAATCAGCTCGATCAAGGGGAATTAAAAAAAAAAAAAAAAAAAAAAAAACGAGAAGATCGCAGCGGATAGTCTCGTCGTCAAGCCCCAGCTGGAAACAGGCACCAAATGCGGCGTCGTGCGAGTTCACCCGGTTAGCAATTTCAAGGTTTTCCTCCACATATGCCTCCAACTTCCGACCAGCCTGCCGCAAACACCACAGCTTGTCCTCAGCCGTTGTCATCTTAATAGGTCCAGTGTTTTGTCACAATGCAATGAAGGGAAACCTGCGTCAGTCGGTGCTTTTCTGACAGCCTCCAAGGGATTTGTATGACGTCGCCCTCCAAATATAGACACGATGGCTGGATTGAATTCACATTACACTGAGATCCCATCACAATTCGTCCGCGACTACCTCTGGACCAGGACACGCCGAACGGATAACATTCTCATCAGAAGCGTGTTTACACTTGTTTTTTTTTTTTTAATGTGTGTGTGGACAACATCCAGATACAGGCTGCATGTCAGTGCCAAGTGTAAACGCAGCCTGTGTCTCTCTTATTTAACACACCCGGTCTCTGATAATCAGCTCATTAACTGAGTGCTTCGTGAACTGAGTTACTGTGTCAGATAAGAGGAGCATACAAAATGTGCAGAGCCCCGAGGACTGCAGTTGAGAACCGTTGTTCATGATCTGATGTTCACAGGATCCAGATTTGCATAATGACATTTATAGCAGTTTTGATTTCCACATGTATCTTGTTTATTCATATGTGTTTGATGCTTTGCATCTTTTCTGATCTGTGGTACAAACAATATCCTTACTCACTGCAGTAGTACAAATGACTAACAAATGAAAACCCTTTCTTTTAGGGTCCAGTTCTCACTTTTAACAAGTTACCCATTAGCTCTCACATTACCAGTGTATTGGCTGTTTATTGGCACCTATAAAGCCCATATTAATGCCTCATTCCGCGTGACCTTGTTCCACATCACTTAGTCCTACCCCATACCTAAACTTTTACTACCTTACTAACTATAGATAAACAGTAAATTAGGAGTTTATTGAGGCCAAAGTTGTAGTTAATGGTGAACGTGTTCCCCATACTAAAGTGTTACCAGTGGCTTTCTTCAGGTGCAGTTCTCCATCACGATGACAATGAACCTTTGTTTTTTGCGTTTTGCAACACTAAGAAACTGTTAGGAAATATTGTTCAAGGTTGTGAGGCTTACCCGTTTTTGTGCTGCTTCACTTCTGCATCTGCACTGACTTTTTGAACCAAAAGGTGATAAACCACATAATCTTGCACAGTTCTGTGCCTACTTCAAATTTCCATTGCTTAGCCCATGTTCGGCTTTCACTTTAGGGCCAGTGTGGGCTAGATATAAAACTTTTCCCTGGGCTGCAGCTCTTGACAGGTGTGTGAGGAAGTCCACTTACTCCATGTATTCGGCCATCCAGTGCACTGTTTCCCAGCCCCAAAAAGTCACGATTACTGTACTTTTTTCATATATTTCCTCCTTCTAGTCAGTTGTTACAACATGTTTTTCTACTGACCACTACTGGACATATGTGTTCGTCCAGGTGATAAGGACACAAGGATGAGAGGTAGTAGGTTGAGATGGGGATCTAGGTGTAGGGTTTTCAATGAAAGTAAAATGTAAATGTAAAAAAGGCAAATGAATAACTAGGAACATGGAAAATACAAAGAACAGAAATACGAGCAGGGTGGCAACCATTACTTTTAACAACAGGAAAGCAACAAGAAAGACACAATGGGTTGGATATAAACCGGAGTAGCAAGCCTAACCATGCAACCAGTTAACAAGACACTTGGGGAGAAAAAAACTGACAGGGAAGACTAAACTAAAGTCACATAAAAGTCCAGGAGGGTGTTGGAGCAGAGGCAGAGCAGGCTAACGGATGGTGGGCCTGGCCCATGGGGAAGAGCCCGTGAAATCTGTAGCAGAGCAGGGGACCAGTATGGAACAGGCAGAGTGAGCAGCTAGGGTGAAGAAGACCACCACACCAGAGCAGACGGGACTGGTGACCACCACGGTAAAACTGGGGACCACCAAGGTGGAGCAGGTGGAACTTAAGACCACCTCAGGGGGGCTTACAAGACTGGAGAACTTCGAACACACACATATATATATATATATATATATAGGCACACATATAGGGTATATATATATATATGTATTTACTGTATCGTAAATGTTTCACATTTGTAAGCTGTGCTTTGATTTATTTAGGAGGCTCGTTTGCGACACCTAGTGGTGAAAAATGTTACGGCACTATTCTCTGGAACAGGGGTGGCGAACGTCGGCCCTGGAGAGCTGCAGCCCTGCAGAGTATTCCTTCAACCCTAATCAAACGCACCTGAACAAGCTAATCAAGGTCTGAAGGGTTACTAGAAAGGTACAGCCAAGTGAGTTTTAATTAGGGTTGGAGCTGAACTCTGCAGAGCTGCGGCTCTCCAGGACCGGAGTTCGCCACCCCTGCTCTAGAACGTAACCGGATGTTTAAATAGTCATAGAAGAAGAGGCTGTGATCGGCATCCGGAGACGTGTTGTGGTTTGCTTTCAGTTCTTGTAATAGAAACAACCGTAAGTCCCTAATTTTATTTTGAAAGCATCTATAATACTTCCTTTGTGTTAGTTTGATCAAAGAGGGTCAATATTGACGTTTAAAGAGTGATGTTCTGTTCTAAAATCTATCGCGATCTGCTAACGAGCTGCGCAATCGTTTTCGTAAACGTGCACGTCATTAATGTGTGTCGATTGTTTATTTAGCTGTTTGAATATGTTAGCTGATTTTTATAAACGTGAAAGCTGTATATTATTTGTGATATTTTGCAATCATTTTGTAATTTCTACCTTTGTGTTTTCCTGTTTAGTTTTACAAGTAAATCAAGTAAAGCGTGCATCACATGCGCAAGAAGAAAGTGTGATGGTGCTTTATTTCCGTTAACTATCTGTCAACGCTTTGGTTCGGAACACCACTGCCAGGGCAGAATAGTAAAAGGTCGACTACGCGGCGGATGAAGACAAGCGAGCGCAATCATATCGAGTTGCACTGTGATACCAAGGGTAAAATCCACGACAGGCGAAAAGTCCAGGGCAGGCCGAAGGCAGACAAGGCGATTATAACAAGGCGAGGATACAAGACTCGAATGACTAGAAACAGGAACAAGGCTAAACTAGAAAACACGAATGAACTAGACTCTGGATAAACAAAGGGGCTCCGTACAGTTGCTAACACAACAAGAGTGCTAAACGCAATACAGTACTCGGCAAACAGTGAGAGGAAGTCCAAGGCTTATATAGAGTCTCTGATTGGATGCAGGTGATAAGCGCAATGGGTGATGGGGAACGTAGTCCGGGGTGTGGTGCAACAGTCTGTGTAATGTGAATGTCAAAGCGACCTCTGGTGGCGAGCGGACTGGCGTTCAGGACCAGATTCGTGACAGAGCCCACCAGGGCGGAGCAGGGACCCACGGCAGAGACTGGGACCTGAGAAAAAGAGAGACACAGAAGACAGACAGGTCAACAAGGACAAAGGCAGGGAATGCGGTGGCCTTCCTGGCAGTCTCTGTGAGCATACTAGGGTAGAGGGTAGAAAGTTCAACATTGGATTTGGTAGTTGAAACTGAATGGGTAGGCAGACCTTGGGGTGTCAGACGAGACATAGCGAGGCTCAGGGAGGTCAGACGAGACGTGAGGAGGCTCTGGGAGGTCAGACGTGACATGGCAAGACTCTGGACAATCAAACGTGATGAGGCGAAACTCTGGATGATCTGACGTGACGTGACGAGGCTCTGGACAGACAGACGAGACGTGACTTGACTCTGCACGAACAGCTGAGACAGGGCTTGACTCTGGATGACCAGCTGTGAGTTTACTTGACTCATGGAGATCAGCTGTAACTTGACCTGGCTCATGAAGATCAGCTGTAACTTGACTTGACCCTGGAACAACAGCTCTGACTTTGCTTGACTCAGGAGCAACAGCTGTAACTTGATTTGACTTAGAAAACACAGCTTTGACTTTGCTTGACTCAGGAAACACAGCTGTAACTTGACTTGACCTAGGGAGAGCAGCTCTGACTTGACTTGACTCAGGGGAAGCAGCTGTGATGTTGCATGACACCGGGATGGCTGCTGTGACATGACGGAGCCATTACTGTCGCCGCCATTACGTGAGCGCGCTCCGGTGGGGCCGCCATTTCGCAAGCTGGTTTGATTACCGGAGTAGTGATCAATATACTAGAACGTCCCGTCTAAGCTTTGACTTAAGCGGCTGATTAATACCCTCGCAAAAAAAAAAGTCTATCAGCACACAGTCCATATATATATATATATATATATATATATATATATATATATATATTTAAACGGATCTAGTGAGTCAATGAATCAATTACCCATTTATAAAGACGGTCACTTGCTTTATTCCTGAATGAATCAGCCGTTCGGAGGAATCAAATGAATGATATGATTCCGTAATTAAAACCGCCATCTACTGGCAGTTTTAGTTTAATTTTTAAATGATCTTCTTTTCATTTTTTAAAATCATTTAATATTTCTATATTCAAAATTCTATACTTAATACATTAATCTCAACATGAATTTATGAATTTGATTGCACGCATGCCACCTCTGAGCCCCATTAAACATATGCAAGTACACCTAAAAGCTACTTTTGTGTTCTTCTGTGCCACCTCGGTAGTACAAATTAATTTTGTTAATAGTGATTTCATTCGACTGGCAAATTATTCTTGTTCTGTTGTTTTAATTAGAAATTTAAAAAAAGCTTATAAAATATATTTAAAAAAAAAAATGACATAAAAGATGACGTACTTTTAATAAAGTCAAAAACTGCCATTACAAAGGTAAAACAAAATTCCCCTCTAATTCACTTTAAGGAGTCAAATATCACCTCCTAATGGGAAGGCTAATTTTTGATCAGATTTTTGGATTATTGATTAGAAGGTGCTCCTAAAATTTTGACTGTGCTCCTAATTTTTTATTTTTTTTTTCTAAAGTTAGAAGCACAAGCGCTCCTAAAAAGAAAAGTAAGCGCAGAGCCCTGATGAATTTATTGCATTCCTGGCGTGGGGTGAGCTGGGGAGACGCGGCGTGTTCCAGAGGGGGCTGGATGATGAGACTTAGAAGTTGCCTTTATTTCTTCGACTTCAAAATCGGTACCTTTAAATAAAGATTAATCAGCTCGATCAAGGGGAATTAAAAAAAAAAAAAAAAAAAAAAAAACGAGAAGATCGCAGCGGATAGTCTCGTCGTCAAGCCCCAGCTGGAAACAGGCACCAAATGCGGCGTCGTGCGAGTTCACCCGGTTAGCAATTTCAAGGTTTTCCTCCACATATGCCTCCAACTTCCGACCAGCCTGCCGCAAACACCACAGCTTGTCCTCAGCCGTTGTCATCTTAATAGGTCCAGTGTTTTGTCACAATGCAATGAAGGGAAACCTGCGTCAGTCGGTGCTTTTCTGACAGCCTCCAAGGGATTTGTATGACGTCGCCCTCCAAATATAGACACGATGGCTGGATTGAATTCACATTACACTGAGATCCCATCACAATTCGTCCGCGACTACCTCTGGACCAGGACACGCCGAACGGATAACATTCTCATCAGAAGCGTGTTTACACTTGTTTTTTTTTTTTTTAATGTGTGTGTGGACAACATCCAGATACAGGCTGCATGTCAGTGCCAAGTGTAAACGCAGCCTGTGTCTCTCTTATTTAACACACCCGGTCTCTGATAATCAGCTCATTAACTGAGTGCTTCGTGAACTGAGTTACTGTGTCAGATAAGAGGAGCATACAAAATGTGCAGAGCCCCGAGGACTGCAGTTGAGAACCGTTGTTCATGATCTGATGTTCACAGGATCCAGATTTGCATAATGACATTTATAGCAGTTTTGATTTCCACATGTATCTTGTTTATTCATATGTGTTTGATGCTTTGCATCTTTTCTGATCTGTGGTACAAACAATATCCTTACTCACTGCAGTAGTACAAATGACTAACAAATGAAAACCCTTTCTTTTAGGGTCCAGTTCTCACTTTTAACAAGTTACCCATTAGCTCTCACATTACCAGTGTATTGGCTGTTTATTGGCACCTATAAAGCCCATATTAATGCCTCATTCCGCGTGACCTTGTTCCACATCACTTAGTCCTACCCCATACCTAAACTTTTACTACCTTACTAACTATAGATAAACAGTAAATTAGGAGTTTATTGAGGCCAAAGTTGTAGTTAATGGTGAACGTGTTCCCCATACTAAAGTGTTACCAGTGGCTTTCTTCAGGTGCAGTTCTCCATCACGATGACAATGAACCTTTGTTTTTTGCGTTTTGCAACACTAAGAAACTGTTAGGAAATATTGTTCAAGGTTGTGAGGCTTACCCGTTTTTGTGCTGCTTCACTTCTGCATCTGCACTGACTTTTTGAACCAAAAGGTGATAAACCACATAATCTTGCACAGTTCTGTGCCTACTTCAAATTTCCATTGCTTAGCCCATGTTCGGCTTTCACTTTAGGGCCAGTGTGGGCTAGATATAAAACTTTTCCCTGGGCTGCAGCTCTTGACAGGTGTGTGAGGAAGTCCACTTACTCCATGTATTCGGCCATCCAGTGCACTGTTTCCCAGCCCCAAAAAGTCACGATTACTGTACTTTTTTCATATATTTCCTCCTTCTAGTCAGTTGTTACAACATGTTTTTCTACTGACCACTACTGGACATATGTGTTCGTCCAGGTGATAAGGACACAAGGATGAGAGGTAGTAGGTTGAGATGGGGATCTAGGTGTAGGGTTTTCAATGAAAGTAAAATGTAAATGTAAAAAAGGCAAATGAATAACTAGGAACATGGAAAATACAAAGAACAGAAATACGAGCAGGGTGGCAACCATTACTTTTAACAACAGGAAAGCAACAAGAAAGACACAATGGGTTGGATATAAACCGGAGTAGCAAGCCTAACCATGCAACCAGTTAACAAGACACTTGGGGAGAAAAAAACTGACAGGGAAGACTAAACTAAAGTCACATAAAAGTCCAGGAGGGTGTTGGAGCAGAGGCAGAGCAGGCTAACGGATGGTGGGCCTGGCCCATGGGGAAGAGCCCGTGAAATCTGTAGCAGAGCAGGGGACCAGTATGGAACAGGCAGAGTGAGCAGCTAGGGTGAAGAAGACCACCACACCAGAGCAGACGGGACTGGTGACCACCACGGTAAAACTGGGGACCACCAAGGTGGAGCAGGTGGAACTTAAGACCACCTCAGGGGGGCTTACAAGACTGGAGAACTTCGAACACACACATATATATATATATATATATATATATATATATATATATATATAGGCACACATATAGGGTATATATATATATATGTATTTACTGTATCGTAAATGTTTCACATTTGTAAGCTGTGCTTTGATTTATTTAGGAGGCTCGTTTGCGACACCTAGTGGTGAAAAATGTTACGGCACTATTCTCTGGAACAGGGGTGGCGAACGTCGGCCCTGGAGAGCTGCAGCCCTGCAGAGTATTCCTTCAACCCTAATCAAACGCACCTGAACAAGCTAATCAAGGTCTGAAGGGTTACTAGAAAGGTACAGCCAAGTGAGTTTTAATTAGGGTTGGAGCTGAACTCTGCAGAGCTGCGGCTCTCCAGGACCGGAGTTCGCCACCCCTGCTCTAGAACGTAACCGGATGTTTAAATAGTCATAGAAGAAGAGGCTGTGATCGGCATCCGGAGACGTGTTGTGGTTTGCTTTCAGTTCTTGTAATAGAAACAACCGTAAGTCCCTAATTTTATTTTGAAAGCATCTATAATACTTCCTTTGTGTTAGTTTGATCAAAGAGGGTCAATATTGACGTTTAAAGAGTGATGTTCTGTTCTAAAATCTATCGCGATCTGCTAACGAGCTGCGCAATCGTTTTCGTAAACGTGCACGTCATTAATGTGTGTCGATTGTTTATTTAGCTGTTTGAATATGTTAGCTGATTTTTATAAACGTGAAAGCTGTATATTATTTGTGATATTTTGCAATCATTTTGTAATTTCTACCTTTGTGTTTTCCTGTTTAGTTTTACAAGTAAATCAAGTAAAGCGTGCATCACATGCGCAAGAAGAAAGTGTGATGGTGCTTTATTTCCGTTAACTATCTGTCAACGCTTTGGTTCGGAACACCACTGCCAGGGCAGAATAGTAAAAGGTCGACTACGCGGCGGATGAAGACAAGCGAGCGCAATCATATCGAGTTGCACTGTGATACCAAGGGTAAAATCCACGACAGGCGAAAAGTCCAGGGCAGGCCGAAGGCAGACAAGGCGATTATAACAAGGCGAGGATACAAGACTCGAATGACTAGAAACAGGAACAAGGCTAAACTAGAAAACACGAATGAACTAGACTCTGGATAAACAAAGGGGCTCCGTACAGTTGCTAACACAACAAGAGTGCTAAACGCAATACAGTACTCGGCAAACAGTGAGAGGAAGTCCAAGGCTTATATAGAGTCTCTGATTGGATGCAGGTGATAAGCGCAATGGGTGATGGGGAACGTAGTCCGGGGTGTGGTGCAACAGTCTGTGTAATGTGAATGTCAAAGCGACCTCTGGTGGCGAGCGGACTGGCGTTCAGGACCAGATTCGTGACAGAGCCCACCAGGGCGGAGCAGGGACCCACGGCAGAGACTGGGACCTGAGAAAAAGAGAGACACAGAAGACAGACAGGTCAACAAGGACAAAGGCAGGGAATGCGGTGGCCTTCCTGGCAGTCTCTGTGAGCATACTAGGGTAGAGGGTAGAAAGTTCAACATTGGATTTGGTAGTTGAAACTGAATGGGTAGGCAGACCTTGGGGTGTCAGACGAGACATAGCGAGGCTCAGGGAGGTCAGACGAGACGTGAGGAGGCTCTGGGAGGTCAGACGTGACATGGCAAGACTCTGGACAATCAAACGTGATGAGGCGAAACTCTGGATGATCTGACGTGACGTGACGAGGCTCTGGACAGACAGACGAGACGTGACTTGACTCTGCACGAAC